>OU026111.1:7466604-8684938 GCA_907269075.1 Idaea aversata
AGTAAAATATACAAGTATTTTAGTCAATCTATATTTTTATATATATCATTATAAATTCTAATTTTTATGATTAGGATATTAATAATTGAATTAAAATGGAGATACAAAAGTATTTATGTTACTTTATTTGTAATTTTAAACCCTGAAAAATAAAGACAGTGGGACGTGCTGCCAATGGGATGAGTTGCTAACGGAAGAGCTGCAAATGGGACGACTTTAGTCGGATCCTTTGTATTCTTTTTGACAAATTATCTTTAATTTAATTTTTAACCAATTTCAATGGTTTTTTGAAGTTATACTTACCTTCTTCTTTATGCAAAGTCAAAGTCATATTTTTATTATTCACTAGCGACCCGCCCCGGCTTCGCACGGCTATATTATGCATGTATTATGCATATAAACTTCCTTCCTCTTGAATCACTCTATCTAATAAAATAAAAAAAAAACAGCGCACTCCGGGAGTGCAGGCATTATGACGACCTCTGTGGCGCGTCGGGCGAACACCCGACTGCGACGCAGAAGGTTGCGGGTTCGATTCCCGCCGGGAACAAGTATTTATGCTGACCATAAATTCTTGTTTCTGGTTCTGGGTGTTTCCTATATGTATAATATGTATATATTTACAAAAAAAAAAAGTATATAAGTAGTTTATCCGTTATCTGGCACCCATAACACAAGCATTAAGTTGCTTAGCTTGGGGCTGGATGGCGATGTGTAATATGTCCTGAAATATTTATTTATTTTATTTTTATTTATTTATTTAGGCAGAAGTGAAAACTGTATATCTGTGTAAAATCTCATCTGTCGCGAGAACATACGCAAAACGACAAATAGTCGTCCGACATTTGTCGTCCGTCAATAGTCGTCCGACATTTGTCGTCCGTCAATAGTCGTCCGACATTTGTCGTCCGTCAATAGTCGTCCGACAAATAGTCGTCAGACATTTGTCGTCCGTCAATAGTCGTCCGTTAAAAAATACCATATGTACGTCTTAATACACTCACAGCCAAATTAAAAAACTGTATATCTGTGTAAAATCTCGTCTGTCGCGAGAAAATCTGTCGTCTGTCGCGAGAACGGCTGAAAATGCTCCCCTACAAAAGTGCCCAACGCGCCATAAGAAGTTTTCACTTCAAAAAACCGCATCAAAATCCGTTGCGTAGTTTTAAAGATCTAAGCATACAAAGGGAAATAGGGACAGCGAAAAGTGACTTTATTTTATACTATGTAGTGATAGTGACTATGTATGTAGTGATGAAGTGATTTGGATGCATAAGGTGTACAAAGATTACATAGAAACGTCTTAAAAACTAAGTTAGGATGTGTGCCTTCGAACGTGTCCACCAATTAGAAGAAGGCACAATAAACTCATGGGTTTTTTCATAACAATATTGTGATCATGAAAAAAGTGGCTGTGACATACGGCAGACAGACAGACATGACGAATCTGTAGGGGTTCCGTTTTTTGCCATTTGGCTACGGAACCCTAAAAAGGCGCTATATGAAAAAATGATAAGAGTGAAATTTTAAGATGCGCGCGCATCACAGTAACTATAAAGTCACATGTTGAAGCTGCGTAACCCAAAAATAAAACAGGTTGAAGCTGCGAGAATTAAATTTTAAGATGTGCGCGCATCACAGTAACTATAAAGTCACATGTTGAAGCTGCGTAACCCAAAAATAAAACAGGTTGAAGCTGCGAGAATTAAATTTTAAGATGTGCGCGCATCACAGTAACTATAAAGTCACATGTTGAAGCTGCGTAACCCAAAAATAAAACAGGTTGAAGCTGCGAGAATTAAATTTTAAGATGTGCGCGCATCACAGTAACTATAAAGTCACATGTTGAAGCTGCGTAACCCAAAAATAAAACAGGTTGAAGCTGCGAGAATTAAATTTTAAGATGTGCGCGCATCACAGTAACTATAAAGTCACATGTTGAAGCTGCGTAACCCAAAAATAAAACAGGTTGAAGCTGCGAGAATTAAATTTTAAGATGTGCGCGCATCACAGTAACTATAAAGTCACATGTTGAAGCTGCGTAACCCAAAAATAAAACAGGTTGAAGCTGCGAGAATTAAATTTTAAGATGTGCGCGCATCACAGTAACTATAAAGTCACATGTTGAAGCTGCGTAACCCAAAAATCAAACAGGTTGAAGCTGCGAGAATTAAATTTTAAGATGTGCGCGCATCACAGTAACTATAAAGTCACATGTTGAAGCTGCGTAACCCAAAAATAAAACAGGTTGAAGCTGCGAGAATTAAATTTTAAGATGCGCGCGCATCACAGTAACTATAAAGTCACATGTTGAAGCTGCGTAACCCAAAAATAAAACAGGTTGAAGCTGCGAGAATTAAATTTTAAGATGCGCGCGCATCACTGTAATACTAAAGTTACAGGTTGAAGCTGCCCGCAAAATAAATATGGCCGGACGAAATATATGGACGGACGGACAGACAGACGGACGTATATTATCTTCTCACGCGCATACATAAGTATACTCACCCATTTTTTTTATTTAAATGTCCCGTAACAATGGGTTACAAAAATCTGATACGCTAAGGACAAGCTAACCCGATGTAAGAAGGTTGCTTCTAATAAAGACGGTGGATCACGGACATAGATTGATTAGCTGTTTCCTTATATCCGTTACAAATGCCATTACATCCGGTTGGTTATTGCTAGTGAATTATTTCTCCAAGTTTCTGGCAACCAATCTAAAAAAGAAAATATTTAAATTAACGCCATCTATACGCTTATGCTGAAACTACAACCCCAGACCGTAACACTTCGCAAATTAGTTTTGCTACTTTAACTTAGATGGCGCTACTCAAATTTATTGTGCGAAGACGAAAATACAAGGATGAATTAGTTACCTAGTTTGATCATAGATGGCGCTGAAAAAATTAAACAACGACATCTATTATGATGAAACTATTTCGTTCAGTGTCCGGATTCATTATTAACTCCAATGAAGTAGTTACTTAGTTTTATAATAGATGACGGTGTTATAAAGAAAAGCAAGCATGCCTACGAGTTCTACAACAATCTACTGAAAAAGGAATTTTAAAAGAAAATCTATTAACATTGTTTTATTTCTTTCTTTTTAATTATAACTTAAATCTATTTAAAAATTACAAGTAAGTAAATAAAAATAAAATAAATAATATATTTCAGGACATATTACACATCGCCATCCAGCCCCAAGCTAAGCAACTTAATGCTTGTGTTAAAATACTTGTACTTGTGTAAATAATACTTGAAGAACACAACTTTTTCCAACATTTTGAACCATTATATCTCAGGAACGGTTACTCTGAGGAGAAAAAGTGTAGACAAATTTTATAGATATTTAGATGATATACAATCGTGTCTAACATATTTTTATGATAAAACTTACCGTTTGGCTGAAAAAGGCAAAAAACCCATATTTTTTACCTTTGACCTCGTATAACCTTTTAGCCGATGTCGGATCGATGGGGACTTTTGACAGTTCATTTATAATGGTGTTCCGAACATTCGTACAAATTTTCAGCGACCTGCGAATTATAGTATACTATAATTCGCAGGTCGCTGAATATTTGCTTATAAGCTTAAAAGTTATTTTGACTGGGGTACTATAAATAGTAATCGAAAACTGAACAATCTACCGTATTATGATTATGTGGAACGATCTCTTCATGTTTTCGAAGATCCTAATCATGTTTTAGCCTTTTCGACAGATACAAATTGAAACGCTTTTGAGGTGCAATTCTGTTAATCACTCCAAAGATCTTCGTCAGATCAAATTTTTATGGGACCACCCTTGAGGTAGACTCTTTCCAACAAAAACAGATTTATCAAAATCGGTTGGTAAACAAAGAAGATATGCGGGACATCCATAAAAAAAAAAAAAAAAAAAAAAAAAAACATAGGTACAGCCGAATTGAGAACCTCCTCCTTTTTTTTAAGTCGGTTAAAAAGGCATTGACAAAGGAAGGACTTCAAAAAACCCCAGGAATCCTAAGTCTATGCCAAACTGATGCCAAAGAAAGCTCTGTCAATCAAAATTACTGTCACAACATTCAAACCAAAAACCAGAAAACTCATTAAAAATGAGTCAAAACGATTCAAAACCAGACCTAAAGGAGCTGAAAATTTTCAAAAAGGTCCCCGTAAGACGTGCCAAGAGCGAGCTGGCTTCGAAGACTGAAAGAATTTATCAAGATTCATCCAGTGCTGCATCGAGCGAGCAAGGAACTGGGATTGTACCACAGGTAAAGACCATTCCATTCTACCACCGAACTTTCGTGATTTTATAAACGCTGAGAATTTCTTAGCGCATGCATCCAACACGTTACGAACGATGTGCAATTATGAAGTTCAGACCATAGTGGCTTGGAAAGTTATCAGGTAGCAAAGCAAAAAAGTTGCCTATATTTTCTAATAGCCAGACAAATAAAAACCCTCTAGGTCACCTATTAGTAGAGATACCTACCAAACCACCAAAACAATTATCAAAAAATACTTAAATAAAATAGCTATAATTCTAATAGGTATCTTCTACTACATAGACTAACAAAAATCTATATAAATGATCTTCTAGGAAGGCGTGTTACGCCTTAGGCCGCATCGTCACCTACCATCAGGCAGGTGTGATGGTGGTCAAACGCTGACCTATCTTAAGTAAAAAAAAAAAAATTTAAAAATATATTTTTTTAAGACGTGGCAACACCATTATTAGCCGCCTTAGAAAAATAATAATGTTGCCACATTTTATTTTTATAATCCCCAAGCTTTTGACTAAGGGTAATTTTTCCCGAATAAAATAAAAAATCATTATTATTTTTATTTTTTACTAGCTGCGCCCCGCGGTTTCACCCGCGTACGCAATTTTCTTTTTCATAAGAACCTTCTCCTGATAGTAACAAATACAACAAAAAAAGAATTGGCCAAATTGGTCCAGGCGTTGTTGAGTTATGCGCTTACCAACACATTTAGCGATTCATTTTTATATTATAAGATAGATTTTACTGAGTAAAGTTAGTTTGTCACGGTTTCACCCGCGTAACTCCGGATCCCGTGGGCATATCTCAATAAAAAGCTTTAGCGTACTTACGTGTCAATCTAAATTTCTAACTATTTAAATCCTAATATGGTACTTATGTAAAAAAACTTGAGAGGTGTTTTTTTTGGATGGAACGAAGTTCCTTTCGATTAATTAGTGAAGGAATTGTAATTTTTTTTTGTAAATAATCGTCGCGACACCACACTGTTCAATGCGAAATAGAAAGACGTACGAAAATAACTGGCTTGCTTTCTAAGCAAAAAGTGTCGTTACAACTTTTGGTCTTAATTTTTTCCGTCTAGCCCCCTCGCAACGCGCGATAAGGAACTTTCGTTCCAATTAACATAAAACGAACAGCCCTTTCTGCTAAAAATCTCCCTCTGGTTGGCTTAGTACTGTTAGTAATTAAACAAATTTTAATGATTACAAATATCATATATTTATTATTTTCAATTAAATTTATTTATTATTATTTATTTTTTATTAATTACATTCTATGTAAATCTTGTGTTGCACAGTGGTTTCTTTTATTTTGTGACATTTGCGAAACGTCATCCGTAAAGGGTCCTGCCGGAAGACCAGCGGCTGTGTCAGCTAAATGTTGGTGCAGCTATCATTGCTAAGGCAGAACCTTTTTGGAGGCACACGGCTCCTTAGATCTTATTCCTTCTTTGTATATTTCTTTTTTTCCTATTAATTTTTATTTTCATATATAAGGCGCCCGGTATGAGAAAAATCCGAAGGGTAAAACCTACTAACAAGTAACGAAAATCGGTCACGTTTTTAGAAAGTTGCGCACCTTTAGTGCGCAACTTTCTAATTTTATTTTTAATGGACGACTATTATTGACGGACGACAAATGTCGGACGACTATTTGTCGGACGACAAATAGTCGTCCGACTATTTTTTTTTTTTCATCTTAAACTCTTTTTTGTATGGTTAGATACTCGTACTCGTACTCCAGTCGTGCGTCGGAGCTGACACACACACTTTTTTTTGTTGTTATTATTATTTTTATTTTATTTTAAACTTTTGTTTTTAGTGCTTTTATGTTTGTTACTACTTTTCTGATTGTCTTATGTCGTGTGCTTGTCCAAATAAATGTTTTTGAAGTGAAAACTTCTTTAGCGGCGTTGAGCACTTTTTCTGTAATGGGTATAAAATCTTAAACTCGCGTCAGGACACGTGACCTGATCGAAAAAGCGTAAGACGGATGGAGAGTAGACAGCTATCCCCTCTCTACGGCGCGGCGAAAATGTATGCCTGGGCCTACTGTTTTTAATTTGGCTGTGAGTGTATTAAGACGTACATATGGTATTTTTTTTCATCTAAAACTCTTTTTGCGTATGTTCTCGCGACATATGAGATTTTACACAGATATACAGTTTTCACTTCTGCCTGCACTCCCGGAGTGCGCTGTTTTTCTTTCTTTCTATATCAGGAAACTTGACTGGGTTTGCTTTGATTCCAGGATCACGCCTGTCCAAGGACGAGGCCCTACGTGGATGGTTCACCAGACACCTCGGAAACTTCTACAACCATGTCCAATGTCTCTATATCATCATCTATAAACAGGTAACTTCTAGGGTTCCGTACATCACAAGGTAAAAAAAACGTGTGGCACTCGGGGACTGCCGCGGTAAAGCTATTGCTATATCGAGAATAATTTCTTGTCTTAGTAAATGTTCTTATAAAATAATTAAAAAAAAATATATGTATATATATAAAAAAAAAAATATAAAAAAAAATAAGTACCTATAAAATAAAAAAAACAGCGCACTCCGGGAGTGCAGGCAGAAGTGAAAACAATAAACTTGTTATTTCTCATAGAATATTTCTTGAAACGATCTGCTACTGCCATCTATTAGCACTCACTTAAACAAATATAGTTTATTTTTTATTCGCTAGATGGCAGTAAAAAATTTAAATCAGCGCCATCTACATTCGAATAGCAGTCTTTCTAGAAACTAAGTTTCTCAATTTGTGTAATAGATGGCAGTATAAGTTAAACAAAAAGACTAACACAAATAAAATCTCATCTGTCGCGTCAAAATCTGTCGCGTCAAATCTGTCGCGAGATCGGTTGAAAATGCTCACCCACAAAAGTGCCCAACGCGCCATAACAAGTTTTCACTTCAAAAAAATTGTCGTCCGACATTTGTCGTCCGCCATTTGTCGTCCGACATGTATTCTCTATTAAGTGACATGTACTTGTCTTTTTTTGAGAATAAATTCTTTAAACCTTAGGTTTTTTTCGTTACGGAATTTCTTGATTCGCCCCCCAAGGCCCGCGATAAAATCTATGCAATAGCTTAAAAGAACCCTTATAAGATCACTCTCTTGTTCGTCTGTCAGTGTGTCACCACCGATTTCCTCAGGAACGGGTGGACCTAGCAAGTTGAAATTTATATCAGATACTGAGGTATAACATCGGAGTCATTTTGTCTCTTGGGCTCTCCTATTCTCCAAGATGCTGTCCCTGCAGCTATCGAGCAGCGTACATCTCTTCTTCGGGGGGCTGTGGCTCGGTTGAGGGATCTGTCGGGTCACGTGGCTTTGATTCTTCTTCGAATGTGTTTTGCTGCCCCGAGGGTGATGTATTTGTTGCGTACTGCTCCCACTTGGTTGCATCCTGAAAGGGTGGCGACTTTTGATGCGGTGTTGAGGGCGTCTTTCGAAGAGATCCTGAACATAAGGCTCGATGAGGAGCAATGGGTTCAGGCATCATTGCCGATTAGGCTCGGGGGCTTGGGAGTGAGGCGTGTTGCGGATGTGGGTCTGCCAGCCTTTCTCGGGTCGGCGCATGGGGTGAGGGCCTTGGTCACTGATATTATGTCTCCTAATGGTGGTCAGGTCGTCATTCCTTTTGTGTCCGATGCTTGTGAGGCGTGGAGGGTCCGGAATCCGGAAGCAGGGGCTCCAAGTTCCCCGGAGTTTCAGCGCTCGTGGGATGAGATCGGGGCGAAAAGGATTCACGACCGTATGTTGGAGTCTTCGGTGGCGGTCGATTTGGCCAGACTCAGGGGGGTGTCCAGGTCTGAGGCGGGCGCCTGGCTGCATGCCTTGCCCTCTCCCCATTTGGGTACTCTCCTGGATGATGATTCTTTGCGGGTGGCCGTGTCTCTCCGGTTGGGGTGTGACGTCGGCGAGCCTCACGCGTGTGTTTGTGGGGCGTTAGTGGAGGCTAATGGTCATCACGCGCTGAGTTGTGGCCGGTGTGTGGGTCGCTTTCCGCGTCATTTTGCCCTGAATGACACAATTCGGAGGGCTTTAATCTCGGCTGGCATCCCTTGCATGCTCGAGCCGCCGGGTCTGTCCCGAACTGATGGGAAGAGACCGGACGGGCTAACTCTGGTACCGTGGGAGAGGGGCAGGTGCTTAGTGTGGGACGCCACTTGTGTGAACACGTTTGCGGCGAGTCACCTGGCTCGCACTTCTAGGGTGGCTTCTGCGGCCGCTGAGGCAGCTGCGGCGTCCAAACACATAAGTACGCTCCTCTCCAAAGTAGGTATTTGTTTGTCTCTGTGGCTGTGGAGACGTCTGGAGCGTGGGGTAGTGAGGCCATCGGGTTTATCCGGGAGATCGGGCGTCGGCTTAGGGCGCGGGGGCTGGATCATCGCTCCGGGGCATTCCTGGCTCAAAGATTAGCTATTGCCATCCAGCGGGGGAATGCAGCTTGTATTCTCGCATCTTTTGTGCCAGGAGTGTCGCGGGGCGGGTTATTTGATTAGATTATAAGTTATTTATTTGTAGTTTTTTAATTTTAGGATGTTTTTTTTAATATTTTTTTTTATTTATTTATTTATTTTTTTTGTATCGATTTAAGTAAGTATTTGTTTATTTTTATTTTTTTGTTAAGGAGTTGTAATAAATTAATATCTGAGGTATATAGTTCCTATTACGTGTATGAAAATCAAGGCCCTGACTCTATAAAGAGATATGAGCAAACATTTTTTTTCGTAACGCGTTACATTTTTTCCCGGCTAAGTCCCCAGTCAACCCGCGATAAGGAACTTCGTTCCAATCTCTCCAAAATGAGCGTAGGTTTAAGTATAGTGGCACTTACTATCAGCACATCCTAACTTAGTTTTTAAGACGTTTGTGTGATCTGTGTACAGTATGTATTAAGCGTCCAAATTACTTAATACATTTTTTTTAACTTTGACTTTGACTTTGCACATCTCATAAAGTATAACAATTACATGGTTATTTGATTTATCTACAATTTTTATTTTCAAACTAATAAAAATAAATAATTCGGGACACAACTAAACGATTCGAGCGTCATGAAGCCACTGGCGACGGACTGCACCATATTATTCCGTCATTTTATTCTATACTAGCAGCGCTCTGTGGTTTCACCCACGTAACTCCCGATCCTGTGGGAAAATCGGGATAAAAAGTAGTCTATGTTATTCTGAATAAATCAATGTATTCTGATATCAAGTTTCATCAAAATCGGTCCATAAGTTACGGAGCCCATTCGTTACAAACAAAAAACAAATATTAATGTAGTTTTTTTTCTTACAAATCCAAAAAACTTCTATGTAAATTATTAAGTGGGGCGCAGGTTTTGAATAAGTATAGTAGAGAAGCCAAGTTGATACATTTTTATTTCCATAGGACTGGAAAGGTTTATAACAAGGGGTATCGTTGGAATCAGCGTGGCTTAGTACTGATTATCAGAATGCATGTTGTCACTTCCTAAAGTGGTGGGGGTGCCATCTATGACGTCATCAAGATGGCGCCTAATATGTTTAGATTTTGTGGATTATTGGGATAACCATTTATCCGATTTGAAAAAACTAGGTATCAAATGAAAGGTAGTAAAATTGGTAACAAATCATGCTAAGTCAATTTTATTGTAACTTATAAATATTAACTTATAACTTTGTAACTTAAAGTATATTGTTTCAGATTCCGTAACGATTTTGACGACTTAAAATGTAAAATGCAAATATTTGGCGAATCATTAAGTCTTTGTAAATGTATAGCGTCTGATTTTAAAAACCGACTTAAATTTATGGAGAAAAGATTACAAAATTTGGAGAGGAGAGAAGTTTTTCATAGGGTAAGTTAATATGAAAAATAATTATTTGCCACTAACTGCGCCGTGCGGTTACACCCGTGTTCGATTTTTCTTCTTTCTTTTATACAAAGCTTGTCCTAACAATTACTTACTTACAAAAAAAGAACTATCCAATTCGGTGCAGCCGTTCGGAAGTTATGCATGTAGGTACATTTCGGCGATTTCGGGTTCGATTCCCGCCTCGAAACAAATATTTATATACAGATATTTTGTTTCTGGTCTGGATATTTCTATTCGTGTAGTAGGTATACAGTGTGTGACAATAACCTTACATTACCTTTTAGGCACTTGAAGGGTACTCTAGACCTTACCTTACGCAATAAAAAATTAGAAAATATTTTTAACAAGTTTGGGAAAATTATCTTAATTTACCCAGAATTTGGGGAAGTTTCAAAATCTGACAACACCATTTACCAGTGTCGTTGGTAATAATGGTGTTGCCAACTTGCCACATCTCAAATTTTAGGAAAATAAGGTACATACCTAAGTATAATTTTTCGAATCTTTAAATAAAAATAATGGAGTTGTCATAATTTAAAATTTCCCCAAACCTGTGTACTTAAATAGTTTTATATAATTATTATCTTTTTTATAATAAGGTCCATGTGTACCTACACTACACAATTGTTAATGTAGGCACAAGGGGTAAAAGAGTTTTCGTAAAACGCTGTATAAGTACTATAATAGTATTCTATTCGCTCTCTCGCACACACTGTTGTTTCAGAGTCAAAGTAACTATTCCGCTATAATACAGAAAAACAAGAAACTTTCTACGAAATGTCTCAAGGAAACGAAGGTAAGTGGAGCAAAAACATAATTAAAAAAAGACCTAAAATCCTTTTTAAAATGTGTAAAACCTATATACCATATTATTATGCTTTTTTTTTAAATGGGTCTTCTTAGTTTTGCCTTTTGAGACGCTTCAAATAATATAATTAATTAAAAAATTTGGAGCACTTTTTTGCTGACGGTATTTATTCTAAGTCGTCATTTGTCGAGAATTTAGAAATATGTGAAACTCAGGTAGATGGGTCGCTCGGGGATCGGGTCGCTCCGCCATCCACTAACCCGAGACCCGAGATACCCGTTGGTCAATTGGCACTTTAATTTTCTCAGTTGACTACCAATTCAAATTCGTGACCGATTTCCAAGTCAATTTTCAATCGATTTCCCACTATTAAAATGTTTTTTTTTCATTACTCATACTCGGAAAGTAGGTCTGAAGGTGCCTGAGAAGCGTATTGAAAATAAAATATCCAGCCCTAGGGATTTTTGCTTTCACTGACAGCTGTCATGTCAAATTATAGCTTCGCACGGCTTGTGCAATCTGCATGTAGCCAGTATCAGTATCATTACGCATTAGGAACTTCAAAAACGTTAGGTTTTTGAAGCTCCTTGCTTTTTTTTTTACACCAAAGAATAATAATTATGGCTTGGCACGGCTCATGCATACTGCCAGAGTTTAGTAGTACTTAGTAACTTTTTTCTCAGTAATCAAATTCAAGTAGGTATATTTAGTTCAAGATATCTTATTTAATAAAATAAATGTAAAGACGAAAATGGTCATAGCGACTTATGACCATGCCGCGCCGCCCGCGCCCTGTCGATGTTGCTGATGTGGCTTTATGCGACCGTATCGTACCTTGAGTAAAAAAAAAACTGGTGGGAAATGCTAGCATTTCCAAATTATTTTAAACGTTTTAATTAGTACTATTTTTTGTTATTTTATTATGTTTTTGTGTTAAGTTTAATCTGGTTTTTCATTTATGATTGTGTATTTTGTGTAAATAACATTTTCTAGACAAACCGTGTTACAAAAACTGTAAGTTAAATCTACGGACTTCGCGTCATTTCCCAGTGTTGGATTAAGTACCGCCGTATTTAAGTATTGAATACAAATAGCAGAAACCTAAAAAAAACACTACTTAATGTATAACCTCTTTGGTCCCAACCTTGTAAGAGGATCAGGTAGTATGGACACATGAGTACCTACTCATGTGGTATGGAGTCTCATAGTCTCATTCACTCTCATTGTTAGGAAGAATTTTATGTATTATTCGTAATGAAAAGCACAGTGTTTACCTCGGGTGAAAGACTCATTAAGTCCCTCGAACTATTAGCGTCCGTCTCGGGACTTGTAATGAGTGACTTTCACACCTAGGATAACAATGTACTATTTTATGACCAAAATAGGGCAAGTTAAAATGCTTTATGTGGCTTTAAGCGGTTTAAGCCCAAACAGCCCCTTTTTTCTTTTGTCTTCTTGTTTCGTTTTCGAAACCTCGGTGAGAAGTTTTTTGAGTCAAGCACGAGGTGAATTTCGTCATCAATAAAATTCACTGTTTACTTTGGTATAATGTACTACATGTCGTACGAAGCAAATTATAATAAAAAAATACCAAAAAAAAAAAGATAAATAAAAAAGTTCTTGAAAAAAAAAGTTGCCATTTTATAACTGTTACCCCATTTTTCGGGAAAAATAAATTTAAACCATACCTTTTTCTATACTTATTGGATATAAGTTAACACATTCCGTGTCGATATTTTTTTTATAATTTTAGTTTTTATGTTCCGTCCGTCTGTCAGTCACCAGGCTGTATCTCATGAACCGTGATAGCTAGACAGTTGAATTTTTCACAGATTATGTATTTCTGTTGCCGCTACAACAACAAATACTAAAAACAGAATATAATGGTACGGAACCCTTCGTGCGTAAGTCCGACTCGCATTTAGCCGGTTTTTATAATTTTAGTTTTTTATTTAAACATAAGAAATAACCTTGATATTATAAAAACCAAAAGGGATCATTGGTGTCATTCTTACAAAAAAATAAGTGGGCGATTCCATCCAAATCAAATTGTTTTTTTTTTCTTTTGTATTGTTCGTTTTTATATACGTTTACTTGAATTACTTTTTGTTGACACTTAGTTTACTAAAATATCTTCAGTCTGAAACAAATTATTATGGTTGTAATCTGCTTTGTAAATCACTACATAGCATAAAACAAAGTCGCTTTCTCTGTCCCTATATCCCTATGTATGCTAAAATAGGTTTAGAACTTAATTTTTTTAAGAATTTCTAGATTATTATTAACTAGCGACCCGCCCCGGCTTCGCACGGCTATATTATGCATGTATTATACATATAAACCTTCCTCTTGAATCACTCTATCTATTAAATAAAACACATCAAAATCCGTTGCGTAGTTTTAAAGATTTAAGCATACAAAGGGATATAGGGACATAGGGACAGAGAAAGCGACTTTGTTTTATACTATGTAGTGATAGTGAAGTATAGATTTATAGCTGTTACCCGCGACATCGTAGGCGTGGTAGTTATGTTTTATAAACTAAAAGCTTCCTCTTGAATCACTTTATCAAAAAAAAACCCCATCAAAATTCGTATTGCGTAGTTTTAAAGATGCATAGGTACCTAGAATACCTACATAGGAACAGACATACAGCGGGAAACGACTTTGTTTTAAACTATTTACATACTACAAAGAGCGGTGTTGGCCTAGTGGTAGATACCTCGGCTTTCATTCTGAAGGTCGTGGGTTCGAATCCAGGCCGGCCGTGCACCAATGTATTTTTCTTAAGAAAAATTTATGTGCGCTAATTGACATTGCTCTTACGGTGAAGGAAAACATCGTGATGAAACCCGCAGCTTAGTTGGCTCCAGAAGTATTGACAAGTTCTCTCCTCTGGACATGGTTGACTAAGCTGAGAGGGTAGTAGGTGCTGGGCAAGCCTACTCCATCTTCACGCAAAAAGGACCCAATTAAAAAGGGTCTAATCGCGGAAAACAGCCCGTTTATAAGTACATACAAGTACAGCTGATCACTCAGCTTGTTTTATCCCACTGCAGAGCAAACCTTCTTCATCTGTCTAAGGCCAGGGTAGGCCAGACTAAAAATGATTATAAAAATATCATTTTTTTTTCACTAGGATCTTAAAGCAGCCCGCTTAAATTCAAGCATTTAATTCTACATTAGACGCTCAATATCAAAACTAACTAGTACTTAGTATAAAATTTGAAAAAACATAGAGAAACCCTGAATAACTGTCGATAAGAAAGAGCAACCTTCATGAAACTGTAATAAAGTACCGATGACGTACATATTGACATTTCTATAAAACCATGATATTATTAGACCCAGCAATAGAATAATTACTGAGATGATAGCATGACTATTATACGGAAAACCCTGAAAATCTCAAATGGTTGTTCTGCTCAATTATGGGTATTTGGACATAAAATGCAAGAGTAGAACTCATTTGCCGTTTCACTTTAGTTTTGGTGCTATATACACGGTGTAATAAGGGGGGTAGATCATCGGTTGCTGGGGGTGGGGGACCTCAGTGTCTATCGATTTAACCCCTCTGCATGTTCTGCAATATTTAGTGGTTTAAAGGTTATTTGTACTTTAGTGAAATTTTAGTCAAAATCAGATTACAGCCGACCATTCAGATTGCATTGCATATAATTAGCGTATTACCACGTTTTACGAAATAATGTAGTTCATTTATTATTCACTAGCGACCCGCCCCGGCTCCGCACGACTATATTATGCATGTATTATACATATAAACCTTCCTCTTGAATCACTCTATCTATTAAAAAAACCGCATCAAAATCCGTTGCGTAGTTTTTAAGATTTAAGCGTACAAAGGGACAAAAGGAAAAAGCGACTTTGTTTTATACTATGTAGTGATGATAGTGATTTATAACGTTACATCAGTTACATTTGGGTTTGTTACCCACTCTTCTGACTGATTTTTAACTGACTTCAAAAAAGGAGGTAGATACTTAAACTAACTGCACCTGTGTATTCACAAAAAACAAGTTTCAACAGTATAGTTCTTATAGTTTCTGAAACAAGTGGCTGTGACATACGGCAGACAGACAGAGATGACGATGCGGTTTTTTTTAATAGATAGTGTGATTCAAGAAGAAGGTTTATATGTATAATACATGCATAATATAGCCGTGCGAAGCCGGGACGGGTCGCTAGTATTGGCCCAAGAGCCCACGACGGCCAGACCTTCGTTATTTTATAAAAGCTGAAAGTTTTTCTATGCATGTCCCCTATACAGGTAAGAACGACCAGGGAGTATAGAGTTTGGGTTGTGGTTACTTCGGCAGATAACAGGTAGTAAAGGTGTATAAAATAGTAGCTTAAATTCGTTAAAGTATAAAGCTCAATTTTTTTATATGTTCTTCGGGATAACTTTAGAAATCTCGCTATCCATTGCCGGACACTTATGACAGTTGCTACCCCCTGCCAGACACCCCTAAACTTTAATAAATTATAATTATACTTTCGTTATAGTATAAAAGCTGAATTTTATATATGTTACTTGGGGACCTATATAAAAATGTTACCCCAATAGCCGGACAGTTTTAATGGTTTTTACATCTTGCCAGACACATTGAAAGTCCGCTGTAGGTGCGAGCGCGAGGTAACAACTGTTCAAGCGGGTGTAAGTGAGATAGGGTGCTTAGTCGACTGCGATCTTTTACTGCGCATCATGTGTTGTTTACTGATGTATTGAGCAGTTCAGCAGTAAAATAATTAAAAATTAAAAAAAAAAATATAAAAATTTCACGTACCGTGTAGACAAATTAATCAAGCGACCACCGCCCGAGAGCCCGAGTTCCACGGCGGCCATCGCTCGATCAAAATGCCTAAACACACGTCCGTGCGGATCATCTGCCACCATTTTTAGGATGCTGTTGCTACTCTCCCTTAACCTCTTGACCAATGATGCTACTTTTTTACGAAGGACAGCGTTACAGCCATCCGTTCGTGTCCGAGCAAACATTTCGGACGCACTACAATATGGGGGGAGTCTCAACAGCATCCTAAAAATGTTATTATATTGAATACGTAGGGTCTCTAGCGATCTCTTAGCACAGCTGAACCACAGACCGCCCGTGTACAACGTGTGTGTTTGTCAACAGCTCTGTTATCATTACAACATAAATACAAGTCGCCTAAAAAGATAGGTCGCCTATGAAGCAGCTCGTCTATGTTATAATTTACCTACATATCAAAGTGACAGAATAGCAACTCGTCATTATTCGATATCTTCCTATCAGCGGTAGCTTGAAACCCTACATTTATGTTACTTAGATTGTCGAAAATATGCTTTTCATCATTGAAAAAAAGAAGTATATGTTTAAATTCCTATATTTTAACTAAGAAATAAAACTAAATTAATATAATTATTCATCTTTATTCCAGAGATACAGCTACCTACTTAAACTTATATTATATTATTGAACAAATTTTAAATGAGTAGGTATAGAAATAATCTCTTCCACAAACGTCCGTGCACCCCCAAAACTCTAAAACCATTTTTTTTTGTATTTTATAATATTAAAATAACATTTTTTACTTTATATAAATGGCTATGAACGTAATAAAATTATTTTTTATTGGATATTTTAAAAGATCGCAATCGACTAAGCACTCGCGCTCGCACCTACAGCGGACTTTCAATGTGTCTGGCAAGATGTAAAAACCATTTAAACTGTCTGGCTATTGGGGTAACATTTTTATATAGGTCCCCAAGTAACATATATAAAATTCAGCTTTTATACTATAACGAAAGTATAATTATAATTTATTAAAGTTTAGGGGTGTCTGGCAGGGGGTAGCAACTGTCATAAGTGTCCGGCAATGGATAGCGAGATTTCTAAAGTTATCCCGAAGAACATATAAAAAAATTGAGCTTTATACTTTAACGAATTTAAGCTACTATTTTATACACCTTTACTACCTGTTATCTGCCGAAGTAACCACAACCCAAACTCTATACTCCCTGGTCGTTCTTACCTGTATAGGGGACATGCATAGAAAAACTTTCAGCTTTTATAAAATAACGAAGGTCTGGCCGTCGTGGGCTCTTGCTCTATATATTATATTAGTAGGATAAGTATTCTATCTGTTGTCTGGCACATCATAATTTCGTAACGGATGTCAGGAAGGAGACATTTATCTACGAGATTACATGTTATGAACGTTTCACAAATTTACTGCGGCTGCGTCCCTGTTACTTCCAACTCGATTTTGACGTGTTAACGTCTTATAAATCGATGAACACCGGCATTCGCAAAAAAGAGTGACGTCATGCGTTACGTTACGTTATTGACAAGGTAACCATAGCAACGTATTAAAGTATGCAAATTGGTAATGTGTCAGGTTCTGTCGACATGATAGGTAACCATAGCAACGTATTATTTCATCAATATTTTCTTATGACATTTTATTTAGATTTTTTTAGGGAATTGAAAATTATGCGGATAAAACCACAAGGAATAACTAGTCAAATAAATAGATTATCTCAAATAGCGAAACGACAAAAAAAAACATTACATTCACAGTTTTTGCTTATGACGGAAATTTTCTAACACAATAGTTAGGGATACAACATTTTTGCTTATAAAATGCAAAAAAGTAATAAGTATGCCACAAAACATCGCTGATCTGGCGACCTTGCTAGCGGAACAATCGATATGCAATACTTGATGTTTCACGCTGGTTTGCCCGGATTAAATAAATTGGACGCGCGTGAGAAGTTACGTTTGTAGAAGTTGTACGTTCGTCCGTCCGTCCGTCTGTCCGTCTGATATTTAACCTCTTATTACAGTGATGCGTGATCTTAAAATTTCACTTTCGCAGCTTCGACCTGTTTTACTTTTGGGTTACGCAGCTGCAACATGTGGCTTTTTATAGAATAAAACCATATACATTTGTGTTTTAGTTTATATGAAAAGTATTCCAATTCTTTAAATAACTTTAGTTCAATGACTTATGTAAATTCGATACTTTTCCAAACACAATAACAAAAATTTACCATTATTTGGAAAAAATTACCGATTCAAGAAAATTTTATAGGTCAACAAAATAATATAAGAAAGCTATTTAAATAGTAACAAATAGGTCGGCTGCTTCTGTGAACCCAATCAACTTTTAATCTACGACTTTTCGAAATTTGCACATTTTTGTATTTTGAGGTTATGTTAATTCCAAAAAACAGCTTATTCTGTACTAGCGACCCGCTCCGGCTTCGCACGGCTATATTATGCATGTTTTATACATGCATGTATAAACCTTCCTCTTGAATCACTCTATCTATTAAAAAAAACCGCATCAAAATCCGTTGCGTAGTTCTAAAGATTTAAGCATACAAAGGGAAATAGGGACAGAGAAAGCGACTTTGTTTTATACTATGTAGTGATAGTGATTAGTAGTTTTTACATCATTAAGCAACAAACATACAGACAGACTATACAATTTATAATGCTAGTAGTCAAAATACGTATTGTATAAGTTATTATTTGTTGTTATTCTCGTTATATTCGTAGCATTATGACTCAACATTTACGATTGCGTTGTTTGTTTACAGTTTTTTTGCGTGTCTGATCGGTGATTTGATTAATGATTTGAATCCGATACGATTATTATCTGATTTTACTTTATGTAATTTAACTTAATGAATACGAATGTAATAAGGTACCGTCGGGTAACAAGGGCCACCTGTAACACTAAATATTTAGTAAAACTACTTAAAAACAGGTAATTAGATATTTATTTGCTTTATTGTCAATCTGAAAAACTATTCTGTTATTATTTTTAATATTTTAATATTTTTAAGCTATTGCATAGCTTTTATCGCGGGCTTTGAACGCGGCGACCGAATCAAGAAATTCCGTAACGAAAATAAACCTAACACCCCTTACCGCGGCAGTCCCCGAGTGCCACACGTTTTTTTGTTATTTTGTCACTTATATTCAGTAACATGTAACAGTTCTCTCCGAACTTTGCTTTACTTTATAAAAATAAATTACTATATTGTGACACAATAATTAGAATGCGTGTCTTCGTGATTATCCGAAAGCATCCGAGGTAGATAGATAGATAGATAGATAGATAGATAGATAGATAAATTCTTTATTGTAAACACCAATTTCAAATAACATTAATAGTAAAATAACTGGTTGCCTGTAAAGTCGGTATACGGGCGAAAGTTTTACGTGACAATAACTGTGCTCGAGTGGAAGGGACGCGTGCCTTTCACTTTTTATGTCTGTCTCTCTCGCTCTTAGGCGGGCTAACCATGCCCGAGTGGAAGGGACGCGTGCCTCTCACTCGCTCTCATTGTGAGCGCATAACGTCAGCGGAGCGTAACGCAGTTTCTTGAAGTGTTACCCGGCAAACCAATTTATAAGACGTTGTCACGTCAAAATTAAAAGCTTAAGTCTAAGTGTTACAAAGGGCGGCCTTATCGCTCAAAGAGTCAATTGCCTTAAGTTCTTCAAATCAAATATCTTTATTTACCACAAAAAATTATAAAATAACAATCATGCGACTCTACCGCTTGCTTTAGTTGGAAAAACTGTGTTGCAAAAGGTTGGTTCTTCCATAAAAAAAGTAAATTCATAAGATTGCTATTTGCTCATAATTATTATACAAAAATAGAGTGTAAAATAATATCATTTAGTTGGTGCACGTATGTAAAAAAGTGTAATGTAAGTACTTGTATTGTGGTCAAGTTTATTTCGCACAGACGCATTTACCTCTGGTTGGCATAATATTATCACTGCTAATATCCAGGTTTTTTAAATACTTTTTTATCACAGTTGCTCATAAAGTGGATCTTATTAAACCGCTTTTAGGCTCATAATGCAACGTAATACACGCGTGCGATAAAAAAAAATCCAACTAGTGTTGGAAAATAATACGTCATCCCGATATGTCAAATACGTATCTTACTGCTAATGACATATAGTAGATGAAACATTCTTAAGGACATCGTTCAAATCGTACCCAAAAATTAACTTGCCGGCCACAAAAAAAAAATGTTTCTATCTTGTAGAGAATAACATTTTAAATAATGTTTAATAAGGCAACAAAGAGCTACGATGAACCATCGTTGAGTTATTTTACATTGAAAACCCAAAAAAATGCATTTTGTAGAGATCCGTTTGACCACTTCTATGATATTACTACAGAAAAAATATAAAAATAAGTAGTAAATGGATAAGTTTTGTCTGTTTTTATTATATTTATATACATAGGTATATCCAATAACCCTTTCAGAAGTTATAGTGGGATCTTAAAAGTGGTCAAACGGATCCCTATAATTTTTTGGGTTTTCAATGTAAAATAACTCAACGATTTTTGATCGTAGCTCTTTGTTGCCTTAGTAAACATTGTTTAAAATGTTATTCTCTACAAGATACAAATAATTTTTATTACTGGCCGGCATTTTTTTTTGTGGGTATTTTTTGTTAGAAACATGAATGATCTCCTTTATCTGGGTTATACTGTTTTGATGTATAGAAAAAGGCCTTCCGGGACTAGAGGTACCATCCAAAGAGTTTTTAAGCCTTGCTGGCTTAAAACTCTTTGTTGGTACCTTTTTTCTTCTTTTCAAAAGGTTGTCTCTAAAGTCTGCGAACGATAATATTACGTGATGACGTCTTTGAAAATAATTAAAAATTGAGTTTTGTTTTTATTTTGTTTTTTCTTTAGGTACATAAATATATTTTTTTTATATATTCTGTTTTTAATGAAACCCGGAACTAATATATTCTGTTTTTAACCGCCGACGCAAAAACAAATGAAAAAAACCCTAAAAAAATATTGTATGTCAGACGCTGTATAGGTTAAAAGTCTTTTGCCTAGCCTTTCGGGAGTGTAATTAACAAAAAATAGTAAACATAACCTAAAATTCTTAAAAACTTTTTATTATTAAAATTTTAACAAGTCTTTTTTTTATTCGCAACTGTGATAAAAAACGTCGTACGATACACGTGTGAATTGATCATTCCATCTCGGCTTTTGCCACGCTCGCGTTCCGCTCGCGCGACATAAACCGCCTCTATGGAATGATCAACTTTCCACACTTGTATCGCAATGTACTATTTAGTGGCCATTTTTACCCGTAGGTACCTTTAGTAGTTTCTTCGAACAGAAAACCTTGGAAATACAGACTTTTAATATACGTAGGTATTTATTGCAGATAAACAGACCTTCTCCATCCTGAGGTTGCCTGGAAGAAATCGCTTTAAGCGATAAGGTCGCCTGTTTGTACAATTTAATAAGCTTTCTTGTACTCTTTGATTTTTTAAATGTTTTGTGTGTTGTACAAATAAAGTGTTTATCTATCTATCTATCTATCTATTGCATTTTAAGAAGCTATTTTTACTTTAATAAATCCAACATCGAAGTTCCACAAAAACGAAAACAATAAAACATGGTAAAAATCACGTTTTGCAAAGTTAGCTGTTTCGGAATTAAAGGCCATTAATATTCTAAGATTAGTTCAAAATCAATAAACAATTAAAACCCCAAGGTCAATGACCTCGTTGAAAAAACTGATTCGAATTTTCAATAGTTTTAAAACAAAAGAAGTTTTGGTCCACCTTTTGTGTTACATCATCTACTTCAAAACACATTGTATTTATTACTTCCAAGTATCGCATTTCATTATCCGTACCTACTATGGACTATTCTTGTATAATTTTTTATTAAAACCGGTCAAGCCGTGTCGCGAAGAGATGACAAAGAAAACGAACAAACTCTCGCAACTTTAAAATCGTGTTTAATATCTCGTAACAGGAAAATAATTAAAAAAATACATGCACTAAATGAAGACACGTCCATTAACATAAACATTTATGAAGCAATTTATTTGTTCAAACGATATTTAAAGGAAAAAACTTTAAATAAACCTTGGGTTTTATTTTTAGATAGTTATATATACTTGGATAATATCGATTGACGCTGTGTCTAGAAATATGACATTTTAGACAAGAGTTCCTTATGTGTGGTCAGACCCTTCTTTCCCGCTGGGCACTCTGGGAAAGTGCCCAAGGCCCCATGATCGTTAATTCCTGCCAGATTACTAAACAGATTTTTATTACCGCAAAACTTTTATGATCCGAATATTTCGAAGCATTAAAGTTTTGCGGTATAATTATAATTATCATTACTATCACTACATAGTATAAAACAAACTCGCTTTCTCTGTCCCTATGTCCCTATGTATGCTTAAATCTTTAAAACTACGCAACGGATTTTGATGCGGTTATTTTAATAGATAGAGTGATTAACGAGGAAGGTTTATATGTATAATACATGCATAATATAGCCGTGCGAAGCCGGGGCGGGTCGCTAGTAAAATATAAATATATAATTACCCCATAACTTTTATGATTCGAATATTTCGAACTTAAATTACTGACTAAAATATCTATTTTTTATTTTTAAATACTTAGATTACTTACGTAGGTATATCTTACGTAAAACAATAATTTGTCATAAAACTAGTTAGATAAATAATAAAATAGTGTACTTACAAATTCATAAGGCCCTAATGTGCCCAAGGCCTCCAATGGGATAATGACGGCCTTGTGTATGGTAAATGAACACTAAGACGGATATGTCCCATAATTACAGGACTATGGAGTTCCAATCCAAACCGGAGGTTGTCCTTGGCTACACAATTTGGTGTCCACATCATACTTTGCCATAAAACTTGTTATTGTAAAGGGCCTCTACGTGTTGGCTTCGGCTCCACGCACGCCTTCCAAAGGTCCGAGGCTCCATAGCCCCGTGATATGAGACACAAAAATAGCATTTTAAAATATTCTTCTATTCACCAATTAAAGATCAATTAGTATGTGAGTAGCATACTAAATCGAAACACACTTAACAACTTGACTGAAAAGAAAGGCCTAACTTAATCAATTGATTTTATTAGGCCGTGATAATATACGATTGCAGGCTTAAAAGATGATAAGGCACATACAAATATACAACCTATTAAATTGATAAACATCAGCCCGTCTGATTGTCAGCTTATAGTGTAATGCTCTGACAAACAATAGCCGATAACATTCTACATTGTTAATGTGTTTCCCAACATAATTTATTCTAGCTCTATCATATAGATAACTTGTTACCTAGGTATATAAAATTCTTATATATTTCGGTTGTTACCAGTTGGAATGATAAAATATGAAATTGTTCAGAAATTTTAGTTAATAAGTTGACAAGACAAAACAATAAGTAAATTGTTTTTAAAACTTTTGCATTCATTTATTTTACTGGGTAAAATTTGGCTTATAGATAGCCAAATGATTTTGAATAATTCCAACCCTACGCGGATGAATTCGCGGGCTAAAGCTTCTTTAATTTTCAAGACCTCATAATTTTATAGTTATTTTTCTGAATTCGAAACCACCCAAACTTCATTCACACGGGATCAGTTATTGACGAATGTGTTTTACAAATATTATGATAGTTAAGTCGTACGTAGGTATCTTGTAGGTAAGTATCCATCTTTTTTCACGATTTATGATTCGTATGAACACAACCTTTGATCCATAATGTTATGCTCAGGACTGTTTTTGTCTCGGATTTGCGGGGTTTTAAGGAGTATAATGCAGAAAAAAGACAAGGAGTACTTTTGGGTCTATATCGACCCCGGGGCATTATATGGGTTAAAAACCATTGTTGCTGTTCAAAATCTTGACGATATTGTAAACTACAGGAAGTGGGTGAAATTTCAATTACCTAAGCTAAATAAAACCATTTATGAAGACGAATTTGTCCTCGTGTGTGAATGAGCTATAATCCTTGTTTGATACCTAATAAAGAGCTCAAGAAAAGCATCGTTTTCCTGTCCATGTTAATTCTTAATACGGATTAATAGCGAAAAAACTTTTTTATCCGGTATCTACTTGGTTGATTAGGCTGACTGCCCTACAAGTCTTAGGATTTAAAAATCGTGTACCTAGACTTAATCTGGGACGCAACCGAAACTTTGTCCTCTTTCGATAAGGAAAAATGAGTAGGTAGGTACCTACTTAATACATTTTTTGTGGTGTAAATCCATTTTACAACTTTACCTACCTATCTATTTACAAACAGCCTACGAAATGTAGATTGATTTGGTCTAAGTTCTGTGTTGTGTTGAGGTTAAACAAAACTTACTTTAATAACTCATTTTTAATGAATAAAATATTTTCATACCGATATAAATCAATTAGGTACAACTTATGACGTATTATGACGTTACATCTGTAATTTTGGTTTTTGCAAATGTACCTACACTTCTTACCACACGTCAAAAACGCGCAAAACGATCTGACAAGCTGCACCACTTTTACTATTAAACGGCTTAACCGATTGAAATGAAATTTTGCATAGAGATAGCTTAATAGTAGGAGAGTGTAGATCCTGATTTTCGGGATTTACACGGGTAAAAGCACGGGGCGAAACGACCCAGGTACCGTCACTTATATTTATTTTAAGACAATTGCGTCGTAAAAACAATACAAAATAACAAAACTCAAAACTACGCGTTACACTTTGTAACTGTATAAGTACTTAGAAACTGATTATTAATAATTAACCTATAATAAACAAAAATTATGAATCATCTAATAAGTTTATTTTTACGTCTAGATAATGAACCATCCAATATTTTACGATTCAATCGAGTTTGTATCGCAAATCTGCACAGTGACTGGTATTTCTATGACGTTTCATTTTGCCGGGGTAATGTGACGTGACGAACACGTCACACAGGGGTTGGTGTTGCCATTTCACTCGCTCGCGTGCGAATTTATATATCCGTCTCTCTCGTACGGAATTTTATACCTTATCGAATTTCTGCTTGCCTCTCTGTCTCAGTACGTATTTTTAAACCGTTCCGTGCGCATGTGTCCTTTTCGGAGTAATTTTCGTAATAATTTTTCATCGAATCATTTTGATACAAAATATTATCACGTTTCTAAAGGATTGCAGACGTAAATATGGCTAAGGTAATTATGACTTTTAGGTTTATTTCAAAATTATGTTGTGTTTAAGTGAAATTTTGCGATAAATAAATGTTTTTGTTCGTCACATCACCGAGTGACGTATCTTTACGGTTTGTAGAGATAACTCGAATTGTTAAAAACTGTCTGACTAACTCAAACAGTAAGATATTCATTTTTAATAGGTAATTAACATTTTTAATGGCATACTCAATACAATTTGACAACAACACATTATGGTCGTTTGTTTTAAGGACAATAAACTATTAATTTTCCTGTTAATTACGTAGGTATTGTTATTAGTATTATATAGGAAAATTAATGCAGTCAAAAGAAAAACTATTTCTTTTAGTGGGTTTACAGCAATATTTCGCAATTATGGGAAAAATATTTCGACTTATGGCAACATTTTATGTCAAAATCAATAAATGTGATGAAAAAAAACTGTCAAGTTTTCTTTCGCCGCAAAGTGAATTCGTTTAACTAGTCATTTATCGTGTACCTAATTAATGTCTCAATCAATTAAATATCTATTAAAACAAGCAGGATATAGTTGTAGGAAACTTTTGAACATGAATCGGGGTCCTTATTGGGTAAGTTCCATTTGTAATTAGGTGAAAAATTATCACCTAACTAATTACGTGAAACTTCTTGGTCGTATTTCGTGAAATTCTTGTGTAAATACTCAAGTTTACGGATAGGAAATGGTCTTAACGTTATCTCTGAACATTTTAACAACCGCATTGTGTAATATAATTCAATTTCCAAGGTTATTTCTTATATTTATTGAGGTTTTTCTTATAAGTTGTCAGTTTGTAGTTTTTCAGCGGTTCTAAGGCTTGTAGTGTAGGTCCCAATTCCGGGGGAATATTGCGATAAAAAATGCTACCTATCTTCTGTAGTAAATTTCATTAAAATCTGTCCAGTGGTTTCTTTGTTATTTTAGTAAAATAATCGGTGAACAAACATAAAAATACTTATCAATTATTATTAAACGCGACGAATTGAAGAACCTCCACCTTTTTTTGATGTCGGTTATTAAATAAATACCCACATAACTTTTCATCCTAGTAGTTCTCAATTCCAAGGGAATATCCAAAAAAAAAACCATTGTGACACAAATGGAAAATTGGCTGGTTAGGCAGATTTTCATTACTAACTCTGTAGTTGCACCCGCGTAAGTCCCGATCTCCAGCTATCAACATTAACCAAATTTCATTAAAATCGGTCCAGTAGTTTAAGATTGTTACAAACAAATAAAAAACCAAAAAAATTCTTTAATCTATACAAATAAAATCCTTTGTCCTGACTGACTGACGGATCAACGCACAGCCTAAACCGTTGATCGTAGAGACCTGAAACTTGGAGGGTGTGTTCTTTGTATGACGTAGGCATCTGATAAGAAAGAATTTACTGAATTTCAACCCCTTTGGGGATGAAAAAGGGGCGCTAAGTTTGTATGGGACAATGTGATTCCTTGGTTCAATCTACTTATTCTACGCGGACAAATTCACAGGCAAAAGCTAGTATTAGTATCACTACATAGTAGTATAATAAAATAAAGTCGCTTTCTCTGTCCCTATATCCCTATGTATGCTTAAATCTTTAAAACTACACAACAAATTTTGATGGGGTTTTTTTTAATAGATAGAGTGATTCAAGAGGAAGGTTTATATGTATAATACATGAATAATGTAGTCGTGCGAAGCCGGGACGGGTAGAAAACAAAGTCCACGCCGCGTCTGTATGTCTATCAAAAACTCATTCATTAAGTTTTTGTGTACTTGTATATAAGCTGTTTTTCCGTAATTAAACATGTTTAGTTGTGTCCTTTTTGCTTTGATGGAGAAGACTATGTCCAGCACCTACCTATACCACCCTCTCAGCTTAGTCGACCATGTCCAGAGGGAAGAACTCATCAATATGTTTGGAGACAACTCAGCCGCGGGTTTCTTCAAGATGTTTTCTTCCAAAAAATACCCAACTAAAGAGATTTGGTTAAAGAAAACAGCCCATATTTATGACAGTAAAAAGGTTGGAATGTTTTGACTGAGAAATATCTTAATTATGAATGACTATAGTATTTATACATACATATTTTATTACAAGTTGCTAAGTACTGATTATTACAATTACAATGTATTAAGTATATTACAAATTAGAGTGAGTTGCAACAGAGTATGAACCGTTTTTAACCTGTTAGAATATCACATACTTTTTATATGCATACCTGTTTTCATTCATTAAATTGCAACTAAATGTCATGGTTAGTATTTTAGGCACTATCCCCCTTATTCCAAAACGAGGTTTAAGGATAGTCCGAGATGTGGATTTAAACCTTAGATTTAGACACAGATTTACTCGTAAACTATAGTCTAAACACTGTTCCTATAGATTATTAGGGCCAGTTTTTAAACTATAGTACTTACACTGAGGTGTAGAGCTTACGTAGCATATCTCTTATTGTATCTTAATTATCATTCAGTAATAAATGAGATGTAGTCAAGAGCTCTCGTTTCCTTTCTAAAGACATCCTTTCATGGCGACCCTGCCAGCGCGTATCGTGTATCGTGCCGTGCCGTGCATTCCGTTACCCATATATGACCCGGAGAACTTTGTACTATACTTTCGGTTGTGATTATCTGATTAATTTGTGGCAAAATGGGGAAACCAAACTCTAAAGAAGAAAACAAGGAAGAAATCATAATAGCCCAAAATGCGGCTGGAGGAGATAACAATGCTAAGGCAGACCAGCTGATGGTCCAGATGAACACGACGAACATCTTGCTTACAGTTGTGTGCGTGTTTATTATCTTAGGAGCCCTTTATATCATATATAAGGCCTACAAAAATTGGCACAAGGAGACCGTGCAGAGGGCAATTGCTAATTACTCTATTCGAAATTCACTACGTCGTTACCAGCAGAGACCAGTTCCAGCACCAGAGACTGTCTAGTTGCGGGAAAGTGAAACAGTGAGTGCGAAAGTGTGTAAAATATTTTTTTTTTTGTTTGCGAAAATAACAGTGATTTTTAGTTATTTGGTGAGTGCGGAATTTACGTATAAAAAAAAAACTAAAATATAAAAATGAACTATTCTAGAGACCTTATAAACCAAAATAATATCGTATAAAAACTATTATTTTATTAATAAGTGAACTTTAAAAAAGTGTTGATACCAAGTAATAGATAGGTAGGTACGGGAATCACTATGTAACTTATAAGGAAAGTGGCCGCATTCCAATGTGCGCGTATGTATCTCTTACTACGACAACTCGATTCTAGAATGGATATTGGTATGTATTTGTAATTAATTAATTAATTTCTACCAAATTATTTTGTTTATTTTATGGAATGGGAACAGAATTAAGAGAATGTTTTGAACAGTTAAAATTGATTAAAAGATATTTAATTAAGAAAGGAAAATCTCGATTTAAAGGGAATATCATTAAAAATAAATTATATGAAACGGAAGTAGCTTATGTAAAATGTAACCAGTTAATTGAAAATTTAAGTACCGAACAGGACTTAAAGCCAGAAAATTTGCAAAAATTGTCTACATTAGCAACAGAAATAAAAGGTTGTTATTTGCAAATAATCGAATTATGTACCGAAACAAAAGAGAAGAGTGAATCAGATTCAGAAATTAGTTATAGTTCTTTTTCAGAAGAAAAAATGGAGTTCGATTTAAAAACAGCATGTGAGTTTATCTCAGTGATGAACAATAATGGAACTAACGTTAAAAATATCATTGACTCTGTAGAAATGTATTCGGACATGCTCTCAGATGCAGGTAAGCAACTACTTATTAAATTTGTGTTAAAAAGTAGGTTGAGCGAAAATGCGAAGTTACGAATGTCAAATACTTACTCGACAACAGGTGAGCTTATAAAAGCTATGCGAGATTTACTATTGACCAAAAAATCATTCACAGCTATACATACTCAATTACAAAACACTACTCAAGGTTGGCGAACAGTCGATCAATTCGGAACAGAAATTGAAAAATTATTCACAAGCTTAACAATATCGCAAGCTGATGGTGATTCGAGTAAATATTCAGTACTCAAACCCATAATTCAATACATTATTTACTTTTAGAAACAGAGTTAGAAAATGATTGCGTTATACATAGCAAACAGTTAACGGAGAATGTTTTTCTTGCGGGATGTATAGGAAACATAAAAAATCATAGAATACCAGTCAAAATTTTAAACACAAGCGAACATGACGTCACTTTACCCATGATTAAGCCAGATTTGACATTATTACAGGATTATGATATATGCGAATTTAAGTTAAACACACACGACTATCAAAGAGCAAAAACTTTACTAGATACCCTTAAATTAGACCATTTAAACTTAGAAGAGCGAAAGTCAATTGAAGAGCTATGTGCCAAATATTCCGATGTTTTCTTTCTACCAGGCGATAAACTAAACACAACAAACATTTATGAACAGTCAATAACGCTTAAGCCTAATGTAAGCCCAGTTTATATAAAGCCATACAGAATGCCTCATGCTTTGAAAAATGAAATGAACACACAAATCCGTAAAATGTTAGAAAGCGACATAATAGAAGAAGCCAAAAGTGAGTGGTCAAGTCCAATACTATTAGTACCAAAGAAAAGCACAGATAAGGAAAGAAAATGGCGTTTAGTCGTCGATTATCGCAAACTTAATGATTGCATAGTCGATGACAAATTCCCGTTACCAAATATAACGGAGATACTAGACTCACTTGCGGGTTCTGTTTACTTCACGCATCTTGATTTAAATCAAGGATATTACCAGGTTTCTTTAAATAAACAGTCTAGGGAATATACAGCATTCTCTACAAACTCAGGTCAATATCAGATGAAAAGGCTACCAATGGGACTGAAAACTAGTCCAAGTGCTTTTAGTAGAGTAATGTCAGTAGCAATGTCTGGACTAGCATTTGATAAATGTTTTATTTATTTAGACGATTTAGTGATATTTGGACGTAATTTGAGCATACATAACAAAAATTTGACCGATGTTCTAGAAAGACTGCGAACAGTAAATTTAAAACTAAACCCGGAAAAATGTAACTTTTTAAGGAAAGAGATATTATATTTAGGTCATGTAGTTTCAGAAAACGGAGTTGTACCCGATCCAAAAAAGATCGAAATTTTGCAAAAATACCCGAAACCAACGAATACGGATGAGATTAAAAGATTTGTAGCTTTTTGTAATTATTATAGAAAATTCATTAAAGACTTTGCTGAAATAACATATCCACTGAATAAATTAACTAGGAAAAATGAACCCTTTATTTGGACAACAAACTGTCAACAATCATTTGAGAAATTAAAAGAAATTTTGACTACACCACCAATTTTAGACTATCCAGATTTTTCAGAAAATAACGAATTCGTGATACAAACAGACGCATCAGGTACAGCAGTAGGTGCAGTGTTATGCAACAAAAATATGAAACCAGTAGCTTACGCCAGTCGACCACTTAACAAAGCAGAATTAAATTACCCAACCATACAAAAGGAATTAGTAGCTATTGTATGGGCTGTTAAATATTTTAGACCGTATGTATTTGGGAAAACATTTACCATAATGACCGACCATAGACCATTAGTATATTTATTTTCAATAAAAGATCCGTCAAGTAGGTTATTAAAATTTAGATTGCTACTAGAAGAATACGATTTCAAAATAGTGTACTTAAAAGGAAAAGAAAATAGTGTAGCAGACGCCTTATCTAGGATTAATTTAACATCTAATGAATTAAAGCAAATAAATGAGGAAATTATATCGGTAATGACGAGAGCACAGAAAAAGCGATTAGTAGAAAACAAGGACATGACAAATAACAGTACAACTGCTAACAAGTGGCCTGATCAACCACAAGTTATAGAAGTACTAAAAATACCAAACGAAACAGTAGAGTTACTTTTCATAAGACAAGACGAAATCAATGACCTAAAGAGACAAAATAAAGTAGATATAGAGCAAGAATGCTATATTTACAGTAAAAATAAAAAGACATTATATATAAACCTTAACTTTAGGGCACAATTTACGCGAGTCGAATTTGTGACTAAGTTAGGTAATTTTTGTGAAGCAAATATGATAAATGAACTATGCATAGTAAAAAATAAAGAATACGAGTCGTTTATAAAAGATGTATTAAAAGAAATAAAAGGTAGAAAGGATTGGACCGGTCCAAGAATTTATGTATTAAGAGGTGTACAGAGAATTGAAAGTGAACAAGAAAAGACGTATATATTACAAGATTTTCATTTATTACCCACAGCAGGACATGCGGGAATACGTAGAATGACAAATAACATTAAGAGAAAATTTTACTGGCCAGGTATAGATAATGATGTAAAAGAATTTGTACGCAAGTGTAGTAAATGTCAAACTATGAAACATTGTAGGTATGTCAAGGCGCCCATGGAGATATCTACGACTGCTTCATATGCTTTTGAAAAAATATTTCTCGATGTAGTAGGACCTTTAGAGAGAGACATCGAAGATAACAGCTACATATTAACCTTGCAGTGCGAGTTAACGAAATTTGTGGAGGCATATCCTCTACAAAACAAAGAGACGGTAAGTATAGCCAAGGCTTTAGTCAATAATTTTATATTAAGGTATGGTGTACCCCAGTCAATAGCAACAGACCGAGGGACAGAGTTTGTGTCTACAGTAATGCAACAGGTATGTAAATTATTAGGAATTACAAAATTAACATCAACATCTTATCATCACCAATCCATAGGAGCGTTAGAAAATTCACATAAAAATTTGGGAGCATTTCTACGAATTTATTGTAATAGTCAAAACGAGACATGGAGTCATTGGTTACCATTTTGGTGTTATAGTTTCAATAATACTGTTCATACTGAGACAAAGTACACACCATTCGAACTAGTATTCGGTAGACCTAGTATAATACCCAGTAGAGTAAGTCAAAATATTGAACCACTGTATAATCCAGAAAATTATCCTTTAGAACTTAAGTATAGGTTACAAGTAGCACATAAAGATGCACGTAATAATTTACTGTCAAGTAAAGAAAAACGTAAAGGTAACTACGACAAAAATGTTAACGATGTGACGTATCAAAATGGACAATTATTGTTAATTAAAAATGAAACAGGCGGTAAGCTTGATGTAAAATGGGAAGGCCCATTCGTAGTTGCTGAAGATCTAGGAGTTAATGTTAAAATAATTAAAGATAATAAAACCTATATTCTACATAAAAATAGGACAAAACTATATATAACCTAAATTACTTAGTTTATTATATCAGTATTTAAGAATATATTTAAAGAACTAATGAAAAAAAAAAATGTATCCTTCATTTTTTTTTTCTCTCGCACCCCTGTGGTGAGGTGTAGAGCTTACGTAGCATATCTCTTATTGTATCTTAATTATCATTCAGTAATAAATGAGATGTAGTCAAGAGCTCTCGTTTCCTTTCTAAAGACATCCTTTCACACGAGTAAATCGGTATCTAAATCTAAGGTTTAAATCCACATCTCGGACTATCCTTAAACCTCGTTTTGGAATAAGGGGAACATGTTTTTAGTATATTACAAAAATAGTACATTGCGATACAAGTGTGGAAAATTGATCTTTGTATAGAGGCGGTTTAACACGCGCGAGCGGTACGCGAGGGCGTTTACAAAACCGAGATACAAAGATAAATTCCACACGCGTATCGTACGACGTTTTTTATCACAGTTGCGAATAAAAGAAAATACTTGAACAGAAAAGAAAATAATAAATAACAACATATTTGTGATAAGTCTATGTTTACAATCATTTTTAGGAAATATTTTTTTGTTAATTATACTCTCGAAAGGCCAGGCAAAAGACTTAACCTATACAGCCTCGTCTGACATACAATATTTTTTAGGGTCTTTCCATTTGTTTTTGCGTCGGGGGTTAAAAACAGAATATAATGGTAAGGAAAAAAATATATTTATGTAAAGAAAAACAAAACTCAATTTTAATTTGTTTTCTGACGTTATCACGTAAAATTTTCGTTCATAAACCGACTTTTGATACAACTATTTTTATTAGGTTAAAAACTCTTTGTTGGTACCTTTTTTCTATACATCAAAACAGTAAACCCAGATTAATTAAGAATGTTTCATCTACCTAACGTGTTATTAGCAGTAAGATACGTATTTAACTTATCGGGATAACATTTATTTTAGCACTAGTTGGATATTTTTATATCGCACGCGTGTATAATACGTTGCATTATGAGCCTAAAAGCGGTTTAATAAGATCCACTTTATGAGCAACTGTGATAAAAAAGCTATTTAGTTACGTATGGAAAAGTATGCGGCAATAGGTAAGGGTAAGATATGTCGAAGCTGCATCTCATATCGCTCGTCGCCGACGATGTCACCTCTAAGCATGCATAGGGACAGTCAGCCGGAAGCGACTTTGTTTTATGCTATGTAGTGATTCATTTATGTGCTCTGGCTTGTGATTTATATGACATATCCATTAACAAGCTAAATTTTTTTATAAACCAGAAATTGTGCCGCGGCCAGCGTACTATGATAGTTCGTGGTACCTTAATGATAAGGACCCATGTACATGACTATAATTGCTTCATTTCAAATACCTAATACCTTTAAAAATATTTGATACTTAGACCTTTGTGAATGTGATCTCAAAAAAGAAAACCCCCAGTTTCTTGTGCCTTCTTCTCATTGGTGGGCGCTTTCCGAAGGCACACAGCCTAACTTAATTTATAAGACGCATCAAAGTAATGTCATGCAAATTGTATGATTTTTTAGAGCGGTGTTGGCTTAGTGGTAGATACCTCGACTTTCATTCTGAAGGTCGTGGGTTCGAATCCAGGCCGGCCGTGCACCAATGTATTTTTCATAAGAAAAATTTATGTGCGCTAATTGACATTGCTCTTACGGTGAAGGAAAACATCGTGATGAAACCCGCGGCTTAGTTGGCTCCAGAAGTATTGACAAGTTCTCTCCTCTGGACATGGTTGCCTAAGCTGAGAGGGTAGTAGGTGCTGAGCAAGCCTACTCCATCTTCACGCCAAAAGGACCCAATTAAAAAGGGTCTAATCGCGGAAAACAGCCCGTATACAAGTACAGGTACCTTTAAAAATATTTGATACCTTTACCTTTGTGAATGTGATTTCAAAAAAGAAAACCCCCAGTTTCTTGTGCCTTCTTCTCATTGGTGGGCGCGTTCCGAAGGCACACAGCCTAACTTAATTTTTAAGACGCATCACAGTAATGTCATGCAAATTGTATGATTCCAAATGGGTAAAGAAATTTGATTTGATTGGTCAAATCAAGGTACCCACTCCGTCTCGATGTCGCCGCACTGCTTCATCTCTACTTGTGCGATATCAATATGCGGTGCATCTTCGGCAAGGCCTTTACCGCGAAACTCAAACAGTTCCGTAAAGCGTAATTGATGCAATTTTTTCATAAAAAATATCTAGAATCTAGACAAAATGATAGCATGTTTATTTTAAACCTACGCATTCATTTAATAGGTACTTACTAGAAAAAAACAGACACCTCTGTGGCGTTGTGGGCGAATATGCGACGTTAAAGGTTGTGGGTTTGACTTCATCACTATCACTACATAGTATAAAATAAAGTCACTTTTCGCCGTCCCTATGTCCCGATATCACTATGTATGCTCAGATCTTTTAAACTACGCAACGGATTTTGATGCGGTTTTTTTAATAGATAGAGTGATTAACGAGGAAGGTTTTTAGATATAATACATGCATAATACAGCCGTGCGAAGCCGGGGCGGGTCGCTAGTCACTACATAGTATAAAACAAAGTCGCTTTCTATGTCCCTATTTCCCTTTGTATGCTTAAATCTTTAAAACTACGCAACGGATTTTGATGCGATTTTTTTTAATAGATAGAGTGATTCATCACTACATAGTATAAAACAAAGTCGTTTTTTCTGTCCCTATTTCCCTTTGTATGCTTAAATCTTTTTTTTTAATAGATAGAGTAATTAACGAGGAAGGTTTTTAGATATAATACATGCATAATACAGCCATGCGAAGCCGGGGCGGGTCGCTAGTAGTATAAAGTCTCTTCCCGCTGTCTATCCCTATGTATTCGTATGCTTAGATCTTTAAAACTACGCAACGGATATTGATGCGGTTTTTTTTATAGATAGAGTGATTCAAGAGGGATCTATACGTATATAAAACAAACAACCACGCGTACGAAGTCGCGGGCAACAGCTAGTTTTTAGGGATCCGTAGCCAAATAGCAAAAAACGGAACCCTTTATAGATTCGTTATGTCTGTCTGTCTGCCGTATGTCACAGCCACTTTTTTAACATAATAATGATCACTTAATTTTTTTCTGTTTGTTGTTATAGCGGCAACAGAAATATATCATCTGTGAAAATTTCAACTGTCTAGCTATCATGGTCGAAACCCTTCGTGAGCGAGGCCGACTCGCACTTGGCCGATTTTTGTAATCAAAATCCAATCGAAATGATATTACAATGTAATCTGAACAATTTTATTTTCGAGTATATTTATATTTCTTTCTGTTTACATAACATTTAACAATGATAGTAATTTCGAATTGTTTTAGTCATGATCAACTAGCAGCGCTCTACGGTTTCACTCGCGTAACTCCCGATCCCGTGGGAATATCGGGATAAAAAGTAGCTTATTTTACTGTCAATGAATCAATGTATCCTCATACCAAGTTTCATCAAAATCGGTCCAGTAGTTTCGGAGCCTATTCGTTACAAACAAACAAAAAAAAATATTAGTTTAGATTTATTATTCTACGGCTATATTATGCATGTATTATACATATAAACCTTCCTCTTGAATCACTCTATCTATTAAAAAAGAACTGCATCAAAATCCGTTGCGTAGTTTTTAAGATTTAAGCATACATAGGGACAGAGAAAGCGACTTTGTATTATACTATGTAGTGATAGAGTGATTTAGGTCAAGAAGGTTTCTTTTATCAATAATCTTAAGATAAATGATAAAATAAATATCTACTTTAAGGCAATTTGTAAATAAATATGATAATAATAATTATCTATTATTTCTAAATAATAATTATCTATTATTTCTAAATAATAATTATCTATTATTTCTAAATAATAATTATCTATTAATTCTAAATCCTGACCGACTGATTACTTAAGGTGAAGTATGACCTGAAAACCCCATCCCTTTCCAACGCGCGCGCCGCGTGATGACTCTATCCCTTTCCCCCGCGCGCCGCGAAATGGCCGTTTTTATTGTTTTATGTAATTAAACTAGCGACCCGTCCCGGCTTCGCACGGCTATATTATGCATGTATTATACATATAAACCTTCCTCTTGAATCACTCTATCTATTAAAAAAACCGCATCAAAATCCGTTGCGTAGTTTTAAAGATTTAAGCATACAAAGGGATATAGGGACAGAGAAAGCTACTTTGTTTTATACTATGTAGTGAAGACTCACATCTATTTCAGTGAAAAACCATCTGTACTACCTTATGGGATTTGATGTAAAGTTTAATATATATTTTTTACTTGTTAAGCTATTGCATAGATTTTATCGCGGGCCTTGGAGGGAGAATCAAGAAATTCCGTAACGAAAACACCTAAGAGCCCCGACAATTTTTTTTTTTTTTTTTTTTTTTTTTTTTTTTTTTTTTTTTTTTTTTTTTTTTTTTTTTTTAGTATTTTATAAGAACCTTTACTAAGACAAGAAATTATTCTCGATATAGCAATAGCTTTACCGCGGCAGTCCCCGAGTGCCACACGTTTTTATTTTTCTTTACAATCGCCGTAAAATTGAAAAAGCTCAAAAAAATTACGATTTTCTAGGATTTTCAAGATTTTTTTCTATCGAGGCAAATCACTCTAACCGTGTTTCGAAGTGTATGACAATACAAAACATTTCTTCACCTTTACGACAGTAGGAATATCATTCTATGGATTTTAGTGGTTGATACCCAAAAACTGTTTCTAAGACACCTCTATCGCGCTTCTGGTCATACCACTTCGGCTTAATGAACTCCTACTGGCCCAAGAGCCGACGACGGCCAGACCTTCGTTATTTTATAAAAGCTGAAAGTTTTTCTATGCATGTCCCCTATACAGGTAAGAACGACCAGGGAGTATAGAGTTTGGGTTGTGGTTACTTCGGCAGATAACAGGTAGTAAAGGTGTATAAAATAGTAGCTTAAATTCGTTAAAGTATAAAGCTCAATTTTTTTATATGTTCTTCGGGATAACTTTAGAAATCTCGCTATCCATTGCCGGACACTTATGACAGTTGCTTCCCCCTGCCAGACACCCCTAAACTTTAATAAATTATAATTATACTTTCGTTATAGTATAAAAGCTGAATTTTATATATGTTACTTGGGGACCTATATAAAAATGTTACCCCAATAGCCGGACAGTTTTAATGGTTTTTACATCTTGCCAGACACATTGAAAGTCCGCTGTAGGTGCGAGCGCGAGGTAACAACTGTTCAAGCGGGTGTGAGTGAGATAGGGTGCTTAGCCTAGGGTGCATGTATTGAGCAGTTCACCAGTAAAATAATTAAAAATTAGAAAAAAAAAAATATTAAAATTTCACGTACCGTGTAGACAAATTAATCAAGCGACCACCGCCCGAGTGGTTTTCCACGGCGGCCATCGCTCGATCAAAATGCCTAAACACACGTCCGTGTGGATCATCTGCCACCATTTTTATCTTGACCAATGATGCTACTTTTTTACGAAGGACAGCGTTACAGCCATCCGTTCGTGTCCGAGCAAACATTTCGGACGCACTACAATATGGGGGGAGTCTCAACAGCATCCTAAAAATGTTATTATATTGAATACGTAGGGTCTCTAGCGATCTCTTAGCACAGCTGAACCACAGACCGCCCGTGTACAGACCCTGGCAATATGCCTTAAAGAGTGACGTCTTACGATTGATAAATGAGCAGTTTTTTCGTGAAATAAAAGTGTAATTTTAGTAAAAAGTGTTATCATGGCAGATACATTAATTTGTTTCGTTTGTAATAAAAGTGTTGGTAAAATAATATTGTTTTCGGAGGAAACGTTAAAAAAATGTCAAACTATTTTGAAAATCAGAAAAAAACATAACCTCGAATATAAAGACATTATTTTACCTGATGAGTACAATGGTTATCACCGGGAATGTTATACTGGACTTATGAAAAAATACTTAACTTCTGAACCTGAAAATTCGACAAAAACCGTAAAAAACAAAAATCAGCCAGTGAACCTACAGACAATAGCTCAACAACCTCGTCGTTGCGGGTTAGTATCAGACGGTCTAAAAAGCAAGTCGTCTTATGTGGCAACTTGTCCTAAAATCATGTGGACTAATGCAACTAGTCTTCAATGTAAGTCGTCTATGAAGCAACTCGACATAATTGTTTTTTGTCAACAGCTCTGTTATCATTACAACATAAATACAAGTCGCCTAAAAAGATAGGTCGCCTATGAAGCAGCTCGTCTATGTTATAATTTGCCTACATATCAAAGTGACAGAATAGCAACTCGTCATTATTCGATATCTTCCTATCAGCGGTAGCTTGAAACCCTACATTTATGTTACTTAGATTGTCGAAAATATGCTTGTCATCATTGAAAAAAATAAGTAAGTATATGTTTAAATTCCTATATTTTAACTAAGAAATAAAACTAAATTAATATAATTATTCATCTTTATTCCAGAGATACAGCTATCTACTTAAACTTATAATATTATTGAACAAATTTTAAATGAGTAATAGAAATAATCTCTTCCACAAACGTCCGTGCACCCCCAAAACTCGAAAACCATTTTTTTGTATTTTATAATATTAAAATAACATTTTTTACTTTATATAAATGGCTATGAACGTAATAAAATTATTTTTTTATTGGATATTTTAAAAGATCGCAATCGACTAAGCACTCGCGCTCGCACCTACAGCGGACTTTCAATGTGTCTGGCAAGATGTAAAAACCATTAAAACTGTCCGGCTATTGGGGTAACATTTTTATATAGGTCCCCAAGTAACATATATAAAATTCAGCTTTTATACTATAACGAAAGTATAATTATAATTTATTAAAGTTTAGGGGTGTCTGGCAGGGGGAAGCAACTGTCATAAGTGTCCGGCAATGGATAGCGAGATTTCTAAAGTTATCCCGAAGAACATATAAAAAAATTGAGCTTTATACTTTAACGAATTTAAGCTACTATTTTATACACCTTTACTACCTGTTATCTGCCGAAGTAACCACAACCCAAACTCTATACTCCCTGGTCGTTCTTACCTGTATAGGGGACATGCATAGAAAAACTTTCAGCTTTTATAAAATAACGAAGGTCTGGCCGTCGTGGGCTCTTGCTCTATACGCAGACGAAATCGCAGGTTAAAGAATGGTTTTTTTTTGAAGATTTATTTTCCTTGAAAGAAGACCTTGCGAGCTTAATAAAACCGGTCAAGTGTGAGTCGGACTCGCGTACGAAGGGTTCCGCACCATTACATTCTGTTTTTAGTATTTGTTGTTATAGCGGCAACAGAAATACATAATCTGTGAAAATGTCAACTGTCTAGCTATCATGTTATTAACTTATGTTTTTTATTTTAAGCTATTGCATAGATTTTATCGCGGGCCTTGGGGGGCGAATCAAGAAATTCCGTAACGAAAAAAACGTTTAAAGGTTTAAAGAATTTATTTTCAAAAAAAGACAAGTACATGTCACTTAATAGAGAATACATGTCGGACGACAAATGGCGGACGACAATTTTTTATTTTTTAATATATTTTTTTTACATTTTTTTTTTATTTTTTTATTTTTTTAAATTATTTTATAAGAACATTTACTAAGACAAGAAATTATTCTCGATATAGCAATAGCTTTACCGCGGCAGTCCCCGAGTGCCACACGTTTTTTTTATTTAAGACGTTTCTATGTGATCTATGTACCTATATATACATAAGCATCGAAACGGTCGTGGGGGTTAAGCGACGCCTGGCGCGGTCATTACTTCGATGGGTGGCCATTTAGTAGTGTGGCAAAAATGTGTTTCCGTGAGCCCCTCCGTGCTTCGGAAGGCACGTTAACCCGTTGGTCCCGGTTGCTACCTCTAGTAGCAGTCGTTAGGTCAAGTTAGATGCCTTAAGGCGATCTGAAAACTCTAACAATAGGTGAGACACACCACTATACGAGAAGAAGAAGAAGCATCGAAATGAATAAAGAAATTTGACTTAGTATTAAAATTTTCCGTTAACAAAAAGCGTTACTTTTTTTTTTCAGAAACTTCAAATGTGCGGAAACGAGGAAGAGATGAGGGAAGTTGCCGCGAAGATTTGTAAAAATTATCTTCATGGTGCTTGGAAGTCTGTCGAAGCAAAATCATTGGATTTTAGAAGAATTAGGTAAGTAAAATAAATAATATTATTGTCCTTAAGGTGAAAGGGTACCGGCGCTCTCTCCATACAAACGTAGTCGATTGTTTCCTCCCTGGATAATGACACTAGCACAAATATTTTTGTGCCATAAAACCTATAACTGCCATGACTATACCCCTATGTCTTGATTTTTTTCATTTTCTAATTATCATAGAAACTAGCGACCCGCTCCGGTTTCGCACGGCTATATTATGCATGTATTATACATATAAACCTTTCTCTTGAATCACTCTATCTATTAAAAAAACCGCATTATCCAGGGAGGAAACAGTCGACTACGTTTGTATGCAGAGAGCGCCCGGTACCCTTTCCTCTTAAGAAAAATAAAAAAGAAATAATAATACTTATTCGCCAACAAATCTATTACAACAACTAATTTTCTTTTAGCAGATATTCACATAAGTTAAAATTTATTTTGTGTTATATTTTTTTTTATGTAATCATTTTTCGTTTTTGTTTTTATGGTGCAATAAAGCGTTTATCTATCTATCTATCTAATCTAGAGATTTATACAGCTGTTCGGGGTGCTGCTGTAGTACCTGGGACTTGTCCAGCTTCCTATACTACCCTCTCAGCTTAGTCGACCATGTCGAGAGGAGAGAACTTGTCACTGCGTCTTAAAACATTTTGCGCTAATTGACATTGCTCTTACGGTGAAGGAAAACATCGTGATGAAACCCGCGGCTTAGTTGGCTCCAGAAGTATTGACAAGTTCTCTCCTCTGGACATGGTCGATTAAGCTGAGAGGGTAGTATAGGGGTATAGTTGCGGAAAACAGCCTCAAGTAAAAATACAGAGAAAATGTGAAATAAGTACCTAAATTAATTACAATTTTTGTTATTTCTTTTTCATTCTTTACTTTCTTTATACTCTAATTTCTATTAAAAATAATGTTCACTTATATGTACCTAATCTATCTATTTATCTATACATATAAAATGCTTTGTCCTGGCTGACTGACTGATCAACGCACAGCCTAAACCGCTGATCGTATCGATACCTGGCAGTTGCAGCACACTTGGAGGGTGTGTTCTATGTATGACGTAGGCATCCGATAAGACAGGATTTTCCGAAATTGTACCCCTTAGGGGGTAAAAATAGGGGGCAAAGTTTGGGTCAACGTGATTCCTTGGTACGCGGACGAAGCCGCGGGCAAAAGCTAGTCTATAATATTTTAAAATACCCGCTATCCAGCCATCTTGTCCTTTTTGACAGCCAAATAATGTTGCTATAAATGAAAATACAAATCAATCGATGTATTTCCAAAAACAAAGAATTGCAAGGTTTTTTGACGGGAACGAGCCAACAACATGTCGTGCTGCAGTTTTATTTACACGAAACTTAGTTGTAAACCGAGTTAAATTGTATAATTCCGGTGGAAAGTTATCTAATTTAGTTCTGTGAAAGTGCACAAGTGTAGTGAAAGTAAAAATCAGTGTCAAACATGGACTTTTCTCGTTGCCTCCAAAATCTCCTACAAGGTTATAGTAAAGTAGCCACCGCTTTACTATGACCCCTGACTTGACAAACTGTGACTTGACGACTTGACCATCTTGAAACACTTGATACTTGATGCAAAATATTACTTGATACTGGCTATATGCACAAACCGTGCGAAGCAATAACTGAAAAAAAAAAAAAAAAAAAAAAAAAAAAAAAAATTGCAAGTAGCTCTTACTGTGAAGGAAAACATTGCAATGTATCTCATACTAGCTACGCTCCGCGGTTTCACCTACGAAACCCGATTCCGTGGGAATATCGAAATATAACATAGCCTATAGCCTTCCTCGACAAATGGACTATTCAACACAAAAATATTTTTTCAATTCGAACCAGTAGTTCCTGAGATCAGCGCGTTCAAACAAACAAACTCTTCAGCTTTATAATATTAGTATAAATACGCCTTATACAAATATAGGCCAGTGGAAATATACTATATAGATAATATTTACTTGTTACTTAAAAATCAAATTTATCATCACAAAGTATTTAAAGATAAGATAGTACATACTAACTGCGCTTTGCAGTTTCACCCGCATAACTCCTGATCCCGTGGGAATCACTATCACTACATAGTATAAAACAAAGTCGCTTTTTCTGTCCCTATTTCCCTTTGACTGCTTAAATCTTTAAAACTACGCAACGGATTTTGATGGGGTTTTTTTAATAGATAGAGTGATTCAAGAGGAATATTTATATGTATAATACATGCATAATATAGCCGTGCGAAGCCGGGGCGGGTCGCTAGTATCGAGATAAAAAGTATCTTAGTGTCAATGAATCAATGTATCCTCAAGCAAGTTTCATCTAAATTCTAAATCAACCCAGTAGTTATTCCACATAAAAAATTCACCCTGTATATATCCATTTTGTATGACAGCCAGATCTCCATCAGCAACACTATCGATTGGTATAAAAATATAGGATGATTATTTTTTTGCAAAATCAACAGGTTCGATTCCTGGCTAGGGTAATGAGTTTTTCAAAAATCTAGTGATGCAGTTTTTGTTTTTGTCAAAATCGGGCACGCAACTCCTTTCAGCATTTTTCGCTATCTCTTATAGTTTAGGATATAGCCCTGAAGGCCCACATAAAAAATTCACCCTGTATATTATATAGGTATATCCATTTTGTATGACAGCCATTTTTTTATTGTATTATTTATGTATACTGTTTGCATACCTTTGTTTTATAAACATAATAAATTATTTAAAAAAAAAACTAAAAAAAATCACAAAAATCAACTCAAAAACATAAAATCTTCTTATAAATAAAAAAAAAAACAATTAAAAACATAAAGTCATAAACTACACAAGGAAAAATTAACTCAAAAAGATAAAATCTTATAAATTCCAATCAGTCAAAATGGCTTCATTATTTTTTTGAATACCTACACTAATACCTAAACTTTAAACGTTAATACCTAAACTTACTATGGAGTATGTTTTAACTCTACTCCAACGCCATCTACATTTAGGATGGAGAACTACAGTAGAAAACTGCAAAATATGACTAATTTTCATCAAATTTTTAAACAATTTTTGTATTAATATATATATTTCACAAAAACCGTTTGATATATATCATGATATAATATATCCATTGATATATATCCTCGAACCCTGGTTTCATCACAAGCGGTCCAGTAGTTTTTGCTTGAAGGAGTAACAAACATACATACTTACACACACAAACTTTCACATCTATACTTCACTATCACTTCACTTCACTATCACTTCACTACATAGTATAAAACAAAGTCGCTTTCTCTGTCCCTATATCCCTTTGTATGCTTAAATCTTTAAAACTACGCAACGGATTTTGATGCGGTTTTTTTAATAGATAGAGTGATTCAAGAGGAAGGTTTATATGTATAATACATGCATAATACAGCCGTGCGAAGCCGGGGCGAGTCGCTAGTAATATTATAAAGCTGAAGAGTTTGTTTGTTTGAACGCGCTAATCTCAGGAACTACTGGTTCGAATTGAAAAAATATTTTTGTGTTGGATAGTCCATTTATCGAGGAAGGCTATTCCGATTTAAAATAAAATAAAATATTGCAAGACATTCCACACATCGCCATCTAGCCCCAAGTTAAGTAACTACACTTGTGTTATGGGTGCTAGACAACTCATATACTACTTATATACTTTTCTTTTGTAAAATACTTATAATACATAGAAAAAACCAGACCACAGACAAATATCTAAGCGTAAATACTGGTCTGAGACGGGAATCGAACCCACAGCTCTGTGTTTGGCAGTCGGCATGTTGACCACTGTGACAACTGGGTCGTCATAATTTATAATAGTAAGTAAGGAATTAGTAAGGATTTATCTTTTTTTTTTCAGTGGCGGTCTATCAAACTTCTTATACTACGTCGCTTTACCAGACGACGTGAAATTTCATGCGAAGGAATTGTCAGATTCGCCTGAAGGATGCGTTGATAAAGGATTGCTGCTGAGAAGAGATTCGTTGAGCATCACGGATGAACCGAGAAAGGTGAGATTGTTACACTCAATCAGTCGTACAAACTCACCTTCAAATGGTGGGATTGTTACACCCAATGCAAACATACCCAGTAATTTCACCTTCACAGGGTGAGATTGCTATAATCAGTCACTTATACAAACTCAACACCATCAAACGGTGAGATTGTTACACCCAATGCAAACATACCCAGTAATTTCACCTTCACAGGGTGAGATTGCTATAATCAGTCACTTATACAAACTCAAACTCACCATCAAACGGTGAGATTGTTACACCCAATGCAAACATACCCAGTAATTTCACCTCCACAGGGTGAGATTGCTATAATCAGTCAGTTATACAAACTCAACACCATCAAACGGTGAGATTGTTACACCCAATTCAAACATACCCAGTAATTTCACCTTCACAGGGTGAGATTGCTATAATCAGTCAGTTATACAAACTCAACACCATCAAACGGTGAGATTGTTACACCCAATGCAAACATACCCAGTAATTTCACCTTCACAGGGTGAGATTGCTATAATCAGTCAGTTATACAAACTCAACACCATCAAACGGTGAGATTGTTACACCCAATGCAAACATACCCAGTAATTTCACCTTCACAGGGTGAGATTGCTATAATCAGTCAGTTATACAAACTCAACACCATCAAACGGTGAGATTGTTACACCCAATGCAAACATACCCAGTAATTTCACCTTCACAGGGTGAGATTGCTATAATCAGTCAGTTATACAAACTCAACACCATCAAACGGTGAGATTGTTACACCCAATGCAAACATACCCAGTAATTTCACCTTCACAGGGTGAGATTGCTATAATCAGTCAGTTATACAAACTCAACACCATCAAACGGTGAGATTGTTACACCCAATGCAAACATACCCAGTAATTTCACCTTCACAGGGTGAGATTGCTATAATCAGTCAGTCGTACAAACTCACCTTCAAATGGTGGGATTGTTACACCCAATGCAAACATACCCAGTAATTTCACCTTCACAGGGTGAGATTGCTGTAATCAGTCACTTATACAAACTCAACACCATCAAACGGTGAGATTGTTACACCCAATGCAAACATACCCAGTAATTTCACCTTCACAGGGTGAGATTGCTATAATCAGTCACTTATACAAACTCAAACTCACCATCAAACGGTGAGATTGTTACACCCAATGCAAACATACCCAGTAATTTCACCTCCACAGGGTGAGATTGCTATAATCAGTCAGTTATACAAACTCAACACCATCAAACGGTGAGATTGTTACACCCAATTCAAACATACCCAGTAATTTCACCTTCACAGGGTGAGATTGCTATAATCAGTCAGTTATACAAACTCAACACCATCAAACGGTGAGATTGTTACACCCAATGCAAACATACCCAGTAATTTCACCTTCACAGGGTGAGATTGCTATAATCAGTCAGTTATACAAACTCAACACCATCAAACGGTGAGATTGTTACACCCAATGCAAACATACCCAGTAATTTCACCTTCACAGGGTGAGATTGCTATAATCAGTCAGTTATACAAACTCAACACCATCAAACGGTGAGATTGTTACACCCAATGCAAACATACCCAGTAATTTCACCTTCACAGGGTGAGATTGCTATAATCAGTCAGTAATACAAACTCAACACCATCAAACGGTGAGATTGTTACACCCAATGCAAACATACCCAGTAATTTCACCTTCACAGGGTGAGATTGCTATAATCAGTCAGTTATACAAACTCAACACCATCAAACGGTGAGATTGTTACACCCAATGCAAACATACCCAGTAATTTCACCTTCACAGGGTGAGATTGCTATAATCAGTCAGTTATACAAACTCAACACCATCAAACGGTGAGATTGTTACACCCAATGCAAACATACCCAGTAATTTCACCTTCACAGGGTGAGATTGCTATAATCAGTCAGTTATACAAACTCAAACTCACCATCAAACGGTGAGATTGTTACACCCAATGCAAACATACCCCGTAATTTCACACACACACAACCATACAATTTTAAAAAGGTTTAATTCTTACAATTCATTACTATTATTATTAATTGCATGTACCCTCGCAATAAATAAATTATGAATTAAAAAATGAGTTAAAAGTGATATTTTTACACCCAATGCACTTACAAACGTAAATAATAAAAGCTTTTCTATATTTATTTTCAGGTTTTATTACGAATCTACGGTCAGGTACACGGTGAGAGAGCAATGGATGCTATCGTCACTGAATCTGTTATATTTACGTTACTGTCTGAGAGGAGATTGGGACCTAAACTGTATGGGGTCTTCTCCGGAGGACGTATTGAAGAGTATATACCTGTAAGTCACAAACACACATACTCACTCATACTCACCCATACTCACAAACACCCACACCCACACAAACGGTAGCTAGATACGTGGGCTAGACTCTGTTATCTTTACTGTCTGAGAGGAGGTTGGGACCTAAACTGTATGGGGTCTTCTCCGGAGGACGTATTGAAGAGTATATACCTGTAAGTCACAAACACACTCACCCATACTCACAAACACCCACACCCGCACAAACGAATACGTAGGGTTGACTCTGTTATATTTTACGTTACTGTCTGAGAGGAGATTGGGACCTAAACTGTATGGGGTCTTCTCTGGAGGACGTATTGAAGAGTATATACCTGTAAGTCACAAACACACATACTCACCCATACTCACCCACACTCAAAAACACCCACGCCCACACAAGCGGATACGTAGGCTTGGCTCTAAGAAAGGGGTGTGTATTATGTCAAATAATACCCCACTAATCCAGTGAACACATTCATTAAACGATTTTATTCTACTTTTTGTTAAAATCCATCAGGGTCAAATTGTATGTTAATACATTTTTTTATATGTTTACTTTGCTGAGTTCCGCTGTTCCACTCCCGTAAGTCCCGATCCCGTGGAAATATCGGGATAAAAGTAGCTTATATTACTCCCAAAGATTATATGTATCGTCATACCAAGTTTTATCAAAATAGATTCAGTAGTCGAGAAGTTTCAGAGTGAAAAGGAAAATCATAATTGCAACTTTTTTTTTTTTGAGGAACTTAAAACTTAACTCTACTAATAAAATTAATTTGTATTTTACTTTCTTACCTTCAATAACATAAGTTGTATAAAGTTCCAATCCCTATATATATAAAATTCTCGTGTCACGGGGTTCGTAGTTGAACTCCTCCGAAACGGCTTGACCGATTCTCATGAAATTTTGTGAGCATATTCAGTAGGTCTGAGAATCGGCCAACATCTATTTTTTATTTTGTTTCTTTCAGTTTTTTTTTTTTTGTAAATGGCAAAACAACGTTTGCCGGGACAGCTAGTAAAATATACAATTAAACGCGAATTAAACTTTTTTATAGCGAAATTAAAACACAAGAGAACCGTCATGTTTATTTCTCATTCCCACCCAAATATTCTTGTATTGTTTTCAGAACTGACTCTTTTTCTTTAATTTTTAAGGCTCGCGCACTCCTGACCAAAGAACTCTCAGAACCGGCATTATCTATGAAGATAGCGGAGAAAATGGCAGCCATTCACTCTATGGACATACCTTTATCAAAAGAACCTAGTTGGTTATGGAAAACTATGGGGAAATGGATGAAAACTGTACGAGATGAACGGCTGAATGGAACTGTTAAGACTAAGGTGAGTTCTGTCATTCACTCACACCATCTCACACACACTCTCCCTTTCTCATTGACTCACTCATACTCACCTACCACCACATTGATAAACTATGGCGAAAACTGTACGAGATGATCGGTTAAATGAGACTGGTTAGACTAAAGTGAGATCTGTCATTCCCTCATACTCAGTCGCCTTCACTCATTGACTCACTTATACTCCCCTATCAACACATTTCTACACTAAGGTTGACTTGCACAACAGAAAACCTTAAAAATTATTAAATTAACCAACTGTCAAAGTGTCAAACTGATTAAATAAGTTTGTTTGTGGTTATTGAAATAGAATTTACTAGCGACCCGCCCCGGCTTCGCACGGCTATATTATGCATGTATTATACATAAAAACCTTTCTCTTGAATAACTCTATCTATTTAAAAAAACCGCATCAAAATCCGTTGCGTAATTTTAAAGATTTAAGCATACATAGGGATATAGGGACAGAGAAAGCGACTTTGTTTTATACTATGTAGTGAAGTTTAGATTACTTGTTAAGGCTTTATCTTGTTCACTCACTCACTCTTTTTTTTTTTCAGAATGAAGAAGAGGAACATATTATACGTCAATTAAAAATAGTAGATTTCGAGAAAGAGATTGAATGGTTGAAGAAGTACATCGCGACCGTCGAGTCGCCGTGTGTCTTCTGTCATAATGATCTGCAGGAAGGTTGGTGGCTTTTTAGAGAACAGGGTACCGACGCTCTCTTCATACAAACCTAGTCGACTGTTTCCTCCCTGGATAATGACACTAGAACAAAATATTTTTGTTGCGAAGAACTTATAACTGCCATAATCATGCCCCTATGTTTTTATTTTTTAAATCTTAATTTCTATGATAATAACAAAATGAGAAAAAACTAAGACATAGTCATGGCAGTTAAAGGTTTTTTGCAACAAAAATATTTGCTCTAGTGTCATTATCCAGGGAGAAAACAGTCGACTAGGTTTGTATGTAACCTTAACGTCTTTAGGGGTTTTCTAGAGAATTGTTTGTTATTTTTCGGGATTTTTTTGGAAAATTCTATAAGTAGTTGTCTAGCACCCATAACACAAGTCCAGTTACTTAGCTAGGGGCTAGATGACGATGTGCGGAATGTCCTGTAATATTTATTTATTACTAGCGACCCGCCCCGGCTTCGCACGGCTGAATTATGCATGTATTATATCTATAAACCTTCCTCTTTAATCACTCTATCTATTAAAAAAACCGCATCAAAATCCGTTGCGTAGTTTTAAAGATCTAAGCATACATAGGGACAAAGGGACGGCGAAAAGTGACTTTATTTTATACTAGTGACCCGCTCCGGCTTCGCACGGCTGTATTATGCATGTATTATATCTAAAAACCTTCCTCCTTAATCACTCTATCTATTTAAAAAAAAACCGCATCAAAATCCGTTGCGTAGTTTTAAAGATCTAAGCATACATAGGGACGGCGAAAAGTGACTTTATTTTATACTATGAAATGATAAAAAAAAACTTTTCCATCCCAGGTAACATCTTAATCCTAGAAGATCAACCGACAGTAACGGAGGAGGAGAACTCTGCATACGTGCAACAAGCATACGCTTACAGCGACATCGAACACGATAAGACACTCTCGGCAGTCGCCTTCGACGACGCTAACACTAGCGACAGGTGAGAATAAGAATGTTTATTGCATAAATTGTGTACAATGGATGGTAGGTAGTTTTAAAATTAAGTAACAAAAATTTACCCATTGCGGGCATGCAATAAGTACTTATTAAAAGTACTAAAATAAAACGTTAGAAGAATAACATTTTATCAATATTCAATCTATAATTACTACTATACTATACTCAATCTCTCAATCTATACTCTATACTCAATCTATACTCAATCTCTCAATCTATACTCTATACTCTCTATCTCTATCTATACTCTATACTCAATCTCTCAATCTATACTCTAAACTCTCTATCTCTATCTATACTCTATACTCAATCTCTCCATCTATACTCAACCTATACTCAATCTATAAATTACGTGTCACGTTGTTTGTGCGCGATGGACTCCTAAACTACTTAACCGATTTTAATCAAATTTGCACACCGTGTGCAGTTTGATCCAACTTGAAAGATAGGATAGCTTACATCTTAATGTATCCCGATATTCCCACGGGATCGGGAGTTACGCGGCTGAAACCGCAGAGCGCAGCTAGTATATAAAATATATAGTTAAATTATAGTGTTTATTATTATTCTATCTTTAAAATTTGATCACAATACAGGTACCATGTATAGGTAGCGGCACGTAAGTTTAGCGCTGAGCGAAATGTAGAGGGGATAGCTGCGCATGGGTACAGTCACGAACATTAAGTATAACTTTAATTAGTACCTATAACTAAAAAAAATTACGAACATATTTAAATAAATATAGTAGGTACTTAAGTCTATCACTAACCGAAACGTGGAAGATATATTAGGTACTGTCGCGCGCGCAAACATTAATGAATAGTTAATGTTAAAGTTTTGTATAGCTTGTAACAGGTTGTTTTACTATTCAAGATTAACCTCTTTTTTATTTAAATCAGGAAATGAAATAAACGACTTCCATACAAAGTTGATCATGTGACAAAGTGGATATGTTTATAGGGGGTAGGAAATAATAATACATTCGAAATAATATTGTAATCGAATTTATCAATTTTTGTTTAATACCTGAACGGCAATAACAATACACTTTAGAACGCGACTGTACAGTCAGAAGTCCGCGGAGCGTCGTATCGGTGCGGGGGACGGAATACGACAGGCTACCAACCGGCGCAACGCACACGCACCCTTCGTCCCTCTAGCACCCCTGTGATACCTATTTTTTACTTCTGCGCAATAACGGTCAGCGCTAAACTTACGTGCCGCTACATGTACCTAGTAAAAGCTGAAAGCTAATTATTATAAAAGATGCCTATTTATCCCTATCGCTATCGAAGTACTCATTCAGACTGTAAAAATGTCTACTGATAAGCCAGGACTTTAAATTCGTTTTAAATTGAGATAACCTTTGGTGATATTTAGATTTTTGATTCAACTCTTCGTCCGAGTTGAATTCACTAAAATTCTTTCTTAGTCGCTGCAGGTGCACTGCAAACAGTGGAAGCCGACCAGCGCGAACTTTAAATCAATAATTAGTAAGGAAATAGTATTGATAAATTGCTAATTGAAATAGTATTGACGACCCAGTTGGCACAATGGTCACCATGCCGGACTGCCAAACACAGGGTTGCTGGTTACATTCCACGTCTCAGACATGTATTTATGCTTAGAATTTTGTCTGTGGTCTGGTTGTATCTATGTATTATAAGTATACATTTACAAAAGAAAAGTATATAAGTAGCTATATGAGTTGTCTAGCACCCATAACACAAGTGTAGTTACTTAGCTTGGGGCTAGATGGCGATGTGTGGAATGTGTTGTAATATTTATTTATTTATAATTGCTATTATTTATCCCCACAGCATGTCAAGCCGTATATCGGAGTCTGGCGAGCCTCGACTCGTGTTGATTGACTTCGAGTACTGCGCTTACAACTACCGCGGGTTTGATATAGCGAACCACTTCCAGGAATGGGGCTTGGATTACACAAACCCTCAGCACCCGTTCTATTACGAGAACCAGGAGAATTGTCCAACTTTGGAGCAAAAGGTGAGATTGAGTGTGATTTTTTGACTTTTAAAACATAGAATAGTGAGTGTGTGTTCCTTAAGTGGAATTTTGTGTGGGAAAGAGTGTTAATAGTCTTCAATACCCTTTCTATTACGAGAACTAGGAGAATTGTCCCACTTTGGAGCAAAATGCAATATATTGACTTTAAAAAACATAATGGTGAGTGAGAGTGTGTTCCATGAGTGGAATTTTGTGTGGGAAAGAGTGTTCATGTGGGAAAGATTGTTAATAGGCAAGTTAACTTACAACTACCGCGGGTTTGATATAGCGAACCACTTCCAAAAGTGGGGCTTGGATTATACAAACCCTCAGCACCCGTTCTATTATGAGAACCAGGAGAATTGTCATTAAAAAACATAGAATAGTGAGTGTGTGTTCCTTAAGTGGAGTTTTGCGTGGGCAAGAGTGTAAATAGTCCTTAAGACCCTTTCTATTATGAGAACCAGGAGAATTGTCCAACTTTGGAGCAAAAGGTGAGATTGAGTTCAATTTATTGACTTTAAAAAACATAATGGTGAGTGTGAGTGAGTGTGTGTTCCTTGAGTGGAATTTTGTGTGGGAAAGAGTGTTAATAGTCTTCAATAACCGTTCTATTACGAAAACCAGTAGAATTGTCCAACTTTGGAGCAAAAAGTGAGATTGAGTGCAATTTATTGACTTTTAAAAACATAATGGTGAGTGTGAGTGGGTGTGTGTTCCTTGGTTTGATATAGCGAACCACTTCCAAGAGTGGGGCTTAGATTACACGAAGCCTTAACACCCGTTCTATTACGAAAACCAAGAGAATTGTCCAACTTTGGAGCAAAGGGTGAGATTGAGTGCTATTTATTGACTTTCAAAAACATAATGGTGAGTGAGTGTGTGTTCCATGAGTGGAATTTTGTGTGGGAAAGAGTGTTAATAGTTTTCAATACCCTTTCTATTACGAGAACCAGGAGAATTGTCACATTTTGGAGCAAAAGGTGAGATTGAGTGCAATTTATTGACTTTATAAAACATAATGGTGAGTGTGAGTGAGTGTGTGTTCCTTGAGTGGAATTTTGTGTGTGTGGGAAAGAGTGTTAATAGTCCTCAACACCCGTTCTATTACGAGAACCAGGAGAATAATTGTCCTACTTTGTAGCAAAAGGTAAGATTGATTGCAATTATTTGACTTTTAAAACGTAGAATAGTGAGTGTGAGTGAGTGTGTGTGTTCCATGAGTGGAATTTTGTGTGAGAAAGATAGACTAGAACCAGAACCAGATTTAGTGGATTTGTTTTGCTTAAAAAAAAATGAAGTAGGTGAGTGGGTGAAAATAGTGAAGAAAGAAATACGGAAGTACTTATACATAAGCATAAAAAATATAAATATTATTAAGTGCTTAGTTAAAAATAATATGATTATTTGGGCTTAAGTAGGAATTTAAATTTATGAGCTGTGTAGTGTGTGTGGGTGAGTGTGTTTGAGTGAGTGAGGGAATGAGGGTGAGTAAGTGAGTGTTTTTGTGGGAAAAATCAGACGTGTGTAGTTTATATTGATTTGAGATCATGAATTTGGGAGTATTTATCGATTATACTTATTGGGGTCTTTTTTTTTACTTTTACCGCATTTTTGTGGGAAATTGCGGACGTACGTGAATTTTTTGGTCCTTTATGTAGATTTGGAAATTTTTCAATAAAATAAATAAAGGAATTAATGGTATTTTTTTTGGAGAATTTAGTTTTGGAAAACTTTAGAGATTTGAATTTTTGAGATTTTAAACAGAAAAACTTGTAAAATCGAGAGATTACCAATGTGTTATTTTGATGATATATTGGGTCTTAAAAAATAAATAAACTGGAAATTTATTTTGGTATTTATTCTGGTAGCGATTTTTTCCTTTTTTTGCCCTCGTGGGGTTTGAACCCACGTGTTTGGGTGTTTTTCTCGCCACTACGCAGCTTGTGTGTATCTGCTTGGTTTCTAGGCCGTGAGCTAACTGCGCCCCGCGGCTTGGCTTGCCTTGCCTGACACAAGACGAGCGCGGTAACCAAAAGTATATTAGGATTTCAGATTTTTTTTAATACGATAATAATTAGGTTTTGTTGTTTGTTTTTCGATTTTTTTTTAATTTTAGTACTTTTAATCTCTTGAACTAAGTTATTCTTACGATTTTATATAAAATCACTCAATATTTAAAAAACTATATTGGAAAAATAAACAACAAAACTTATTTGTCAAGCATTTACAGAGTTTTTATACATAATTTCAAAAAATGATAAAAAGAAACAATGTGTAACAGCAAGGGTAAAGTAATTCGAAAGGGGGTTGTTTAGACGCTAACCGAACAAATTTTGTTCTATGACTTTTGGAAATTCCAATTAATTCCAATATATTTTATACTAATTATTATATAGTAAAAATAACCTTAAAATTTTCAAAGACTTTAAAATTTCAAAAAGTCATAGAACAAAAGTTGTTCGCGTAGACGTGTAGAACTACCCCCTTACAATGATTGCAATGCCCTTCTGTTACACCCTGTATAAATAAATGCTTGACAAAAATTTCAATGTTATGCACAAAAAAAATAGAGCGTTAAAAATATAGATTGCGATAATTTGTGTATTTTATTTTTTGTTAAAAAAAAAATCTTTATTTTTATTATTAAAAAAATCTAAAATTGATCTTAAACTAAAAATAAATAGTAATAAATATATTCTATCTGTTTATTTATTTAATTTTTACTGATGTATTTATTAAATGTATTATTTAGGTACATATTTTTTTTTAAATACTAGTGATGTAACGAATGTTCGGCCAAAATCACGGCCGAATAGTTAAATATTCGGCTAAATTATTCGGCCTGACGCGTGTACAAAAAATTTGTGCGAAAACCTAATTATAACAAGGATCGTGCGCTCTAATTCTTAAAACCAAGCCTTTAAGAGGAAAGGGTACCGAGGGCTATCTCCATACAAACTATTACAAACGTAGTCGACTGTTTCCTCCCTGGATAATGACACTAGCACTAATATTTTTGTGCCATAAAACCTATAACTGCCATGACTATGCCCCTATTTTTTGTTTTTTATTTATATTTTCTAACTATCATAGAACTTAAGATTAAAAAAATAAAAAATAAAATCAAAAAATAGGGGCATGGTCATGGCAGTTATAAGTTTTATGCACCAAAAATATTTGCTCTAGTGTCATTATCCAGGGAGGAAACAGTCGACTACGTTTGTATGGAGAGAGCGCAGGTACCCTTTCACCTTAACGTTTTTTTCCAAGTTATGGCTCCGCACTTTTTGCTGCATATAGCCAATGTCAAGTACGTTTGTGTTATTAGTAATAAAATATATGTATTAAGTATAGCCTAAATAGCCTAAAAATGTATCATATCTATTGTTCGTAAGGGTCATAAAAAATAGGCCGAATACCGAATAAAAATTCGTTACGTCTCTAATCTCCACTGTTCCACAATTCGCAGGTTCAATTCCTGTCATTGCTAATTTTTTGGTATAGTTTCCCTAAAATTAGGTTTACTAAAATCCACTTTCAAATCTATTATAGGTAGTTGAATTATGTACTCGCGGCAAACTGGGTTATAAATCATTCCTTATTGTTCCACTACCCCCGAATACTTAAACGTTTAGTAGTCCCTTTAATATGTACTAGCGACCCGCTCTGGCTATATTATGCATGTATTATACATATAAATCTTCCTCTTGAATCACTCTATCTATTAAAAAAAACCGCATCAAAATCCGTTGCGTAATTTTAAAGATCTAAGCATACAAAGGGACATAGGGACGGCGAAAACTGACTTTATTTTATACTATGTAGTGAAGACGCTCCTATCCTATTGAAATATGACACTTAAATATTAATTAATTCACCACTTAAGATAATTAGCCTTTCCGTATTCGGACTTTTTTGTCCTCTCTTTCTACATTATAAGTATAGATATTTTTTTCCCATTTTTACAACATTATTTAATGGTCGTAACGTTATGTTATGTTATATAGCCAGGCTATAAATGAACTATCCAACACAAAAATATGTTTTCAGTTATAACCAGTAATTCCTGCTTCCTGAGATTAGCGCGTTCAAACAAACAAATTCAAGCTTTATAATATTAGTCACTACATAGTATAAAACAAAGTCGGTTTCTCTGTCCCTATATCCCTTTTAAATCTTTTAAACTACGCAACGGATTTTGATGCGGTTTTTTTAATAGGTAGAGTGATTCAAGAGGAAGGTTAATATGTATAATGCGTTCATAATATAGCCGTGTGAAGCCGGGGCGGGTCGCTAGTTAGTTATAAATGATAACTTTTGCCTTTATTATCTTAAAAACTAACTTAACATTCGCAGAAAACCTTTGACATATTATATCAACAAAAACTAACTAAACTAATCGTCAACACAAACACTCCGATAATTAACGACCCAGTTCGCCTCGAATATATAACTCAACTATAAATAACCTTAAACCCTAATCTTTCCTTCAGAAACTCTTCATAATAATAAACGACCCAATTCACCGCAAGTATCTAACTCAACTATAACAACTTCAAACTCCCTAAACCCCAATCTTTCCTTCAGGAAATCTTCATAAAAGAGTACCTAAAGTACTACAACATGAATTTATCGGAAGAGAAGCAGCACCCACCGACAATTGACGATATCAACCGTCTTCTGAACGAAGTTGAAGCGTTTGCGTTGGCCAGCCACCTGTTCTGGTCTCTATGGTCTATTGTTAATGCTTCCAAGAGTCAGATTCCGTTTGGATACTGGGTAAGTTAATTTTATATACAGGGTTATTGGTAATTATACTAGCAAGCCGTTGTGAGCTTCTTCTGTGCACCTAAACAAACAACTTTTGTTCTACGACTTTTGGAAATTCGAAAAAAAATGAAAATTTTGAGGTTATGTAAATTTGAAAAACAGCTGATTTTTTAAAACAAAGGTCATTCAGACTAAGAACAGTGGATAAGACTTAAAAAAATAAGTAAAATATTAAGGTTAATGACCTCTCCGTGTAAGTAACAGCTGTTTTTTGGGTAAAAATAACCTCAAAATTTTCAAAATGTTCGAATTTCCAAAAGTCGTAGAACAAAAGTTGTTTATTAAGGTGCACAGAAGTAGCCCTCAACGGCTTGCTAGTATAATTTCCAATAACCCTGTACAGTAGGAAATTTATTTTCCCTTTTCTAAATTTTTTTTCTTCTTTCTTATTGACAAGGTAACCATAGCAACGTTTTGTTACCAACAATGTTTTCTTATGACGTCAAAAAATATAAAGGAAAAAAGAAACAAAGAAAAAATATATAAAGAAAAAACTTTTTGAAGTGATAACGTCTTTTAAATCGAATTTTCAAAATAATAATCAAATACTAAAAGTACTATATTTTTGTACCAATCGATAGTGTTGCTGATAGAGATCAATTCCTGGAAACAAACATAGTCTGGCAAATTAAAGGAAATAGCTCATTTTAGTAATCTTCTGTAATTTTCATACAAACATCCCTGAAAAAGATGCAGTGAGGAGGTATGGCCAATGACGTAACAAACTGCTGCACAAAAAAAATTAACTGTTTTTACAAATTTGATGTAAAGAACTTCATCTACAACTTATTTTATAATATTTAGAATAATATCACTTGTCCTCTATGTCTCACACTATTGTTTTGCCAGAGACAAAAAGGTGAAAATTACAGAAAACTACAATTTCAATTAAAATTTACTTTGAGTTGCCATACCATGTTTGTTTCCAGGAATTGATCTTTATCAGCAACACTATCTCTATCTCTTATAGTTTAGGATATAGCCCTGAAGGCCCACATAAAAAAATCACCCTGTATATTATACCAGCTGTTGCCCGCGACTTCCTACGCGTAGTAGTTTTGTTTAAAAAAACCGCATCAAAATACGTTTAGTAGTTTTAAAGATCTAAGCATACATAGGGACAGACAGCGGGAAGCGACTTTGTTTTATACTATGTAATGATAAATATTATCATATTAGTGATAGAATCCGAAATACGGAAATCCGTGGAAGAACCAAAGTCACCGACATAGCTCTCAGGATTGGTAAGCTGAAGTGGCAATGGGCAGGTCATATAGCTCGCAGAACTGACAACCGCTGGGGAGTAAAGGTTCTCGAGTGGCGGCCGCGATGCAACGCGAAACGGAGTGTTGGGAGACCAGCTGCCCGGTGGACCGACGACATTGTGGGTGTCGCGGGTAGTCGGTGGATGGAGGCGGCTCAGGACCGCTGTTTGTGGCGTCGTATGGGGGAGGCCTATGTCCAGCAGTGGACGTGTATGGGCTGACATGATGATGATGAATGATAAATATATTATTTAATTTTTTTAATTTTTTTTTGTTAAAGGAATACGCGATCACAAGATTAGAAACATACCAACGGCTAAAGCAAGAAGTCGTTAAAAAGGACAAATTCGGGATTTCATCGAAACGTAAAATACACGAGGTGGATATATGATTCCAGAATGTCACATTAGGGGCGGACGATAGGCAAGGAATGTGTTAAATAAAGGACGGTAAATCGGCGAGGAAAGTGTTTTACGAACGGAAAATCAGCAAGGAATGTATTAGAATTAAGGGCGCAAAATCAGCATGGATTGTGTTAATAATGGACAGTAAATCGGTAAGGAAAGTGTAAAAATTACGGCTATATTGGCAAGTTTTGTGTTGAATTATGGACGAAAAAAGGCAAGAAAAGTGTTTTACGAACAGGAAATCAGCAAGGAATGTGTTAGTGGAACGGTAAATCGGTATAAATTATAATTACGGACGAAAATTTACTATGTGGTAAAATAAATGCAAGAAAATCGGCATGGAATGTGTTGAGAAGATAATGGAAAAATCGGGAAGAAATGTATTAAAATTACGGACAGATTGGCCAGGTTTTTGTTGAATGGACAGAAAATTGGCAAAAAAAAAAGTGTCAACAGAAAGTTAGGGGCGCAAAATTGGTAAGGAAAGTTTAATATTTGGGGCGCAAAATTGGCAAGGAATGTGTTCAATGAGATGGAAAATAGGCAAAAAGTGTTAAATTACGAACAAAAATTGATCATTTAATCACGAAAAAAATAGGATAGAAGGCTGTACGGTAAATCGGGAAGTACTTGTGATAAAGATATAGTAAACTTTATAACTTGTAAGTAAAAAAGATTATTCGAAACAAAAAATTATAACTTTGTTTCAAAAAACCTTTTTTCAACAAAAATTTTACACTATGCACAGACGATACGCATGGAATGTGTTAAACTTATTAACACATTCCTTGCCTATCGTCTGTTTTAAGTACAGAAAAACGGTCAAGAGTGTGTAAAAATTAAGGCCCTACCTCACCGGAACGCTTTAAAATTAGGGTCCTATCTCACCAGCTACGTATCCAACTAATTCGTATCTGTTATCTTGACAAGACATGGCAAGAAAGGAAAAAACCCTCATGCGTTTCTTAAGTTAAATAAACGATTGAAAACACCATTGGATAGTATAATCCGCGTGGAATGGGATGGAACCTTGTCAATTCAGTTATTTGCACGGTCATAGTGTCGCGGATTTGAAACGGACCCATTGATCAAAAGAAAAATTATTATTGTCTGACTATGGAGCAATGGAGATTTCATTTAAAAAAATGTTGTTTCTCTAAAATTATAAATAAAGCACATAAGGACCGTATATGTGTCACAGGGTCAGTATGTATGTTTGTCCGTGAAGTCTTCAGATACAGTAGAAATACCTATACTATATACCTACACTAAAGATGAATAAATAAAAAAAATCAAAACTAATTACCTATAATTCAGAACTTTTATGCTAACTCTACTTGAAAACTGTCATTTTCGATTTACTTTGACAAGGTTCCATTCCATTCTCATTGCGCGCGGATTATAGAGCTAGGGGTAGCCAGAAGTAGCCATGGATACTTAGCCGGCGAAGTCGTCATGGCATCCCATTGAGGTAGGGCGCTATGAACATCGGCAAGGAACGTGTTAAGATGTGATACAGGGGTAGTGTATGAAAAAATGTTTACAAAAAAATATATTCCATACAAATATTATGTTACTTAATATATTAATAGGGTACCGGCGGTGAATGTGTTAATATAGGAAAGTGGCAAAGAATGTGTTAAAAAATGAGATGGAAATCTTTGAATGATACAGGGGTAGTGAAAAAACAATGTTTAAAAAAATCTTTTTAAAGAAATTGTTAAAAAAAACCCCGATAAAAAATGACCATAACTTTTAAACGAATACCGTTTTTCATAAGACTTAGCCTAAGAACAATCAATAAACATTCAGCTTTCAGATAAAGAAAGCCGCTTACGAATCGGTTCAGCCGTTTCGCAGCCAAACATAATTTTCTTAGTTAGATAAAAAGTTTTGCAGTGATTTTTCCAAAAATAGAATTTAAGCAAGTAGATATTTATTAAAATTAGCATCATTTATAAAATAATAAAAAATAAACAAAAAAAAAAAAAGTAAACTTTCCGAGTAACATAAAAAATCTGTGACTAACACAAAACAAAAAACCAACCGGTGATGTCGAACATGAAGCGCGAAAATTCGAATACTTACTTTTTAGTTTTTCTTAAAACTGAGTTAGAAATCGAAATGTACCATTATTTTGCAAACTGTACCTTTAGTTTGTGTTTAATTTTGAAAACTACCTAATAAAATCTTTTTTAAGTTTTGAAACTATCCCAAATTTAAATATGCCTAGCATCGATTAGGATGGAATGGTATTAGTTGCCTGCGTCTGTCTTTCCTGACGTGTTTAACTCCAAATCTGAGTAAACAGAGGTATCTTCTAGGAAGGCGTGCTACATCTTTGTGTGTGATAGTGCTTGGTCAAACGCTGACCTATCATTGGGAAAAAAAACCTTAGCATTTTTTTAATTCAGCCTGCCTAGCATGAAGACCAAAACACGATACGATAAAGCGATATCACGCGATATAACTACATCAACTCTCAAAATATGATAGATAAAGCCGCCGTGTTAAATTTTTATTATAAATTGCGATAAAAATTCAACATGGCGGCTTTATCTATCATATTTTGAGAGTTGATGTAGTTATATCGCGTGATATCGCTTTATCGTATCGTGTTTTGGTCTTCATGCTAGGCAGGCAGGACAGCTTCAAGATCTAGGTAATCTTTTAGTAGTTTTGAAATTAAATCACAGATTCGCAGATTACAATATAATTTGATTTTTAGAATCCAGTTAGAGCTGGTTCATTATTAAACAGTTTTATTTAACTAGGGCAAGTTTAAGTCAAAAGTAATTTAAATTTCAACCCCTTCCTGTTAACAGATCGACCTGAAATAATTTTTTACATTTTTTTTATTTATTTAACTAAAAAAAGTACACATTTTTTTACAAAAGAAATTCCCGCCAAACTGCAAAGTGCAGTTTGTTGACGAGTGAGCGCTTTTTCATAACGTACAATATGCACAACTTTTTATAAAAATTCGATTTTCGTGGGCATCCGGTTAACAATCACCTTAACCTTAGATCATTCCAAAAGATACTAATAAACTAAGAAAATACATTAAACCAATCACTAATAAGTAAAATCACGTAATATCTCGAATTGACCAATCACATTTCAAAGTACAAAAAACCTCATCAAAATCAACTTAGCCGTTAATTTTCGAAACTTAATTCTATATAAGTATTTAGTCATTATTTTAAGGATAAAAAAATGCAAAAAATAATTAAAGTTTTAAAACAGAATGTTTACGATGTTTTTTATTTTGTGGAATTCGATGTTTCGGTGCTGTTACAAGCGCCATTTTCACGAGACAAAATTAAGAGGAAAGGGTACCAGGCGCTCTCTCCATACAAATGTAGTCGACTGTTTCCTCCCTGGATAATGACACTAGAGCAAATATTTTTCTTGCATAAAACTTTTAACTGCCTTGACCAAGCCGCTATGTTTTTTTTGTTTTTTTAATCTTAATTTCTATGATAATTAGAAAATGAAGAAAAACCAAGACATAGGGGCATAGTCATGGCAGTTATAGCTGTTATGGCACAAAAATATTTGTGCTAATGTCATTATCCAGGGAGGATACAGTCGACTACGTTTGTATGGAGAGAGCGCCCGGTACCCTTTCCTCTTAACGAATATTGCTAATCCAACGCCTTTGGTTTAAACAAGACAGCTCTAATGCTGCTGGGTCCCTAGACTATTTCAAAAGAGAACCATTTAAAAACTTCATCCTGATAAATACCTTGGTTTTTGTAAACAAAAAAAATACATACCTAATTCCTTTAGCGTTACAGGCTCTACTGCGGCTGCCTACCACAGGGTTTTTCAAAAAAATAAACCATTAATTATTAGACCAAAGTCGTCTCTTGGTTTCTTTAATCAGAATCGCAAAACCACAAACATTTCTTATAAAAAAATATATATTCCCAATTTCTTTAGCGTTCCAGGCTCTACTACGGCTGCGTCCCTTTTTGATGCGAGATTTCTGCGAGATTTTTTCATAAAAAAACCATTAATTATTTGACCAAAGTCATCTCTTGGTTTCTGTAAAAACCAGAAAGAAATCGCCAAAACACAAGCGGTATCTAATCGTCTGTAACTGTAATCTCTCTTACTCTCATGCAAAGGATGCGGAAAGAAATTGATGAATCCTGGCGAAACTAATCAGGACAATCGGATATTTTAATCGAATTTTTGCATTGTCATCGGTCTTTGACAGGTGTGCAAAGTTTGAATTAAATCTGATAGTTCAAAGTAGGGCAAAATCGAGCCCAAAAGAGTCGGTTACATGCAAACATACAGGTGAAACTAATAAAAGCGTGTTATAAGTATACATTCCTAATTCCTTTAGCGTTCCATTTCAAAAAAACCTTTTCATTAAAAGATGGCAACACTATTAGCTACTAGTAAAAAAAACAGAAAGATGTCTGTGAGTAAATAAAATCCTTTTTGTAATAAAAGTAAGCGTTCTAGTTCATTTTATGATCAATTCTTTTTGCACTGAAATATTCTCTATGCGCACTATGAAAATATTTAGTAGGTTTTAAATTTTTTTGTTGGTCGACTAGAAAATCAAGAAATATTTTCTCTAATAGTTTGAATTTTTTTCTGATTTTTTTAACTACGAACTTCCAGAAACTGAAGAGTTTAAAAAAAAACTCAAGAAACTCATATTTTCTATGTAATTCGTTAAAAATTTATTATCTTGTCAACTGGCAACACCCCAAACATCCAAAAATTCATTTTCTGTTTAAAAAAAAACATCTAGAAACTCAATTTTCTTTGTAAACCGCTTAAACTTTTATAAAAATCTGAACTAAACAAATGTCATGGTACTTCAGAAAATGGTTTAGAAACTCATATTTTTTATGTAAATCGCTTATTTTAATAGAAATTTCTCTGAGGGGAACATTGAAAAGCTAGTTTTTATCTTTTCTAGCCAGCCTAGAAACCTATTTAAAAAATCATATCTAAATATAAAAAGGCACTGAATTTTGGCTCAAAGTGCCTTCACTTATATAGTTATAAAATAATTAAATGTATTGAAAATTGACTTCGGCCCGATTCTGGCACAACATAATGACACTCTACTGACGACCCAGTTGGCACAATGGTCACCATGCCGTTCTGCCAAACGCAGGGTTGCGGGTTCGATTTCACGTCTCAGACATGTATTTATGCTTAGATATTTGTCTGTGGTTGTTTCTATGTATGTATATATTTACAAAAGAAAAGTATTTAAGTAGTATATCCGTTGTCTAGCACCCATAACACAGGTCTAGTTACTTAGCTTGGGGCTAGATGGCGATGTATGGAATGTCCTGCAATATTTATTTACTTTCTATACTTACAATGACATAATTATTTATTAGGCATGATCTAATTAAAACTTACTGTAATATAATTCATAAACTTAATATTAAGATTTTGTACGCCAAATGGCAGATCACAGAGCGTAATAATATTTGTATTATAAAATAATAAATAATAAAATAAATAAATAAATTGCTATTATTATGTACAATATTATATTTTAATTCTGCTAATTCTTTTTTTTTTATTCTGTTTCGGTTTGAGGGTTGCGAGAGTGTTTGGATTTGTTCCTGCCTATTGACAGAGGATAACATGATATTTAAATTAAGTCGTATATTGTGCCAGAATTGAGCCCATAATCACGAAATAAATCGAGCACTATCCAGTATAGAGGTGTAATGTCAATCATAAAATTCCGGAACTGATCGGTGGTTTTCAACTGATGTGCTAGTGTTTCACTTGTGCGGTCGAAGTCAGAATTGCAGAACTACCGTAGAGTTCTAAAATTGCTATTATTGGAATGTATTCATCTTAAAATTATTTATCTAATAAATTAATGATTTGAAAGACTTTAAACTTGAACTCGAGCAAGACATTAGAATCTTACTCGAGTTGAAAACATTCTAATAATCTAATAGCCGTTTTGGAGTTCAACGGTGGGTCCGCATTTCTGACTGCGACCGTACAATCAAATTTTTACAGTATTCTATTAAAAAACCGGTAAGACAATAAAGCAAATATTTGTCTGTTTTTAAGTATTTTTTCTTATTTATACGAAATATTTAGTTTTTAATTAAAGTAACAGGTGGCTATTACCCGTTGATACCTTATTTTACCACAAAATATATCGATAATAATTATTTGCTAGCCCAATAGCGTAACGTAACGCAGTAAATCCCGCATTGATTTGGCGGAATTTTTCTCTACAATATGAACGACATTTCTTCTCTACTAGATAAGCGCTCGATGATAAAAATGAAAATCTGTAACTTTTTACTTAAATTAAGAGAAATGTATTAAAAATATGTATGAATTAATTAATTAGGATTGCAAAATATTGTAAATTTTAGCTTTTAACTTATTGTAAAAAAAATGTTATTATTTGAATAAAATTGATTTAAAAAATGTTTTGTTTTTTTTTAACTAAAATTAACGCCATCTAGGTTTAGATAGTGAAACTAAAATCATATTAAGCATACACTAATTTGTAAAGAGACAGATTTTTGTTTGTAAAAAATAGACTCTGAAGCTACTGGACTGACAACTCGCCAGTAGTGATGCAGTAGTGTTAACATCTCCGTGCATATAATACCAGCTTAGTCAACCATTTGCTCTATAAAATAGTCGTAGGTCTGTAAAAACTACTAGGCAGTCAGAAGTTACTAGAAGGTACGAATCACACTTATTACGTCATCTCTCTTTCTTCAATTTTTCTCCTCAAAACTATGTTGAGGAGAAAAATTGGCCACGAAGGAATTGAAAATAAAAAATAAGTCTTGCCTGCCCTTTTGGGAGTAGGTATATTAACAAAAAAATATTGCCTAAAAAAATAGTAAACATGAAAATAATCTAAAATTCTTAAAAACATGCTCAAAAAGTATTTACTTTTTCTGTTTTTAGTATTTGTTGTTATAGCGGCAACAGAAATACATCATCTGTGAAAATTTCACATTCTAGCTATCATGGTTCATGAGATACAGCCTGGTGACAGACAGACGGACGGACAGTGGAATCTTAGTAATAGGGTTCCGTTTTTACCCTTTAGGTACGGAACCCTAATAAAACTGTAAAATAGAATGATTTCACATTAGATATCTGTCAGTTTTTTTGTAGGATACCCTCTACTGATTTCTGATTGCCTGGTACTTACAGACCAAATTACTATCAAACAATTTACACGGTAACGGAAAGATAGCAGTTGATGAAAGAAAGAGATAGCGTTATAAATGTGATTTTATACCTTCTTCTGACTTCTGATTGCCTAGTACTTACAGACCAACTAGATACTATTAAACAATTTACACGATAAAGGAAAGAGAAAAAATTGAAGAAAGAGAGAGATAACGTTATAAGTGTGATTTTTACCTTCTACTAACTTCTGATTGCCTAGTAGTTTTTAAAGAGCAAATGGTTGAGCTGGTATTATATGCACGGAGATGTTAACACTACTGGCGAGTTGTGTAAAAGGGAAAAATCCCTACGACACTACTAGTAGTCGACTGGTAGTGCGGTGGGGAATGAATGGTCCCATTCAATATTTTTTGCAACTCGTCCCGTTGGTTACAGTTACCAACCAACCAAGTAGGTAGGTACCAAGTAAGTTGGTTGGGTACCAAGTTTCATCGAATTCAGTCAAGTAGTTTTTACGAAGGATTAAGCAACTTTCATATACCTACAGGGTTATTGGTAATTATACTAGCAATCCGTTGAGGGCTACTTCTGTGCACCTTAACAAACAACTTTTGTTGTACGACTTTAGGAAATTTGAAAAAAAAAATGAAAATTTAAATTCGAAAAACAGCTGATTTTTTTTAAACAAAGACTAAGAACAGTAGTTAAAACTTAAAAAATAAGTAAAATTTTAAGGTTAATGACCTCTCCGTGTAAGGAACAGCCGATTTTTAGGTAAACCTAACCTCAAAATTTTCGAAAAAATGTTCTAATTTCCAAAAGTCTATTAACAAAAGTTGTTAGTTAAGGTGCACAGAAGTAGCCCTCACCGGCTTGCTAGTATAATTACCAATAACCCTGTATAATACTAGCTGCGCCCCGCGGTCTTACCCGCGTCTCTTTTAGGTGGGCGCAGATTGATACGCGCCGAACGAATCGAATTTTTGCCGTCCACGGAAAATATTAGAGATAAGGTACCTACATTTATTTATTTCAGAGTCGGCCGCGTCTGACGATGCGCACGACTCTGATGACGTCATCAGAAATATTTAAAACGTAGATCTTTATCTCTATTATTATAAGGTACCTAACCTACTTTTTTCTTTGGAGATTCGTTCGGCGCGTATCAATCTGCGTCCACCTTTAGGTGATATCCATCTTCTTCTATACATATAAAATCCTTTGTCCTGACTGACTGACGGATCAACGCACAGCCTAAACCGCTGATCGTAGAGACCTGAAACTTGGAGGGTGTGTTCTTTGTATGACTAAAGCATCCGATAAGAAAGGATTTTCCGAAATTCTACCCCTACGGGGGTGAAAAAGGGGGGCAAAGTTTGTTATGGGACAATGTGATTTCTTGGTCCATTTTCAACTTTTACGTGGACAAAGTCGCGGGCAAAAGCTAGTTTTCCCATAAAGAGAGTAGTAACTACAAACTTTATCGGTCTTTTTTACCCCTTTCAAATTTTCTAAAAATCCTTCCTCAATGCTCCCCTCAGACTTGTTGCTCGCGTAGTTTCAGATATTTTTAGATGACTTTTTCCCTTTTATAAAGATTATTAGAGAAAAATATTAAATAGGTAGGAAATTACATTTCTAACCATCTGTTTTTCGATACGCTGTCTTTTGTATTTTTAGTACGTTTCTATTTGTAATTGTCTGTAATTGGCTTTCTGTTTCTAGTTTACTTAGCTGTAGACTTTCCTTTATATACAATAATAATAGTAGTTCCCCAGTATCTAGTCCACTACCATCCCATCACAATAGCTCAAGTAGTTTTGTCCTGTAGATTATCAATAGTTTCATCCAAACCGGAGGTTGTCCTTGGTTGCACTTTATAGTGTAGACAGGGATAATCGCCGGTTTAGAATCCACCCCATTGTTTGCTATTATACTTGTTATTGTAAAGGGCCTCTACGTGTTGACTTCGGCTCCACGCACGATAGCCCCGTGATACAGGACGTATAACAAACAAATAATAATAATAAATTAAAAATACAATGAAACTATTTTTTATATACTTATTCAAATATTTATTCTTAGTATACTTAATGACTATTTACAATGATTTGACATAGTTTTTTTTAATATTTACAATTACAACTCTGCTGCCATCTCGTAAAATTCACGTAAATTAGGTACATTGTTCAAACAAATTACATTTCAACATCATTTCGATTGCAAAAAATATCCTCTATGTAGATGAAAATACCCTCAAACTCCGCTTTTTGACAAAACAAATTGACTTTGAGATTATTTTTGTAATCGAAATGATATTGAAATGACTCTCACTTCAAATATGTTTTTTAAGAGAATTGGCCGTTAACATTTGGCCTCTGTAACCTCGGATAAGCCATTAGAAACCCTAAGGAAGTTTAGATTGGTTTTATCCATTGAGTTAATATGTACCTACTTGTACCTACTACAATTTCAAGATTCGTCAGAAACAGTAAATTTCATAACTTTAAGAGGAAAGGGTACCGGGGGCTTTTTCCATACAAACTATTACAAACGTAGCCGACTGTTTTCTCCCTGGATAATGAATGACACTGAGCAAATATTTTGGGTGCATAAAATTTAAAACTGCCATGACTATGCCCTTATATTTTGGTATTTTTTATTTGTTTACTATATTTTTTATTTTAATTAAATGATGAAAAAAACTGGTTGCCTGTAAAGTCGGTATACGGGCGAAAGTTTTACGTGACAACAACTGTGCTCGAGTGGAAGGGACGCGTGCCTTTCACTTTTTATGTCTGTCTCTCTCGCTCTTAGGCGGGCTAACCATGCCCGCGTGCCTCTCACTCGCTCTCATTGTGAGCGCATAACGTCAGCGGAGCGTAACGCAGTTTCTTGAAGTGTCACCCGGCAAACCAATTTATAAAACGTTGTCACGTCAAAAAAACCAAAACATAGGGGCATAGTCATGGCAGTTATAGGTTTTATGGCACAAAAATATTAGTGCTAGTGTCATTATCCAGGGAGGAAACAGTCGACTACGTTTGTATGGAGAGAGCGCAGGTACCCTTTCACCTTAATGTTTTTTTCATTTTGAAACCGTGGTACACCCAGTAGTACCACTAGTGGTACTACGGTTACTTTTTCATTACCGTGGTACCCCAGTAATACCTCTGGTGGTACCACAGTTATAAAAAAATAACCGTAGTACCACAGGTGGTAAAGTAGTACCAGGGTAATAACCGTGTTACCACTCAGTTTTACTCTTACTGTGACTAAGGAATACGGAATAATAATACAGGTACCTACTTACTTTAATTGTGATTAAATCAAGTGTTTTTAATCTTACATCGAAGTATAAGCAGTACTCCTTAGTTATAAATATGGATGGAGACTTCATTTGTTTACGTATTTATTGCATTGTCAATTTTTTAAATTTTGAAATTTTCAATGTCAATATAAATTTTCATCTTGTCAGTCGAAATTACTGAAAATTTATTCAAAAGGATACATTTTTGCGGTTTGCATATTTTTCTACGTTTATGTTCCGAAAATAATGTCGTCATCTAGTGATGTAGACATTACACAGGAGTTTCACTGTATTAACAGAAAAGGAGGAACAGTGATGCTAAGCAAAATATATCAATATTATAAACATAAAGTGTATAAAAATGGAAATTCAATATGGAGATGCTCTTATTTTAAAAAAGCCAGTTGCCCCGGGAATGTAACTATTGAAGTAAGTCCATAGTCCCGATTTAGTTTCTCAATGTACACACTTAAACGAATGTTTTCTTGCCCATATTTCTTTCGCAACTTAGTACAAAAGCCGGCTGCATACAGACGGATTCCGTTCGTTGTCCTAATGTAAATTGTTTAACAACGAGTACACATAATAATAATATAATTTTATACTTTCAGAATGATCAAAAATTAATAAACGCTAAGGAACATACTTGCACTCGTGATTTCACAAGGAATGAAATAGATTTAAAGATAACTCGTGATTTCACAAGGAATGAAATAGATTCAAAGATAACTCGTGATTTCACAAGGAATGAAATAGATTTAAAGATAACTCGTGATTTCACAAGGAATGAAATAGATTTAAAGATAACTCGTGATTTCACAAGGAATGAAATAGATTTAAAGATAAGTAACTTAAAAAATAAAGTGATAAGATCTGATAAGCCTGTTCCACAACTGTATAACGAAATGTTGACAAAAATGAAGGACAAAGGTTTTCATTTTGCTAGCACTTCAGATTTGCCATCTCTTCACAATATTCATCGTGGATTATATCTAGCTAGAAACAGATCCTTATGTGTTAATACTGTTTTTCAAAATGTTGAAAAAGTAGAGGTCCCTGTACAGTTTTCCGACTTTTTGTTGGCTGACTACTACCATATACATGATAACGACGACGATGACCGTATTTTGGTTTTTTGCACCCTTGAGATGAGAAATATGATAAGTGAAATAAAAGAAATATTTATTGATGGGACATTCAAAAGCTGCCCAAGGCCATTTACTCAATTGTACGTTATACTTGGAGAATTTAAAAGCACTTCTGACACAACACACGTAGTAACCCATTCGTTGCTACCAACGCACCATTTGCGTTGATCGAGTTTACTACGTCATGCCACTAACGCACCGTATGCGTTCGGTTTTCAATATGGAATATGGAAACACTGATGGTTTTTCCTTGGTACTGTCAGTTTTGATTTTACTGTGAAAAAACGGTTTGCGCTGAGAGCGGTCTAATTTGATGTTGAAAAACTTGAGTTATATTGAGTGTTCATTATATATTTGTGAATTAGGAGATAAAGGTAAGCAATATCTTCAGTTTTATCATTATTTTTCATAGCTTCATTGTGTATTTTTACTATGAAATCACATGAACGCACACGGTGCGTTCATTGGCATAGCAGTAAAAATCTTTGATGGATAGGTTTATGCATGTGAGACGAACCTAACCAAATGTATGTTAGTATATTATTTTATTAACTAAAGGGTTTTATTTACCTTCAGCTGTCCTGCCAGGCCTGTCTGTAATAAAATCTTTCAAATTAAATTAAACCCACTTCCTGTTTCCCGATTGAGCTTAAATTTTGTATACATAGGTACATCTAAATCGGATGATAATGCAATAATAATAAAAGCTTGTTATAAGGTTCAGATTTAGGGATTCTGTTTTAGGGTTCAGTTTTAGATGATCGGTTTCAAGGTTCGGTTTTAGGGGTTTGATTTTAGGGTCCTGTTTTGTTTTAGGGGTTCGGGTTAAGGGTTCGGTTTTAGGGTTAGATTTCAATTTTACAAATAAAAAATTATTAGGTAGGTACGTATTTTAATAATGAACCCACATAATGACATTGACTTTTATTACTTCCACAGTGGTATTTATAACAAGCAAGGTCTTTTAGCCTTACGCCGAAATCATCCTGGTTCCTACATATCAACTGTGGTGTTTGCGAGCAGATTTCCACTAATACGTGAGTACCTACCTATCCATTTATATTTCTTCAAACAAAACTGCTGACCTCTGTTTACTCTGCTGGTTCGTTTCTGGGTTCCGTCCCAAAGGGTATTACTAATTCTATTCTCTTTCGTTTGTGTTTATTTGAACCTACTTATTTGTGTAGTTAATGTATGTACCTACAAAAAATAATTAACTAACAAAGTGGTACTTTCTGCTTGTTATAGGTTAATTCAGAGAATTACAAAGACTATAAAACCGTATACTTACTTACTGCTTGTGCTGCTAGATCATAACATTATCTACCTACAATGGTAATTTTGCTGGACGTGGATTATTACTTCAATCGAACAGACTTTTATTTATTCTGGCAACATAATTTAAAATGGCCATGGGCATTGACACATTTCATAAGATGCGACTCATGTATTGGTTGTGGGCACAATACAAACTTGTATTCGCTGGAACATTTTATTTTTACCAATGAAGACGAAATGTTAAAAAAAATGTTTTTAAGTAACTTTTTTTGGTGCCCAATATGTCAATTTTCTGTCTATGAACACTATCCTGCCGATGAATGTTTCATTTGTAACTAACTAAATGTAACTAACTAAATGTGACTAAGTAAAATAAATATATCAGTTTCAAATTATTATTATTTTTTAATTTCTATTGCTTACTAACTCACTGAGCCTCGGTTTTGTGGTCGTTGGAATGGTAACATTTCGATGGAGTTGTTTTGATTAATTTAAATTTTTTTCAGTACTACAATGAAACGGAGAAGCGATAAACTATTAGAGTTAGCTTTAAAGGAAGAAAATATATCCGATGATAACAAGAGCGTGACACCGAGGCGACGACGTTACACAATCCACGAAATACCGTCTCCACAAGCATTTGAAGAAATTGTCAGAATCAGCAACTAAACCGTCTAAAAGATCAAAGCGTGCCAAATCGCTTTTCACTGGATCACAATATAATGATTCTGAAAATTTAGCTGCACCTCTAGTTGATTTATCCTACATTTTGCAACCTTCAAATTACAACGAAAACGTACTAATGGAACCTCAACCTTCCACTAGTAAAATAGAACCCCAACCTTCCACTAGTAAAATAGAACCCCAACCTTCCACTAGTAAACATTCACCTCCAGCCAATGAAAACCTTCCCTTTTTAAGAAGTGGTGTTAAAACAAGAGGAGGAATGAGCCGAAATACAGGTATTAAAATACTTAAAAGTCAAAGAGTAGACATTTACGATGGTAAAGTTACATTGACTGATTTGAAAGAAAAAAGTGATGGTAGTGTTGCCCTAAAAAATAGAGAAAAAATACGTATAGCAAATTTAGATGAATCGATGCGGGATTTAGATATTATGGATGAAATGAGAAATATATTTGAAGGGGAAGATAAAGAACAAACACCGGAAACAAAGCTACCCTCTACCAACATATTGACTGAAGAAGACCTTATTAGGATGCTAGAATTTGAAGAAGACGATTTAGAAGTAGAAAGCAATGAGGAAGAATTAGATAAATGCTTATATTTTGACAGGAGTGAAGACACACAATCGAGTGAAGACACAAAATCGAGTGAAGATGAAGCGCAAGTGAGTGAAGATAATATTATGAATTGTAACGAAACATTCATAACAGAACAGTCAACAGATGATGAATGGATAACTGAACGTGACCCTACTATTGTACCTATAGATTTTAATGAATACGAAAAAAAACTCAAAATATTGCCTGAAACAAATGCACCATACGACTACTTCAAATTGATTGCGACTGATGAGTTTTTTACAATGTTAGTGACAAAGATTAATAATTACGCGTCTAAGTTATTGTCGAATACACTAGATCCTAAGAGTAGACTGAAGTTATGGAAAGATGTTACTGTTCCTGAAATTAAAACATTTTTTGGTATTTTGTTTCACATGGGAACTATCAAACTAAATCGAATCACAGATTATTGGAAAAAGCATCCACTGTTTAATTTAACATGTTTTTCAAGACATATGAGCAGAAACCGATTTTTGTTAATAATGAGAGCATTAAATTTTGGAGACGATGTGCCCGATAATAGGCTGTCAAAAATAAATAATTTAATTGATTACTTTAACCGGCGAATGCAAGAAATTTATTACCCTTCAAAAAATCTGGCCATAGATGAGTCAATAGTTTTGTTTCGTGGTCGTTTGATTTTCCGTCAATATCTCAAAGGCAAAAAGCATCCCTACGGTATAAAACTTTATATTCTAACCGACGAATATGGGGTAGTTATGAAGACTATAGTATATGCCGGCGCTTCAGATGCTTTAGTGGGGGGTGCCAATCATACTGAAAAAGTGGTTTTGAATTTATTATCCGGTTATTTTGAGAAGGGGTATTCAGTATACAGGGTGTCCCAGAAGTCAACGTCAAACCGAAACCGGGCGATGGGCCAAGTCATGAGAGTTATCAGAAAAAAAAAAGAAAAAAAAAAAAAAGTCATGTACCTTTCGAATTACGAGTAATTACAAAATAATTAAAAAACTGATACCCTTTGATGATCTTTCAAGTCCTGTGACTACAAATATTAAGTTATTGTGAAACTTTTTTTTGTAATGTAACCATGAATAACCCCTATGTAAAATACAATTCAAAATTAAATAATAATAATAATAAATAATCATAATAATTGCCTCAGTTTTAAATAAAATGTTGGATTTTTGACCAACATTAATTTAAAATAATTACATCACCCAACTTTAACAGACTATACCGCAAAAAAAATGCACCACACTATTTTGGCAAGTAACTTTAAAAGATGGCGCATTTAGTCAGGATTCCAAAATGGTACGATACTTGTTAAAGTACTCCTCAATTTTAGAAAAAAAAAATGTTTTTAACTAAACCGGATTTTATAACAATTTTATTTATTAAGTTAAAATGTTAGTATTGCAGCCAAGGCATTTTTAAGTTAAAAAATTACAGGCACAGGTACGATTAAGTCAGACGATAACGTTATTTTGCCTAGTTTAGGTAAATACAGGTAAGCGAGTAAAGTGAGTGAGACAGTTAGTCGCTTCCTTGCTAAGTCAGAGCGAGATAGATAGTGACGCTACTTTTATGCAAGAGTGAGACGCATTGATACATCTTTTCGACCAGTGTGAGTGAAACAGATAGTGACGCCATCTTGGCCAAATAGTGATGCATGAGTACATTGTGCTTCAGTACGTTACGCTCTTTCGTCTACTGCACATCTTTCTTCATCCGTATTGACTTCGTACTTACAACTGTGGCTTTTTAATATTGGACTCGATTTGTATTGTGATTTGGATTTATCTGGCCCGTTTCTGACGACCCTGTTGTTGTGTTTATCTAGTGTGTTATCATGCCTTCTCGATACACCGCACGAGAATACGCCAACATGCATCTCATTTATGGAGAGTGTTTATGCAACGCTAATGCTGCAGCTAGAATGTATCGAGAGAGATACCCAAACGCTGAGCGTTATCCCGATCATCGAGTATTTGTTAATGTGCATCGATCATTCTTAGAGGGTCGATTCCCTAATCAAATGGTTGGCGAAGGAAGGCCCGTCATGCCCTACGAGGACGAAGTGATTCGGGCGGTCGAACAAGACCCAAGCATCTCAATTCGTGGAATTGAAGGAAGCATTGGAGTGCCCAAAAGTACCGCACATCGTATTTTGAAAAAGAACAAGCTTCATCCATACCATGTTCAACGAGTTCAAAGTCTGTTACCCCGAGACTACCCAGAGAGAGGGCGTTTTTGTCGAACGATGTTGCAGAAGCACGGAGAGGATCCACGATTTGTTGAAAAAATTCTATGGTCCGATGAGTCGACATTCAAAAAGGATGGCTACATGAACCTCCACAATTTACATGAATGGCACATGGAAAATCCAAATTTAATGCGGGAAGACAGATCGCAATACCGATTTAAAGTAAACATGTGGACGGGAATTCTGAATGGTAGAGTTATTGGTCCAATCGAGCTGCCGGACAATTTAAATGCCCAGGCTTATCTGGACTTCTTACAAAACCAATTGCCAAATTTACTGGAAGAAGTGCCACTGAACATCTACGGCAGTATGTGGTTCCAACAAGATGGCTGCCCAGCGCATTATGCGCGCACAGTACGAGAGTTTCTCGATCGAGAATACCCCGATAGGTGGATCGGGCGAGGTGGTACAATTTCATGGCCTGCCCGTTCGCCCGATTTAAACCCTTTAGATTTCTTCTACTGGGGTACGATAAAGGAAAAAGTTTACTTTAAACCCATCCAAGATTTAGACGAGCTGCGCCTAAGAATTACGGAAGCTGCTCAAGATATCAACTCAAGAGGATACGCCCGTCTTATTACACGATCATTTTTAAGGAGATGTAGAGCTTGCATTGCAGCTGAAGGCAAACAATTTGAACATTTGCTGTAAATTCTTGTAAAAATGTAAATAAATGAAACTGAAATCCAATGTCTGAATTTTATTTTAAGCTCGCACCTAAACCTAACAAATTACTGATAGATAACCCATGGTAACTCTGATAACTCATTCAATAGGATGGCGCATCTATCTGTTTCACTTACATTGTCAAAATGGTATGAGTAACAAAGAAAACTGTCTACCGGTTTAGTTAAAAACATTTTTTTTTTTTAAATTGAGGAGTACTTTAACAAGTATCGTACCATTTTGGAATCCTGACTAAATGCGCCATCTTTTAAAGTTACTTGCCAAAATAGTGTGGTGCATTTTTTTTACGGTATAGTCTGTTAAAGTTGGGTGATGTAATTATTTTAAATTAATGTTGGTCAAAAATCCAACATTTTATTTAAAACTGAGGCAATTATGATTTAATTTTGAATTGTATTTTACAGAGGGGTTATTCATGGTTACATTACAAAAAAAAGTTTCACAATAACTTAATATTTGTAGTCACAGGACTTGAAAGATCATCAAAGGGTATTAGTTTTTTAATTATTTTGTAATTACTCGTAATTCGAAAGGTACATGACTTTTTTTTTTTTTTTTTTTTTTTTTTCTGATAACTCTCATGACTTGGCCCATCGCCCGGTTTCGGTTTGACGTTGACTTCTGGGACACCCTGTATATGGATAATTTTTACAATTCCATAAATCTTGCACACAAATTATTGACGCTTAAAACCTATTGTACGGGTACTTTACGTGTAAACCGAAAAAATAACCCAAAAGAAGTCCTACAAAGAAAATTAAAACGTGGCGAATTGATAACAAAATTTAATAATAGAGGTATTTGTGTTATGAAATGGAGAGACCGGCGGGACGTTTTAATGATTTCATCACAATATGGACCTGATATGACCAACGTTATGAATCGACGCGGTGAAACCGTTTCCCGGCCTGAAGTAGTGGTAAAATACAATAAGTACATGGGTGGTATAGACCACCAGGATCAAATGCTCGCATATTATAGTTGCGAGCATAAAACCATTAGCCGGGTACCCACCTAGCGCACAGGCTCGCGCGGCAGCCTCGGTGTCCAGATCGCGAGCGATGGCTCCCGAGGCAGCCTCAGTAGTTTTGTCCAATTTACACGAGGAAGCCTCGCGAGGCAGGCTGAGCCATCATAAGTCCGCGAGTATTCGTTGTTCCCACCTAACGCACAGCGCTCACTGAGGCGCTTTTGAGCGCGTCAAGTTTACCGACAACAGATTTAGGAGTTCACGTGTTTCAACAAATATTATATAACGCATTCACGCTATACAATATTTTTTCTACGAAGAAAAGTTTTTATGATTATAGACTTGAAGTCATAGCAAAATTATTAAATATTGATGTGGAAGAAGCAATGCGAAGTTCAATTCCACAAAATAAAGTACATGTTATCCAGCAATGCCCTCGTACAAATGATAACAGAAACAAAAAAATTATGAGGAAACGATGTAGGCAGTGTTGGGCTGTAAAAAAAATAAGAAAAGATACTTCATATTTTTGTCCCGACTGTCCCGAACAATATGGGTTTTGTTTGAAAGATTGTTTCAAACACTATCACAACTATTAAACAACTAGTTGTCCCGGCAATCGTTTTCTTTCATATGATCCTAAAAAAAGAATTAGCGAAATCGAGCCAGCCATTTTTTATAATAAATATTTATGAATCATTCATCTTGCGTTTATTTTTATATAATGTCACCCTGATCACACTAATCCTAGGTACTAATATTTGTGAAAGTTTGTGTTAGTATATTTTATGTTTGTGTGTGTGTATGTTTGGTACTCCTTCACGCAAATACTACTAGACTGATTGCGATGAAACTAGGTAGATACGTAAATAGCTGGATTAACATATAGGCTTTTTATCCCTATATTCCCACGAGATCAGGAGTAACGCCCGGTGAGTGTAACCCGCGTTAGTCTCGATCCTGTGGGAATATCGGGAATTCAAGGCAAGCAGGTACACTGACAACATGTTGCATAACAATGTTCAAACGCAAACGCAAACGGTGCGTTCAATGGCACTTGCGATAAAATTTCTCTTACCAGTGCCACCAACGCATATGGCGCGTTTACTATTTTTAGATGGGTTTTTGTTATTTATAGGTCTTTTGTAATCAAAAAACATATTCAATTAAGCCATATCTATTGTAATACATAAAAATAATAAGTGGCACCCAAGCGATGTTTTTAAAATTTAAGTAGCAATGAATGGGTTAATATATGCATTGATGAGTCGTAAAACACAAATGTCATACTTCAAATTGATGAGTATGATATAATCCCAATTACCGCAGTTTAACCCCATTACAGTGCACTGTGATCTCGAAATAGCAGCTATCAATGCTGTATTGAAAGTTTTTCCAAGTGTTTCTATAAAATGCTGCTACTATCATTGGTCTAAAAATATTTGGAAACACGCCAAATCTTGTAACCATACAAAAACGAAGGTAGAGAAACGTATTGTTGCTCCTCTTCTACCAAAGGAAAAAATCTTAGAAGGATTTGATTACATTCAAACTGAAGCAAAACGTTTTAATATGGGCAAATTTTTAAAATATGTAAAAAATTACTGGTTGAAAAAGACATTGATTAAAATAAGTGTTTTCGGTCTTAGACACCGAACCAATAATGTCTTGGAAGGTTGGAATGCTAAATTGAATAGGTCCATTAATAAAAATAGAGTAACATTATTACATTTGTTAAATGTATTAAAAAAGATTAATGTAATTGCGGAAGCGAATAAAGTTAAAACACAACTCAAACGGAGGGCCTTAGATGTTATAAATGATGACGTGATAAGAGAGATTGAAATGGAATTAATAACAGATGTGATATCTGTTGGCTATGCTCTAGAGAAATTACGTTAAACCAATTGTGTCAATAAACGAAAAAAATTTTTTTTATTTAATTTCTTTTCTCGTCAAACCTATATTTTGTCAATTTCAATTTTCGTCAATAAATATAAATAAAAATATTTCAGGACATATTACACATCGCCATCCAGCCCCAAGCTAAGCAACTTAATGCTTGTGTTATGGGTGCCAGATAACGGATAAACTACTTATATACTTTTTTTTTTTGTAAATATATACATATTATACATATAGGAAACACCCAGAACCAGAAACAAGAATTTATGGTCAGCATAAATACTTGTTCCCGGCGGGAATCGAACCCGCAACCTTCTGCGTCGCAGTCGGGTGTTCGCCCGACGCGCCACAGAGGCCGTCGAAATTGTTGTTGATAAACTAATCGAAAAATTTCGACAATTAAATGTGCCCGCTGACACAATAGTCGTTGACGAATCTCAAATCAACCACCAAGGACGGTTGAAAATAAAAACATATAATCCATCTAAAACACATAAATACGGCATCAAAATATATAAAATGTGTTCCATCAATAGTTACACGTGGTCATATTCTATACACGCGGGTACCGGAACCTCGATTGAAGGACTTGATAAACCGGGATCAGTGGTGGTGAAGCTATGTCTGCCGCTTCTAAATGAAGGGAGACTAATTGTAGCCGATAACTATTACACTGGCATAGCTCTAGCCAAATATCTAAAAGATCGAAATACTGATTTATGTGGCACGCTGCGTAAGAATAAAGTAAATATTCCTAAAGAAGTTGTGCAAAAAAAACTGAGACGAGGTGAAGTTGTGGCGAGGCAAATGGACAGCTGTATAACAGTTATAAAGTGGCACGATAAGCGTGACGTTCTAATGATTTCGACTTGTCATGGTGAGGAAATGACAAATGTTTCTTCTTGGCGAGGAGAGACCTCAAAACCCAACGCCGTTATTGACTACAATGAAGCGAAAAAAGGGATTGATGTAGCTGATCAACTGTGCAGCTACTACTCGCCGCTAAGAAAGAGCATGACATGGTATAAGAAGATTGCCTTTGACTTATTATTTCAAACAGCCATTGTCAACACACGAGTAATTTTCAATGAGGTAACTGGTTCAAATATCAAAGTTTTAGACGTTCAAGAGGCCATGATTCGTCATTGGATTGGCCAAGTAGTAGCGAAGAAAGTACCAGCAACACGACCAAGCTTATCTACTACTACAGGAAAGCACTATCTTACACAGATTCCAAGAAGAAAAGGCAAACTTATACGGCGACGTTGTGTCACTTGTTATGCTAAGAAAAAAGTAGAGGGAAATCCACTCCAAGCAAAACAAGTCAATACAGAGTGTCTAGAGTGCAAAAAAAGCTATTGCTTGCCGTGTTACAACGAGGTGCACCAAAAAAAGAAATAATTTGTTTTTTTTCAATTTTTCATTATTTTTCCAATTGTGTCCATTGTTTTTTTGATTACCAACTTAGTTTTTATTGTTTCCAATTACTCGTCATTTGATCTAAATAAAACCTGATTTTATTTCCATTTATTTATTTTCCATATCTAAATATTTTTTGATAAATCACTGCAGTTTTTTTTGTTTTTCTACTCTAGATGATGTACACACGTCCCCATACAAAAAATCTAGATTATCTTGCTACGTCAATTAAAAAATAAAAGGCGAATCGACCTTTAAATTTGATCACATGTGATTCGTGAACGTGTAAAACTTGAACTTGTACAAAAAATGTCCCATGCATCACATATGATTCATTGGACAGGGAACCTGTTAACGTAGTTTCGTGTGATTACACCTACTTTTGTAACTTTGTGTAAAGCATTCTTAATTATCGTTTAGTCTAATAGTTTATATTAATTAGTTTAATAATTGGGGTTTTAGTTTGTTTAGCTTATGTAAATAATAATCATTTCATAAAACCGAGATGCATTATTTATTAACCAGATTATTTAACCATGCTTAAACTAGACTAATTTATTTTTATTAAATGTCATTTCTATGGTTCTAAGCGTCCTGTCGATGGAATTATTTGAGATTTGCTATTAAATCTCAAATATTTCCATATTAAAAAAAAGGGAAATCTTTATATTCTTGAATTAAAAATACGCCAACGACCTTGCTACACAGCCTACTAAATAGATACTACCGGCACCGGTCGCCTTCGTTACTGGCCTTCATCTGCCTTGGAAAAGGGGGGAAATGAAGGTAGGTGCAGGCCAATAGTGCTGGCCTCCATCTGGCTTGGAAAAGGGGGGAAATGGAGGTAGGTGCAGGCTAATTGTCACTCAGACATACGTTTTATTAACAATCATTATGTGTGGAGTGTTCCATTAATGTAATAATGGATAGTCCCTTTAAGGAACGTAGCGCGTTAACGCGTCGTACCCCGTCGCCCACGCCTTCACGTGCGCCTGCGCCCAGACCACAGGAAGAGGAATCTCCAGGAATAGTGAGTACCTCTGAGATCCAAAGCTGGATGAGCTCTATCGAGTCATGCCTGAATGAAGTGTGCGCTGTGGCATCCGAAGGAAAGTTGAACTCGGACCAAAAACTAAGGATCAACAATTTATGCCGCAAAGTGGGTCACGGGACATCTCAGCTGGCCGCCCAATATAAATCTCTGAAGGCAAAGGCCATTACTACTAATACTTCCCTACAAGCCCTAAAAGAAAAGCAGGAACTCTCGCAACGACTTCACGACCGCCATCCAACAAGTCCTTGAAGAGTCCTCTAAAACAGCAAAAGTTTCCTTCGCCGACATGATAAAAAAGGGGCCCAATGATTTTGTTCAGGCCAAAAATATAGCTCTGTCGCAATTTACCCCACAGACAAAATGAAATCTAGCGAGGCGACAAAATCTTTGGTCCAAAATATCATCAAGCCGGAACAAATGAAATTGCACGTTAGAGGTTTGCGTAAGACAAAAAATCGGCATCATCATCAGGGGAAATGAAGGTAGGTGCAGGCCAATGGTGCTGGCCTCCATCTGCCTTGGAAAAAGGGGGAAACGAAGGTAGGTGCAGACCAATGGTACTGCCATCTGCCTTGGAAAAAAGGGGGAAATGAAGGTGGGTGGTACTGGTACTGGCCTCCATCTGCCTTGGAAAAAGGGGGAAATTAAGGTGGGTGCAGGCCAATGGTACTGGCCTCCATCTGCCTTGGAAAAAATTATTCACTTACAAGAGATGAATTTCCGAATGATTACCACCCTTTTTATGATTTGGTGAAGTAATTGTACTCTCTTTTCCTTGGACTGGCTACATATCCATAAAACATAAATAAGTGCACAGCTACCATTCAGTTTCACATGAAAAGGAATGAAGCATAAAGGATATCATCACACTACTCATATTCCCAGAAAACTTCAAACTAACACGACGACGTTAAGAGTCTTAAGTGCATGAGAAGCTGGATACATCTCAGAACACCGATTTATGCACTAAACTCGAAGAGTTGCGCAAGAATGTGAATGTAAGTAGTTCACCTGTGGAGGTAACGTGAACTCGTCTCATGTAGTCTGAATACACCGCACAATCGGCGTATTAAATTTGAAGTACGCGCCACGCGACACGAGTGACAGTGTCGGTCGATGCCGTCGCCCGCGCCGCGTAAAAAAAGACTTATCTGTGACAGTTTGTATAAAAAAAAGTGTAATTCGTGTTTTCGAAATCTTCGTGTTACGTCCATCTTTTTTACGGAAATTAATAATTTCTACGTCACGTACGTACGGGTAACACAAACGATGGAAATACGGCGCCGATTTTTCAGCAACACCGATAAAATCTGCTGAGATTACTGGAATAGACATAGATCTTATCCTTCACCTCCAAGTGCTTCGGGAAGCTATGTGGAACTTTGAAATTGACGCTCAAAAGTTTGTCGCGTATGCACTAGAAACTTATCCTTAAGGAACTACCTGCAATATGCCTGCAAGTTTGCATAAAGTCCTTTATCATTCACATCACATAATTCAGGCGTGTTTGCTGCCCATAGGGCAGCTATCAGAAGAGGCCCAAGAAGCCAGCAATAAAGAATACAGGCTTTTTCGGGAGCATTTCAGCCGAAAAACCTCGAGACAAAACACAAACAGATGTATTAAACCGATTTCTTCTCTGACCCACTGTTGTCAAGCTACACTACATCTCGACCAAGAAAGAGTCACACCCTTCCACATGAAACTGTCGCACTACTAATAGCCCCTGAAATCGTGATTTGTTTAGCGATTTATTATTGTCCATTCGAACTTCCTCCTATATATAGTTATCTCGTTTCGTATGGAGATTAAGAAACTGGTAGTTAAACTGTCGGTGAATAAACAGCAAGTGTTTCACGCAAAGACTATTTTCTTCTACCTACTTTCATAGATCCCCAAAGTGGTGACCAGCATTGAACATGAGTAAGCAACCTGAAGATAACACGGAGAAAATCGAACCAGAAAGCTCAGATTAAAGTTCGAGAGCCGACTGCAAAAACCACAACGTCACTTGATACAAAGATAAGCTCCATGGCACACGTTGAGAAAAATGGTGCTAAGAGCTTGGAACAATTAATCAATTAACTCCGATTTGGCCGAAAGCACAAAAAAAGCGACTACTTCCGGTGAAAAAAAGGGGGGTCACTTTACGTCATTTGATACAGATGTAATACTTATGGCATCAGTTACTCCTTCAATGGTAGTGACGGATAAATCCAGTCTGCCAGTTCTTGTATGGTACAAAGGTGCTTCTTTGATTATCTTTGTATCAAGTGACGTTGTGGTTTTTGCAGTTGGCTCTCGTGCTATTACGAAGAAACGTCGAATCAAGAAAGTGGCGTGACCCAACCCCGAACAAAACCGATAAGGCGCTTGTCCAAGACCATCGATGACACACACGTTGGATTACGCCTACCGCCGTTTTGGCCGGACGAACCGGAGGTGTGGTTCGTGCAGATCGAGGCATTGTTTGCGCGACATATCGAGACCGACTCGGCAAAGTACAACTTTGTGGTGGGAGGCCTGGATCAAGCAACCATGAAGGAGGTAAAGACTTATTACTTTCCCCGCCAAGAGATTTCAAATACGATAAACTCAAACATGAGTTAGTAAGCGATTGACAGTCCCTCGCGAGACAAAGTGGAAGCAGTTCCTTCTGGACCAGCAGTCGGGAGACAGGAAACCTTCGCAATACTTGCGTCACCTCGTCGACAAGGCAGGAACGAACGTACCCGAGAATGTCCAAACAATCCTCGCCACTTGTGAGAGATCGAGATTGATGTCTCTTTCTCTCTGTCTCTCTCTCTCCCACCTGTATTTGTATTATCGAGTAGTCACGTCTATTTTGCAGTGTGGTTTTTAATTAATAAACTGTGATTTAAGAGTTAAATTGTGTTTGCCTGGACATCGCTGAACCCACCTATCCAAAATACAATAATGGCGACGAGGAAATAGCGGCGAAAAGGTTTTTAAAGTTCGCAAAAAGTAAAAACATTAAAAGTGCATCGTGACTTTGAAGGTCATTCGGTCATCGCATGAGTGCACCGTTGAACTGTAGTGAAGTTGGTGGAGAGTGCGTCAGTCACTGTCATCGGTTGGTTTACCAAATAAAAAACAAACCTGTGAAAGAATTACAATTTTTCTCATACAAATACATGGAAATTCTACAAAAATTCGGCGAAAAAATAGAAAAGACACGAACCAGTTGGATACAAACATTAAATAAGCAGGAATTAATCTGTGTTCTACGTCTGCTACGAAGCTCCCTCCCCAACATCATTTTAGCTGGAGACACTCCTGTTGATTTTTGTGGAGTGCAACGGAGCGCCACCCTGAGCGCCCTCACCGACCTGGCTGGCCAGGTCACCGACATCGTATCACGTCGGGGTCACCAGTTTGGAGGTAGTTGGTGGTATGTAAAAAAATAGGGAAGATCTTCCACCTGGCAGGTGTTATACCCGGTAGGCCGCGGCCCAGTGATGTTTCGTTAGAACTTGTATATGAAGTTATCTTCAGAAAAACTTCGCTTGCGCGATCTAAGATCTACGATCGGCTTAGTGGCGCCATCTGTAGGTGGCGATGTGAAGCGTCGCCACAACTCCAATCTACATACTTCCAAGGTAATTGTTGTATTGAATTTTATGAAGATCATAATATTGCTCATTGACGGTTTGGTTTATAACTGTTTTCATACAAAATGCAAAAAAAAACTAATTCGGCACATAAAAAGGTACATTCGTCATACGTCTTGTTTCTACTACTATATCTTTACTATTTCATGTAAAAGCTAGGGAAGACATTTCAAAACTTGATGAGTAAAAAAAGGTCTGGTGGCTATTTTTATTAGTACGTACAGGTACAGTCTAAGTACAGGTCAGAGAGATTGGTGAAAAAAGGTGGGCAGAAGGTTTACTAATGAAGAATAAATCTTGGCTCTAAGTCTCTATAAATATGGCCCAAGATGATATAAATTCATGAGCACAATTTTTGTGTTGCCATCTCCAGTGACACTCAGTAGGCTAATTCAAAAACCAGATATAAGACCTGGAATAAATGAAAAACTATTCAGAGTACCTACTGAAAAAGAAGGTCAAACGCATGCATGAGTCAGGATGACAAACTTTGTATTTTACTCTTTGATGAGATGGCAATTTTGCCTCCCTTTGATTATGAACCAGAAAGATGCTATTAGTGGATTTACAACAAATGGTGTAAAAAAAAACCCAAAAAAAATTGCTGATCACGCCTTGGTATTTATGTTCAGAGGTGGTGTACGAAATTACAAACCACCAATAGAATATACATTCCACATCAGGCAGTACCGACCGACCGGCTCCGCGTTATACCCGGTAGGCCGCGGCCCAGTGATGTTTCGTTGGAACTTGTATATGAGGTTATCTTCAGAAAAACTTCGCTTGCGCGATCTAAGATCGGCTTAGTGGCGCCATCTGTTGGTGGCGATGTGAAGCGTCGCCACAAGTTCAATCTACATACTTCCAAGGTAATTGTTGTATTGAATTTTATGAAGATCTATTGCTCATTGACAGTTTGGTTATAACTGTTTTCATACAAAATGCAAAAAAAAATCAAATTCGGCACACAAAAAGGGACATTCGTCATACGTCTTGTTTCTACTACTATATCTTTACTATTTCATGTAAAAGCTAGGGAAGACATTTCAAAACTTGATGAGTAAAAAAAATCTGGTAGCTATTTTTATTAGTACGCAGTTCAGAGAGATTGGTGAAAAAAGGTGGGCAGAAGGTTTACTAATGAAGAATAAATCTTGGCTCTATGTCTCTATAAATATGGCCCAAGATGATATAAATTCATGAGCACAATTTTTGTGTTGCCATCTCCAGTGACACTCAGTAGGCTAATTCAAAAACCAGATATAAGACCTGGAATAAATGAAAAACTATTCAGAGTACTGAAAAAGAAGGTCAAACGCATGCATGAGTCAGGATGACAAACTTTGTATTTTACTCTTTGATGAGATGGCAATTTTCGCACCGGATCAGTAGTACTACTAAATAGTTCAACTGGTAGTACAAATGATACTTTATTGTTTCTCTAGTACTACTAAAAAAAATACAAGCAATTTCCTTCGGGTTTGTTCATTGATAGTACAACTGATACAATGTACTACCAGTAGTACTAGTGAACAATCGTATATTGTTATTTTCTTCAAAAGAAGCACGGGCTCAAAGATGGAAAGATATTTTTAGGTGAAAATTATCAGTTTGTGCAAGGTATTGCCGCTTCTCCCAGAATCAAAAATTGAAGAAGGGTTAAATTTTATAGTGAACAAAAGTAAACTACCAAACGAAAATCTGCAACAGTTCTTGTCTTACATCCAGAATTTTTGGCTAACGAAAAAAGCACTGTGGTGTAGTTTCAATGAACGACATCGGACAACTAATGTGTGAGAGGGCTGGAACGGTCAATTTAATAAGCAATTTAAAAAAAGCCCAACTATTTTGCACTTTTTTTAAATTCTCAAACAGGAATCAGTATTTACCGCGGTGAATGCAGTAACATTAAAACCTGCAAAAAAACGATCAAAGTATGTAATAGATCGAAACACCTATATTTTACAAGTACAAATGCAATTAGTCAATGGAGAAATTGATTTGTATATTATATGTATATAATATATATATACAATATCATTTGTACTACTGGTAGTACTAAAGAAACAAATAGAGTACCATTTGCACTACCAGTTGAACTACTCAGTAGGACTACTGATCCAGTACGACAATAATGTATCATTTGTACTACTGGTAGTAATAGAGAAACAATAAAGTATCATTTGCACTACCAGTTGAACTACTCAGTAGGACTACTGATCCAGTGCGGCAATTTTGCCTCCCTTTGATTATGAACCAGAAAGATGCTATTAGTGGATTTACAACAAATGGTGTAAAAAAAACCCAAAAAAAATGCTGATCACGCCTTGGTATTTATGTTCAGAGGTGTTGTACGAAATTACAAACCACCAATAGAATATACATTCCACATCAGGCAGTACCGACCGACCGGCTCCGCGTTATACCCGGTAGGCCGCGGCCCAGTGATGTTTCGTTGGAACTTGTATATGAGGTTATTTTCAGAAAAACTTCGCTTGCGCGATCTAAGATCGGCTTAGTGGCGCCATCTGTTGGTGGCGATGTGAAGCGTCGCCACAACTCCAATCTACATACTTCCAAGGTAATTGTTGTATTGAATTTTATGAAGATCTATTGCTCATTGACAGTTTGGTTATAACTGTTTTCATACAAAATGCAAAAAAAAATCAAATTCGGCACACAAAAAGGGACATTCGTCATACGTCTTGTTTCTACTACTATATCTTTACTATTTCATGTAAAAGCTAGGGAAGACATTTCAAAACTTGATGAGTAAAAAAAATCTAGTAGCTATTTTTATTAGTACGCAGTTCAGAGAGATTGGTGAAAAAAGGTGGGCAGAAGGTTTACTAATGAAGAATAAATCTTGGCTCTATGTCTCTATAAATATGGCCCAAGATGATATAAATTCATGAGCACAATTTTTGTGTTGCCATCTCCAGTGACACTCAGTAGGCTCATTCAAAAAACAGATATAAGACCTGGAATAAATGAAAAACTATTCAGAGTACTGAAAAAGAAGGTCAAACGCATGAGTCAGAATGACAAACTTTGTATTTTACTGTTTGATGAGATGGCAATTTTGCCTCCCTTTGATTATGAACCAGAAAGATGCTATTAGTGGATTTACAACAAATTTTAATGGTGTAAAAAAAACCCAAAAAAAATTGCTGATCACGCCTTGGTATTTATGTTCAGAGGTGTTGTACGAAATTACAAACCACCAATAGAATATACATTCCACATCAGGCAGTACATAAAAGGAAAAATTAGATCTCATACAAATTGTATTAATTTTTTGATAAACAAAACAAAAATGGAATACTTAGAGAAAATCCCGAGAAACAATATAGCATACAGGATGACATGAGTCATGACTATGTCTCTATTTGCCACCAGATGGCAGTATTGACTTTGACTATTGTAAACTGAGATTGAATGGGTGGCCAGTAACTGGTTGTGTATTCAGCACGGTTTTCATTTACTGCCCGCCTATGCCAGTTTGCCTATGCTTATGCGCCTATGCTTTGCTATGCAAAGGTGACGGGCACTCGATAATTAAACCTCCAAGTGATCATTCTCATTCGCCTAGTGCTTCGAGATCTGATGAAATAACTTATAAAAATCGCATAAAACAAGATGCTGTGTGTAGCTTTTCCGCACCTACGCAGATCATACAAAATAACTTAGCGCAAACACCTAGTAGCAGCGCATGCAGTGTACCAAAAAAAAAATGCTCTACGCCAAATTATAAGGCGTGATAGGAATAAGAAAATACCAGTAAAACCAAAAACATTAGAAGAAATCGACGTGCCAGAAGAAATGACGGTGAGAAACCAACATTTAATTTATTTTATGTTAGAAAATTTACCGACTTGAAATAAACAATAGACGATGCGCTCAATTTTATTAAAAAATACGAGGGCTACATTCAACAGACGTCAAACTTTATTATACAAATACTTCATTAGACAAAACGTGGATTTCCAAAAAAAGAGGACATTCAATTATGTGTCCAACATTTTCTGCGGGAGAATCCGAGACCCAATCCCTTTAGTGATGACAAACCTGGAGAAGTTTGGTTTAAAGCTTTCTTGAAGCGTCATCCTAATATCTCGATTCGAACATCAGAGGGAGTGACAAACGCAAGCGCATGTGCTTCGGAAATGGATATCAGATAGATATCAAATTAATGGTTCAAAAGTATGCATACTTATGGTGTTAAGTACGCGTACTTTAAAATTGCTTTGCAAGTTTGCCGGCGATCCAACCGGTTTGAAATCTTGATCAAAAGGGGGAAATGAAGGTAGGTGCAGGCCAATAGTCCTGGCCTCCATCTGCCTTGGAAAAGGGGGAAATGAAGGTAGGTGCAGACCAATAGTCCTGGCCTCTATCTGTCTTGGAAAAGGGGGAAATGAAGGTAGGTGCAGGCCAATAGTCCTGGCCTCCACCTGCCTTGAAAAAGGGGGAAATGAAGGTAGGTGCAGGCCAATAGTCCTGGCCCTCATCTGCCTTGGAAAAGGGGGAAATGAAGGTAGGTGCAGGCCAATAGTCCTGGCCCTCATCTGCCTTGGAAAAAGGGGAAATGAAGGTAGGTGCACGCCAATAGTCCTGGCCTCCATCTGCCTTGGAAAAGGGGGAAATGAAGGTAGGGACGCGCTACGATATCACCGAATGCCTCTCTGCCGCGCTATTAGCGCTTACCTCAACGACCGTTGGGTGGTCAAACCTGCGCGCGATGGTCAATCGGGTCGCCGGCAGGTTACGTGCGGTCCACAGGGGTCCTCTCGGACCACTTCTGTGGAACATCGGATACGACTAATTCCTTTGTGAGCGGAATCTCCCGAGAGTGGGCGTGATATCCCGTATTTGTTCAGGTTTTGCTATCAATATTTCAGCGTTCAAACAGTTGCGGAAGAAACAGCTAGGGGAGAGTTGGTTATATCGTACTGCCATTTTAATCGTACCACTTCTAAATTTCCCATTAAATGGGTAAATTTTTCTACACTGGCAACACCAAATCATGACCCTGCATCACCCTCCCGCCATCCGCCATTTGCAAATGGTGTTTGTTGACAACCGTGTGCGTGAGTGAAAAAAATTATTATTAGTGAAAGTTGATGTAAATATTCTCGTAAATTCGTAAGGACTCGTATAAAAGGTAAGCTATAGATACACAGTTTGCATTATTATATTACAGTTTTACACTAGAATTATGTTGGTGTTTGTAGCGCGTCTAACTTTTGAGGTTATGCCGGACTGTTGCTGTTTTTTTTTTAAAAGGCCTAGTACGCTAAATCGTACCACTCGTTGTTTGGTATATTGTACCGGTACGATTTATCCGACTGGTCTTATATGAATTTACAGAGTGTAAGTAAAGTACGAATTTATAGACTGTATTTATATTTTTATAGATGACGGACCCTGATGCTAAAAGAAAATATTATAACTGGAATAAAGAGGATCTAAAAAGAGCACTCGTGGCCTACGAAAAAAAATAATTAAGTTTGAATAAAATTTCGAAAACTTATTCTATCCCAAAACCTACAATCCTACGGCATATAAAAAAGAAAAATAAGATTGCTGTTGATACGAAAATCCAAAAAGGGAGACCGGTTATCTTCGATGTCGAAACGGAAAATAAATTAGCTGAGCATATTCTTCATCTTGAAACACACATGTTTGGTCTAACAATTACCGATATTCGGCGTCTCGCATTTGAAATTGCTGAAGTGCACAATATTCAGAATAATTTCAATAAAGAAAAACGCATGGCTGGCAAGGCATGGTTCTACAAATTTATGACAAGGCACCCAAGATTAAGTGTTAGACAACCGGAAAACACATCACTGAATAGAATAAAAGGATTCAATCGGGAAAATGTTTCACACTTTTTTGATTTGTTGGAGAAGATTGAGGATGAAAATGGCATAGAACCTACCAATATCTTCAATGTAGACGAAAGTGGATTTTCAACCGTCCAAAAAAAAGCTCAAAAAATTGTAGGATTAAAGGGGAAGAAGCAAATTGGCGCTGCTACTAGTGGAGAACGAGGTGTCAATACCACTGCCGTGTGCTGCGCTAGTGTATCTGGCCAGTTTATACCTCCAATGCTGATATTCAAAAGAATGAGACAAAACCCAGAATTAGCAACTGGTACTCCTATAGGCAGTATTGTTACTGTTTCTGAAAGTGGTTACATTAACTCTGCTCTCTTCGTTGAATGGTTGAAGCATTTTATCAAAATTGTGAAGCTGCTTCTGCAATTGAAATTGTGCTTGTGGATGGACATACAACACACTCAAAAAACCTTGAAGCTCTGTGTTTGGCAAAAGAAAATGGAGTAATACTGTTACAACTACCAGGTCATACCACAAATCGTATACAGCCACTGGACGTTTCATTTTTTAAGCCATTGAGTACTTATTATATCCAAAGTACAGAAAAATGGCTGAGGACCAATCCTGGGCGACATGTAACACAATACCAAGTTGCTCAATTATTTGGAGAAGCTTACGAAAGAGCAGCAGTGGTTGGCAATATTGTTAATGGATTCAGAGCTAGTGGAATTTGGCCCATAAACAGACATATTTTTCCTGAGCATATGTTTGAGGCCGCTGACAATTTGCTAGCCGCTGAAACAATGAATTCGAGCAACGAAAGCGTATCAGTGCTACAAAACTTTACAGAATCAGAAAAAAAAGATGACCTAAAACAGAAGAAAAGGAGCAGTTAATTTCTTCTCTTACTGCAATACATGCACAACCATCGTCGTCGAAAACAAAATGTATTCAACTAGAAACTACGCCTGCTGCTATTAATAAAACAATAAAAGTTTTATCACCACTGCCTAAAAATACATTAAAGAAAAAGAAGACTATACAAAAAGCTGTAGAAATAACATCAAGCCCGTATAAAAATCAACTCGAACAGAAGATAAAGCAGAAGGAAATAAAAGAAAAGAAAGAAAAGGTTTCTAAACAAAAGAAATACCAAACAGTAAAGAAATAAAATAAGACACCAGCTATTTCCAAGAGAAAATGCAAAATTTCTAAGAGGAAACGATCACCTTCCATCACTAGTAGCGATGATTCGGAAGAGACAATTGTTGTGGAATTAGATGACGATGATGACACCGATGATGATCTCGAAAATATTTGTGGAAAGTGCAATCGTTCTTACTATGATAAGAAAGGTCCAAAGGTTGATTGGGTTCAATGCGTTCGCTGTCGACGATGGCTTCATGAAACTTGTACCTCGAATCCAGACATTTGCGATGATTGTTTCCAATAAATAATGACTACAGAATAAATAATGACTATGCACAATCATTACCATCGTTTGGTAACCAACCTTTTTTTTTTTTGTAAAGATAAAAAATCAAAGACTTGATTGTTTGAGTGTGTTATTTTCCATTAATCTTTAAGTCCTTAATTGATAATAAAAACTACTATTATATTTTTTATAAGTACATTCTGATCTCATATTCTAGTTATCATGTTATTCTTACTTATTGATAAACAAAGAGTTATAATGAGAATAAATGATTTGATTCAAAATTTAACTGTTTTTGATTCAGTAGTACGACTTAAACACCTATGGTACGATTTAAAAACTTAGTGGTACGATTAAAACAACTCGTCGGCTAAATCGTACCGATGGCAGTTCTTTTAAAAAAATATTTTTTAACAACGTTAGAGTAAACGTATGGAACTGGTATCTCTGACAAAGCAAGGCAAAATAGTAAACTTTATGTTGCATATTCATTAATTATTGTAAGTATTTCCATAGTAAAAATATGAAGTTAAAAGTGGTACGATATAACCGACTTTCCCCTAATTTGTATGTTCAGGAGAAACCTTGGCTACTCTTGGGTAAGAAATTTCCGAGAATTTCACTCTCGTACATTTTTGAGAAAACAGAATTTTGGAAAACAAAAACACATTACCGTAGGGTGGGGGTATTTGGAAACCATGGGGCTAATTAAAACGAAAAAAATAAAAGATTTGGTAGCAAATAAAATTGTTTATACTGGTAATATAACTTTTTTTTTATCGTCTGGCAACACTTACACTAAAGCTTTTGATTGCGACGAAATTTTGAGGTTATAAATCCATCGTGTGTGCCGCAAAAACGTCTTCGAAAAAAATATGTGAAAACTGTGCGTTTTATGGGTAGTTTACTTTTACTTGGATACGCGAAGTTTTTGGAGGTAAGTTGAATATAAGAATTGTCATATATCATACGTTTTCTTGTGATTCCTATGGTTCCTAACAGCCTTTTCTAAACAGGTTGGATCGCCATATTTGCTTTGTTTTTTAAATTGGGGCTTTTTGAAACCGTTTTGAGGCTATTTGGAACACAATTCCAAATAACCCCCTCCATGCCTGGTGATAGTTTTACTAAAGTTTTATGTGATGTTTCAAATAGCCCCCAATGTAACTTTCGAGTATTTAAGGGTAGGCATGACTAAGTTTTTTTTTCCTTTTTTCAGTTTTGTGATCATGGTGAGAACCTATACCAGAAAATATACAAACAATAGAAATGGTAAGGCATATTTGCCTTACCAAAACTATGACCCTGAAAAATTGCAAGAAGCAATTAATTGTGTCAAACAGGGAAGGATGGGTCTAGTCCAAGCAGCGAATATATATGGTGTGCCAAACAGCACCCTGAGCAGAAAGACTAGAAATATAAATTGCACACAAGAGAAAGCTGGTCATCCGACATTATTTTCACCTGAAGAGGAGGATATCTTCCTAAAATATATTTTAATGGTAGGAGAATGGGGATTTCCCTTTGATACGATAGATCTTCGAGTTTTCGCACAGAAATACCTCAACAAAATTGGAAAAAAAATATATGGACTTCAAGATAATATGCCTGGGGTTGATTGGGCCCGAAACTTTCTTATAAGACATTGCACAGTACTCTCTAACCGTAAATCTGCGAACATTTCTAGTGACCGAGCCAAATTTACGAGCAAGGACATTGACGCTTTTTTTTTAAATTACGCAAAAACAGGGCCATTATTCACTAAGCTTCAAGTCGTTGGGCGCGCGTGATTAGGGCGAGATTGCCATACAAAAACCTCTCCCCCTCCACCCCTAATCACGCGCGCCCAACGACTTGAACCTTAGTGAATAATGGTACAGTGGAGGGGGTTGCTCCAGACTGCATAATTAATTATGATGAGACTTATTTAACAGACGACCCCGGCAATAAAAATTATATAGGGTAAGCAGCACTAATGTTGGCCCCCCCTGAATGATTGGCCTCTTGACTGTTTTATCCATGTATTATGGTTTGTAGGTGCGTATAACGTTTGAAAAAATATTTATAATTTTCTGTGTTGGCAACTCTATAAAATGTAATTGTTCGTTTTCTAATTCAATAGCTAGCAACACTCGAAATTGTACTTTTCTGAGGGACTACGAGAAAGTGTGGGTTTGGTTACAAAAATCATAAGAAGTAAGTACTTTTACATTGATATTTAGTAGGTTTCTTGTTGTTTAAATTGCAAGATATGTATTTATATATGTTAATTACGATTAAAATTAGGTTTAAATAGCTTAATTGATGCAAAAATACTAAAGATAACCTAGAAAATGGTATGCCAAGGATAGTACCCATGGCTCATATGAAAGATTAGTGATTGGCATCGATGTCAATGATTATAATAATTGCTTTAAATTCATTTTTTTATTATAATTTTTTATTTTATGCTATTGGCAACTTCTAATGAATTTATGTTTGATTCACATGTCATAAAACCACTGTAACTAGATTCTGGCAGGGCCAATCATTATACTTTTTCGTCATTGGCCATGTTAATCATTATTCTTTTACCTGTGCCAATCTTTGTATTAATTGTTTTAAAAGATGTAGTGATGTACCGATGTCGATATTAAGTTTAATGAAAATGTAGGTAGGTAAGTAGAAAATCCACCGCTAACACACATTTATTAATAACATTCTACCTATAATTCTACCTATAAGTCTAGGCAAATAACTTTTGTTCTACGACTGTTGAAAATTCGAACTTTTCTTTGTTAAGTTTTTTGGAAATATAGACTCCCCCTTTATTAATAAATGTGTGTTAGCGGTAGATTTTTGGAAAAAGAGACGCTGAATGTTTAGAACAGTGGTCCCAAACTCAATAAACAAGTAAACCTTTAACTCTACGAAACAGCTGTTTTTTTAGTGAACATAACCTCAAAAATAAAATAAAAAATTTGTAAGGTTTTCTACTACTACGACTATGGAACCCTAAAAACTTAAAGTTATGTTATGCATTGATTGTTTGTTGCAGAAAAAATGCCTAAACCTGCGAAAGGCGAAGTATATAAAAAACAATATAACGAAGAAGACTTGAAGGCCGCTATCGAGGCTGTTAGCAATGGCATGTCCAAAAGAGCAGCATCAAGTGCCTATGGCATACCACGAGGAACTCTGCAGTTTAGACTGCAGGGAAATTATAAAAAAATTAAACCGGGTCCGCCAACAGTACTTACTGACGCCGAGGAAAACACTTTAGTTGAGTGGATTACACAAAGCAGTAGAAAAGGATTTCCACGGCGCAAGGAAGATCTACTACAAAGCGTTGCTGATTTTCTAAAACAATCGCCTAGGCCGAATAGTTTTATTGATAATAAACCAGGAGACGGATGGTATAAATTGTTCCTAAAACGTCATCCCGAAATAGTACATAGAGCATGATTCGTGATAAGTTGCTACTGTTCAGAGATAATGTTTTATAATGTTTTAAAATAGCATTTACCTAATAATTAACACTACTGTTACTCTAATACTTACCTGTTTATGTGTTTGAATTATCTATGTAATTGACTTGCCAATATTGCGAAATGTGATGACATGGTGAATAAATGATTTATGATTTATGATTTATGAACAGCTGAATCTGTTACATCAGCAAGCGCCAATGTTTCGGAAGAAAATATCAAAAAATGGTTTCGTCAAATTGAAACTTGCTTAACACAAGAAGAATGTCTGCATATTTTAAGAGATCCCAAACGTATTTTTAATGGGGATGAAACGAATTTTTTATTATGCCCAAAAACATCAAAAGTTTTAGCCCCAAAGGGTACTCGTGACGTGTATGAAGTAGATAATACGCCAGCAAAATATGGATTAACAGTTCACATTTTGGGCCAGCGGAATCATTACGCCACCTATGGTAATCTACCCACTCAAACGTAACAGAGCAGATATTACGGCATCTCTACCACCAGATTAGGGATTAGGTCTGTCATCAAATGGATGGATGAACAAAGATCTGTTTCTTCAATACATCACTAATGTTTTATATCCATATCTTGTAAAACAAAATACAGAATTTCCAGTCATTCTTTTTGTGGATGGCCACAAAAGCCATATTAATTTTGAGCTTAGCAAAAAATGTAAAGAAATGGGTATAATACTAATAGAATTATACCCTTCTGATGATGTTTGATGATGATAAATTTCAGCACTTTTCTAATAATTCTATATTCTATAGGAGAGAGACGATTTGATTTTTTAACAATATTTATGTTATATATTTTTTTAAAGTTTAATAATTGTTATTAATACAAAGCAAGGCGATTTGATTTTATTTTATAACATATTTATATTTTCTGTTGTTTGACTGAATATCTCGTTGATTGTGATACTTAGTATAATTATTATGTAAGTTAAACTCCTACCTAATTAATAAGACACCTACCTACTTATCTATAACTAAATTTTGTTTTATTGTACCTATACCTACCTACATATTGGCGTGAGCTCGATAAACATAAAAAGGCAACATCCTGCACATCACTATCGATTTTTATAATGCATTTGTATAATGATTGGCCCTAACGTGGTATTAAAATTGGCAGTGCTAATAAACGCAAAGTACAATGATTGACATGCCAGTCATTATACTTTTGGTATGCCAATTTCTATACACCAAGGCCAATGATTGTACTTTTGGTTCCTCTTTTATGTTTTATACATTAAAATATTAAAAACAATGAAATAGGTTCTTATAGTTATTAAATAAATAAACACCTTGAATCTTTTTGAAAATTGATTTTAACCTTATTTTAGAGTAAGAATCGTTAAAAGTCAAGGTTCTCCTTAAACTGCCAATCATTGTACTGCTTACCCTATATAGAAGAGGATGTAAGTATCCGGAACGGGTTATAAACACATCAAAGACAGCAATTTCACTCATGTTTTCTGGCACTGCATCAGGGCATCTGTTACCGATATATGTCGTTTATAAATCGGAAAATCTATGGGATACATGGATGAAAGGAGGACCAGAAGGGACCAGATATAATCGATCGAGAAGTGGATGGTTCGATTCTGTCTGCTTCGAAGACTATTTTAATACCATTATAGTCCCATATGTTCGTAATAAGCCAGGTCGAAAGGTGTAGGTATTACGAGCTTGTGAGGAACTGAATATTTCTTTTGTGTGTCTGCCGCCTAAAACTACTCATTTACTTCAACCTCTGGACGTCGCATTTTTTGCTCCTTTAAAAACTTACTGGAGAGCAGTTCTCACTAAATGGAAACTTAACGAGGGAAGAAAACATAAAATCTTAGTCAAGAGTGCATTCCCCAGGCTATTGTGTAAACTAAAAGACAAATTAGTAGAAAAAAATGCTGAATCTGAAAATGTAAAAGCTGGTTTCAATAAATCCGGATTGTACCGTTGATCCTAGTCGTCCTAAAGAACGATTACCAAGATCCCAGACTACCAGGTTTGAGGAAGAAATAGAGAGTGCTGCATCTTCAGCTATAACTAATATTTTGACGGAAATGAGATGTCCTGAAGTGTCAGTGGAAACAAGACGGAAAAAGAGATTTGTCGTTGAGCCGGGTAAGAGTGTAACAGCAGAAGATGTAATCCAATATCAGAAAGTAAAAAAAAACAACAGGAAAAAGATCATCCAAGTCGTCTTTGAGGATAATAACAGACCCATTTGTTGATCCAAATCCAGGTCCTTCTGGATTATACAACGTAAATAATTCACAAGAATATGACAGTGATATTTCTGATGACCAAATTGCCCCTGTTGCTGTGCCTATATCAGGACCAATAAAACCCTACGAGGGTAAAGGTAAAGGCATCGGAAAAAAAACTAAATCTGCAACGCTGACCAATGAGGAGAAAAAGGACGAAAATTCAACAGAAATAACCCTGTATACTAAAAAACTTGAAAAAGAATTTGTAGAAAAGAGAAAGCAACTACGAAAAAACTTAGAAAGGATTCTTCTACAAGCGTTTCCGATGACGACATTATGAGTATGCACAGTGATTCTGACATAGTTGGCTATGGTAGCGACGCAAGCGTAGATGGTGATGACTTTTATTCTGTTTCGGAGTCAATTTTAAAAACTAAGACTGGAGATGAGACTGATTTAACTAATGCAGCTGAAGAAATTGAATTAAACACAAATGCCACAGAGTTTGTTATGAGTGGAATAACACAAACCACAGGAGACTATCAACATATTCATGAATACGGAATGGATGACTTAGTATGTCAAGACTTTTTCAATGTTATTGGTGATGAAATAACGATTACCACAGACGACTATGAAATCGAACGTAATAATGAATGTGAGTTGGTTCAGAAGCCTTCATTATGCTGTTGGTAATTTTGTTTTAGTTCGTTATTTCCATAAAAAAACTTGGACATATTATGTTGGCGTCATCCAAGAGATTAACAAAGAATCTAATGGACAGTATAAATTCAACGTAACTTTTTTCAAAACTGTAAAAAAGCCTCGTCTAGCTTTTCGTAAGACTAGATTAGTTGATCGTGATATAATTGACGATTTGTCTATAGTAAAACAGATATTTTTAAAAGAATCTCCAAATAACAATAACGAGCTATTTCTGGCTGAGGATACTGATTTTATATATTTTAAATAGGTGTTGATTTTATGTTACCTTCTTATTTTTAATAATAATATTACTTAAGTACTTGGTCTCAAATATAGATTTTTGATAACAATTTGGACTGATAAGTTATGTAAGGAGCACGGCAAAGCCATTTGTAGTTTTTGAGGATCTCGATTATTTTATTTAGAAAATATACCTATAACAACCTACGTGCCATCATCTTAATATATATAAATCTCGTGTCACAATGTTTGTCCTCAATGGACTCCTAAACCACTTAACCGATTATAATAAAATTCGCACACCATGTGCAGTTCGATCCAACTTGAGAGATAGGATAGCTTACATCCCGATATTCCCACGGGATCGGGAGTTACGCGGGTGAAACCGCGTAGGGCAGCTAGTATTTTCATAAAAATATGTACCAAATAGCCCCAACTTACGGTATATTTGTTTCAGATGTGTGGTGATGCATGTATTTCCAAATCCTCACAAGTATCCTTAGCGTTTTAAGGCTCGGGTTAGTCTTGTTAAAGGAGACTTTCAGACGTTAATCATGATATTTATAAGAGGATTTGTGATATTCACTTCACTAACAACCATAGAAATCGCTTGAAACGTTTGAATGTATTGGCAGTACCATCTTTTTATTTGCTGGGTAAGCAAGCTTCGTGATAGCTTAGTGTAGCTAAACCTGACCAAGCATAGCGACGGGACATGCTTGGTCAGGTTTAGCTACACCTTTAACTGTAGTTCGTGTTCACAAAGACGCAAGTGTTACAATTGTCTCTAACTATGTATGTTGTCCGACTGACTGAATATTAAACGGATCTCCTGGACAATACGTAGTTTCATTTCGAGGGTCAGTGAATTTCTATTGTTTAATAAATTTAGTTGTTTTTAAATTTTTGGATTGGCAATTATGGTTGAGTAGCAAGAAAATTAGTTCTTATTTGGCAACTGGCTGTGAAACTGCAAAGTGAAATGATAAGGGAAAAAAGAAAAATCTATCGTCTTTGGCACCTGGTTGTGAATCTCAGTTGCTAATGTGGCCGGAGGGAGTTTTTACATGTTGAGTAACTTTATAAATATAAAAAAACCTCTTTTTTTAGTCGGCTAAAACTTCCTTGTGGTTTCTAAGATTAATTTTTAAGTATTGATTTTTGTATTTAAATTATACAAATATGTATGATAAGAACTCAATATTCAACATTTATCATGCAATAGTTAACAATTTTAATGAAAGGCGACAGGCATTTTGCCTTTCGCTCTTATGCACCTATGGTATCAATATGGTACCCTTATGTTCATGTCCGAATTTCTTGTTATTTTTAAAATAGACTATAGTTGGTATTACTTGGTATAGCTACACAAATAAAAAATATACAAAAAAAAAATGAAATGATCTTAAATTACCTACTTGTTTTTACAATTTTTTTAAGATGATGTGGAAAGTTTTAGTTTTTCGAAAAAATATATAATTTTTCATTATTGGACCAAATAATAATTTGTTAAATCGATATCACTCCGCTCAGACTGAGGTCGATTTCTAACTTGGTAATTTAAAAAAAAAAAAAAAAACAGTTGAATTTGGTTGGCCTTAGTTCGACATCATCAAACTAATAGACCAAGATCCCACCTAACGCCAGACCTTCGTGATTTTATAAAAGCTGAGAATTACTCAGCGCATGTCTTCAACATGGTTATGAACGTTGTGCAATTATGAAGTTCAGACTAAAGTGGCTTGGAGAGTTATCAGGTAGCAGAGACAAGAATCGAACCTGCTATTAATCTATAAACTATAGGTACTTATAATATTTAACAATAAAGGCAAGACTATTATTTACAACTAACACATCTAGAAAAATCTTAAAACTAATGTGTATTTAACGAACAATTAAGCGACCATTTTAGCAACTTTGCAAATCAGATGATCACTTTTAACAAAAAGTTATTATTGGTCGAATGAGCGTTTCTTGAAAGGATTTTTCCTCAAATTAATTTAGCCTCCGAATCGACAGATGGCGCTGTTTAAGTCAAATATTGAAAAGAAACAAGGAAAAAAAATCAAAATGGCAGTTGTGATAAACGACCCAGAACATTCGGTCTCAGACCGAAGAAAAAAAATGACAGATATTATCTCTGGGTCGGTTAAATCATTGTATTCTCTTCGTGTTTCAGTTCAGAAGTTGGATTTGTCTATAAGTAGCGAGGGGTTCATACAACTATATTCCTATCCACTTACGTTTGCGGATTCAGGCATACATCTTAAACCTATCTAAGTATCTATTTTATAATGCAAATCAACAAAATAAAAGACTCATCAGTAGGTAAAGTTGAGCGTTGTTGAGGCTGCCTTGTTGGTGCAGCGCCTCGGCTATGTTTGAAGAATGCATCAGTAATAATACGTATGCGAGAAAGCAACGACAACATCGTAAGTATGCTAGCTGGTAGGATGGACTCTGATATTCTGTGTCGTTATACCTATTTATATTTCTTTTTGGGTTTGAGTAGATTAATTAAGGTTTTAGTTTAAGTTTCAATTACCTAATATATTTTTAAATCATGACATAAATACTGGTAATTTTTTTTTTTATTAAATTTAAATATGGGTTCTCTAAGCCTGAAATAAATGTTTTTTTTTTTTTTTAAAGTTCTGTCAATACAAAAGCTACTAGTCGGAAACTTCGCGTTCGGGTTCCTTTTAATACGTATAACGATTTTTAGAAATTCGAACTTTAAAGGACTAAAAAGGGGCGGGATGAAAAATGTAAGGTCGAGTCTTGTAATTGCAACTATCCGGTTATTGCAACTAATTTAAATAACTCCATCTATCATTACTATTTCGAACTACGACAAGCGTAATATTTTTCTTCTATCCAGTACCCACGAAAACATATAGATGGCGCTGATAGCTATTGAACGGTGTGAATGACATTAGCTTTTTATCAAACCGCCATTTTATTCGGAGTGACGGTGAGTACACGCGGAGCGTACTAAGTAATTAAATTCAGTTTTTTAGTGGTTTTTTTGGTGAATTGTTCTTAGAGGGAGTAATTATCACAAAAAAAGAAAAAAAAGAAAAAAAAGAAAAAAAAAAAAAAGCTGAAAAGTCACCCACAGGGTGCGGCCGGAAGACCAGCGCTGCAGATGTGCGTGCGTATCTGCAGCACATGCTGAGGCTTTACCCATTCGGGCAACACACGACTTCTCAGATACCTATTATTTATTCTGTCTTTTTATTTGTTTTTTACTATTCTCTGTAACTATGTCCTATTGTTTCACTATTCTCTGTAACTATTTCTTATTGTTTAATGTGATTTGTGTGTATAATAGTGATGCAACAGAACTCTGCTTCCGCTTCCGCAACTGCAGAAGTTCCGCATGTTTTTTCACTTCCGTTTCTGCTTCTGGTTCCGCAAATTTTATAACAGAACTCTGAACGGAAGCGGGGAGAAAGCGAGCGGTGCAGCAGACGCGACGGCCGGCGGCACGGCGCGGGCGGTTGCGGGGGCCGCGCGTGGACGAATGACACGAGCGTCGAGCGTCCAGGCGCGCGTGCTGCCGATAATTACCGAATCCCTTCCGCGTATTTTGGGAGGGAGGGGCGCGCGGTAAACAAACGCGCGGTAAACAACGAGTTCGTTCGTTTATTTAATTATTGTTTTTAGTTCACTATGCGCATCTCCGCGCCCCGTGACTTTGAGTAGTGACATTTTCAGTTGTTTTTTCTTCTGTTATTGTTTGCTTGATACCTAGTTGTATTTAGTGCAATAAGAGTGCAATTATGAAACCAAAAACAAGTCCCATTTGGAACTATTTTGATGAAATCGACGACTCGAGTGCCAAATGCAAACTTTGTGAAAAAGTGTATTCGCGAAAAGGCCGCACAACTACAGCTTTAAAGAGTCACCTAAAATCAATTCATGCCGAACGGTTTGCAGAGTTTGAGAAGTTAAATGATGCTGTCAAACTTTCATCGGAAACGAAAAAACAAATGGTCAGTTAATATTTATTTATTACTTACTTTACCAACTTTGAGTAAGTGAGGTCGTGCGTGGCCTAGTGGTCGAATATTAGTATGGATACGTGTTTTATTTCGTGAAGTAATCGTAACCAATTTATGTTGTTGTAATTGTAGGTTACGTTAACTCCAACCGAAAACGCTAAAAGACAATTAACATTACAACAAAGTCTACAAGTAAAGGATTATTGGGATTCATCGCATCACAAATCTCAAGAAATGGATCGTACGATTGCTGAAATGATTGCCCTCCAAAACTTACCCTTTCATTTTGTCGAAGGTACAGGATTTCGTAGAGTAATGCAAGCTGCTCTTCCAAAGTACAAGATAAGAGGCCGTGATTTTTTTTCTTCCTATGTGTGCGACAATTTGTACAATAAGTTAGCAAAGAAAACCAAAGATTTACTTGAAGAATTTGACAAGTTATCTTTTACAAGCGACATATGGTCGGAACTTCATTCTGCTGTTTCATTGCTTAGTTTAACTGCTCATGGGATCTCAAAAGATTTTCGCAAAAAGACTATAATTTTGAAATGTGAAGTCATGGATGAACGTCATAAGGGCACCATAATATCAACAAAGTTTCAAACGATTCTTGAAGAATGGGGCATTGATCGCCAAAAAGTTCACTGCATGGTTCGTGATCGTGGATCCAACATGGTTAGAGCAATGCAGTTGTCAGGCTTTGAGGATATCAGTTGCGCAATACACCAAATTCAGCTGTGCATACGAGCAGGTGTTGAATCTCAAGAGTGGCTCCTACAACTTATTGCTAAATTGAAAAAAATTGCCACCCATTTCAATCATTCCTTGGTCGCACAGGCAGAGCTTACAAAAATTCAAAAGGAACGCCTTAATCAGTCTCCTCTTTCTGTCATTCAGGATTGTCCTACAAGGTAAATATAAATAAATACCTATTAAATTACTAATAAGCAAATGTTTTTATGAGTTATAGGAGTTTTTTGATTGTACTTATAAATAAATATATTTTTAAGATTAGGTAATTGAATTTGGATTTATATTTTGAAAAGAACTAATATTTTGACATTTAATTTTGTATAAATTTTTGCAAGCCATCATTGGGTGAAATATCTAACATTTTATTTTCTGTGACCATCTATTTATTGATCATATTTCTAGCAAGTAAAATTGAATTGATTTGATTTAATTTCAGATGGAACAGCACATTCTACATGATGGCAAGGTTTTCAAAACTCAAAGATTCGCTTGTCTTGTACCTAAGCGCAAATCCAATCGCGATGATATCCCCCGAAGACTGGATGAATATTCAAAAATTTGTGCAATTGATGCAGCCATTTGAAGAAATAACAAGAAATCTAAGTAGTTCTCAAATCAGTATTTCATCAGTCATACCATTAATTCAAGTTCTTAAGACCACATTACAACAAGAAGAGACGAAACCTAATACTTCAGAACAATTCATAAATTTTATAACAAAATTACGCGATGAATTGAATTCAAGTGTAAGATTTGGAAACCTGGTCGAAGACGACAAATACACTATTGCGACGTATTTGGATCCGCGATACAAATCGCATTTTTTCACCAGCGTCATTGCAGAGCAGGTTGAATCTAAATTACTTAATATGACGATTAACACTATTAGAACCAGACAATCCAATTCCATCCAAGATGATGACTGCGAACCTTCCCCCAAAAGAAGCCGAACTCAAATTGCAATTGAAGACATTGAAGTCCAGCCTTCTACTTCCAAATCATCAGCATCATTGCAAATATTGGAATCGATGTTAAGTGTAAATGAAGACCAGGAGGAGGACTCTTCTACAGCTGACGATGGTGACAATTTACTTTTAAAGATACAGTCACACCTTCGGGAGTACAAGAAAGAAAAAAGGCTACCTCTTCATGAGGATCCCCTTATGTGGTGGAATGGAAATGCGCACAAATATAATAATATTTTGCCAATAGTTCGCCAATACTTATCAGCTCCCCCCAGCAGTGTAGCCAGCGAGCAATTATTTAGCGGAGCTGGTTTAATATATGAAGAACATCGAAATAGGCTGAAAGGTGAAAAAGCGGCCAAGTTACTCTTTATTAAATATAACTTGCCGCTGTTTAATTTTGACTACTAACATAGAAATTTAATAAAAAATGTTTTAAATGTACAATTGTGCTTTTTTTTTCATAGTGTTAACGCTTCCGTTTCCGCTTCCGTTTCCGTTTCCGCTTCCGTTAAGATTTACTTTTGACATCTGTTTCCGTTTCTGCTTCCGTTATGCCAGTTCCGTTGCATCACTAGTGTATAATATGTCGTGTGTTGGTTTGAATAAACTATATTCTATTCTATTATCTATCACGGTAAGATGTTTTTTACGTATTTGTTTCATTCCACGATAAATCTGGCCCAAGTTATGGGTTCAGTTACATTTACCAGACTAAAGATCAAAAGTCAGGTTATTGCAACTATTTTTAAATTTTTAGGTTAGTTGCAATTCTGACCGCTTTTGTGTGAAGTATGATAATGCTAGTGATGCGACAGTGAAAACGACTATTACGATATGAATATTTTATCGAAAGGTATACTATCCATACCTAAGCAGTAGTTAAATAGTCCGTACATATATTTAGAACATTCGGCGCTAGTGTCGCCGTTTAATAAATTCGCCCTTCATTATTGGAGACAAATATAAAAATTATAATCCATTTAAGTATTAGTGAATAATACATTACTTATTTTCAGTTTATCTCAGTATTTGATAAATGGAATCCTGGGCACTTAGGAAACGTACGTACCTACTCATACTACGTGATCCATTTTTTTTAACCCCATCCACCTCGATGACCGCTCGTAGTAAATGCCAAAACCCCCTCCCACTCTCTGATTTTCACGTAGTAATTTATAAATATGTTTTTTTTATTTTGTAGATGCCAAAATATAAACGAAAAAAAGACACGAAGTATTCTCTAGCTAATCTAATAGAAGCAGTGGAACAAGTAAGACTAAAAAAAAAACGTGTGGCACTCGGGGACTGCCGCGGTAAAGCTATTGCTATATCGAGAATAATTTCTTGTCTTAGTAAATGTTCTTATAAAATAATAAAAAAAAAAAAAAAAAAAAAAAAAATTGTCGTCCGACATTTGTCGTCCGTCAATAGTCGTCCGTTAATAATCGTCCGTCATTTGTCGGGGGTGTTAAGTGTTTTCGTTACGGAATTTCTTGATTCTCCCCCCAAGGCCCGCGATAAAATCTATGCAATAGCTTAAAAAAATTAACAGCTACGAAGCCTCCATAAAATACGGAATACCGAGGTCGACCATTATTCACCGTCTATATGGAACTCGCGGTGCCAAACAGCCAACGCCTGGCAGACCTACTGAGTTATCAAAAGAATAGGTAACTAAAGTAGCTTCTAATCTCCGTGTGATGGAAAAATGTGGGTATCCGTTAACCCCTAAGGAAGTAATTTGATATCTGATTATATTATATTCGAAAGAACGGAATTGTTACGAGATTTAAAGATGACTTTCCTGGGAAGGAATGGTTCAGAGGATTTAAAAAACGACACAAATTAAGTTTGAAAAAACCACAGTCCGTGGAAGCATGTATGTTATGTTATGCAAAAAAGCATGTAATCCTTTTATAGTTTACAATTATTTCGATATGTTAGAACGAACAATACAAGAGTGTAGTTTGGCAGACAAACCACAATGTACATATATATAATTTGGATAAAACCAGCTTTTGTAGTGACCCCACCAAAACTAAAGTTGTAGGTCTGGTTACCCTCTACTAGAACGACGGGCTCGCCACCACTGTGCTCTTAGCTACGAACGCACTTGGCAAAAAGATACCCCCCTTAATAATTTTTCAAGGGAAACATTTGTGGAGCGAGTGGCTGTTTAAAAATGATAATGTACATACAGCTTACGCTATAAGTCAAAAAGGGTGGATGGAGACCACTATTTTCGAACAATACCTCAAAGCCGTTTTTTTGCCAGCTAGGTCGATTAAAGGCAAGAGGACGTATAAATACGTTTGTCTTATAGATGATATTAACCAAGGAAAAATTGTAGTCAAAGGACTCAAATCTAAAAAAAATAATAGAGAATTCAAGTTCATCGAAAACGATATTTCCTAGATAAAGAAGATGTGATTTCATGTTTGCCCAAAGCTGTGTTAAATGAACAAGAAGACACTGTAATATTTCCTTATTAAAGTAGAGGTATTTGAATGTAAATGATCTCCTATTATATTTTTGTTACTTTTTGCGTATGCGAATCTCTCATAGTTTTACAAATGTCTATGTGACTTTAAGACTGTTTTTTTTTTCAAAGATAAGTAAAAATGGCTGTTTGTTAAAAAATACTAAAAGATTACCTACTGTGATTACACTTTAGAAGTGAGTATTTTAAGTTTCTTTCGTTAATTTAAATAATTATTAATGTACGATGTTGTACTGTGATTACGCTCAATATAAACATCTATAAAACTGTATTCCTGACTTTTAATTTTGCCATCATGCCAGTCGATAAAACCACACAAGGTTCCCAGCACTATTTGTAGGTAAATAGTTGCAAAGATGACTTTGACAAATGTGCCATTCGAAATAAAATACGTCAGTTTTATATTGTGAGCAAAGAAGTTCCTACACTGAGAAAGTTGCATCGGATATTAAAAAATGATATAAACTTTAGTGGTAGTATTACCAGTCTCAGTAAGGTGTTGAAAGAACTTGGATATAAATATAAAAATGTATTTCAAAGAGAAAGACATTAGTTGAAAGATACGATATTGTGGTCTGGCGTGCCAATTACTTAAGAACTATGAAGCGATTAAGAGAATCTGGAAAGCAAATTATATATTTAGACGAGACATATATACATACTGCACACGAAGTCAACAAGTGTTGGCAAGGCCCAGATGAACCTGGTGTTTCAAAATCTATTTCTCTGGGTGAGAGATTTATCGTTCACGCAGGTTCAAGAGAAGGATTTGCTGACAACTGTTTACTGATATATAAAACCAAAAGTTTGTCAGCAGACTATCACCACGACATGAATCAAGAAAATTTCACCAAGTGGGTTAAAGAAAAGCTGCTACCAAATCTTCATCAACCATCGGTCATTGTGTTAGATAATGCATCATATCACAGTGTACGGTCAAACAAGCATCCAAATGCAAGGAATAATAAAGACGCTTTGAAGAAATGGTTAGACGAAAATGGCGTAGTTTATCCAGAAAATGCGCTAAAGGCTGAACTTTTAAACTGAATTAAAAAAAACAAAGGCGAACCCGTTTACGCAATTGATAACAATTGACAGTTATTTGAGGGTTATGGGCACACTGTTGTTAGGTTGCCACGATATCACTGTGACTTAAACCCTATTGAAATGATTTGGAGCTTAGTAAAAAGGCAAGTAGCAGCCAAAAATGTGAACGTGTCTGCCAAAGACCTACTGCCTATTATAAATGAGTGCTTCAACAATATCACTGCAGAGCACTGGCGAAAAGAATGTGACCATGTGATACGCCTTGAAAATAATTACTGGGAACAAGATCGCCTTATAGACGAAATGCCAGAGTTCATAATAAATGTCACAGATTCGGATGGAGATAGTTCAGAAGAATCATCCTCCGAAGATTTATCTGATGTGGATCTTTCCGGCGTTGAATACTTGGATTCTGATTTTGATTATACATCTAATTACTTATGTTTTGTTTTTTTTTGAAGTGAAAACTTCTTTAGCGGCGTTGAGCACTTTTTCTGTAATGGGTATAAAATCTTAAACTCGCGTCAGGGCACGTGACCTGATCGAAAAAGCGTAAGACGGATGGAGAGTAGACAGCTATCCCCTCTCTACGGCGCGGCGAAAATGTATGCCTGGGCCTACTGTTTTTATTTTGGCTGTAAGTGTATTAAGACGTACATATGGTATTTTTTAACGGACGACTATTTTTTGTCTAAGTATGTTAGTGTAATAATAAAGTAGTAGTAGTGTCGTTTCAATTGAATTTTCATTAGTATCTATTATTAAAAAATATTGAAACATTCGATTCCTATAAGTTAGTCATAACAGGTTAAAAGGACCAAAATGGTATAGTCGCGTTACAGTGTTGCATGCTAAACAAAAAAGGTAATTATGCACATCTGCGCCCTCAAATCCCGCGACGGTTCTCTTTCTGAACAGACTCTACCAATAGTACCACCTCCTAGATTTCACACCTATAAATTAACCCCACTCATATAATTTTAGCTCAACTAAATGAAAATGTTATGAACGATACTGAACGAGAAGAATGGTGTAAAGCAATGGAAGACGAAATGCAATCGTTCCGAGATAACAACGCATGGGACATAGTGGACAAACCTAGTGATGCTCGTGTTGTGCAGTGTAAGTGGGTCTTTAAAAAGAAGTTAAATAGTGATAACACAGTGAGATATAGGGCCAGATTGGTTGCGAAAGGTTATACGCAAAAACAAGGAATTGACTATAAAGAAACTTTTTCACCGGTTCTAAGATACTCTACTTTAAAATTGTTGTTTGCTATTAGTGTTAACTTAGACTTAAACATAACCCATTTGGATGTAGCAACAGCTTTTTTAAATGGTCAACTAAATGAATGTGTGTATATGCAATTGCCTAATAATTTAAAAAATGAAAGTAATGTAGATAAAGTCCTAAAACTGAAAAAGGCGATTTATGGATTAAAGCAATCAGCTAGAGCATGGTATAAAAAGGTTGAAAATTGTTTACAAGAGTTAAATTATAAGAAATCCTTGTATGAACCCTGTTTATTTGTTAAAATATCTGAAAATGAAAAAACCTTTATTGCTTTATTTGTTGATGATTTTTTCATATTTTCAAACTGTAACAGAGAAGTAGATTACCTAAAAGCCCAGTTAAGTTCTAAATTTAAGTTAAAAGATTTAGGGCAATTAAGGCAGTGTTTAGGAATGAATGTTGTTATACAAAAAGGCAAATTATGTGTTAATCAGACAAAGTTTATTGAAAAACTGTTGTGTAAATTCAACATGCAAAATTGTAATGGTGTAGAGACGCCTATGGAGGTAAATTTAAAACTAGAAAAAGATAAGAATATGAGTAGTACCTATCCTTATCAACAATTGATTGGAAGTCTCATGTATCTTTCCGTTCTTACGAGACCGGATATCTCATACTCTGTTAGTTACCTAAGCCAGTTCAATAACTGTAATTCAGAAACACATTGGAAACATGCAAAGAGAGTTATGAGATATCTGAGTGCCACAAAAGATTTTGGTTTAATGTATGTAAAAAACAACTTAGATTTGATTGGTTTTGTAGATGCTGATTGGGGCTCAAATTTTGTAGACCGGAGATCATTTACTGGATATTGTTTCTTATACTCGGGTTGTGTAGTTTCTCACGAATGTAGAAAGCAGCAAACTGTAGCTCTCTCCAGCACAGAAGCTGAGTACATGGCTGTTTGTGAAGCCAGCAAGGAAGCAATTTTTCTAAAAAATCTGCTCACTGAGTTAATTGTTAGCAAAAATAATACTGGTGAGCCAATAATAATATATAATGATAGTCAGAGTGCCCAAAAATTAACTGATAACAGTATGTATCACAGACGAAGTAAACATATAGATGTAAAATTTCATTTTATAAGAGAAGCTGTTGAAAGAATGTTAGTAAGGATCGAATACTTGAATACATCAGAAATGCCAGCTGATCTTTTAACTAAAAGTCTATGTAAGGTTAAGCATCAAAAATTTATGCGAAAAATAGGCATTGTTAAATTAGAGTAGTGTTGTTTTTGTTTGTTTATTTCAATAAGTGGTGGTGTTATTCATTGTATTGAAATAGAAATTACTAGTAACGCCATCTGTCGACTATGAGGGTCGATTATTCTTGTAAAAATTAAATGTAGGTATGTGTAACTTTTATAAAATAAAATTAGTCTGTTTGAAGCAACTCAACTCGTTTCATTAAAAATCATATATGGTATGTAAACAAAGTATGACGGTTTGGCTGTAATAATTCTGTGCGCGATTGTACATGCGCAAACCATCCCCACCAATTTCCGCCATCGCTCACCATTCGCTGCATGACTTGCAGCGAGCGTGACTTGTAGGCGTATACGACGAAGCTTTGTCACACGAGCGATTCAAAAATAGAGCCCCAGAACATTTTTACTCTATGGAATTTTGTTAAGTATTTTCGCGGAATTTTTAAAAATATTATTTTAAATATTTTACAAGTTATAAAAGCGGGACGTCGAGCCTTCGTTGCCAGTCTTATTAGAGAATCGATCAAGTGCGAACATTACAGTTCACAAAGTTTATTAGTGCGTTTAAGTTACTTAAATAAATAGTTTTTGAAAATAAATAAATATAAATAAATATTTCAGGACATATTACACATCGCCATCCAGCCCCAAGCTAAGCAACTTAATGCTTGTGTTATGGGTGCCAGATAACGGATAAACTACTTATATACTTTTTTTTTTTTCTTGTTGTAAATATATACATATTATACATATAGGAAACACCCAGAACCAGAAACAAGAATTTATGGTCACCATAAATACTTGTTCCCGGCGGGAATCGAACCCGCAACCTTCTGCGTCGCAGTCGGGTGTTCGCCCGACGCGCCACAGAGGTCGTCACAAATAGTTTGTGAATCTTTGATAATACAAGTGTTGATACAAAAGTTTTAGATCTTTTTATTACCTACAACTTTGCCATTTGACTTTTTTCCATAGGACTTTTAGTTTTGCCGGAAATCGAGATATATCGTTTTTTACCCTTAAAAGCTCACCCCCATCCCCTTGCCGACCTCAGATCGCCCGTAAATTATTTTTCCTTTCATTTTTATAATATTCCCCTCCTTTTCTAATGGGTTTCATCCTACTATTATTTTTTTTTGTTTTAAAAGTTATCGACCCTGGTCTACTAAGCACTCGTAATTTAGTTAGAATTTCATTTCGATATTTATGAAGAAACAATTTTGTAGGTTATTAGTTTTATTAGTTAGTCTTGTATGCCGGCATCTGTACCTACTTATTTTAACATTTTTTTAAGATGGCCCAAAAAATTTTTTGTTTTTGTTTTTCGAAAAAATATCGACCGAGACGTCGCGTTATAACCAATTGTTTTTTATCGTCACACTGTTCAGCGCCATCTACAGATAAATAATGGAAACAGTCGTTTCAGAAACGCTCATTCAAAAAAATTAACATAATCCAATCTACTATTTCAATAGATACATAAAACGCTCATTTAAATCTCTAAGACATTATTGCTCATTTTAAAGTGTTCGATAATTTTCAACTAGAGATGCCACGAAAGCCGAATAATATTTTCGGCTACGCTCTCGGTCGAAAAGCGAATATTCGGTGCCACTTAGTACATTCCGTGGTTGATTAAAAGTGGTCAGTAACCAAGTCTAGCATAAATTGTTAAGATTTATTTATTAGAAGGCCAATTCTTGTAAATAAAATTCTTTAAATTACATTGCAATATCATTTCGACCCAGTTGGTCACCATGCCGGACTGCCAATCACAGGGTTGCGGGTTCGATTCCCGCCTCAGACATGTATTTATTGTTGAATATTACCTATTTTATTAACAAAATTAATGTTACCTACTTGTTTGTACCTACTTACGGTCAGCGCCACCTAGCGTTAAGAATGTGACTTATAAATAAAGTCTTTAGTCTTTGCCAAGCAACCATTGTTTTAATATTTATGCTTAGATATTTGTCTATGGTCTGGTTGTTTCCATGTTTTCTTAGTACATATTTACAAAAGAAAAGTATATAAATAGTATATGAGTTGTCTAGCACCCATAACACAAGTATGTTTACTTAGCTTGGGGCTAGATGGCGATGTGTGGAATGTCCTGCAATTCCACTTATTTACTAGAATTGGCCTTTAGCTCGCGGTAGTAGTGTGTAATGAGCAGCTGACAAACTAGTTTGACCAGAAAGTTTGATCAGCAGGAAAGTACCCTATTTTCGAAAGCAGGAATAATTTATGAGGAAAAACGTTTGCTGTTAACAAATGCTGAAAAACCTGTTTTCATTCATCATAACTGACCACTGATAGATTTGATGTAATAAATATGCAGATTTATTGTTTAAACGTTTTTTTGGACACCGAAAAAATAGCCGAATATGCCGAAAACCAAATAGTTGCCAAATATTCGCATACTAATAAATTTTAAGTTAATTAGGCAGATTTTTTTGATAAAATATTTTTTTCGGACACGGAAAACGTAGCCGAATTTGCCGAATACCGAAAAGTTTCCGAAAATTCGTGACATCTCTATTTAAAATAGTAAAATTTTATCTATACAACGATAAAATTTTACTATCATTTATACAAGAAACATTTTAAACCCTAAAAATAGAATTGCTTATTTTAAGGTATCAATTTCAGTCGATACATTAGAGTAATTTAAAACAAATTGTTCTTCATCTTTCTTATCAGACTCGATAACTTTTAAAGATTGAATTTTACTATCATCTATAATGGTTAACGTAGATTTGTCATAGTGTATTTTACGAACATGGGTGTAAAGTAAGGACTTTCGAACAGTCTTATAATCACAGTACTCACATTTAAATGGCTTGTCTCCAGTGTGAATCATCTCGTGGCACAATAAACTTTCTTTTCTCGTCGCTTTGTAGTCACAATACTGGCATTTCAACCCGGAACCCAAATGGAACGCTGCGAAATGCTTTTGTATTTCATACTTGTGCCGACAACTGTAGTCGCAGGAAGTACATTTGAACGGATAGTGTGATCGTTGATGCATGATGAACGTGCATTTGAAATTAGTTTTAAACGTGCAAATGTTGCAAGTTTGAGAGTAATCCGTTTTACTCCGTTTATTGTGAAGAGTTATTTGATCTTTGGTTTTGGTAGAGAAATCACAGTTTAAGCAGCGATATGGTCTGTTTTGATGATGGTGTCGTTGATAATGCCTTTGGACCGAGGCTTTAAACTTTGCTGTATAATCACACATTGTACATTGAAAAGGTCGATCTTGGTTAAATGATTCATTGACTGGTATATTCGACCATTCAATCTCACAATTTGGGTCGATCAAGTAATGATTATCCTTTTCATGTTGCGATTGTGTATGAAAATCTGGTTCGACAATTGGATTTGATACATTCTGCATCGATAAATCCTGACTTTGTTCCGGTATTTCTTCAGATTTCAAAGCATCCCATTTCGCACCTTTCATTTCTTGATAATGGCATACTTTATGGATTTTAAATTCGCACATGTATAGAGTTTCAAAATCACAGTACGAACATTTCATCAATTGTTCTTGTCTGGAACGATTACAGTGTATATTCAATCTCCATTTAGTTTTTGTTGAAAAGGGGCACCATTGACACCGATTCGCTCTTTCTGAGACTTCATTGTGAATTTTAGCAAGATGTCTAGTTATATGGCCTTCGTAATGAGTAACAAATGGACATTTATCACACCGATAAGTCACAGCATCTTTGTTATGAACTTTTTTATGCTTTAAATGATTGTGCTTGTAAGCTGTAGTATAATCGCAGTGTTCACACTTATATTTCTTCTCGACACTGTGCTTTCTTTTATGAGCATTAAGGTTCCATTTAAAATGTGTCGTGTAATCACATTCTGTGCAATTATAAGTTGGTAATTTACTAAGACTCGCTTCATCGTTCTTACATTCATGTTGAATGATAATATGTCGATGTAATGATGTTGGATATTTAGTTGAATATTCACAATAATTACAGACATAAGGTTTTGAGTTATTGTGCTTCATCAGATGTAGTTCGAAGCAGTTTTTGTAGCCTGTTCGGTAGTCACAACGATCGCACTGCAGATTCTTCACGGGTGGGTTTCTCTTTTTGCGGACACGTTTCGGTTTTGATGAGTTGAAATCCATTGATGGAGATACTGATCTGTGAATGAAATAATAATAATATAATGTCTGCTTAGTCTCAGTAAGTCAGTATGTATGTTGGTACTCTTCTAAAAGTCGTATTTTACAATGATCCAATTCGATCTTAGATCTGTACGGCAAGTGCGAGTTTTCTCGTATCGAAAACGCAAACGATCACGTTTACGTTAACGCGAAGTTTGTATGGAAAGTTGAAAGGCGCCCCTAGCGGACGTCATGCGAAGCTTATTACCTGAGTGCGAGTTTCTTATGTTAACGGAGATAGTTGCGTTTGGAAACGTATACTACAAAGTTAGAAGTAACTTAAAGGGGTCACCACATTACACCACACTGATTCATGGTCCCTGAATTTAGGGTTTTTGTACCCCTTCACCTTATCTTTGTATCTTAAAAACTACTAGCTACTAACTATGAAGAATAAACCCTGAAAGTTTCATTCGGCTAGAGCTAGGGCATCATCTTGAAAAATGTAAATACAAAAAGTTAAAATAATCGATATTACATGTAATGTTCTCTCACCCATCTCTCTCTACATCGGCCCGCTCCCTCTGCCTCTTGGTAGACGCTCGGAGATCATGGCTTTCTTCGTCCACCTCAACCTTCACCCAGACGCTGGCAAACATAGACATGTCCATGTCTCGGGACTCATCCGAGGACTCGTCCGATGGTCTCACATCGGTTGGTGTGGAGTCTTCGACTTCCTCCGACATCTTGGAGGATGCTGAAAGAATGTTAAATGACTAGATAGTACTTGTACTTGTATACGGGCTGTTTTCAGCAATCAGACCTCTTTAGTTGGGTCCCCTTTGCGTGAGGTTCTACTTGTCAGGGGGAGAACCAGCCCAGCTCTTCCATAAATTTTGCCACAAGATGTGGTTTTTCAAAAATCTTTGGAAGGCTTTTGATGTCACCTAAAGTCCTGAGTCTAATCTCCGTTAGTACCGTGCAGTCCAGCAGCACATGCGCGGTCGTCTCCTCAGCCTCCATGCACGCTCTGCACAGTGGGCTGTCCGTTATGTTCAGGTTGTGAAAGTGGTTGTTGAAAGCGCCGTGACCGGTCAAAGCGTTTGTAACCAAGCGCATTTGCGATCGGTTAAGTGACTAGATAGTATAAAAACAGTCGCTTTTCACTGTTTGTCTGTCCCTATGTATGCTTAGATCTTTAAAACTGTGCAAAGGATTTTGTAGCGGTTTTTATAATAGACTAGCTGCCCCGCGGTTCCACCTGCGTAAGTCTCGATCCCGTGGAAATATCAAAATAAAAAGCTGCCTATAGCCTGCCTCGAAAAATGGACTTTTCAACACAAAAATATTTATTCAATTCGAACCAGTAGTTACTGAAATTAGCGCGTTCAAACAAACAAGCTCTTCAGCTTTATAATATAAGTACCTATAGATAGAGTGATTCAAGAGGAAGGTTTTAGTATAAAAAACAAAACTTACACACGTATGAAGTCGCGGGCAACGTAGTTGTTAAATTAGAGTTAAAGTTATTTTCAAAGGTAGGGTATAGATTAATTGCTTTTATTTTGTCAAATGAGTGGTCGGTTTTATTCAAATCGATTCAGAACCCAGAGTTCTAAGTTTCAGAGCCTATACAATGTGTTTCAGCGAAGGAGGTTTTAATACGAAAGGGGGTTGTTCTAGACGTCTAGGCAAAAAACTTTTGTTCTACGACTTTTGGTAATTTGAACTTTTTTTCGATAATTCTGAGGGAAGTTTTACTTGAAAATCAGCTGTTTCATACAAAAACTTCGAATTTCCAAAAGTCGTAGAACAAAAGTTGTTCGCATAGACTTCTAGTACAATCTCCTTTCGTATTAAATTAAAATCCCTTCGCTGAAACACATTGTATAAACTAAGAAATAATTTCCTCTTATAAATCAGAAGAGGTAAGTATACCTGTGAGGGTTACGTATCATAATAACTAAGTTCAATATAACTATGTTCGAAATAACTACGGTCGATTCACTTAAGTTCATAATACCTAACGGTCGATTGGGCTACACATTATAATAACTAAGTTCAATATAACTATGTTCGAAATAACTAACGGTCATAATACCAACAGTTTAAAATACCTAATGGTCGAAATACCTAATGGACGAAACACCTACGGTTAATTTAACTACAATTAATTCAACTACGGTTTTTCACCTGCGGTTTAAAACAATCAATTTTATAAAATCCCTAACCAAGTAAAATGGGTAGAATTCGCTTCTAGCACTCGCCGGCCGCTACCGCGGCACCGCTCGCTTCGCTCGCTCGGCTCGTGCGTTGTGGTCGCAGTTCTAACATAAACCTAACCTATCCATGTCGGTTCTGGGTTGGGAGTTTTCCGGGTGGGTCTTTATATGCTGCCTTTATCACGGAACTAGAGACGAATTTTACCTATTTGACTTGATTAGGGAAGCATATAAAGACCCATCCGGAACACCCCCTACCCAGAACCGACATGGATAGGTTAGGTTTATGTTAGAACTGCGACCACAACGCACGAGCCGAGCGAGCGAAGCGAGCGGTGCCGCGGCAGCGGCCGGCGAGTGCTAGAAGCGAATTCTACCCATTTTACTTGGTTAGGGATTTTATAAAATTGATTTTTTTAAACCGCAGGTGAAAAACCGTAGTTGAATTAATTGTAGTTAAATTAACCGTAGGTGTATTTTATAAAATTGATTTTTTTTAACCGCAGGTGAAAACCCGTAGTTGAATTAATTGTGGTTAAATTAACCGTAGGTGTTTCGTCCATTAGGTATTTCGAAAATATGCCAAACAACCATTAGGTATTTTAAACAGTAGGTATTATGACCGTAGTTATTTCGAACATAGTTATAATGAACGTAGGTAAATTAACCGTAGGTATTTCGTCCATTAGGTATTTCGTTCATTAGTTATTTCAAAAATATGTGAAACAACCATTAGGTATTTTGAACAGTAGGCATTATGACCGTAGTTATTTCGAACATAGTTATATTGAACTTAGTTATTTTGATATGTAACCCCTGTGAGCTAAACCTCAGTCCTACAAATCCGTCCCTTTCTTGTTGACGACGCTTCGCTTGAAATAAAAAACGAGCAAGGGTAACAAACGAATGCTTGTTGTTTTTTTACGTAGGACTAAAAATAGGCACAAAAAACATCACAAACGAGTTTCTTTATTTCGCAGTACTAAAGCATTATTACAGCTTGTAGTTAGTTTTAAGGGCATTGAGGGCTTTTTTTACGTTTATTCAGACATCTAGAGGTCATAATACGAAATATTTATAGATAAAATTGACGCCGTGTGATGTGTATGGGTGTTTACAGGGTGGTATCGTTATTTACGGCGTATTTACTAAACACTAAGCTTTTGCTTATCAGAAATACTGCTAAAAGTAATAAAATATATAAAACTTACGTTTTTACAGCGTAGTTTCACGTAAAAATTCTTTTTAGTTCCCAAAAAAACGCAAGCCTTGAAAAAAATCAATTTTCATTTTGTTTTCGTTCAGAATTTGAAACTTGTTCTTTGCGTTGTTTTAAAAAGTATAGTTTTTTGAACGAAATAAAAATGAATTTCACTGTAGTTAGTCGATTATCATTCGATTTTGATTCGATTCTTAGAATAAGTAGTGTATGGATAACTTTAATTATTGAACTGGCAACTCTACAACGACAAAATCAATGAAAAAAAATAAGTTGTCAAACAAATGTCAAATCTATTTTGGTCTTGTTTGCTGAAATTTTAATAAATATTGTTGCTAAAACTGTAAAAATGTACACAGAAGTCGATGTTTTCGTCAGTAATTTTACTCTAATAGACCCTGAGATCTACCAGCTATGGATAGAAGGTTGTTCTTGTAAGTAAAAACTTATTAACACTTACCCGTTTCTTATACCTACTTCTAAGTTCTTACTAGATATTATAATTTCATCAAGAACTCGTCTATTAAACAGCAAAACATCTTAAATTCGCTTCTAAATGGTTAAACATATTCCTTCCATGCAACCAATGGCTAAGTTTTTGTTAAAACACAAGAAAATCGACAATAAAATAATCCGCTACGAATTTACCTATTTTGACTTATTTTTAGCAAGCGAGGCTGTTTCTACGTTACATCAAAGAAGTATTGTGAAACAGACTGTTGCACCTGTCGATCTTATTGCTAGTGATGTGCTTGACCATTACAGGTTGGTTATATTAGGTTTGCTAACTGCGTAAGTTCCGATTCCGTGAAATATCGAGAACTAGCAACGCCCTGCGATTAACTTGAGTGTGGGTTATGTTAATTTTTAAAAGCATATCATTGGTTCCTTAATGTCCTGTCAGGGCACCAACCACAGCTCGTGCTTTGCTTCTACTGTTGTTCAATATAAATTTAGAAGCCATTATTATTGAAGATTATGAATTTCTTCGAATGTAGTAACCTTTGACTGATTTCCCACTCTTGCGTGTGTTTCTTATCAACGTAATCCTGTATGATGCCTTTATGATTGTGCATGCTGGCAGGCCCATACATGGTTCAGGTCCAAGCATAGCACTTGCTGATCCTGTCCTTGCTAACTCATCAGCTTTCTCATTCATTTCCTGCGGCCCAACTTGTTTCTAGGGTTTTCACCGCATTTAGGACCAATTTAAAATTGATGAGTTAGAAGACTTTAAACTTCACCTAAAGCGGGTATCTAGTAACTTGCTCGTGTTGAAAACATTCTTATAACAGCCGTTTTGGCGCTCTACGGTGGGTCTGCAATTATGCAGCCAACCGTACCTACAACTTATGTAAATAAAACAGAGTCATGTTTTTATTACTAAGTATGCAGCAGTGGTTATTATTTATTATTAATAATAAAATGCAGGTGAAACCACAAAGCTCAGTTAATAAATAATATACGTACAGAATCCCACCCAGATCAGCCTTTGTTTCCATAATATCCACTGTTTAAAAATGACCTAGCCAAATCACAAAAGAAAATTATCATATTCTAAACCTATTTTGTCTGGTTTACACAATATTAATGTTTGTAGGACGTTTGCCCTGCTGGAGCGTCTCATGACAGTACCCACGAAGCTATCAGAACAAATGCTATTCCAAATAGATGAGCCGACCAAACACATGCTCATCGAGAAGTAAGTTAAATAAAATAAATAAATATTGCAGGACATTCCACACATCCCCATCTAGCCCCATTCAGCCCCAACCTAAGTAACTACACTGGTGTTATAGGTGCTAGACTACTCCACTCATATCACTATCACTATCACTACTAGTATAAAACAAAGTCGCTTTCTCTGTCCCTATTTTTCTTGAACACTTAAATCTTTAAAACTACGCAACGGATTTTGATGCGGTTTTTTTTAATAGATAGAGTGATTCAAGAGGAAGGTTTATATGTATAATACATGCATAATATAGCCGTGCGAAGCCGGGACGGGTCGCTATAATACATAAATGCTTTTTCTTTTGTAAATATATACTTACATAGAAAAAATAAGACCACAGACAAATATCTAAGCATAAATTCTTATCTGAGGCGGGAATCGAACCCGCAACCCTGTGTTTAGCAGTCCGGCATGGTGACCATTGTGCCTAAGTATTATATCCATTCTCTAGCACCCATAACACAAGTCTAGTTACTTAGCTTGGGGCTAGACGGCGAGGTGTCTAGTCCTGTAATATTAATTCATTAATTATTAATTAATTTAACATGCTTTCAGGTATTATGAGCTTGATGATGCGGTAATAAGGGAGCTTCTTGGAAGGAAGTTGTCTTCGAGGCATAGAAAAGATTTGGATGAGGTATAGTTAAATTGTGCAGCCACAAAAGGGCTTTGTCCCGACTCTACCCGATCCCATCTCTACCCGATTTTAAAATTAAAAAAAAAAACAAAATTATTTATTCATAACAAACATTGACAAAAACACAACACACTCTGTTAAGTTCATAGAACTTGTGTTAGAGGAGTCCCAAAAAAATATCCAACAAATAATACGAACTCTATCCGATTTCATTCTGGCATATAGAAAAAAGTAAGAGTACATTTGACATACAAAATTGTAAAAAAAAATTTGTCATACTAAAAATGTTACAATCATTATAATAGTATTATGATTGGGATGACGATGTAACACTTGCAGTTTCAATAAAATAATCATTGTTGTATGGAGGCAAGCACTGGCGAAGTAAAACCAGTACAATTTATTTTCTTGGATCTTTTATAGAATTTCTGAAGAATTTTTTGTTTACTGCTTAATATATTATTACTAGCGATCCGCCCCGGCTTCGCACGGCTGTATTATGCATGTATATCTAAAAACCTTCCTCTTTTTTTTTTTTTTTTTCGTTATTCAAACGAGATCGGGACTTACGCGGGTGAAATTAAATATACCAATTATTCCATATTCAAACCCGCATAAGTCCCGATCCCGTGGAAATATCGGGATATACACTATTATGTATTCTGTGACGTTGGTCTTTGTTGTAAGGCGTTCGACCGGGGGGTTTTCTCAAGCGGCTGCAGTCTTTTTGTTGATTACTCAGCACCTACTAATTGGATTTTGATGTAAAGTATACCACGACTTTCCTCAAATTTCACTTGGTTTAGGCGTTTTTCATTGTAGATTATGTAACAAACAAACAGACAGACAGTCAGATATATTTTTGTTCTATTACTTTTTCGAAGTCCAATAGACCCTTTTTTTTTTATTTGCTGTATTATATAGAAATCAATGCCACTTTTCGTTGTAATTTTATAACTCAAGAACGGGCTCACCTATCCAAACCAAATGTTTAGGCTTTGTTCGGACTATTTAGTAGATGGTTTATGTGAAGTTTGCACAAAATCGGTCGAGCGGTTCTCAATTATCACATTTTTTTATATGGCAAAACAACGTTTGCCAAGACAGCTAGTAAATAATAAATATTGCAGGACATTCCACACATCACCATCTAGCCCCAAGCTAAGTAACTACACTTGTGTTATGGGTGCTAGACAACTCATATACTACTTATATACTTTTCTTTTGTAAATATATACTTATAATACACTAGCTGCCCTACGCGGTTTCACCCGCGTAACTCCCGATCCCGTGGGAATATCGGGATGTAAGCTATCCTATCTTTCAAGTTGGATCGAACTGCACATGGTGTGCGAATTTTATTATAATCGGTTAAGTGGTTTAGGAGTCCATTGAGGACAAACATTGTGACACGAGATTTATATATATTAAGAAGAAACAACCAGAGCACAGACAAATATCTAAGCATAAATACTTGTCTGAGACGTGGAATGTAACCCGCAACCCTGTATTTGGCAGTCCGGCATAGTGACCGACCATTGTGCCAACTAGGTCGTCAAAGGTATAGATGAGGGCAGTTTTTCACATAAATTTCACCAAGTTTTCTTCCACCAGGTGTCGGAACGTTCTGGAGCCCCGTTAAGATGCTGTAGACGTCAATTTGACAACGTAAGACGCGTCTTCAAGGCTGTTGAAGAGATGCCTGGAAATGTTGTGTCTAATATACGTACCACGTTCTTGCTATCTGAACCTTTGGCCAAGTAAGTGGCTGTTTTTTGACCTGAATATAGATAGATAGATAGATAGATAAACTCTTTATTGTACCACATTAAACCTTAATTCTAACATACATTCTGCTACAAAAACAATAATACCTTACAATATGGCACAATGGGCGGCCTTATCGCTAAAAGCGATCTCTTCCAGGCAACCTTTGGATGGACAAGAATTAAAGAAGGGGATGGGTGGGTTGTACATAACCTGATAGTAATATAAGGAGGAAAATAAAATAATCTGAATAATAATAATAATAAAACACATAATATTCAATAAAATACGTACCTACACATATATACATACATAAATATATATATATATATATAAATATACCTACACCTAAATATACGTACAAATAAATAATAGGACAGCTATATGTTTGATTTACAAGCTTCAGCGAGAGCAAGGTAATGCTTGTACACATTGGCTTTAAAAACAGCCAAAGATTTCGATTGCCGAACGAAAGCAGGCAGAGCATTCCACAGTTGTACACCGCGAGCGGTAAAGGAATATAGCGGAATATACTGTTTCTCGACTTTCTTAGACTGCTTTTTTGCCTTGCTTAGACTGTTTCTTGATTTATATAGTCGGTTTTGAGACGTAATTAGTCGTCCGATCTGTTTTTTGACCTGAATAGACTGTTTTTCTACTTTCTTAGACTGTTTCTTGATTTATATAGTCGGTTTTTAGACGTAATTAGTCGTCCGATCTGTTTTTTGACCTGAATAGCCTGTTTCTCGACTCTCTTAGACTGCTTTTCGACCTGCTTGCACTGGTTCTCGATTTAAAATAATTTAAATAGTCGGTTTTTAGACCTAATTAGTCGTCCAATCTGTTTTTTGACTTGAATAGACTGTTTTTCGACTGGCTGAGACTGTTTTAGTCTGTTCTTTGGACCTAAGTTGCCTGTTTTTTGACCTGTGTAGGACAATTTTTCGGTTTTATATAATAAAAATTTTGGCCTTTGTAGACTGTTTTTTATTGTTTTTCGATCGAGTGTCTGGTTTCGTTAACTGATTTTCTACTTGTGCACACAATTGTTCAACCTAAATTGACTTCCTTTTGACTTGAGTTGACTGCCATTATAATATTTTTTTCGACTTGAGAACTATATTTAGCTTTAGTAGACTGGTTTAGACGTAATTAGTCTGTTTAACGACCCAAGTCGAATGTTTTTCGACTTAAATAGACTGTTTTTCGACCTGATGAGATTAGTTTTTTACCTGAGTCGACCGTTTTTCGTTCAGATAACTTTTTCGACCTGTTGAGACTATTTTTTCGACCTGATTTTACTTTGGATGTGGCCTGATGAGACTATTTTGACCAGAGTCAACTGTTTTTCGACCTGTATAGACTGTTTTAAAAATAAATGATTATTTTGTTTGTAATTTTCAGAAAGTATGGCGCAGTTGTCTTCATAGCTTGTATGAGGTTTGAGACGACGAAGCGGAAACTGCAATATTTGTCGTTCAATGATTTCTACCATTGCGCTCAGGTAATTTCTACCAAAATGGTAGGTTATATATATGTTAAGTAGTGACTAGTAGAACTGGTGACGCCAGTTTATATATTTTATTAATAAACTATGATTAAAATTATCACGGCGGTACAATCCCTTCTTCCTAATTACCTACCCTTATTTCCCATCTACATGCAAAGCACTACATCATCGCGCGTCGCCACTCGCACGCGCGCCCTCTCGTGACATGAGCGAGAACAATCAGTTATCCGCCATCTTCAACCGCGAACATATCTTCTTGTGTGCACTGTCGTTCTTAATTGCGACCCGGATATTGTATCCTAGTACTTTTGTCAAATGTGTTGTGCTAAAGTGTGGTGTAAAGGATTGGCACTGCCCAAAACGCTGCTGCTCGGAGTTTCGAGGTATGTGCGCATGTTCATTTCCTTTCCCACTTGTCGTGTACCGAGCCTATGTTAATACAGTCCAAAAATCGAAGAAATCATTTACTGGCGCAACCAAGAACCTTGCGGTTTGACTCGCAATCCCGTGAGAATACCAGAATAAATCTATACATATAATAAAAAGAAAACATTGTTTTTGATTTCTAGTTTTTAACCATATTTAGCACAATTTTTATTTTATATTCAACCAATTTTGGACCAACTTTTAAATTAAATTTTAAATTTTTTTTTTCAATTTTTAGACCATTTTTGTTTTCAATTTTAACTACTTTGGACCTTTTTTCCTTTTTTTAACTATTTTTAGACCATTATTCTTATTCTATTTTAACCATTTTAAGATCATTATTTTTCAATTTAACCATTTTAGACCATTATTTTCCAATTTCAACTATTTTTAGACCATTGATTAGTATTTTAGCCATTTTAAGACCAACTTTTTCAATTTTAATTATTTTTTAAAAATAAAAAATCTTACATTTTTTTTTATTTATCCAGTCAATAATGGGCAGTTGGACATACTGCTGTACTGGCCCAGAATATTACGACACGGAAATGGACAGAGAATTCCTCTTGGAACTGCGGGAACTTAGGATATTATTGGATAAGGAGAAGGAGCATAAACATTTGATATGTATGAGGTTGAAGCCCAAGTTGTTGGAGAAGTCTTATCAGGAATTGGAGCTGAATTTCAGGTAAGAGGTTGCAATATTTTGACATAAAACGGCAACTTTTCTTATAAATAAACTAGCGACCCGCCCAGGCTTCGCACGGCTGTATTATGCATGTATTATATCTAAAAACCTTCCTCTTAAATCACTCTATCTGTTAAAAAAAACCGCATCAAAATCCGTTGCGTAGTTTTAAAGATTTAAGCATACAAAGGGACATAGGGACAGAGAAAGCGACTTTGTTTTATACTATGTAGTGATATACAATGACACCCAGACCAGTAACAAATAAATATTTAAAATATTTATATTTAATTAATAAATATTTGCTTGAGGTGGGATTCGAACCCTGCCGTGAAAACATGTAACGCATTACGAAAACGTGAAACGAAAAACCGTAAGATAAAGAGCTGCTACGTTTTTTTAATTTTTTTAACCCCACTAATCGCGTGTTCCTTAATTTTTTTTAGTTTGGTGTCCTACAAAATTTATTTATTTGTTTTTTTGTTTGTTCCAGGCTATACACAAGAGCTTTAGTCGGCTTGGCTTGTAATCTACACCGCGGGAGAGAACTGAGGTCCCTGTTCATAGACTTGCTAGAGAAGTGTATCGAACCACTACGCATGGGCTGTTGGCCGAAGACGGACCTCGCTCAGTTCCTTTGCGCGTATGAGCAGTGCGCTTTGCAGATGGACGTCTTGAGGTTGGTCTTAACTTGATTTTTAAGACGTCTCAATGTGATTTTTATGCAAATTGTAACCTACCAAAAATGTTTACAAGTATCCAAAACAATGTATACTTAAACTCATTTTTGAAGTTAGTCCCAACTTGATTTTTAAGACTTCTCAATGTGATTTCATAAATAAAATTGAATTTACAAGTATCACTATCACTACATAGTATAAAACAAAGTCGCTTTTTCTGTCCCTATTTCCCTTTGACTGCTTAAATCTTTAAAACTACGCAACGGATTTTGATGGGGTTTTTTTTAATAGATAGAGTGATTCAAGAGGAAGGTTTATATGTATAATACATGCATAATATAGCCGTGCGAAGCCGGAGCGGGTCGCTAGTTAAAAATAAAGTATGAATTTTCGTACAAAGTTCATACATACCGGACAAAGTCGCGGGCATAGCTTTTGTTCTACGACTTTTGGAAATTCAAACATCTTTTAAAATTTTGAGATTATGTTTACCTGAAAATCAGCTGTTCCTTGCACGGAGAGGTCAATAACCTTCATATTATACTTACTTTTAAAGTTTTACTTATCTACTGTTATAAGTCTGAATGACCTTTGTTTTACAAAATCAGATAATTTTTTGACCACAAAATATAAAAATGAAAATGTTGTAATGTCCAAAAGTCTGTGAACAACAGTTGTTTTCACACCTGCAGCACTTTAATCACGGATTAAAGCCCTATTAACCTCAACTTAAAGCAAGACTTTGTTTCCAAGGGAGATAATGTTGTATGAAACTCCCAAGGGACTAAAGTGATTTGAATTTGGAACGTTGAAATTCGTGTGAAAATTCTTGGTTTTAATTTTGAAGGTCTCAGCAAATAGGTTTTATTTTACTAAGTTATTTGATTGGTCTACAAAAATCTAGCAGGCCACGATTTATGTTTTTTATTTTGATTGTTACGTTAGGTCTAAGCAAATAGGTTTTGCCTATAATACCTACCAAATATATACCATCATGCTACCATATCATTGCAATTGCCCCATTTTTTTTAAAGTGGCCAGGGAACTGGCCACCACAAGAATTAGAAAAAAAATGGACCGACGGTATGAAAAGTAGAGTATGCACCTCGGGATAAAGCATGTCTTCGTCTTGGGCGGCTTGAACCCCTCGCTTCACTCAGGACTCTACTTAACTCCCTCGCTTCACTCAGGACTCTACTTCCTCCCGAGCGTCCCTCGTTACACTCGGGGTTCAATAAGCCACCCACAACATAAGACATTGCTTTATGCCCTTGATGCATAATCTACTATTGTTCGGGTACACATAAGTGGCCCTCAACCGCTTGTTGATATAGTTACCAATAACTCTGTAAGTATATTTATCTTTATGTTTCAGAGAGGCTGACCTGAAGAGCGTATGGGAGCGTTACATGAAAGTAATCAGCCAATGTCTGTTGACTATGTACCACGTCTGATCCTGGGCCTTTATCAAGAAGACATTTCAAATTCAATATAGAAGGAAATAATAACTAACAGCGGTTTCACCCGCGGGATAAAAAGTATCCTATGTTACTGTCAATGAATCAATGTATACTCATACCTAGTTCGTTTATAGTTTCATCTAAATTGGTCCAGTAGTTTCGGAGCCTATTTGTTACAAACATATAATAATAATAATAATAATTTGTTTATTGACTTATATATTTTTAATTCTATTAGTGTAGAAGACAATTAAATTGGGTCATAACTAAACGGTTCAAAATCATGAAGCCACTGGCGACGGAATGAACCACGTAATTTTATAGATACACTAGCTTTTGCCCGCGACTTCGTCCGCGTAAAAGTTGAAAATGGACCAAGAAATCATATTGTCTCATACAAACTTTGCCCTTTTTCACTCCCTTAGGGGTGGAATTTCGGAAAATCCTTTGTTATCGGATGCCTACGTCATACACACCCTCCAAGTTTCAGGTCTCTACGATCAGCGGTTTAGGCTGTGCGTTGATCCGTCAGTCAGTCAGAACAAAGAATTTTATATGTATAAAAATAGAAGATGAAATGTTTTGTGGGCGCCATCTTGTTTTACAGTAAACAAGATGGCGGCCACAAAACAATTTCATAGATATTTAGATATAATTCTGATTGTAATATTCTGTGTGAACTTAAATAAATAAATGTTTTCAAGACACAGCGCCATCTAGGCCCAAGCTAATAGACCAAGATCCCACCATGTTTTCATAAAAGCTGACAATTACTCAGCGCATGCCTCCAACACAGTTATGAACGATGTGCAATTATGAAGTTCATAGTATGGCCAATGAAAGGAAATCGCTCATTTTTATAGTTACACCTTTGTGGATCATCTTTGGGTGGTCTGAAAGGTGTTGGAACTATTAAAACTGGCTTTTAGCAACATTATCGTTTGGTATTAAAATATAGGCGAATTTATTTGCATAATTAACAGGTTCGATTCTTGGCTTTGCTACCTGGAGCCCTATGTTTTGAATCGTTCGCCCCGCATCGTGCGCTCGATTTCTACTGATATTCGTTCGACATCGGAAATTTGCTATTTTTGAATCGCTCGATCGTAACGAGTGGTCTCGACCACTCGTCGCCGACAGGCGAGTGGTAGAATAAACGTCAAACAAGTCGAACATTCGGAAACGATCTTTGAAAAATATTTGTATCTTTTGGGATTATTTCGGATGTTCGTCGGTAATTACCGGTTTTCAATTTTCTGCGTAAAACGAACAAAATTGGCATTTTTTTCGACGACGAACGATTCAAAAATTCAGAAAATTGGTGTCATGCGACTTGGAAGTTGAGCGTGTCTTGTAGGCGTATACGACGAAGCTATGTCATACGAGCGATTCAAAAATAGAGCCCCTGATAACTCTCCAATCCCGTATGGTCTGAACTTCATAATTGCACATCGTTCATAGCTGTGTTGGAGGAATTCGCTGAGTAATTCTCAGCTTTTATAAAATCACGAAAGTTCAGTGATAGGAGGGATCTTGGTTTATCTTGGTGACGACGTATATAATACTTATATACTTCAAGTATTACTGTTTTAATAAACAATATCAAACAATTTTGTTGATAAAAAATCTGCAATTTTAGTGTATGATGATGACGTCATAAATTATGCTTTACGTGTAAATTTATTGTAATTTTAGTAATAAATTCTAGTCTAAGTAATACTTAATCGATTTTAATCTTTTTACTAATATTTAGTAATAGAGTATGTAAGGATACCTCTCACACGGACAAATTGACGCCCGCGTTAGGATATCTTTACGCTAAGTTAATTGTTTTTTTATTGAATAAAAAATATTTATTGGAACTGGCAATGTTTTATGATAAACCTTCGAACTCTAAAAACCTGAGAAAAAACTTCTAGGGGTCATTTTAGAATTAAAAGACATGCTTATGGGTATGTTTTTAGGGTTCCGTACCCAAAGGGTAAAAACGGAACCTTATTACTAAGACTCCACTGTCCGTCTGTCTGTCACCAGGCTGTATCTCATGTACCGTGATAGCTAGACAGTTGAAATTTTCACAGATTATGTATTTCTGTTGCCGCTATAACAACAAATACTAAAAACTGAAAGAAGTAAATATTGTTTGAGTATGTTTTTAGGAATATTAGGTTTCATGTTTACAATCTTTCTTGGCAATACTCCCAAAAGGGCAGGCAAAAGACTTTTAACTTTTACCTATACAGCCTCGTCTGACAATAGTATACAATAATTTTAGTGGACACGGTTGTAGTAACACTGTTTTTATTATAAGAACAAATAACTGTAATTTTGTTTTTAATAAATTTTTGGAACAAATAAATTTTTTGTTTATTTTGCCACTTAGTATTAGTAGTGCAATTGGTAATGAGGTAATCCACGGGAGATTTTTTAACATGCGTTTAATTAGCCAATAAGAATAGTAGTGGCACGGGAGAGTAAAATTTCCCTTCACTCTACTAGTAGTGCCAAGCGGTAGTCCCTAAGAGAATAAACGAATATTTTTAGGGTTTTTTCTCTAGATGTGTATTGAAAAGGGAACCGTTTGAGTTGGTATGGATATGTGATGAGAAGAGAAGACGAGAAGAGTGATGAGTATGAATGTAGAGGGATGGAGAGGAAGAGGACGACCGAAGAAAAGATGGATGGACTGCGTGAGACAAGACATGAGAGAGATGAATGTAAACGATGAGATGACGACTTAGGAGTGAATGGAAGAAGAAAACATACTGCGCCGACCACAAATAAATTGGGATAAGGGCAGGAAGATGATGATGTGTATCGAACCCTCCGTGCGCGAGTCCGACTCGCACTTGGCTACTTTTTATATTTTATATCTAAAGATACGGATCTCAAAGTGCATCGCGTAATTTTGGAAAATCATAGGATATCACGTTCCTTCATATATCCCGTTTTCGTGACACTTTAGAGGTTTGGTGTGAAGGCATTATTTGTCCGTCAGAGGCATTGGTCTTAAAGTGCACCGCGCAAAAAGCCATTAATTCCCCACCGTACTACCAGTCGACACTACCGGTAGTGTCGTAGGGACTTTTTCTCCTTCTACACTACTCAGTAGTAGTGTTAACATCTCCGTGCTTTAATATAATACCAGCTTAGTCAACCATAAAACAGTCGTTGGTCTGTAAAAAGTACTAGGCAATCAGAAGTCAGTAGAAGGTAGAAAATCACATTTATTTATAACGCTATCTCTCTCTTTCTCCAATTTTTCTCTTTCCTTCATCGTGAAAATTGTCTAATAGTAATTGGTCTGTAAGTACCAGGCAATCACAAGTCAGTAGAAGGTAGAAAATTACATTTTATAACGCTATCTCTCTCTTTCTTCAACTGTCCCTCTCCGTTACCGTGTAAATTGTTTGATAGTAATTTGGTCTGTAAGTACTAGGCAATCAGAAGTCAGTAGAAGGTAGAAAATCACATTTATAACGCTATCTCTTTCTTTCATCAACTGCTATCTTTCCGTTATCGTGTAAATTGTTTGATAGTAATTTGGTCTGTAAGTACCAGGCAATCAGAACTCAGTAGAGGGTATTCTACAAAATAACTGTCAGTTATTTAATGTGAAATCACACTCGAGTTATAATTGAATTATTTTTCTAGTTTTATTAGGGATCCGCACCTAAAGGGTAACAACGGGATCCTATTACAAAGACTCCACTGTCCGTCTGTCTGTCACCAGGCTGTATCTCATGAACCATGGTAGCTAGAAAGTTCAAATTTTCACAGATGATGTATTTCTGTTGCCGCTATAACAAAATAATATACAAAAAACAGAGTAAATTTAGATTATTTTCATGTTTACTATTTTTTAGGCAATATTTTTTGTTAATATACTCCCTGTAGGCGACGCTTTGTAATCTTTTACAACCTTGTTTTTATATGTATATAACCTTTTGGATTTTTAAAAAGCGGGAGCGGGTGACACGGGGCGGCGGCGAGTTGTCAGTTAGTTGTCCTACGTTCGTAAAAGCGAGCGCCGCCCGTCCTCGCTTCTCCTCGCTCCACCACCCTTTGGAGGCCTATTTGTTTGTAACACTCCCAAAAGGGCAGGCAAGACTTCGTAGTGTAAAACAGCTAGTATACGTAATACATAGAAACAACCAGACCACAGATATAAATACATGTCTGAGGCGGGACTCAAACCCGCAACCCTGTGTTTGGCAGGCCGGCATGATGACCATTCTGTCAACTGGGTCGTTGAATATAACGGGACTTATTAAATAAAACACATATAAGGGCATAAAACCTTTTTATTTAAATTTTCATTGTGCTTTCAATAAAAAAAAAATGGCGAAACATATTGCGTGCAATCGCATAGCCACCAAAATAATTAAACACTAAATAATATACAAAATAATTGTCTCAAGTTTTTTTTTTAATTATAATTTAAAGACGGAAGCGGCTGCATAGACTAGATATACTTTTTCCGGTTCGATTTTCGAAATATACATTTCAAATCTACCAAAATCATAAAAAAAACTGCTAAAATGGTAGAATTTTTTACAACTGACATCATTAAAAATCTACCAAAATGGTAATAAGTTTATCAGTTTTTATTGCTCAATAACAGCCAAACTACTAACCCGATTTTAACGAGATTCGATACGGAGATAGCTCGAATCCCTGAGAAAAAATTTGCTACATTTTATCCCGATATTCCCATGGGATCCGACAAAATCCCATGTTGAAAAGGTCCCATTTTAGACCGGATTTTTCGCAGATATATTTCGAAAATCAACTTTTGCTTATAGCTCTCACGTCACCAAAGATTTTTTTACAATTTTATTAATTAATATCATGATATTTTAAACCTAAACACTCGCTAAGACATAAATCAAAACTGTTTGACCGATTTCTAGCCACAGGAATAATCTGGAATCAGACGTAGATACTTTATTCCAGATAAAAAGGTTTAATTATGGTAAAAAAAACAGTTTATACATTGCAAAAGATAGGAATATATGGTAAAAAGATAGTTTATACATAGCAAAAGATATTTTTATATGCCTTAGCGAGTGTTCAGATCTTAACTTACGCTAAGAATTACATACAATGTTATTTTTTTTTATAAATCATTAGCGGACTAGATTTTATGGCATCTAAGTATGTTATAATTATAAATAAGTATTAATATTATATATAATACATCATTTTTTAAATATTATATAGGATCTTTATATTTTGACCAAAAAAAGTTATAGTTTTTTCCCTATGATTTTTCAAAATAAAAATCTTGATTTTTTATAATAAAATCCTGATTTGTTAAGATTTTTAGGGCATTTTATTTATTTTTCTGGTCAAAATGAACAGTTCGGATCCAAAACGAAAAAAATAAATTAAAATTATTAAGTGCAACTTTAGTATATTTACTTACATACAAAAAATTTAAACCGTTTTTTTTTTCAAACTTTTTAATACATATACAGATTTTTTTACATAATGTCATTATTAAGTATATTATTATATAATTATTATTATTTATATTTATAAATAAAAAAATATCGTGTTTGGTTTTTTTTGTTGAAAAAAAATGCTTTATGGATAATTTTATATCGGAATTGTTTTTATTGAACAAAATCACGATTATTAATTAAAGAAAATCGATTTTTTGCATAGAAAATCGATTTTTCACTAAACTAAATCGCAAAATAAGGACTAAATATTGCTCATATTTTGAAAGACTTCTTTAAAATATCGATTTTTTTTCACACGAGGACCTTAATGAGGGATTCTGAACAACTAATTCCAATATACGGCGACAGATGGCGTTGCTCAGAACGAAAACGAACTGAAAGATGGGTATGAACTAGCTTTTTTTTCAGTTTCTCATATTAAGGAAAATCTCGTATAATATGTACCTACCTATATAATTTTGTCATTTCTCCGTATGCTTTTCTGTTAAATGTTCAAATTCTATTCTAATATTCAAAGAAAATCAAGATAAAATATATTTTACGCAGACTTTAAAAATGACAGTTTTTCGAATTGACATCTTAGCCACGAGAACGTTTAGCCGGCCCTTGGCCAGAGATAGTTCATTTACACAGCGCCATCTACCAGATTCGGAACTAGTTAAGAAAAAACGATTTTCAGAATCCCTCATTTGAACCAACTTCCAACATTAGCTCCATTTTTAACCACGTTCATTAAAAATCCATAAAATTACCTTTATCGCTAGTGATGGTCGAAATCGATTATATTTTAAACAACTATCGATACTTATAAGCGCTCAAACTATTATTTTTCTTGGCCAATTCGAAGCCAAAACAATTAGGATCGCTACCGTGTAACACATTTCGATCACTTTCAAAGAAATTATTGCAAAAGAAATCGTTGAAATTAAGACTATTTTAACATCACAACTAATATATTTAAATACGAAAGCAATTGCTACGCGGTAGTTACCCAGAAAAAACTTAGCAGTAAATTTGTACATGCATCATTTTCAGCTAATTTCTTTAACTTTAATTTTATTCTCCGACAAAAATATTAACACACATCACGTACAATCAAATTTGACATTTAAAAATGTCAAAATCGACTGCTGTCAAACGTCACTGTCACATTGACAGCACATCTTCTCGTAAAGAGAGCGTTAGGCTAGCACCAAATTAAAAGAAAAAATCCTATGTTACAATAATGATTTATCGAAATATTAAGTAAATAATTTCTTTTAGAATAAGTGTCATGGTACCATTTTGTTATCTTCCACTGTTGTGATTTACTTCTCATTTTGCTTCAGAGATGCCACAGTTGCATCATAGTTAGTAAGCTTCGAAACACCGCAGCAGTGCAAGAGAAAAAACACAAAAAATCTATTTGACGTATAAAACAAATTGCAAACACAACCTAATTCAGTTCCATTAAGTTCAAATTGCAAAAAAATCACTAACGAAATTAATATCAATCGAAAAGTAACAATTTCTTTCAAAGAAATTCCAGGTTACATTTGCAATCGCTTTCATACGCAGTACGGCCGTTATACGAAAAAAATTACAATAAATTAAAACCAGTAAATAAAATCTAAATATACTTTGAGAATATATTATAATAATTAATATTTACAAAAAAAATGCAACTTTTTTTTAAGTCACTTCTAGATCTTTCTTAAATTAAAAAAAATGAGCTAAGTCTTAAATTCAATGGTGTTTTGAAATGAAAATGTATTTGATATGCTATATTTTACTAGATTCTACAGGACCGATTTAGATGAAACTTGGTATGAGGATACATTGATTCATTGACAGTAACATAGGGTACTTTATATCCCTAAATTCCCACGGGATCGGGAGTTACGCGAGTAAAATCGTTGCTACTATTAAATAATCCAAATTATCACAAACATGACTTCCAAACTATATAATCTATATAATCTTGATCAAAATCGGTGAAGGCAACATTTCAAATACGTTTTTAATTCAAACCATAACATTCATTCGTGTACTATCTATTTTTAAGAACCGCATCAAAAGCTGTACAGCCGCGGCTCGAGCCTTGCTTGGCAAGTAAACACTATCAAAATCTGATTAGCAAAATACTGGGTGAATTTTAACATCTCGACTGCTCCAAATCCTAAAATTGGCTGTTTTGGGCCATATTTTAATCTTGGTAATTCTGGCCAATATTTGCGTTGGCCGAATCTTAAACTTTGCCATTATGTCCAATAATTGCATTAACCAAACCAAACTTGACCATTCTTTATCTTAAAATTGGCTAATCTGGCCAATATTTGCATTGACCAAACCAAACTTGACCACTCTAAATCTTAAACTTGGCTATACTGTCCAATATTCACTTTGATCAAATCTTAATCTTGGTAATTCTGGCCAATATTTGCATTGGCCGAATCTCAAACTTTGCCATTCTGGCCAGTATTTGCATTGACCAAACCAAACTTGATCGTTCTAAATCTTAAACTTGGCCATACTGTCCAATATTTACTTTGATCAAATCTTAATCTTGGTAATTCTGGCCAATATTTGCGTTGGCCGAATCTCAAACTTTGCCATTCAAATCTTAAACTTGGCTTTTCTGACCAATATTTGCGTTGGACAAACTTTAAATTGGTAATGACCAATACTTACATTGGCCGACTCTTAAACTTGGCCATTCCAAATCTGAAACTTGGCCCTGTACTTTGCTAAACCGATTGTGATAGTGTGTCTTGCCTTTCAATTAATTATCGCGTATTTTATTTGAATAGCTAGAAGGCGTTTTCTATCTAAGAGATCTAAATTTCACTTTAATCGGTTAAGTCTAAAATATATAACATAGATAGGTATAGATAATTTACAGACAGACCATTTTTATATAAATATTTTTAAAAAAAAAACTACCCGGTAAGACGTGAACCCATGACCAAAGTTTCACTGTATTTCTAAATATTGAAAATTATTTTAACATGTTAGTAAAGCGATGGCTACATTACTCAAAATTGTATTTTTTAAATCAAAATTCCATAAATTATCTATTTCTATTCTATGTATTTTATTTTAAAACTTTGTTTTTTCATACACAAATGACATATTTTTACGTATTTAAAAAAAACTCCGAAACGACGAAAAATGGTTGTTATTTTTAAGCGGTTTAATCGATTTTGATGAAACATAGCCGACTAAAATTACAGAACATTTAGCTATCAGACAAAACAAATCTTATTAACATAGGTTCATCCATTTTGGAGCTACGATGACGTATACAGACTTTATAACAGACCATTTTTATCATTTGCGAGTTAAAAAAAATGTCATTTTTGTAAAAAAAAACATTACATTATTTTTCGCTACATATTGTAGTTAAGGTACATATAGGAGCCAAAAGCAAAACGCCTGTCGCTAATAAGTAAAATTATTTATAATTGTATGAAAAATTGTTAGTTTTGTAAATTTATACTTATAATACATAGAAACAAACAGACCACAGACAAATATCTACGCATAAATACATGTCCGAGGCGGGAATCGAACCCGCAACCCTGTGTTTGGCAGTCCGGTATGGTGACCAAATTGTGCCACTCGACTTAACAACAATTTCCATACAATAAATAACAACTTCAGTTGTTGGCGACAGGCGTATTGCCTTTGGCTCCTACCTGCACCATAAGATGACGTATTTAAGTAAATGATCACATATTTCAAGCCTTATATATTCAAAAAATGATATTTATTTTTTTTCCAAAAAATGAAAGAAAAAAGGTATGTCTTCATTTTCATAAATAAACATTTCACATCCATCTAGCTCCTAAACTAAGCAACTAGACTTGTATTATGGTGACCATACAACGGATAGAATACTTATTTTGTAAATAAATACACCCAAATATCTAAAAACAAATATTTGTTCGAGGCGAGAATCGAACCCGTAATCTGGCAAGAAATAAATAGTTACATAATAACATACTTTTTCTCTTTCTCTCTTGGTTGCGTTATACGCATTTTATAATTAATGTTTTAAAGAAGAATAAATACCGGGTACGCGCGAAATTCAACTTTCTTTTAGTTTTTATTGTAAAAACTACTCAGTTAGATAAAAATAATAATGGCAAGGCAATACTTGGGCATACACACAAATAGAAAAAAATATGATAAAATTCTCCGTTTTTAGGGTTCCGTACCTCAAATGGTAAAAAAGGAACCCATAAGGGTTCCTTTAACCCTAAGATCACTTAAGATCACTTTCTTGTCCATCTGTTTTTAGATTATTATTACGTGAACTAGATGTGGCAAAAGATAAAGGTATTTAAAGTAACTTGTTTTTAATTTTCTTCATCAGCATCTGATGCTATTACACATATAGGAACTTGAACATAATTGCAAACAAGTCTTTTTTTTTTCAAATTTTTGCTATTATTCTTTATTTTGTTATTTTGAGACTAATCATTTTCTAACTATTAAACTTTAACGAGGATTTGAAATTATAATAATTATAATGGTTTATTAATGATAAATACTTTATTGGAGGAAGACGGTAAATCGACTGCACCAGCAGAGTCACGATCGTCAGCATTGAGGGAACGACGGAGGAGAAATGATTAATACAAGCTTTTGACCGCGTCTTTGTTCGCGTAAGAGTTAAATTTACCAAAATCCTTTCTTACCGGATACCTATGTTATATATAACTGCTATCTATATGTCAAATATCCCGATCCCTCCGTTGTTTTGTGCTGTGCGTTGTTATATCAATCAATCAGGACTTAAAATTTTATATTTGTTTATAAAGTACACAAAATAACACCCAACTGAATCATTAAAAAAACTCTTTAAAATTTTGCGCACACCTGGTATTCAATCCACTTAATGCATTCTGACGTATTATGTTGTATTTTTGGCACAAATTTTGATATTTATATTATGGGATAAAGTTAATTAGTTTAAAAAAATTATTCATATTTATCTCGATAGATGGTGTTGCTTAGAAGAGTAAAGAAAAAAATGATTGATCATTTTTCGTCTTTGAAGACGCAGCCGCAGTAGAGACGTGAAAACGTCTGTCTAAACGGATAAGTTCTCATTTCAATGCAATAAACTTAATAACCCAAAAAGGTTGGATTACCAACATCCGTTACAAATTATGACGTCACACCGTTACACCCATCGGTTATCAGCAAGTGACCGATCCTACTCTTCTAATTAGGGTTCCAAACCTCAAAAGGTAAAAAGGAACTCTTTTAACACTTTCTTGTCCGTCTGTCCGTGTGTCACCGCCAATTTTCTCAGGAACGGGTGGACCTAGCAAGTTGATATTCATACCAGATACTGAGGTCTATAGTCCCTATTAGGTGTATAAAAATCAAGGTCCTGAGTCAACATGATAAAAAGATATGGGCAAATTTACTTTTTCGCAAAAACTTGTAAGTACCAAAATTTACCTTAATTTTTTTTGGAATTCTCCCTTTACTTGTGCTGTAAGACCTTGCACCACTGCAGCTGCGACAACCTACATGATATTTTTTAATGTGAGTCACCCCTATTTCTTAAGTCATCCAAAAATACAACAAAATACGTCCCAAGTCTAACATATTCGATTAATATTAATCAAACAAAACTTATGTAATACAAGGCTTAGTTACCCGGCTCCTCCTGAGTTTCACATTCTGAAAAACAAATAAATATTGTTGAATTACACAGGGCAAAATCGCGAGGCGCAGCTGGTCAATCTATACTAATATTATAAAGCTGAAGAGTTTGTTTGTTTGTTTGAACGCGCTAATCTCAGGAACTGCTGGTTCGAATTGAAAAATTCTTTTTGTGTTGGATAGTCCATTTATCGAGGAAGGTTATAGGCTATTTTTTATCCCGATATTCCCACGGGATCGGGAGTTACGAGGGTGAAACCGCGGAGCGCAGCTAGTAATAAATAAAATTTATCTGGGGGCCCGGCAGTGCCCCCGCCAAGTCGAGCAAAAAAGTGGCACGGCCGTACCATCCTTTTCTCGAAACAGTTCAGGCCATTTTCGACCCCCTATAACTTCGTTGTAGATAAAACTGAAAGCCTGAATTTTCAGATACCAAGCAAGCAATGTATGAACTCGGTCTATTTCAAATTTCATCCAATTTAAACAAGTACTTTAAGAATTATAACTAGTCAAAGTTTCTTAATTTTGTCACTCACTCACTGACCGATCATCAAAAGTCTAAGGCACTTCTAGCAGACATAGAAGCTTCAAATTTTGAATACAATTAGTGTTTAGTGTATAAATCAAGGAAAAACTAAAATATTATGCAATTTCGGTCCAGTTTTCCAGATACACCAACTGCATTTGCAGTCAATGAATCAGTGTACCTGTATAAGGTCGACTTATCTTTCTACCATCATGACAAATAAGTATGTATATTCTGTGTTCTTATGTGGTTATCATATATGTGATGCCAACATGGTTGACTTATTATATCGCATGTAGAAGGCACTACAAAGACAGAGAGTGAGCTTGAAGAAAATCCGTTGTAGGTATTCAACAAGTAGAGGGTACCGGAAAGGAAAAAAAAGTAGGACTATCTACGAATACAAAAATAAATGAGATCCCATAAAAAACATAACTTGTAAAAAACCAAGTCTCGCAACCCAGTTCTCCTACCGTAAAAAGTTGTGAGATCCATGTAATACCAAGTCGGTTAATTTATTCAGTCCCTACTAAAGGAACTTTCTGTCTAAGTTATTTCGTAATACGCTAACCTAACAACATCTTAGTGACCATATCAATATTAAAAATCTCTTATGTTTTAAATAAATAGATTGACTTAGAGATTTAAATTAAAAGTACAGATTTTTTTGTGAGGATTCTATCTTTTACATCGTGTCTTTAATCACTTCACTACATAGTATAAAACAAAGTCGCTTTTTCTGTCCCTATTTCCCTTTGTATGCTTAGATCTTTAAAACTACGCAACGGATTTTGATGCGGTTTTTTTTAAATAGATAGAGTGATTCAAGAGGAAGGTTTATATGTATAATACATGCATAATATAGCAGTGCGAAGCCGGACCGGGTCGCTAGTTAGAGATAAACTCCAAAAGCCTGATAACAGAGGTCTGCCAGTATCACCTGAATTATCAGTTTTATTGACTTTGAGATTTTATGCTAATGACTTTTTGAACAAATCATTCGCATTTAAAAAATTATCTAATAGTAAAATCTTAAATTTTGTAAAATATTTTCACATTAAAATAAGTTGACAGTAAAATATGACAAACTACCTACCATAGGGTAAGAACATACAATTCAATGTAAGAACTGTCACTCAAGGTCGCTCTCAAGATCAGTGTCAATCTCAAGAGCGATATCAGCCTAGTTACAACTTGAGTTTTATCTATTAAATAACGCCTAACTTGAGATAGTGACCACATCTCAAGACTCACTCGATCGATATTGAGAGCGATTTATTAATACAGGCCTAAGACTCTACTGTCCGTCTGACTGTCACCAGGCTGTATCTCATGAACCATGATAGCTAAACAGTTGACATTTTCATAGATTATGTATTTCTGTTGCCGCTATAACAACATACAATAATGGTACGGAACGCTCTTTTTCTTGAAAGATCTTTTTTGAAAGGCTCTAAAACTACTCAACCGATTTTAATAAAACTTGGTGTGAGGATACATTGTATCCTCGGGGAGTAAAATAGTATATATTCTATAAGTATACAACTTACGTCAAGGTGCTATGGAGAGCGGTCGGAACCGCCTCGCCCTGGCCGCGTTGTGGTCGGGCGGGGGCTGCGCCGGCGCAGGCGGGGGGGACTCCGCCCCCGACACGCAGCCCGTCTCGCGGGACCCGCTACGACTGTCATTTAGAGGATACAGGTTGTCATTTTTGGTAGTTCAGGTTTTAGACTACGATCTATACAAGGACCCCAACATCATTCAAGTCATAAATACTAATGGACTATTTTTTTCATAGATAGAGTGATTCAAGAGGAAGGTTTAAATATGTATAAACAATGCATAATATAGCCGTGCGAAGCCGAGGCGGGTCGCTAGTTTTCAGTATAAATGCATATCACATAACATTTGGTTTTTTTTTTTTTCGGAAATTTCGAAGAAAATTTAAGGATGTCAATTCGAAAAGAAAGGTTTTTTCAATAAAAAACATTAAATCCTTTTTTTTTGAAAAATTTCCAAGGTTAATGACCTCTTCGTGTAAGTAACAGCTGATTAATGAAATGTGTTTGAAAACTGACCTGGCATGTTGGTGCTGGCGATGCCTGGGACGAGCGAATCGAAGGTTCAGTTCCCGCGCCGGATCCACCGCGTATTTATCTGAGGCGTTTTGTCTACGACGTCTTAGAGCTAAAAAAAAGTAAAAAAAAAACTTGTGTTAAAAAGTTTAAAAAAAAATCTATTTAAATAAAATTCCCGTGTCGCGGTGTTAGTTACCTATCTCTACCTAAACGGCTGAATCGATTTGTATGAAATGTTTTGTGTATGCTTAGGTCTGAGAATCGAACATTTATACATTTCTATAATTATTATATTGTAAGGAGAATCCTCTCTTGAGAGCAGAAAAGTGACGTCACGTCCGTTATTGTAAGTCAAACTTGCTGTGTGCAATGCCAATCCCCATCACCGCCTATAAAAGCGAGCGCTTGATGTAAGCGGGTTCATTCTCTGCTTGGTCGTCAGTTGGTAAGGTGTTTGGGTTCGACGCTGCTCACAGTAAGACCATTCCACATTTTTATTGTTAAAGTGTTTCATGTTTACTAATTGAAAGCTAACTATTGTTGCTCATATTTGAAATAGTTTTAGACTTAGTAATTAAAAGGTGAAATGTGGTTCACTTCGCCATCCACGTCAGTGGTTTATGTTGGAACCGTTTTATAAGCTTAACCGTTATTTGTGTCTATTACCTTCATACTTAACTACCTATAAGTTTAGCTGCTATATTTAATGATTATCGCTTCTGATTCCTAAAATCAGCAGTGGCTTAGGATCATTCTTCCCCTGATTTCTTACAATATATTTATTTTCACACCTGCAGCACTTTAATCACGGATTAAAGCCCTATTAACCTCAACTTAAAGCAAGACTTTATTCCCAAGGGAGATAATGTTGTATGAAACTCCCAAAATAATAAAGTGATTTGAATTTGGAACGTTGAAATTCGTGTGAAAATTCTTGGTTTAAAACCAAGAATTTTCACACGAATTATGAAGGTCTCAGCAAATAGGTTTTATTTATAATAAGTAATTTGATTGGTCTACAAAAATCTAGCAGGCCACGATTTATGTTTTTTATTTTGATTGTTACGTTAGGTCTAAGCAAATAGGTTTTGCCTATAATACCTACCAAATATGTACCATCATGCTACCATATCATTGCAATTGCCGCATTTTATTTAAGTGGATTTTTTTAAAGTGGCCATGGAACTGGCCTCCACAAGAATTAAAAAAAAATTGAACTGACGCTGACGGTATGAAAAGTAGAGTAGGTAGGTATGCACCTCGGGATAAAGCATGTCTTCGTCTTGGGCGGCTTGAACCCCTCGCTTCACTCGGGATTCAATATGTCACCCACAACATAAGACATTGCTTTATGCCCTTGATGCATAATCTACTATTATATATTTCATTTTTTTTTTTCTGTCATTCATATTGTTAGAGTTTTAAGATCGCCTTAAGGCGATCTTAAAACTCTACTAGAGGTAGCAACCGGGACCAACGGGTTAACGTGCCTTCCGAAGCACGGAGGGGCTCACGATAACACATTTTTGCCACACTACTAATTGGCCACCCATCGAAGTCATGACCGCGCCAAGCGTCGCTTAACCCGCACGACCGTAAATCATCAGCGAGCGTGGCTTGTGAGCCTCCTCAAATAAATCATGTAATAAAGGCAGACTGACCTGGTGTAAGATCGTTAGGTTCAACAGGGTCTCCACTCCACGAGGCGCACTTGGCGAGCCTCCCTTCGCACACAGCCACCGGGATACGGGACAAACTGCCGCTACCTGACGAACGCTGGAACAATTATATATTTGATTAATAAGACAGAACATTATATATTTGATTAATAAGACCTCTATGTTCTATCATTGATAGTTTTCGCAGCGCACGCCAAAAACTATTTTGGGTTTTCTACCTTGGGTACAATATTGCAATTTTCTTACGAAACCCTAATTTTTTTGAAAATATATTATAGCCTATGCTATTCCCTGATAATGTAGCTTTCTATTGGTGATATAATTTTTGTAATCGGTCCAGTAGTTTCGGAGCCTATTCGTTACAAACAAATAAAAAAAAACTTATGAGATGAATTTCAATAAAATACAAAGCACGTCTTCCATCAATTCTGTTAAAGAATGTTTATGCATTTAAAGTAGATTGGACAAAGGAATCACGTTGTCAATACAAACTTTATCCCCCTTTTTCACCCCCTTAGGGCTAGAATTTCGATAAATCATTTCTTATCGGACGCTTACGTCATACAAAGAACACACCCTCCAAGTTTCAGGTCTCTACGATCAGCGGTTTAGGCTGTGCGTTGATCTGTCAGTCAGTCAGGACAAAGCATTTTATATGTATAGATATAAGAAGATTATATTACATCTCTTAAACTCTGCGATCCATCTCCGGCACCGGAAGAAGACTCTCTCTTTAAAACTGCATTCGGTCTGAAACAATATACATTAAACTATGATACAATTAACCGATTTAGCGTCTGCCAGCTAGATGGCGCTGTGTAAAGTGTCATATTATCTCGAGTATCCAATGTCGAAGCGTGGGCCACTGGGCTCGCGACTTCGTTCGTACGCATGGTAGTTTTGTTTTATGTACCAAAACCTTCCTCTTATATAACTTTTATTAAAAAACCGGCCAAGTGCGAGTCGGACTCGCACACGAAGGGTTCCGTATCATTATACAGGGTTATTGGTAATTATGAGCCGTTGAGGGTTACTTCTATGCACCTTAACCAACAACCTTAACTTTTGTTAAACGACTTTTGGAAATTCGGAAAAAAAATGAAAAATTTGAGGTAACGTTAATTCGAAAAACAGCTGATTTTTAAAAACAAAGGTCATTCAGACTAAGAACAGTAGATTAAACTTAAGAAATAAGTAAAATTTTAAGGTTAATGACCCCTCCGTGTAAGGATCAGCTGATTTTCTAAAAAATGTTCGAATTTCTAAAAGTCGTAGAACAAAAGTTTTTTGTTTAGGTGAACAGAAGTAGCCCTCAACGGCTTGCTAGTATAATTACCAATAACCCTGTATACTGTTTTTAACTCCAAAACTTCTTAACTCAAAAACAAATGCAAAAAAACCCTAAAAAATAATGTATGTCAGACGAGGCTATATATGTTAAAAGTTTTTTGCCTACCGTTTTGGGAGTCGTGGTTTATGAGATACAGCCTGGTGACAGACAGACAGACGGATAGACGGACGGACAGCGAAATCTTAGTAATAGGGTCCCGTTTTAACCCTTTGCTACGGAGCCCCTTAAAAAACCGCATCGAAATCCGTTGCGTAGTTTTAAAGATCTAAGCATACATAGGGACAGACAGCGGGGAACGACTTTGTTTTATACTATGTAATGATGTTAGTGAAATATTTACCTATCTGGTATAGTGTCTAGTCTTATTTTATCGATGGCAGGACTTTGACTCTTTTCATTGCTTCGTGTTGACGATCTGAAATAGAAATGGCACTTAGGTATTTAAAAAATTCAGTAGAATCGAGATTTCGCTGCAAGAAGACCTAAATAAAGTCGAGATTTTGCAATATTGCTTCAAGTGGTCCAAAATCTTAGTTTGGTTAAAGTCGAGATTTTGCAATTTTAGTGCAAGAAGCCCTAAATAATTTTAGATTCTGCAATAAGCTTCAAGTGGTCTTAAATCTTGGTTTCGTAAAATCGTGATTTTGCAATATTAAAAGGCCCTAAATCTTGGTCTAATTTTTGCAATTTCGCTTCAAGTGGCCCTAAATCTTGGAATAGTAAAACTGGTATTTTACCATTTTTGTGTGTAGTAAAGTCATAATTTAGCTGAAAGTGTCCCTAAATGACAACATCTAAGACAAGCACAAGTTTATTTACAAATTCAAAGTAAAAAAAATGCATAAATTTGTACACATATCACATAGAAACGTCTTAAAAACTAAGTTAGGATGTGTGCCTTCGGAACGCGACCACCAATGAGAAGAAGGCACAAGAAACTCATGGGGTTTTTTTCATGTGAAACATGTCAAAATGTTATTAATGTGTACCTTTTATCTCTATGGTGTTCCGTAGCATCGTAGTATATGGACGTTTCGTCGTGATTCAATCTGACAGGTTCACCGCCGCTCACCACAGAGTGGATTTTCACTGGAGACAATATACATAACAAGTCAATCAATATTGTATGCCATTCCATACAACGCCATCTAGTGACAAACTTAGCCAAATAAACTTGCAATATAATACATTAGTGTAAAATTGTGAGTGAATAAAATAAGGTGTAAAAAAAAATAAAAATATCAAAAAATATATAGTATATGCGTCAAAAACCCAAATCGAAATACAAAGATCGTATACGACCCAGTTGGCACAATGGTCAAACACAGGGTTGCGGGTTCGATTCCCGCCTCAGACATGTATTTATGCTTAGATATTTGTCTGTGGTCTAGTTATTTCTATGTATTAAATTATAAGTATACTAGCGACCCGCCCGGCTTCACACGGCTATATTATGCATGTATTATACATATAAACGTTCCTCTTGAATCACTCTATCTATTAAAAAAAACCGCACCAAAATCCGTTGCGTAGTTTTAAAGATTTAAGTTACAGCAGAAAAGTATATAGGTAGTATATGAGTTGTCTAGCACCCATAACACAAGTGTAGTTACTTAGCTTGGGGCTAGATGGAGATGTGTGGAATGTCCTGTAATACTTATTATTTATTTAAAGAGCCCTGTCCAGTGTCCATAACACAGCCACATATGTTTTTGGATACGCTACAAGCTTTAAATAGACCAGATAGATACCGGAATGTCCCTGGTCAGTGGTGGTGTCCGGAGGCCGCAGCCTGATCTCCAACCTCGAGGATACGGTGGCTTCCGGCTCCATCTTGGGAGGTTTCGGTGGTGACGACTCTGATGATGTCAGGATTATCTGTCCAACGATAACTTCATCATTACAGGTTTGAAAAACTTTAAGCCTGCACTACACTACTCGTGAAGTTGATCGAAGTGACCCGCATTCGATAGTCTAAACCAGGGGTCCCCAAATGGCGGACCGCCGCCCATTTTGTGCGGACCGCGAGAACACAGCAACTTGCAGTACGAGTAGTTAATTAAATAAAATGTATGCCCCGCTTTATCTTTGTTGACGTCCATTCGAAAACGGCTGAGCGAATTAGGCAACGAGCTTGATCGTTGCAGCGCGAAGGCGGGGGTAATCACAATTCGAAGATGAACTTCATTAAGAAAAAATTTCGATCTCGACTTACTGATGAACATCTCCAGGATTTAATGCCAATTAGCCTGCACCAATTTTACTCCAAACTTCGGACAGATAGTCCGCAACAATTAAAAAAAATCATTTTTTCAATGATATGAAATAAAATACCCTTGTTATTTTTGTAATTTTTAAGCTATTGCATAGCTTTTATCGCGGACTTCGCACGCGGCGACCGAATCAAGAAATTCTGTAACGAAAATAAAACCTAACACCCCCCACTCCGCCTACCATGTAACTCGGCCGAGCGTTCGCTTAACGTGTATGTATATGGTACGACTGTACGAAGCTCGCACGATGCAATAGCTTTACCGCCCCAGTCCCCGAGTGCCACACGTATTTTTATTATTAAATAAATTGTTGTGAGGACCGTTATGATCATTCATTTCTTAAAACGGACCCTGAGCGAAACTAATTGATGACCCCTGGTGTAGAGAGACACTTCGGGTTACTTCGGGCAACATCGCCTCGCCTCGGTTGACTTCCGCTCGTTGTCGGTATTTGTGCAAGAGTCAAAGGGCGCGAGATGACGCGGAGTTCGAATGCGAACATTTCTCGCGATGTTGCACGAATGTAGACGCGTACTTCAGACCTCGGTCGACCTCGTCGATGTAACTTCACGAGTAGTGTAGTGGAGGCTTTAATCTTCTATACATATAAAATGCTTTGTCCTGACTGACTGACGGATCAACGCACAGCCTAAACCGCTGATCGTAGAGACCTGAAACTTGGAGGGTGTGTTCTTTGTATGACGTAGGCATCCGATAAGAAAGGATTTTCCGAAATTCTACCCCTTAGGGAGTGAAAGAGGGGGGCAAAGTTTGTATCGGACAACGTGATTCTTTGGTCCAATCTACTTCAAATTTTGCATAAACATTAAAAGAATTGATGGACGTATTTTATTCAAATTAACGGAGTTAAAAACGGGTAGAAAGTTATCTTTAATTATTTATTAAATTTTATTTTGCCACATGTTTGAAAAATCCAATTTTAAGTCAATAAAAAAAATCCTAAAAACAACTTTTGTCCTCTCCTTCTTTATTATAAGAATAGAAAACATACCGGTGCAGATCTGGTCGTGTTGGTCGGAGGTACGTTGGGGCTGGTGGCTGCGACGTTCCTCATCACGTCCAGGGAGTACCGTGGACCCCATTCGAAGGTGGCCTGCTGGACTAGGGGCGGTTCTAACTGACGTATCTTCGAACCTTTAACCAAACGATAACACTATTAAAGTTACATAATATTGTTAGGTTCCATTAATTTTAGCAATTATTTTAAGTAAGAAAATGTAATGTAAAATTTAGTTCTGTTTTGAATAATATTTTTAATCTATGGTTTATACAAATCATGTTTGCTATTTAATCACGGCAACACCGGATTGGACAGTAAACGTGATTGGCGGAATTTGTGGCGGGAACATAAGGTCCCCAACGATTGGTTGACGTCATCGACATCATGCGATGTCGTCGGCCAATCAGGGGGCTGGGTTTTTCGCACCACTAAATCGGTAAAAAAAAAGTTGTAACGACGATTTTGGAGGTGCAGTAGAATAATAAATTCAGGTAAAGTAGTTGGAGTGTTTGCTGTCCTGTGGTAGATATTCCCACAAATTGTGGACGGGTGCTCAAAATATAACCAGTTAAAAAAAAACTCTCTAAGACTAAGTTTTGCATTTGAGGTTCAACGTCTTGTAAAACGATGAACACCGGCACTTGCGAAAAGTGTGACGTCATCGCTCACGTTCCCGTCGTAAGTCATGTTACTGAAACGGTAACGATAGCAACGTATTATCGTTGCTATGGTTACTATGCTTATGACGTTATCACGTAAAATTATCGTCCTTAAACCAACTTTACAGACAAACATTAAATGGCTGAACCGATTTGTATGAATATTTAATTTTTATTTTATACTAGCGACCCCGCCCCGGCTTCGCACGGCTGTATTATGCATGTTTTATATCTAAAAACCTTCCGCTTTAAGCACTCTATCTATTAAAAAAACCGCATCAAAATCCGTTACGTAGTTTTAAAGATACAAAGGGACGGCGAAAAGTGACTTTATTTTATACTATGTAGTGATTTATTGAGTAAAAGCAGGGATTTTTATACTAATTTATCTAGGTACATACTACGTCACATGACCTTCTAATACAATATTGCTTCCTGTGTAACCTTGCCCTTGACACATCTTCTTATCAGTGCAGGTGCGATGCAATATCAAATTACTATGTTTACATTATAGTTTCGTCTATAACTTTTACCACTAGTTTCACTTGGCTGTTCATGAGATACAGCCTGGTGACAGTAAGACGGATGGACAGTAGAGTCTTAGTGATAGGGTATCTTACCAATGGAAGGCAGGGTCCAGCACCGAGGCAGTACATCCTGGAGATGAGGGTAGGCTTCTATCCCCGGGATGTGGATACGCCGGGGGGCACGGGGTGGCGTCGTCACGGCAGGTGGACTCGGACCGTCAGCGACAACCGCAGGCACACTCTGCTCATATTAGAGATACATATAAAGTAAAATCCCATCTACCTTCGTGATTTTATGACGACCCAGTTGGCACAATGGTCACCATGCCGGACTGCCAAATATAGGGTTGCATTCCACGTCTCAGACATGTATTTATGCTTAGATATTTGTCTGTGGTCTGGTTGTTTCTATGTATTATAAGTATATATTTACAAAAGAAAAGTATATAAGTAGTATATGAGTTGTCTACCACCAATAACACAAGTGTAGTTACTTAGCTTGGGGCTAGATGGCGATGTGTGGAATGTCCGGCAATATTTATTTATTTTAACTAGCGACCCGCCCGGCTTCGCACGGCTATATTATGCACGTATTATACATATAAACCTTCCTCTTGAATCACTCTATCTATTTAAAAAAACTGCATCAAAATCCATTGCGTAGTTTTAAAGATCTAAGCATACATAGGGACAGATAGTGGAAAGTGACTTTGTTTTATACTATGTAATGACGTTCGCGTAGATGTTGAAGATGGTTTTAATAGGATAATGTAACAAATTATTTGAATAAAATACGAAGCACATCTTTCATCAATTCATCATCTTCCTGCCCTTATCCCAATTTATTTGGGGTCGACATTGGTTAAATTTTTGATGTGAAACATCTATAGGCGCACGTAAAAACGATTTCTGGCGTGGCGACGCATGCCGCGCACGCTATATGAGGTATATATATACAGTCTATATGCATGCAGTAGTGTGTACACCGTAATCGACTGTGCGATTCTATCACAATCTGTTCTTTTCTGCATATTACTTTTACAAAATATGTAATGTCGATGTTTCACATCTGCCAGGCGTCCCGTGACGGCTCACATTTTTTTATGAAAAATTTAAAGAAGATTGGACCAACGAATTACGTGGTCCAATACAAACTTAGCCCCCCTTTTTCACCCCCTAAGGGGTAGAATTTCGGAAAATCCTTTCTTATCGGATGCCTACGTCATACAAAGAACACACCCTTCAAGTTTCAGGTCTCTACGATCAGCGGTTTAGGCTGTGCGTTGATCCGTCAGTCAGTCAGTCAGGGCAAAGGATTTTATATGTATACCTGTGTGAGAACATGTTTGACAGTATGCGGTGTTGAGGCGGTGTGAGGCGCAGTCTTAGCGCAGGAGGTACTCGAGGCGCCGCCCGTGGGGGGCGCAGCGCTGACCGCGGGCCCGGCGGTCGCGGCCGCGCTAGTCGTGGCCCCTCGCTGACCGCGTTCAGGGGACTGGAAACATACAAAAAAAACCGGTCAAGTGCGAGTCGTACTCGCGCGCCGAGGGCCACTTTTTTCCAAAACTATAAGAACTATACTGTTGAAACTTAAATTAAAAAAAAAAACAAAAATTTTAGGGTGCTCCATACTTAGAACTGAAATTAAAAAATATTTTTTCATCCAACCCATACGTGTGGGGTATCTATGGATAGGTCTTCAAAAATGATATTGAAGTTTCTAATATCATTTTTTTCTAAACTGAATAGTTTACCCGAGAGACACTTCCAAAGTGGTAAAAAATTTGTGGGGGACACACAAATTTTTACTGTTTGTAACTTTTGTCCCCCTGTAACTTTTAGTTTTTTATAATACATCATAAACCGTAAACCGCCATTTACTCTTCATTCATGTATTTTTACCACTAGCGCCTCTAGCGCCATCTATTTTTTTCTATGTGATGATGATGGTACGGAACCCTTCATGTGCGAGTCCGACTCGCACTTGACCGGTTTTTTGTGGCTAAATAGACCTATGCGCGATCGCACAGATCGGTTACCAATATAACTTGACCCCTATTTCGTTTAGGCGCCCATACAATGTAAGGGTCAAGTTAAATTGGTTTAACTATGTATGTATAGGGACAGCCTTTAATTTTCATTTTTTTATTTTTTAGAATTTTTCCTTTATGTGTGCTGTAAGACCTTGCTTTTAGGTTTTAACCAAATTTCGTGATTCTAGGTCAACGGGAACTACCATAAAAAAGAGAGACTAGCACAAAATTGAGCAATCAAAGGGCTGCATTTAGCGCAGTGCGTTCACTTATCCAATAGCAACTTAAGTAAAGACAAAACTCTACATACCTGTAGCTGTTCCTGTTTCCACTCGTTGTCCGTTGTCTCCTCACTATCATCGAACTGGGACTTCCATAGCGACACGAGAGTTAGGGCTCCGCCTTTCGTCACCTGGAAATATTAATATATAAATAAATATAGCAGGACATTCCACACATCGCCATCTAGCCCCAAGCTAAGTAACTACACTTGTGTTATGGGTGCTAGACAACTCATATACTACTTATATACTTTTTTATTATAGGTTAAATGTGACCCACCGTAGAGTTCTAAAGTTACTATTATTCGAATCTTTTTGTTTCTATACTATCTCTTGAAAATGCATACTTATTTCATTATTTATTTAGTTTTGTTTCATATTTAATTTCTGGGTTTCTTATTTATTTTTATGGTGTAATTTTAGTTTATTTTGTATGTATTTTTATTTTGTTTTAGGTAATTTAATTTGATGTAATTTTTCAATTTGTGTTTAAATTGAATAAATAATAGAACTGAATATACAGGGTTATTGGAAATTAATTGACACGGCGTTAAGGGCTTCTTCTGTGCACCTTAACGATCAACTTTTGTTCTACGACTTTTGGAAATTCATTATAAAAATATTCCATACAAAAATAAAAAATTAAATCCAACAGTTCAAATAATACTCAACTCTACGTCTACGTCACAGAATCAATCATAGTAGGTATGGTACAACCCGATCGGGTCGCACGCAGTGCGCCCCGTGCCGATCGCGCGCGCGCACTTGCCGCATAGACATAGAAAATTACCAAACAGTACGAGAAACACTTAAATAGTTTTTTTGGGATATGTATTAAGTTTCGACAAAAGTCGTAGAACAAAAGTTGTTTGTTAAGGTGCACAGAAGAAGCCCTTAACGCCGTGTCAATTAATTTCCAATAACCCTGTATTAACGCTCTATACTTAGTTGCCAAACTCCGCTTAAACGGCTGAACCGACTTGTACGAAATTTTTTGTGTACTTACTTATATTCGTTAGGTCTGAGTATCGAACAACATCTATTATTATTTTATTTTACTTTTTTTTTTCCTTTTTTTTTTCCTTTTTTTTTTGTATATTTCAAAACAACACTTGCCGGGACAGCTAGTTATATATATATTTACAAAAGAAAACTACAAAAATATACATCAGTTGTCTGGCCACCATAACACAAGCCCAATTGCTTAGCCTGGAGCTAGATGGCGCTGTACAGAACATCCTAACATACATACTTGCTGTAACGCCGATACGTTTTCATCGTCGCAGACCGCAAACTGTGTATAACTTTGATCCCTGGCTCGGGCTGTTCTTCTTCCACCTATAACAGAAGAAACCTCATCAAAAACGGTTCAGACACACGTATAATCAGGCAAAATAATTGCAGACCCACCGTTAGAGCCCCAAATAACCGAAAATCAACAGTTTTTTAAATAAACGTCATTCAGTTGTACAACTTTTGAGGTTGAAAATAATGATGGCAAGGAAATACTTAAAGATAAAATTTAAAAAAAAAACAGAATATTAAGGTTAATGACATCTCCGTGTAAGGAACAGCTGATTTTCGGGTAAAGATAACCTCAAAATTTCCACAAAAAATTCGAATTTCCAAAAGTCCGTGAACAAAAGTTGTTTGTTTAGGTGCACAGAAGTAGTCCTCAACGGCTTGCTGATATAGTTACCAATCTATACTTAACTAGCGACCCGCCCCGGACCTTCCTCTTGAATCACTCTATCTATTAATAAAAACCGCATCAAAATCCGTTGCGTAGTTTTAAAGATCTAAGCATACAAAGGGAAATAGGGACGGCGAAAAGTGACTTTATTTTATACTATGTAGTGATATGATAAAGCTGAAGAGTTTGTTTGTTTGAACGCGCTAATCTCATGAACTACTGGTTCGAATTGAAAAAAAAATTTTGTTTTGGATAGATTTATCGAGGAAGGCTACTTTTTATCCCGATATTCCCACGGGATCGGGAGTTACGCGGGTGAAACCGCGGAGCGCTGCTAGTAATCCATTATAATACTCACCCCTTTTGAAATGTGTGTCTGAATGTACGCTGTCGACGTCTGCGACTATACGCGGACTCACGGCTTCACCCGCTGAAACAAATACGATGTTTTTTTATATATAAGTAGTATATCCGTTGTCTAGCAACCATAACACAAGTGTAGTTACTTAGCTTGGGGCTAGATGGCGATGTGTGGAATGGCCTGTAATATCTATATATACAGGGTGAATTTTTTATGTGGGCCTTCAGGGCTATATCCTAAACTATGAGAGATAGCGAAAAATGCTCCAAGGAGTTGCGTGCCCGATTTTGACAAAAACTAAAACTGCATCATTAGATTTTTGTAAAAATCATTACCCTAGCCAGGAATCGAACCTGTTGATTTTGCAAAAAAATAATCACCTATATTTTTATACCCATAGAGATCAATTTCTGGAAACAAACACAGCATGGCAAAACAAAGGAAATGGCTGAATTTTGCAGTTTTCTTTAATGAAAATCAACGTATACCGAGTTTGTTTATACAAATGATCGAACCAGTGAGTTCAGTACAAGGTGCGGGCGGCGCAGTGAGCACCCTCAGCCTGGCCAACGTGGGCGCGGCCCTCCGCCCCCGGTCCGGGCGCTCCGCCCCCGCGCCGCCGTGTGTGGCGGTCGCTCGGTCCGCCCCCACTGTGCTAGCTCGCTCCGTACGTACTGAAGGGGCGGTTGATTCCTGGAAGGAAGATTACAAATTAGTACTGTTTTTACCCTACTGTAAGGAATGGGTTGTTTTTACCCGACTGCAAGGAAATTGTTGTTTTTACCCTACTTTAAGGAATGGGTTATGTTTTTACCCGACTAGCGACTGCAAGAAATAGGTTATGTTTTTATACCTCGCGCAGCGAATGGTGACCTCTGGGGTAAGTGGAAGGGGTACGCGCAGAACTCGATATTTATATGAAAATTGAGTTCTGCGCATACCCCTTCTACTTTCCATCAGAGGTCAACATTCGCTGCGCTACGTATACCCGACTACTAGTCGGGTAAAAACATAATGGTTGGGGGAAATGGTTATGTTTTAGCTAGTCTAGTTACTTAACTTGTGGCTAGATGGCGATGTGTGGAATGTCCTGTACTTAAGGTTATACGTTTTCCCTACTAAATGTTTTAGAGATTCCTACGTTTTATACTGAGATATTTAACTTATTATGACTTAAAGTAGGCCTAATTTAAGCTATTGTAGGGGCAGACCAAAAATATCACTGTTTAACATCCAGGAAGTACTCTGTTTCAGCGTGAAAAAAGAGACCAATTTTACGTATGTAGTGGTGCACGGTTATATTGACGTATGGTCATAGTGTAAGTGATGCATAGATGTGTGGAAACACGCGACGTTGTCGCGTTGTGTGTGGAAGCAGGAACACGCAATTACGCTAGAGCAGAGCCGCAATACAGTTTGCTGGATAAGGGCGACGTTGCCTCTCCGTCTAATCTGTCTAATAAAAATCAAAATATTTTCAATTGCATGATATTCAACTCAGTGCTGCCAGACCTACACCTGCAAGATTTTATGTAACTTTTGGCACTGTCGCGTCACTTTTGATACTTGAATTATACGTTATTTTGATAGACTTATCAAATTATCACTTTACGTATATAATAAATAAATAAACATTTATACTTGTTTGCATTTAATTAATAGTATAAAAATATAATAAAATATAAATGAAGTATAGTAATTCGCGAGAAAAAAAACCAAGCAGTCTTGTTGTTTTTTTGGTACTGTTTGTTGTACACACTGGCAACATACACCCAGTCGATACTTTGCCTCGCACTAGATGCGCGCTTGTTACCTAGGTAACGGAGAGTCAACAGAGATGTCAAGTAGTCAATAAATAGAAAAACCAAAAATAAAATATTATAATCATTTATTATATTCCTACTATTGTGTTTAAAGTGTCATCCATCTGAGCACCTACTGAAAATAAACCTTGAGGAAATTTTAGTGTCTTGTAAGTGATTGAATTATTAAACACAAGTTGGGCCGTAGGAACAAACTACGACTACTCTGGGTCCCAGGCCATGAAGGAATAGCAGGAAATGAGAAGGCTGATGAGCTGCAAGAACAGGATCGGCAAGTGCTATGCTTGGACCAGAACCATGTACGGGCCTGCCAGCATGCACAATCACAAAGGCCGTAAAGGATTACGTTGATAAGAAACACACGCAAGAGTGGGAAATCAGTGAAGGGCTACTACATTCGAGGAACATAGGATTTTTCCTCTTAGTGGGATCGCTGCGTTAATCGATCCCAAGGGGTCGAAGTGTTGCTGGCTATGTCAGCCCGCGATATAAGATAAGATAGAACTAATTTTAAATAAATAAACCTTTTTGTACATTACTTTGTCTTTATTTTTCTCTTTTCATTCAGACCTAGTACAATTTGCATAGTTCAGAATTCGTCCTAGTTTAAAAAAAAAATGATTACTAACAGTACCTACCATAAAATTGATCCTGTTTTTGAAAATTTATTCAAAAATATATTTTCATTAAAAAAAAATATTTGTATCGAGATTTGAACCGGGGCTCTTCAGAACACTACCCCGCCGCTCTAAATGACTACACCAATCGGTATCTGTAGGACTACGTCAAATATAGTCTATAGTTGCTACAGTTTATTGTTTTGTATGTGTGCGTGTCATTTATATCGTGACAAGAGTTAAAAATTGTACTTTGGAAATACATTAAAATGTGACTTCCAAAAAATTAAATTATGTTTGAAATATGTTCAGAGCAAACTAGAAAACAGGCAATATATATACAAATACTTTAATTCCACGTCAATTATAGCAAAATAAAATAAAACAATACTTTCGGGGAAAACAAGCGCCATCTAGCGGAATACTTTGCTTAGCGATACGAAACATTCAACCTTAATATTTATTTACTTTACCTTGGCATGCCTGTCGGGAGATGGCGCTGGTGTAGTTTTCACTTCAGCCTCCTTTTCAACACGTTCCGTTGTCGGTTTGTCTGTTGTTGACTGAAAATAAAATTTCATTATTAGATATTGTTAATTATTGTCAAGATCAAACATCGGTTCAATATATTGAACGCTAAATTAAACATAATCCCCCTTATTCCAAAACGAGGTTTAAGGATAGTCCGAGATGTGGATTTAAACCTTAGATTTAGACACAGATTTACTCGTGAACTATAGTCTAAACAATATCCATAAGAAAATAAAATTTCATTATTAGATATTGTTAATTATTGTCAAGATCAAACATCGGTTCAATATATTGAACGCTAAATTAAACATAATCCCCCTTATTCCAAAACGAGGTTTAAGGATAGTCCGAGATGTGGATTTAAACCTTAGATTTAGACACAGATTTACTCGTGAACTATAGTCTTAACACTATCCTTATATAATCTTTATGGATATTGTTTAGACTATAGTTCACGAGTAAATCTGTGTCTAAATCTAAGGTTTAAATCCACATCTCGGACTATCCTTAAACCTCGTTTTGGAATAAGGGGGAATACGTATAAAGCTAGTTCTAAGCTAGCTTTTAGGAGGAAAGGGTACCTGCGCTCTCTCCATACAAACGTAGTCGTCTGTTTCCTCCCTGGGTAATGACACTATAGCCAATATTTTTGGTGCATTAAACTTATAACTGCCATGACCATTTCCCTAATTTTCTATGATAATTAGAAAATGAAAATAAAACAAAAAATAGGGGGCATAGTCATGGGTGTTATAGGTTTTATGGCACAAAAATATTTGCTATAGTGTCATTATCCAGAGAGGAAACAGTCGACTACGTTTGTATGGAGAGAGCGTCGGTACCCTTTCACCTTAACACATTCAATTATTGTTATAAAATATGTATGTTAGTCTAGAAGGTTATCTATGGGCCTTTGTAGATTGAAATAAATGATTTATTTTATTTATTTATTTATAAAACAAGAGAGTGATGTTATAAGGGTTCTTTTTTACCTTTTGAGGTACGGAACCCTAAAAACCGGGCAACTAAAATCAAAATATGTTAATTGCAACAGTATTTGTATTTGGAAAGGTGCTTTTTTTGTGCAAATTGTATGATTCCGAATGAAATGAATAAAGAATTTTGAATAATGAGTTCTTCATACAAACGTAGTCGACTGTTTCCTCCCTGGATAATGACACTAGAGCTAATATTATTGTTGCATAATGGTACATTACGATATAAGTGGTAAATTGATCATTGCACAGAGGCGGTTTATGACGCGCGAGCGGAACGCAAGCGTGTTCAAAATGCCGTAGAAGTTAAAGTATACAACAAAGTCACTTTCCGCTGTCTGTGCCTATGTATGCTTAGATCTTTAAAACTACACAACGGATTTTAATGATGATGATATTTTTTAATAGATAGAGTGATTCAAGAGGAAGGTTTATATGTATACATGCATAATATAGCCGTGCGAAGCCGGGGCGGGTCGCTAGTGATAAATATAATTAACCTCCGTTAATTATATGTATCACTAGACCGTTAATTATACTTACATATCCATTATAGTGTGGCTTGGTGTGTCGTGGAGTGTCGCTCGCGGCTGCGGTCGTAGCTTCGACCTCCGCGCGGAGAGGACGCGACGCACGCGCCTGTCTCACATACAAACCATTCATGTAAATAAACGTGTGGCACTCGGGGACTGGGGGGGTAAGGGTGACAAATCAACATCGAGCTATGCTGCGCTGTACTTCGCTGTGCTGTGTTTCTTAAGCTACGTTTTTTTAACAATCAACATCAAGCTGTGCTGCGCTTTGCTTAGCTCAGTATAAAAGTAATTAGCAGCTCGTGTAGTCGTTTATTTCGTCAAAAATGACTTTATTTTCAAAAAAACATAAACGTTGAATCCGATGAAGATGAAAGTAAAGAAGAAGTTAGGCATAGCGCGGCTCAGCCGAGACTGCTGCGTTTTTAAACAGAGCGTAGCCTCACACAGCGCAGCACAGCATGGTCTGTTTGTATCCTCATTAAAATATAAGACGAGCGAGTTGACCAAACATAGCACAGCGCAGTACAGCGCAGCATAGCTCGATGTTGATTTGTCACCCTAAAGCTATTGCATCGTGCGAGCTTCGTACAGTCGTACCATATACATACACGTTAAGCGAACGTTCGGCCGAGCTACATGGTAGGCACTCCGCCGGGGGGAGTTAGGTTTTATTTTCGTTACGGAATTTCTTGATTCGGTCGCCGGGCTCGAAGTCCGCGATAAAAGCTATACAATAGCGAGGTGTCAAGGGACATCCGGATGGAACGAAGTTCCTTTCGATTAATGAAGGAATTGTAATAAAGATTGTTACTAACAACATGGAATATTGACATCTGTTTTGTTTTTTTTTGTAAATAATCGTCGCGACACCACATTGTTCAATGCGAAATAGAAAGACGAAACGAAAATAACTGGCTTGCTTTCTATGCAAAAAGTGTCGTTACAACTTTTGGTCTTAATTTTTTCCGTCTACCTCCCTTTCGCAACGCGCGATAAGGAACTTCGTTGCAATAAAATTACTAAACTAATAGTACAATCCTTTACAGTTAATCTTAAAAAATTTCGTTTCGCTTTTTTTTCGTATCGCGAAACATATTTTCTGAGCTAGGTCCCCCACCAATCTATACATATAAAATCCTTTGTCCTGACTGACTGACGGATCAACACACAGCCTAACCGCTGATTTTAGAGACCTGAAACTTGGAGGGTGTGTTCTTTGTATGACGTAGGCATGCGATAAGAAAGGATTTTTCGAAATTCTACCCCTTAAGGGGTGAAAAAGGGGGGGGGCAAAGTTTGTGTGGGACAACGTGATTCCTTGGTCCATTTTCGACTTTTACGCGGACAAAGTCGCGGGCAAAAGCTAGTCCATCATTATCACTACATAGTATAAAACAAAGTCGCTTTCTCTGTCCCTATATCCCTTTGTATGCTTAAATCTTTAAAACTACGCAACGGATTTTGATGCGGTTTTTTTTAATAGATAGAGTGATTCAGGAGGAAGGTTTATATGTATAATACATGCATATATAGCCGTGCGAAGCCGGCGCGGGTCGTTAGTATATATATAAAACAATGAAAGCACTCACATTATCAGGCTGTGTTTCCGTCTGTATAGCGTGTTCCGGGGCCGGATGCACGGCCGCTCGAGTCCGTGACACTGATACCGCCTAGAGAAAAAAAATACAAAAAAACATTAAAAAAACTTTTTTATGCCTTGGGTGATTAGAACATAAAGGATCCAAACTGTGATGTTAAAAGAAAAAACCGGCCAAGTGTAAGTCGGATTTGCGCATGAAGGGTTCCGTGCCATTTTTATGTAAGGAATCCAGTTTTTAGGGTTCCGTACCCAAATGGTAAAAAATACGTTTATTTAATATTTTAATGCATACATAATGTACAGTTTCACACAGAATGCAAAAGGCACTTTGTTATTAAGAGTTCCCATAAAAACTATGGTTAGCTAACTTCGTTATGTACTAACCAAAAAGTTTGGCTCTACTGGCTAGTTATTACGTCCACCGCCTCCTTTAAAAATATTTTTTTTTCAATACCTTCGCAATGTTTTTGCGTCAAAACGGGACCCTATAACTAAGACTCCACTATCCGTCTGTCTGTCACCAGGCTGTATCTCATGTACCGTGATAGCTAGACAGTTGACATTTTCACAGATTATGTATTTCTATTACCGCTATAACAACAAATACTAAAAATAGAAATAAAAAATATTAGTGGGACTTTAAACATGGTACGGAACCCTTCGTGCGACGAGTCCGACTCGCACTTGGCCGGTTTTTCTTCTAACGTCACTGTTCAAACCCTAACACAAAAAATAGTAAGTAACCAAATGGAACATTTTAACAAAAAAAAACCACAAACAGACATGAAATGTTGTATAAATTATTTATATTAGAAATCACATTCTATAACAACAAACTAAATGTAAATGCTTTGAAATTTTCTTATTTATCTCACCATTTGATGTTAAATAATAAAAGAAAAATGCCTGAAAATAAAATACCTTTTTCAAATAATTGTATAACTTATTTTATTGTATACCTTTTAAAACTAAAATCGTTAATAAGTTGAACAAGTTAAAATTGTACAATTTACATTGGAGAACATGTAAAATTGTATACAAGTTATACAACTTATATTGAAAAACATGTAAAATTGTCTGAAATTGTACAACTTATATTGATCAATGTGTGAAATTGTATAAACATTATACAACTTAAATTGAATAACATGTTGAATTGTAAAACCTGTACAGTTTACAATTATCAAAGTGTTAAATTATTTAAAATTATACAACTTGCATTGAACATGTAAAATTGTATAAAACTGCACAACTTCAATGTAAATTGTACGTTTCAAATTGTCTAAAACTATACAAATCACATTGAACAACGTAGATAATTGTACAATTTATATTGAACAACGTGAAAAACGTATACAAATCGTACAACTTACATTAAACAAAGTGCAAAATTATACAATTTACATTGAACATGAAAAATTGTATAAATTGCATCAAAAAATTGTATAAAATAGAACAACAAACTTACATCCTTCTCCCAGTCATAAGGATCGGTATCCTTGATCCCTCTCCTCTTGCAGCAGCGTTCCATCAGTCCTGTCAGCATTCTATAGTCCGGTGTGTCAGCGTATTCTAAGCTCTGTACGTGCTCCAAGAACTGACGCAGTTCAGGGGGTAAATGTTTGAGGAGGAGCCGATGGTCGTATTTTTCCTTCATCAGCCCGACCTGTAATAAATAAATAAATATTGCAGGACATTCCACACATCGCCATCTAGCCCCAAGCTAAGTAACTAGACTTGTATTATGGGTGCTAGACAATTCATATACTACGTATATACTTTTCTTTTGTAAATATATACTTATAATACATAGAAACAACCAGACCACAGACAAATATCTTAGCATAAATACTTGTCTGAGGCGGGAATCGAACCCGCAACCCTGTGTTTGGCAGTCCGGCAAACACAGGGTTCGACCTGTGGGGAATAAGGGGATTTTAGGGGATAACACAACACACAGTTTTATAATCAAAGAACAAGGGCGAATTATTGTCTCAAAAGTTTTGGCGTCTTAAAATTTGAGTACAACCATGGTGTTTAATTAATTATATAATGTTTTTTGGCGCTAATTATTTATTCTATATAACCACCGTTTATAAAATCATATTGATTAGTATAAACACGATTACTTGGTACTTCCGTTCTACTCAATTTGCATTTCGGTAATACCAGTACTAGAGCATTACTTCTATTTTAGAAGTTATAAATATTAAATGACACATTTTTTTCTCTATGGATATGTATTTATATTTTTAATTATTGTGCATTATGTAGGTACTTATAATAACTAATTATAATGAATCAAAGATAATGAACATACAAAATAAACAACAAAATAATGAACTAAGATATTTTAGCAGTAGAAAATAAATTGAAATTATGGCAACACTAAACTCAAGTGACGGACGAATGACATGCGACTCCGGCGCCGCGCCGCCGAGCGTGTTGTTTGCTGAGGTTGTTTGTGTTTCATTGCGATTTTGTTTTTTTATTATCTTTTTAACGGCGGTTCCTATGGAGAATTTTGGTTGTTATATGTATTCTAGGACTTGTGTAGATTGTTTTAGTATTTTTTTTACATCAAGACGCCAAAGTTTTATATAAAAGAAAACCATGTATGGAAAACTGCCCATGTTCTTTCTGCCACAAAATTTAACCTTACCTAACCCCTAAACCACCCACTTTTACCCCTTAAGAGCTCCATATTCACTCCTAAAACACTCCTTACTTCTCGTTGTGAGGGTTTATTGATGCGTAGGATCACAACGTATACCCCTAATTTTCAGTTTATCCGTAAAAAACACCAATTTTTACCAGCAACACTCCCTTGTTTGATCCCAACTTTCCCCCCTCTTTTACCCAAACACCCGCATTTTTACCCCTAAACTTTTTTACAATATACCCACAAGTAGGTTTATTTTGCATGCCTAGTATTAAAATTAACTTTAATTAGATTATTTCTCAATGTAAGTGAATTGTAATTTCTTTTTTGGGAAAATAAATGTCTTAAACCATAAACCCCACGATAACCCCTTGAAAAAGCCCCAAATTCACCTCTAAAATCCCCCAATTTGACCCCTAAAACGCCCCCCTCACCTGTTCCTTATCCTTAATCTTCCTCCAAGGCAGCTGCCCATTAGCAAACTCCGCCAACATGTAGAATAGAGACCAGAGGTCATCGTGGCGTCTTATCTCTTTGTTCTTGTGAGCGTTTATTGATGCGTAGGACCCCAACTTTTACCCCTTAACTCTCAGTTTTTCCCTAAAACACCCATTGTTACCCCCAAACCCCTATATTTACCCCTAAGCCCCCTCTTGTACCCCAACACCCTCATGTTTGCTCTTAAGCCCTCACTTTTATCCCTAACCTCCCCCTATTTACCCCTCTAAACCCCCCAATTTGACCCCTAAAACGCCCCCCTCACCTGTTCCTTATCCTTAATCTTCCTCCAAGGCAGCTGCCCGTTAGCGAACTCCGCCAACATGTAGAATAGAGACCAGAGGTCATCGTGCCGTCCCATCTCCTTGTTCTTGTGAGCGTTTATTGATGCGTAGCGGACTGTGCCTGGAATTTACACAATAAATAAAAATGCAATTATAATTTATAAATAACTAGCTTTTGCCAATCCGTTCTTATCCGATGCTTACTACATAAAAAGAACACACCCTCCAAATTTCAAGTCTCTACGATCAGCGGTTTAGGCTCTGCATTGATCCGTCAGTCAGTGAGTCATTCAGGACAAAGCATTTTATATGTATAGACTAGCTGCGCTCCGCGGTTTCCCGATCCCGTGGGAATATCGGGATAAAAGTACCCTATGTTACTGTCAATGAATCAATGTATCCTCATACCAAGTTTCATCTAAATCGGTCGAGTAGTTTTGAAGTCTATTCATTACAAACAAACAAAATTTTCTCTTTATAATATTAAGTGTAAACTAGCCATTGCCCGCGACTTCGTTATGCGTGTTTTATATACCGGCATGGTGACCATTGTGCCAACTGGTTCGTCTGTGAAAATGTCAACTGTCCAGCTATCACGGTACATGAGATACAGCCTGGTGACAGACAGACATACAGTGGAGTCTTAGTGATAAGATAACCCACCTCTAAACCCGGCGGCGGCTCTAGGAGGTCTGACCTGCCCACTGCTGGTCGTATACTGTCTGGCCAGGCCGAAGTCCAACATGTACACCTTGCGGCAAGTTGACGCCGATCGCCCGATACTGAAGTTGCTCTGGAATATTAAAAAAAGCACATAATATCTATACATATCATAAAATGCTTTGTCCTGTCTGACTGACGGATCAACGCACAGCCTAAACCGCTGATCGTAGAGACCTGAAACTTGGAGGGTGTGTTCTTTGTATGACGTAGGCATCCGATATGAGACGATTTTATGAAATTGTACCCCTTAGGGGGTGAAAAAGAGGGGCAAAGCTTGTATGGGACAACGTGATTCCTCGGTCCAATCCTATTAGAACTATTTTCGACCTCTACGCGGACGAAGTTGCGGGCAAAGGCTAGTATATTAATGACATTGAAATTCTTAGAATGTCAAAAAGTCAATTATCGTGAAAAAAATTTTTTTGTTTTAATGCGGGCACAATAAACTAAACGCATCCTTACAAGTAAAAACAAAATGCAGCGGTGACTGCTACAGAGCCGCCATCTTTAACTTTACACATTCTACATCATTGCAATAACATTTCCATATCATTCTCATTGCATTTCTATTACAAAAAAATACCCGCAAAGTAGCCCCCAAAGTGCTCCCAAGTGGCACCCCCAAAGTCGGTATTTTGAGCTACTTTGGTAGGTAGGTAGGTTGTGAATTTACTCAAGCAGGATACCAAACACAACCTGTAATAGGTGATAATATAAAGTATTTACAAAAATATGACTTTGCAAAGCTGACTTTAAGGGTTTTTTTGTAATCGAAATGCAATCAAAATGATATTGCAATGTAATTTGGACAATATTTTTTACGAGAATTGGCCTTCAGCTCGTTTTAAACCTCAACGTTTGGGTTGCACTTTTGCTGTCGACTGTATATACATATAAAAAATACTCACAGGTTTAATATCTCTATGTAGAAAACCGACCGAATGTATGGAATCTATCGCTTTCAATATTTGAAGTCCCAATCTAGAACAAAAATATAATAAATTTTACTAATAGACAACATAGATAGCGAGTGCTGCACAAATTTTTAGCCTCGCAAGAGATCGGGTCAAATATTCTGAGTTGACTGCCAACCTTCACTAGTTGGAGAGGCATCTTGAGAAAATACTGAATTTGTACGAAGGCTCGCCATCCACACATGGTGAAAGTTCCTATTTCGCGAACAAAGCGTCATGCATCCACCTTTCTCGTACGCACTGCTAAGATATGGAACTCTCTACCCGCGTCGTTGTTCCCACATAACTACAAAATTGGAGTCTTCAAGTCTACAGTGAATAGGTACCTTCTAGGCGAGCATGCTACATCTTCGACCTCATCTTCGCGACACCATCAGGTGAGATGAGGTCAAATGCAAGCCTATATTGTTTATAAAAAAAAAAAAAAGAAGAAGAATAGACAACAAAAAATTCACTTGTACTCTTACAAATTTCGCATAAACCACTATTCTAAAAATCACATTTAAACATGAAAATATTATATCCCTCAAAAACACATTTATACGAGCTTTCATTCCAGTCTTAGATTACTACTTCTACTTCCTAAAAATGCTATAACAACCAAAACTGCCACTTTTACCACATAACTGCCAATAATACCCTTACAATTTTATTTATATCGCCAGAAATGCCAATTACACCCCAGAAAATCAACTTACATCCCCTAAAATCTCACTCATAACCCCTAAGATACCACTTATACCCCCAAAACTCCTAAGTATACTCCTAAACATCCACTTATACCCCTAAAAACCCACTTACCCTCCTAAAATCACCCTCCTCAACTCACCTAAGTGTAGTAGAGAGATAGAAGGCGCCCCAAGGCTGCGTGTGATGCAACACTACTACTTACACCCCCTAAAAACCCACTTACACCTAAAAATCCACTTACCTCCCTAAAAACCCACTTACCACCCCCTAAAATCACTCCCCCAACTCACCTAAGTGTAGTAGAGAGAGAGAAGGCGCCCCTCGGCTGAGCGCGACGCAACTCCGCCAGGTTCCGTCCCTGGAGCTGCATCACGACGTAGTTGAAGCGAGCGTTCCGACCGCAGCCAATGAAACGGCATACGTGCTCTTTGCCTGTAAACGATACTTGTATTTGTAGACCGAGATCCCGCCTACCGCCAGACCTTCGTGATTTTATAAAAGCTGAGAAATACTCAGCGCATGCCTCCAACACAGTTATGAACGATGTGCAATTATGAAGTTCAGCTTTCAACTTTGACTTTGTGCTTAGCGCTTTAGTTTTTAACTTATTTGTACTAATTTCTGCGAGATTTGACAAACCTTGTAGTTTCTTGAGCACAGCGACCTCCATCTTGAGCACCTGTTTGGGCTGCCTCGCCGACTCCACCTTCAGTGCCACTTGCTCCTGTGTTACCAGGTCCAGACCCTCGTAGATCTCTCCGAAACCACCTCCTCCGATTTTTTTTACTACCTAAAATAGGGAAAAATAGCAGGTTTTAGTGTATAGTCTTTTCAAAACCATTAAGCATCATTTAGGAATCATTTAGGATAATTTAAAACCCATTTAGAATAATTTGTTTACCGTTTAGAATCTTTGAAGAACCTTTTAGGATAAATTGTAAACCATTTAACATAGCTCAATAAAGCTTTAGGATAATTCAAAAACCATTTAGGATAGCTTAAGAATAATTTACAATAATTTGAAATCTTTTAGAATCGTTAAAGAATCATTTAGGATAATTCAAAACCATTTAGGATAGTTTCAGAACCATTAAGGATATTTTAAAAACCAGTTATGATAATTGAAAAACCATTTAGGATAGTTTACGAACCTTTTATGATAATTAAAAAACCAATAGGAACACTTTAAGAATATTTAAAGAACCATTCAGAATCGTTAAGTAGTAAAAAATTACAATTAAGAAATAAAAATAGGAATCATTTAAGAACTATTTAGGATAATTTATAAATTATTGAGGATAATGTATAAACTATTTCGGATCATTTATGGACCATTTATAATCGTTTAAGAATAGTTGGGATAATTTAAGAACTATTTAGGACCATTTTGAACCATTTCAGAACCATTTAAGACCTTAGATCAATGAGGTAATATGTATACGGACCTTCCACCTCTCTTTGACGACATGCCCCGGCTGCAAGAGGTCCTCGGACGCCATCGTGATGGGGTTCCCACGTCTGGAGGTGTCACACCGGGACGCGGAGCGCCGTTGCTGTTGCTGCCCGAAGTTGGGGAGAGTCCGGGACCTTAGGAGCGGGTTGGCTTGGACCCGGGGCGCTTCCGCCCTTCGCTCCTCTCTCTGTACGTACAAATTGTGAAATTTTAAAACTACCCTCAAATAAACGAGGACATTTTTTTTTGTTAAGTGAGGACATTATGTTGGTTTAATCATAAAATCATGTAGAAAAATGCATTTCAATAAAATCAAACATGTATTTTTCGTAACAAATTATATAATTTTTAAACTACCCTCAAATAGCAAAGGACAGTTTTTTCTGGTATTATTTTAAAATCATTTCGAGAAAAATTTCCAAGCCTGTTTGAGAAAAAGGAATTTATGAATCTATGTAGTAAAGTTAACCTGTGGTTCATTTCGTCTCGGCCGCTGCACCGGCGCAGGCGCGGCTGCAGACCCTGAACCTTGTGATGCTGTGTCAGCTGATGACGACGACGATTCTACAAACAAACAAACAAATTTTAGATACACGGTGAATTTTTTACATGGTCCAAGTGTTCTTAGATAGGAGATATAAAAATGGAAGCTGCTAAAAATTGCTGGTGGAAAAATAACACGTGTGGCACTCGGAGCTATTGCATCGTGCGAGCTTCGTACAATCGTACCATTAACATACACGTTAAGCGAACGCTCGGCCGAGCTACATGGTAGGCGGAGTGGGGAGTGTTAGGTTTTATTTTCGTTACTGAATTTCTTGATTCGGTCGCCGCGCTCAAAGCCCGCGATAAAAGCTATGCCATAGCTTAATATCTACCTATATGGCTCTCTAGAGCCCAAAAGCTTACGTTAATGGATTCGTCTAAACCTTGCGAGTGTAAAGACATTTCAATAATAATAAAAAATGGCGAATACAAGACGCCATATTTAATTGTCAAAATTTTAAAAAAAAGTCCACTAACTATATTAAGTGGGGTATCGTTGAATAGGTATTTCAAAATCATTTTTAAGTTTCTTAATCACTTTATTCTTTGGGTACGAAACCCTAAAAAAAAAATACTGACCTGATCTATTTGATTGGTGAGGAGCTTCCTTCTTGAACGAAGATTCTCTTTCACACGTCGGCTCTTGTTCCCTGGAAACAATTAAATATCAAATAAGTACTATCAATCCACGGTTAAACGGCGTAACTCCCGATCCCGTGGGAATATCGGGATAAAAAGTACCCTATGTTACTGTCAATGAATCGATGTATCCTCATATCAAGTTTCATCTAAATCGGTCCACTAGTTTCGGAGCCTATTCGATACAAATAAAATATTTTTTTGCGCAATTATTTTAAAACTGTGACTAAGTATTCTATATAAATAATACCGGCCAAGTGCGAGTCTGGTCTGGAAAGGTTCCGTACAATTAGGTTGTTTTTAGTATTTGTTGTTATAGCGGCAACAGAAATACATCATCTGTAAAAACGTCAACTGTCTAGCTATCACGGTTCATGAGATACAGCCTGGTGACAGACAGACGGACAGCGAAGTCTTAGTAAAATGGTACCGTTTTTACCCTTTGGGTACGGAACCCTAAAAATTAATCGCCAAATGTATTCTGCACTAAACTACTGCACTAAATTGGATATTTTTTTAGTGTTCGTTATTATCAGAACAAAGTTTGTAAAGCAGAGTTTGAACAAAGTTTGTGAGAAAATTAAAAAAATCTAACGCGTGCGAAACCGTAAGGCAAAACGAGTTATTGGTCTAAATTAATTAGATAAAAACAATAATAACAATTAAATTAAACATAATTTATCAAATTAGGTCGTTTGGTATGATTTATTGATTATGATTAATTACTATTTTGAATTATCTTTCACAGCTGTAAGATATGACAGAATTTATTGTGGAAACGTATAGCGAACACTAATAGACCAAGATCCTGCCTACCGCCAGATCTTCGTGATTTTATATTGACGACCCAGTTGGCACAATGGTCACCATGCCGAACTGCCAAACACAGGGTTGTGGGTTCGATTCCCGCCTCAGACAAGTATTTATGCTTAGATATTTGTCTGTGGTCTGTTTGTTTCTATGTATTATAAGTATATATTTACAAAATAAAAGTATATAAGTAGTATATCCGTTGTCTAGCACCCATAACACAAGTCTAGATACTTAGCTTGGGGCTAGATGGTGATGTGTGGAATGTCTTGCAATATTTATAAAAGCTGAGAATTAGTCAGTGTATGCCTTCAACACAGCTATGAACGACGTACAATTATGAAGTTCAGACCATAGTGGCTTGGAGAGTTATCAGGTAGTAAAGGTGGAATTCAGGACGGTTTCCTAAACTATAAGAGATAGCGAATAATGCTGAAAGGAGTTGCATTAAAATTCCTTACAACCTGAAGATTTCATTCTGAAAGTTTCGATTCTTGGCTAGGGTAATGACTTTAAAAAATCTAATGGCGTTTCATCACTACATAGTATAAAATAAAGTCGCTTTCTGTGTCCCTATATCCCTATGTATGCTTAGATCTTTAAAACTACGCAACGGATTTTGATGCGGTTTTTTTTTAATAGATAGAGTGATTCAAGAGGAAGGTTTATATGTATAATACATGCATAATATAGCCGTGCGAAGCCGGAGCGGGTCGCTAGTTTGTCTAATAAGGAAGCTATGGTGGTCTGTGGGATCTTACTCTATCTATACTTAAAATAAAATAAGCACAAAAAGTCTGTACTTCGAAGAAAATTAAGATGATCCGAAAAAATTGCCTACCAATTTTTTTTTTTTAAATACTTTATTTTCAGGGTTCCGTACCCAAAGGGTAAAAAACGGGACCCTATTACTAAGACTCCACTGTCCGTCTGTCTGTCACCGGGCTGTATCTCATGGACCGTGATAGCTAGACAGTTGACATTTTCACAGATGTAGTATTTCTGTTGCCGCTATAACAACAAATACTAAAACAGAATATAATGGTACGGAACCCATCGTGCGCGAGTCCGACTCGCACTTGGCCGGTATTCCGGCCGAAGTCGCAGGTGTAAGCTAGTTTAAGAGGAAAGGGTACAGGGCGCTCTCTCCATACAAACGTAGTCGACTGTTTCCTCCCTGGATAATGACACTAGCACAAATATTTTTGTGTCATAAAACCTATAACTGCCATGACTATGCCCCAAATATTTTTTGTTTTCATTTTCTAATTATCATAGAAATTAAGATTGAAAAAACAAAAAATAGGGGCATGGTCATGGCAGTTATAAGTTGTATGCACCAAAAATATTTGCTTTAGCGTTCAGGGAGAAAATAGTTGACTACGTTGGTAATAGTTTGTATGGAGAGAGCCCCCCGGTACCCTTTCAACTTAAGCATAAAATATGAATCACTTTCTACCTCTTTATATTTCCCGAGAGAGTTGTTTGAAGGGGGAACATTTTAATGTAGGTAATGTACATCGATTTTCAATGAATACATAATTTTATAGTTTTACTATTGATTGACTAGCTTTACCCCGTGGTTAGACACGCATAAGTCCCAATACCGCGGAAATCAATACTTCACTATCACTACATAGTATAAAACAAAGTCGCTTTCTCTGTCCCTATATCCCTATGTATGCTTAAATCTTTAAAACTACGCAACGGATTCTGATGCGGTTTTTTTTAATAGATAGAGTGATTCAAGAGGAAGGTTTATATGTATAATACATGCATAATATAGCCGTGCGAAGCCGGTACGGGTCGCTAGTCTATACTTAATATTATAAAGCTGAAGAGTTTGTTTGTTTGTTTGTTTGAACGCGCTAATCTCAGGAACTGCTGGTTCGAATTGAAAAAATCTTTTTGTGTTGGATAGTCCATTTATCGATGAAGGTTATATGATACTTTTTATTTTGATATTCCCACAGGATCGGGAGTTACGCGGGTGAATAGGCGGGGTTATAGGCGATAATCGAACCTCCAACCTTGATTTTGGTTGATATTAAGAATTAGTAACAGAAAGACAAATGACAATAAGATCCTATTTATCCAGTAAATTAATGAAATTAAAAACAGTAATATTGACTTAATATTATTACGTATAGACAAGCTAGGTAGAACCTTAACCGCGTTCCATTTTATAACAGCAAGACATTGAATCATTACATAGTACTTATAAAACAAAGTCGCTTTCCGCGGTCTGTCCCTATGTATGCTTAGATCTTTAAAACTAAGTACGGTTTTTTTTAAGATAGAGTTATTCAAGAGGAAGGTTAATATGTATAATACATGCATAATATAGCCGTGCGAAGCCGGAGCGGGTCGCTAGTTTAGTATATTTTGTTGTTATAACAGCAAAAGAAATACATAATCTTTTGAAATGCTTTTCTTTTTCTTTCTTTCATAATCTGTGAAAATTTTAACTGTCTAGCTATCACGGTACATGAGATACAGCCTGGAGACAGACAGACAGCGAATTCTTAGTGATAGTGTCCCGTTTTTATCCTTTGGGAACAAGGGAAAGATCCAGGCCGCGTCACAGAGGTCGTCAGTTTAGGTATTTGCTACCTAGAATACCTATAAATACAAAGTATAACCTATACGATAAAGGCTGCTATTAGATTGGATATACGAAGGTTATCGCTACCCGATGTGATGTCCAACGGACCGCATCTTGCGACGATGTTCGTTAGGTATAAGGTTTAGGTATTTATACCTAATCTTTAAAAAAAAACGTGTGGCACTCGGGGACTGCCGCGGTAAAGCTATTGCATCGTGCATTACATGTCAATTATAGTCGTCCGTTATTTATCGTCCGTTTTTGTCGTCCGTTTTTTGTCGTCCGTCATTTGTCGTCCGTCAATAGTCGTCCGTCAATAGTCGTCCGTCAATAGTTGTCCGTCAATAGTCGTCCGTCTTTTGTCGTCCGTCATTTGTCGTCCGTCATTTGTCGTCCGTCAATAGTCGTCCGTCACTTGTCGTCCGTCAATAGTCGTCCGTTAGTAATCGTCCGTCAATAGTCGTCCGTCACTTGTCGTCCCTCAATAGTCGTCCGTTAATAATCGTCCGTCAATAGTCGTCCGTTAATAATCGTCCGTCAATAGTCGTCCGTAAATAATCGTCCGTCATTTGTCGGGGGTGTTAGGTTAATATTTTCGTTACGGAATTTCTTGATTCGGTTGCCGCGCCCAAGGCCCGCGATAAAATCTATGCAATAGTTTAAAATCTATAAAAGAAAAATAGACTAAGCAAGAAATCCCTGAAACTACGCGAGCTGCAAGTCTGAAACTTTGCATGGGAAAAGGAACCCCTTTTAGTACGTAGGGGGGGACTGAGGAAGGATTTTTTTCAATCTCTCAACTTCATACATCACTATCACTATCACTTCACTAAATAGTATAAAATAAAGTCACTTTTCGCCGTCCCTATGCCCCTTTGTATGCTTAAATCTTTAAGACTACGCAACGGATTTTGATGCGGTTTTTTTTATTAGATAGAGTGATTCAAGAGGAAGGTTTTTATGTATAATACATGCATAATATAGCCGTGCGAAGCCGGAGCGGGTCGCTAGTTCAAGTCAAAAATGTATTCATTTGAAATCATACAATTTGCATGAAAATACATTGTTATAAAACCAAACAGCATCAAAATCCGTTGCGTAGTTTTAAATAGTGATGTCGTGATAACTACCTAGTAAATCCAAACTGTAAGTAATAAGATCCACCTGCCACAAGATGACGACCCAGTTAGCACAATGGTCACCATGCCGGACTGCCAAACATAGGGTTGCGGGTTCGATTCCCGCCTCAGACATGTGTTTATGCTTAGATATTTGTCTGTGGTCTGGTTGTTTCTATGTATTATATGTATTTACTAGTTGCGCCCCGCGGTTTCACCCGTGTAACTCCCGATCCCGTGGGAATATCAAAGTAAAAAAATAGCCTTTAGCCTTCCTCGATAAATGGACTATCCAACACAAAAATAATTTTTCAATTCGAACCAGTATTTCCTGAGATTAGCGTGTTCAAACAAACAAACTCTTCAGCTTTATAATATTAGTATAGGTTAACAAAAAAAGTATCTAGGTAGTACCTATATCAGTTGTCTAGCACCCATAACACAAGTGTAGTTACTAAGCTTGGGGCTAGATGGCGATGTGTGGAATGTCCTGCAGTATTTATTATTTTTAACTAAATATTTCGTAAAAAATAGGGAAAACTACTTAAAAACATGTCATTATATAAATATTTGTTTATTGTCAACTAGCGACCCGCTCCGGCTTCGCACGGCTATATTATGCATGTATTATACATATAAACCTTCATCTTGAATCACTCTATCTATTAAAAAAAAACCGCATCAGAATCCGTTGCGTAGTTTTAATTAAAGATCTAAGCATACAAAGGGACATAGGGACGGCGAAGAGTGACTTTATTTTATACTATGTAGTGATGATAGTGATCTGAAAAGTTTTGTTCCGCAGGTACCTTAGTTAGCTAGGAATAGTTTCATGCTATGTTTGACCTTCATAGTTCACCTCTGGTTTAGTACTTAGACGACCTCTGCGGCGGAAAGTTTGCGGGTTCGATTCCAGCCGTCGAAAAAATATTTGTATACCGATATTTTGTTTCTGTATGTGTAACTGTACACCGCGTAAATTCCGATCCCGTGGGAATATCGGGATAAAAAGTACCCTATGTTACTGTCAATGAATCAATGTATCCTCATACCAAGTTTCATCTAAATCGGTCCAGTAGTTTCATCTTCTTTTCTATGCTATTTTATTACATACTAGCGACCCGCTCCGGCTTCGCACGGCTATATAATGCATGTATTATACATATAAACCTTCCTCTTGAATCACTCTATCTATTAAAAAAACCGCATCAAAATCCGTTGCATAGTTTTAAAGATTTAGGCATACATAGGGACATAGGGACAGAGAAAGCGACTTTGTTTTATACTATGTAGTGACTAATAAATATATGTACCTATATTCTATCTTATGTCCTTATTACCTTAAATAATTATTTTGCTATTTTATTTATTTATTGTTTGGTTTTTTGTTAAGACAACGCCCGACTGAAGACCAGCGCTGCAGCCAAGTTAGGCTTGACTGTGGCTTACAGCTGAGGTCGACCCATTTGGGCAGCACATGGCTTCTTCAATATTCTTAAGTTTAATGTATGTTTTTTCCTTATTTCTTTGTTGTATAAGTTACCTATTTTTGTGTGTGTGTGTGTACCAAATAAATATTTTTCTTTTTTTATTTCTTTCTTTTAGTTTCGGAGCCTATTAAATGCAAACATACAAACAATTAAATCTTTCCGCTTTATAATATTTTAGATGAATTTATATAAGAGAAACTTTCTATTACAGCAATTAATTTTAACAAACACGGTTTAGTCAGTCAAAGCAAGAAAAAGGACCTTGAATATTGTATTCCCAGACAGGGTTAATTATGACTCTGGTTAGAGGTCTTAGGGACATCCTAAAAAGTCAAAAAGTTTGTTAAATATTAATATCAGGGTACAGCCTTTTAATTCTGACTAATATTGCACCACAGCTACAGAAACAAACAAATAATTTTGTGCCCCCTGAAACTACCCTCACAACCTGCAATGGCCTACGTGGAAGTCACTCAACCGACTCCAGACCCAAGTGAGCTGCTGCAGACAAAATATGAGCAGGTGGAAATTCACTTTGGAGGCTGTGACTGTCGGGCTCCCAATACAATCAATGGACCATCTCCCCTAACTAAAGAATAAGGAACAATATATCAAAATTTTAGCGAAGAGAAGTAGATTCGTTAGTTTTTATAGTTAGGTACCTACCTACTTAACCTATGTCTGGAATATTCATAAACTAGGTTCATAAAAACGTACGTAAAATTATAACTATCATAGACTTTATTGTCCGAAAAAATTAGATTCAGCTCTATGATTCACTATTTTACCTAGAAAATTAATAATTTTTCTAATCCAGACTTTTACTGATGATCGAATGAAATAGATAAAGTAACACGGTGAAATAAAAAATGCCTTGTTAACGCATATTAGCGTAGATATTACGTCACTATTTTACCCAGTCGGGTTATATTAAAAACGGGATGCGCATAGGATTTATTCCCACCCACTTATAATCGATTTTTCCTAACCCATAGCCGATTATCGCCAATAAATCTTATCTATTTTATATTTTCAACAAATTATCTGAACGAAACAAACGCGGACGGCCTCAAATCATGAAAACAGAGGCTCAAAATACTCACCAAGAATCTTACTGTCACCTTTCTGCAGAACAAAATTAGAAACAGACAGAACGCACTAATTGTAAGCACTGGTAAAGTTTTGCCGCGACTAAAATAACAATCAAACTTTTAAAAACACGTTAGGTATGTTTTTCGAAGGTTTTAGAGGCATATTCCTAGTGTTTTCTCGTTATTTTACAAGAGATGTAGCATCGATCGGGTCGCCATGACAGACCCATTTTTCACTGACTGAAGTTAGCGCTCGCTCAGCTGACGGGAACGGCGAGTTTTTTTTCGGCCGACTGACGTGAAGTTGGTTGTGGGAAATGTAAAGAGGTCGGTGACCTTTGGGATACCAGTGTAGGAAAAACTTCTATTTTGGTAGCAATTAATGAGAATATCAGCGCAGTGTTATTTAACGTTTTTACGTCAGTTTTTATTGTATTTCAGTTTAGCTATCGTTATGAGTAGATTGATTTTATTGTTTCATAAACTATAATAATACTTAGACATATTAATTTATTTCATTGTGAAATATTATTTTCTTGTTTGTAGGTAGAAGGAAAATGGGTCGAAGGAAAAATGGTTGCGTTTACATTAAGTACGCGCATAAGAAGTTATACGTCCTCTGTCTGTCTGTCCGCCCGTCCGGCGTCCGTCCGTCTGATATTTATTTTGCGGGCAGCTTCAACCTGTTACTTTAATGTTACAGTGATGCGCGCGCATCTGAAAATTTCACTATCGCAGCTTCAACCTGTTTTTCTTTTGGGTTACGCAGCTGTGTGACTTTTGTGTTACAGATGAGCGTTCATCTTAAAATTTCACCCTCATCATTTTTTCATAACGCGCAGAAGTATATTAAATTCAACGGAATATTTGAAAATGGATAGCGAGTGCCGCGCAACTTTTTAATCTCGCGAGAGATCGGGTCAAACATTCTGAGCTGACTGCCAAGTTGCCAACCTTCATTAATTAGAGAGGACCATGAGAAGAAGATTAATTTCTTGTATTAACTTACCATGGTATAGTAGGAGCCCAGTCCAATTGCACCCTCCTTGGCGCAACTAGAGACATTTTGCATCCGTTTCAAGTCACTCTCCGTTAAAAAATTCTTTATTCGCAGTTTTTGTGAGCCATTTGTTGCAATATTTTGATTTTGACTAATGAATTTATCAATTCATGTACCTGTAAACAAAAGATAGAGAATTAAATACCTGTAAAAATAGAATAGGTACCTACATAACTTGTACCTAGATTCAAAGGTACTTGCTGCGTCCCACGGTTTTACTCGCTTAAGTCCCAATTTTATGAGAATATAGCATTAAAAAGTATCCTACGTACTATTCCAAAGTTCTATCTTACCAAATTTCACCGTAATCGATTCAGTAGTTTTTACGTAAAGAGATTATAAACTTACTAACTCACAATCACTCACATTTAATTTTATGATCACTACATAGTATAAAATAAAGTCACTTTTCGCGGTTACATATCATAATAACTAAGTTCATTATAACTATGTTCGAAATAACTACGGTCGATTCACATAAGTTCATAATACCTAACGGTCGATTCGGCTACACATTATAATAACTAAGTTCAATATAACTATGTTCGAAATAACTACGGTCAATTCACATATGTTCATAATACCTAACGGTCGATTCAACTACTGTTTAATATACCTAAGTTTGATTCAACTAAAATTAATTGAGCTAACGAACGATTGATCTAATGTACGAAACACCTACGGTTTAAAAAAAATTCAAATTAATAAAATACACGCTCCCTAACCAAGTGAAATAGGTAGAATTCGTTTCTAGCACTCGCCGCTCGCTTCGCTCGCTCGGCTCGTGCGTTGTGGTCACAGTTCTAACTTAAACCTAACCTATCCATGTCGGTTCTGGGTAGGGAGTTTTCCGGGTGGACCTTTATAATATGCTGCCCTAACCAAGTCAAATAGGTAAAATTCGGGACATATAAAGACCCGAAGAAAACTTCCTACCCAGAACCGACATGGATAGGTTAGGTTTATGTTAGAACTGCGACCACAACGCACGAGCCGAGCGAGCGAAGCGAGCGGTGCCGCGGCAGCGGCCGGCGAGTGCTAGAAACGAATTCTATCTATTTCACTTGATTAGGGAGCGTGTATTTTATAAATTTGATTTTTTTTAAACCGTAGGTGAAAAACCATAAATGAATTAATTGTAGTTGAATAAACCGTAGGTGAATTTATTGTAGTTAAATTAACCGTAGGTTTTTCGTCCATTAGGTATTTTAAACAATAGGTATTATGACTGTAGTTATTTCGAACATAGTTATATTGAACATAGTTATTATGATATGTAACCCTTTTCGCCGTCCCTATGTCCCTATTTCCCGTTGTATGCTTAGATCTTTAAAACTACGCAACGGATTTTGATGCGGTTTTTTAATAGATAGAGTGATTCAAGAGGCAGGTTTATAAGTATAATACATGCATAATATAGCCGTGCGAAGCCGGAGCGGGTCGCTAGTAATCAATAAAAAAAGTGATCCTCAAAATTTATTCGCATGAAATTACTAAAGTTCACTCTGGCTTTGCGGTAAAAACAACAAAACTAGGCTAAGCATTACACCTTGCAATTTAACTCCTAACCTTGCCCTACTTAGCCTGTTATATCAGCTGAAATACTGAAATACTCTCCAGAACTCGTCGATATTGTCTGTAAACAATCGACACGGTAATGCAAATATTTCTGACACTGATTTATTAATAGACACTCATCCGAGTAAACAAAGTGATTAAAATTACGCAGTGTTTTCAGCTGTTAACCTGTTTTAGATATTGAAGATTGAGTTTAGAGTTTAGCAAAAAAAAGTTGAATGCACTCAACAATCATATAATATGAGTGGGTATATTTTTCTTAAATACATTGGGATACGTAAATAAATGTTATTTCAAATTAAACTTTGCCACGTTATACTTACATAGCTGTATTATAGTATATAGTCTTTAGTTATGCTTTCACATAACGGATGAAATAAAAATTAACTTTAAAACAATTCCGTATTTTTAATAGTAATTTTTATAAATTTTATATGGTATCCCATTCGGCATTCCAAAATTGAAATCACACGCGGTCTTTTGTACTTTGCTTAGACTTTTTAATCAGGCGTCATTCAGGCGTATTTTTCCCAGTTTTCCATTATTTTGATTTTTTCCTCGTATAACGAAAAACGATTAAATAGTTTTAAAACTTCAACATTGTCAGTTTCATTTCATTGTCTCTCGTAAAACCATTAAAACTATTAGAAGACTGAACTAAAATTAGTTTCGCGTAGGAAGACAGTTCTCTATAATCCTAATTTTAAAATTGTTGTCCCACATTTTTGTTAGTTTGTTCCATTTCACCTCTTTTTTAACCGACTGTGTTGTTTTGCAACATTTAATGTGGATTACAACGGTTTTTTTACAACTTTCTTTTGATTTATGACCCTCTTAGAGTTGTAGTTTACAGATTTAAAATAGAGATGGCGCTAGTGGTTTATTTTTCTTAAATAATGGCGAAAATAACTACTTTGCCGATGTCACGTGTTTTTAACCGACTGCAAGGAAAAGGTTATGTCTTTGCGCCTAACTTTGTTGGTTTGTATAAAAGTAGAAAGTCATTTTTTTATTCATTGAGAATCATGTACTTACAGTTGCATGGGTTCACTTTGAATAGAACTTAAAACTAAGTTAGGTAGGCTGTGTGCCTTCTTCTTTTTAGTATTGTTTAGAGCTTTTTCCTAGGTCTGTACAGTCTGTCTGTAACCGTAGTGCGATTTTTTCGTTTATCTAACACTACATACAACCAAAATTGTATGGAAAGTTGAAAAGTGCCCCTAGCGGACGTAATGAGAAGCTTTAAGTTACCATTTTTCTCGTTTACGCATACGTAGTAACGTTTTTTAAACAAAATAACTCTGATTCCGGGCTCTAAGACCATAAAAAATCTTTTTCAGCATTTATATACAACGACACTGTGGAAAAAACAATATTTTTTATTTATCTCTATGTATTTTTTATATATTTTTATTTTATTTCGGTTTAAGGATTTATGCTGATGGAAATAAGTTGCGCTCCGCGGGCTGACCTACATAAGTCCCGTTCACCTGGTTCACAAGGAAATATAGGGATAACTTTTTACTTTACCAGTAGGTACCAGAAACTACAGTGGCTATAAACCTTGCCATTTAATTTTATTGAGCGATTTGAAACTAGCTTAGATAAAATGCCAATCTATCTCTAATTGATTCTGTATTTTTTGCGTGAATCTAAAACATAAAGTAGGATTTGTTCGATTGTTCAAACAAACAACATTTATTGTTCGGTTATTCTTCAAATATGTTTCAACTAGGTGAACGAACTTGTGTCTCTTTTACCCCGACTAAATCTGTCTGTTTGTATGTTCAAAATAAATCAAACGATTTATCTCAACATATTATAGTTAGAGAGCTTCCTATATGATTTCAGTGGCAGTGGTATCGTCTGCTTGGTAAAAGTATTACATTAGCAATACTAGTTTACACGTAGATTGTTTGAGTTTAGTTTTAATTCCGCAAAATAAACATTTTTTTTACTTATTTTTGGTTTTACCCCAAGTAGTTTGGTTATGGTTTTAGAATTTCTTTAGGTTAATGTCTATGATAAAAGATTTCGAGAATTGTATTTTTCCATAAATGCGTGGGTTAAAGTTTACTTCCTGCAAAGTTGATTACACGCAAGTTATCAAAATTCAGAGTTAAAAAAAAAAAACATAAATTTTGTCTGGATATCTGGAAACTTTCTGGATCTCTGTAAAGTCCAGAATCACTACCTAACGATTATATTAAAGCGGCAGAATGGTTTCTGAACCAGTTAAAAACTGACTGTTTTTCTCACTACAGCAGTTGCATACTCTATAGATTGATGACATTCGACGGCAAAACATAATATAATTGAGGTACCTGCACCTACTTTCTTTTGTCTTGTAAATTAATCTTTTATTGTTCTAATTACTATAACACTAAATACGCTTTTATATAGAATTCATATAGAATTGAAGTTTACATAATAACCTGTTAACGTAATCTGTTCTGTGATTCCCTATTTATTATTATTAATAAAATAAAATAACAAAAATGCCCCTCTTCCTGGACGTTGACCAGAAAAAAACCCTAATCAGGTTACTTGGGCAACACCAGCAACGATATTTCATGCCAAACAGACGGTACCACAATCACTCAAATCATATAGAAAGCTCCCTAAATATAAAGATTTGTAGTAAACTATGACATTAATATGACAATTGGGAAATTCGTGTGTTTGATCGTCGACATAGTTTTTTGGTTTCCGAGAAATCTATTTTGTGATTTTATGAGTTTGTTACCTAGTTTCTGGTTTGATTTATGATGAAGTGAACGATTTAGTCCTCTGAGAATGAGAGGCCTTACCATTAGTTACTTACGCACTCGATTTTATAGACCAAGATCCCACCTACCGCCAGACCTTCCTTATTTTATAAAAGCTGAGAATTACTCACCGCATGCCTCCAATACATTTATGAACAACTAGCGACCCGCCCCGGCTTCGCACGGCTATATTATGCCTGTATTATACATATAAACCTTCCTCTTGAATCACTCTATCTATTTAAAAAAACCACATCAAAATCCGTTGCGTAGTTTTAAAGATTTAAGCATACATAGGGACATAGGGACAGAGAAAGCGACTTTGTTTTATACTATGTAGTGATTATGAAGTTCACCATAGGGGCTTGGAAAGTTATCTTATCAGGTAGCAAAGCCAAGAATCGAACCTGTTAATTTTGCAAAAAAAACATCGCTTATATTTTCGTACCAATCGATAATGTTACTAATAGCGATTAATTCCTGGAAACAAACATAGTATGGTAAATGAAAAGAAATAGCTCATTTTTAACACGTTTTTATTAGTTTCATTCACCTGTATGTTTGCTTGCTTGTTTTTATAGTTATACCTACACTTATGTGGATCATCTTTCGATGGTCTGAAAGGTGTTGGAATTATTGAAACTATCTGGCTATTAGGAAAATTAGCGATAAATACAAAAATATAGGCTTTTTTTAATTAACAGGTTCGATTTTTGGCTTTGCTACCTGATAAGTCTCCAAGCCACTATGGTCAGAACTTTATAATTATTGTGCCTACATCGTTTATAACTGTGTTGGAGGCATGCGTTGAGTATATCTCGGCTTCTATAAAATCACAAAGGTCTGGCAATAGGCGGGAGCTTGGACTATAATGTACAACATTGAGTGTTTAGTGTTTACCATGAATTAGTAACACTCGCAGGGTTAAGACGAATCGATTGACGTAAGAGTCATCAAAATCTGTTCACGCGTTTGGCCTCTAGAATATCACATACAAACATACATTTCACGGTCACAACTAATAAGGTCTAGTTGCGAGAAAACAGCCCGTATACAAGTAAAAGAGGTCTTCAAAAACAAAACCATTAGTATTAATGAACAATCAGGCAACAAAAGTGTAGACTGACCGTAGCTCCAAAATATTTTCAAAAGTGTTGTGTTTTGACTTTTTCAAGCAATTTTTTAAATGTTTCTCTCAGTAAAAAACCATTCTCGAACTTCAAGGAATATTCTAAAAAAGAATTAGCGAAATCGGTTCTGCCGTTCTTAAGTTATGCTTAGAAACACCACGTTAATTTTGTAAAAAAATTGTATGGGAGAATATAGAAAAGTGTTGCTTTTAGAGTCTTTCAGGCAATTTTTAAATTTTTGCCCTACTTAAGAACCATCCTCGTACCATATGGAATATTTAAAACAAAGAATTAGCGAAACCGGTCCAGCCGTTCTCGAGATTTGCGCTTCGGAACACTTCAGCGATTCATTTTAATATTATAGAAGACTAATTTATTACACAAACATTATAAGAGTGAAAACATTCCAATAATAGTAATTTTAGAACTCTACACAATGGGCCTGCATTTCTGTTGCCAACTGATCTTTATTTTTATCGTATTTTTCCTCATTTTTCTTGGAACACACCGTATCATTCCCCCGACGTTTCGGGTCAATCCGAAATAAACACAATGTAGGTCTTGCCTTCCTTTGTTCAGGTAAAATCTATTTCGAAAACCGCTACTTTTGCCAAGATTCTGCGTGTTTTGTTTAAACTTATATGTGGTATCATTGGAAACTTATAAACGAGTTTAAACGCAGAATCAATAACGTATCTTTACTTGTTCCAATCTGTCATGGATATCATTTCTGTCACTTAGGCAACGATTTTAAAAGAACATAAGTGGGCTCTATACGCGCACATAGCGTAGGACGATTTCGGATAAGATTTAATGCCCGAATACTCTAACGACTCTTAAATATTTAGAGGTTCCCTAGATATTTAAGGCGCTCCTATTCTATTGAAACATACACTTAAATGTCAATTTAATTTCCACTTAAGATAAGTAGACTTTCAGTATTCGGGCGTAAGACTAGATTAACGGCCGAATACTACTTATCTTAAGGCTACTTATCTTAAGTGGCAATTAAATTTACATTTTAAGCGTAGACTTTAATAGGATAGGAGCGTCTTTTTACCCCTTTTTTTTTCTTTTTTTAGGGGACCCCTAAAAATTTAAGATTCGTTTGAGTATTCGGGCATTAGAAAATTAAATTTTAATTGTTAACACTGTTAAAAAGCGCTGTTCTTCTAATTCTGACCACAACCTTCAAACAAGTGGGAGTCGGACTCGTTCATGAAGGGTTCCGTACCCTGTTGTATAGGAGAGCTCCATTTATTAAGCTATTGCATAGCTTTTATCGCGGGCTTTGAGCGCGGCGACCGAATCAAGTAATTCCGTAACGAAAATAAAACCTAACACCCCCCCATCCCACTCCGCCTACTGTGTAGCTCGGCCGAGCGTTCGCTTAACGTATATGTATATGGTACCTACGACTGTACGAAGCTATGCAATTTTTGTTAAAAGTATTTGTTGTTATAGCGGCAACAGAAATCACTACATAGTTTAAAACAAAGTAGCTTTCCCTGTCCCTATATCCCTTTGTATGCTTAGATCTTTAAAACTACGCAACGGATTTTGATGCGGTTTTTTTAATAGATTGAGTGATTCAAGAGGAAGGTTTATATGTATAATACATGCATAATATAGCCGTGCGAAGCCGGGGCGGGTCGCTAGTACATCTTAAGTAAAAGTTTCAACTGTCTAGCTATCACCGTTCATGAGATACAGCCTGGTGACAGACAGACAGTGGAGTCTAATAATAGGGTTCCATTTTGATGCGACTGCAAGAAAAGTGTTTTGTTTTTCACGCCCCTATCTTTTAATGCTTGTGTGTTTTGTGACGTGCTTTTGACCCTTTGGATATGAAACCCTAAAAATTAAAACGGACTATCAATTCGACATAATCAAGCAAGTAAAAGTTGTAAGCTAAAAACCCTGTTAACTTAGCTTAGTAACGAAATTTGGCTCACAGCCAACACAAAGCAATAGAACTCTGTACAATCTGAATTATTTATGTAAATACCTGTCGAATATACGAATAGTTTAGATAACAAGGGAATTGGTTTTTAAGATAACGTAATAGGTATTTAGGTTTGGCTGGGTTGAGGTTAATCGGGAGTACTTACCTATTACTCAATGGCCTATTCAAACACAGATTCAGGTTATAATTATTACTAGCGACCCGCCCCGGCTTCGCACGGCTATATTATGCATGTATTATACATATAAACCTTCCTCTTGAATCACTCTATCTATTAAAAGAAACCCCATCAAAATCCGTTGCGTAGTTTTAAAGATTTAAGCAGTCAAAGGGAAATAGGGACAGAAAAAGCGACTTTGTTTTATACTATGTAGTGAAGTGAAGTGATTTAAACGGATATATTCGCGTTTTTATTTTTGTTTTAAACCTGATGTTTCGGGAACTTTGCAGATCCCATGGTCACAGGCAGACTGAGACGACATTCGTCTGAACGTCCGTCCGGCGTCCGTCCGTCTGATATTTATTTTGCGAGCAGCTTCAACCTGTTGTGTTACGCAGCTTTAAACTGTGACTTTTGTGTTATAGTGATGAGCGCGTATCTTAAAGTTTCCCTCATAAATGTTTTCATAACGTGCCTAAAGAAGTATTTAGGTAACTTCAGCAAACTTTCGGATTTAAAATATTAGTTAGGGAGAATGGGATAAGGCTAGGAGGAAAATGAAAAGTTAGGATTAGAAGATGTCGCCACCAGTACTTGTATTTGTATACGGGTTGTTTTCCGCAATTAGACCCTTTTTAATTGGGTCCTTTTTGAGTGAGGATGGTCTAGGCTTGCCCAGCACCTACTACCCTCTCAGCTTAGTCGACCATGTCCAGAGGAGAGAACTTGTCAATACTTCTGGAGCCAACTACGCCGCGGATTTCATCACGATGTTCTCCTTCACCTTATGTGCAATGTTAATTAGCGCACATTTTATCTTTACAAAAATTCATCGATGCACGGACGGCCGGGATTTGAATCCACGACTTTCATAATGAAAGTCAAGGTATTTACCACTAAACCAACACCGCTCTTTCGCCACCAGTATACGCCAAACCACGCCATTTAAATGGTACATACTTCCCATTTTGGCAGACATAAGAATTAATTAACAAGCACGCACGAGTTTTGGCATCGTAAACACACACGTGATTTAGTATTTGTAATTTGGATTAAAATTACAGAGTTTTTAAATAAGCGCCATCTATTTTTAAGGCCTTTAAAACATTTTACAAAAGTATAAGCCTATAAATTAAAACACCTACCACCTAAATATATTATTAAGTACTAACCCTATAATTTAAGTTTTACTAAATTATTATTATTATTATAAGCCTAAAGGGGAATCGAGCCACACTTCTCTAGTCAACTGAGATAATACTTTACTGTCCGTCCGTCTGCCTGTCTGTCACCAGCCAGGCTGTATCTCATGAACCGTAATAGTTAGACAGTTGACATTCACACATCGCCATCTAGCCCCAAGCTAAGCAACTAGGCTTGTGTAATGGGTGCTAGACAACTCATATATACTACTTAAGTATATACTTTATTTTGTAAATCTTTACTAATGTCATAAAGCTGAAGAGTTTGTTTGTTTGAACGCGCTAATCTCAGAAACAATTAGTTCGAATTGAAAAAATATTTTTGTGTTCGATAGTCTATTTATCGAGGAAGGCTAAAGGCTACTTTTCATTTTGATATTCCCACGGGACTTACGTGGGTGAAACCGCAGAGCGCAACTTGTATATACTTATGATACATAAAAACAACCAGACCACAGACAAATATCTGCACATAAATACATGTCTGAGACATGGAATGTAACCCGCAACCCTGTGTTTGACAGTCCGGCATAGTGACCATTGTGCCAACTGGGTTTTCAAAACATTTGTGTGTGAATCCGACTCACACTTATTTTGTAAATACCTACTATTTTTAATGATCAAACGAACTTACCAAGTGAAGTTCGATCACAATTATGTGAACGGCTTCATCGACGCAATTTATAAATTTACGAATTTGTAGTAGCATCTCCTGCCATCAGTCTTCACACAGAATATTTAGAGCTTAAAAAATTTCTTACACTGGCAACACTTTTCCTGTCACCCTACCTGACTTTTCGCTCATTCGCCGCCATCATTATATTTAGAGTGAGTATTTGTTACTTAGCACACTATAATTTACATTTCATGGGAGGGCTAATATTTATAAATCCCTATAAACGTTAAGAATTTAAGTAATTAAGTAAGAGGTGGGTGTATATTAAATTGCGTCGATGAAGCCGTTCACATAATTGTGATCGAACTTCACTTGGTAAGTTCGTTTGATCATTAATTATGTTTCACGGCTTCATCTTTGCAATTTATAAATTTACGAATTTGTAGGATGTTTAGAGTTAACATGTAGGTATGTAGTTCTTTAACAACATTCCTACCTCAAATGTGAATTATAGTGAATTATAGTCAACTGTATATCAGTATTATACTAAATTAAATAAAGAACATAATCCATCGAATCAATCTTTTATTTACTTATTGAAAATAATAATACATATCAATCAGCATTTGATAATATTGATTGTGCAAATTCTGAAGTGTCCGGTAATATTTCTTTATTATAGTATTTTGCAAATACAAGTGAAGAGTCGCTCCAACCAGCGGTCTTTCTTATAACTTCAATATTTATACCGGCTTTGCTAGCATTAGACGTGGAGGCATGTCTTGTGCTATGGGCTGTAAAAATGGAAGTATCTATTCCTCCACTTTTAAGAGTATCTTTGATCCAATGGCTTAATCTTTGTGATGATAGTTTTGAATGAGGTCTCTTTAAACTAATGAATAAATTATCACTATCCTGAGCGCGCAATGTGCTTGTTTTATTTATATAAGACATTAAGCAGGAAGCAGGACATATAGCAGGATTAGTTTTAAAATATGGTAATCTTAAAAGTGGCTGGAAAGAATTCGGTCTCGAGGTTTTAATTAAATCCGGTATTTTAATTAAAATCTCAGTATTACTATAGCTAATATTAGTTAACTTAATTAACGAAAATGTTTGGACCCTATGCGCAGTGACTAATGCTAGCAAAGTTAGTGTTTTCTTGGACAGAGTTTCCAAATCAAGATCCTCATTGGGCCATTTTTGTGCTAGATAATCTAAAATGACGTTAGGGTTCCAAGTAAGATTGTACTTTGGATTTGTCGGTCTTAATTTGAAAACTCCCTTCATGAAACGCTTGATCCTATCATCATCGAGACTGCATCCTAATAAGAGTGCTAAAGCAGAACGATAAGAATTAATAGTGCCATATTTGGCCCCTTTATCGAAAATATCAGTTAGGAAATGAATAATTGTTGGAATAGAAGTATTAAAATAATCAAAGTTATTAATTTTGCAATAGGCAATCCAGGCTTTTATACACCCATCGTATTGTTTGTAAGTATTAGGTGACAAAGCTGCTAACATTATTTCCACGGATCTGTCTGATAGAGATCTTCTCAAAAATGCTTGCCTGATAATTTCGCGGCAATGAGGCGAAGGCTCTTGTACAGGTTGTGTGGATTCCTGAAAGGAGAATAAAGTAATTTTTTGTCAGGACCGAAAAATATGAATTCTGATATAGCAAGTTTTTGGAAAATTGGGAACCATGGCTGAGCTGGCCAGTAAGGCACTATAACTATACCTTCTGCTTTATCATCCATAATTTTTCGTAGCACTTTAAGTATTAATGCAAATGGTGGAAAAGCGTAAAATGACAGGTTGGTCCATGACACGGTGAACGCATCAACAACCCAGGCTTCTGGGTCGTTTCTCCATGAAATATATTTTGTACATTTTGTGTTACACCTACTTGCAAATAAATCTACTTGAGGTAACCCTAAACGATCGACAATTTCATCAAAGGCACTGTTACATAATTCCCACTCAATATCAACAAAACGCTGACGAGACAGTGTGTCGGCAACATAATTATCTTTAGTGTTGATATACGATGCAAACACTGTGATCTGACGATTTTCACACCATTGCCATATCTCCTTGCTAACAACATGTAGATGATTGTACTGAACACTGCCCATTCTATTAATACAGGAAATTGCAGTAACATTGTCTAATCGTAACAAAATTTCGCAATATGACAAGTTTTTTGCAAAACATTTTAAATTAAGAAAAGCAGCTTTGAGCTCCAAATAATTGATATGAGCTTCTTTTTCCTCCGTTTTCCAATATCCACTACATTTCACTCCGTTACAACAACCGCCCCAACCGGAAGTTGATGAATCAGAACAAATAACTATTTTAAAATTACTAAGTTTTAATGAAGAATAACTGTTGTCTATATTTTTTAACCACCAGTGAATGTCGCTGTGTAATGTTGATGGTATATCTATGACTTGTTCGTAACTAGAGTTTTTAAGTAAACAATCATATTTGTGTTGTTCAAATATCTTTGTATACAGCCAAGAATATTTAACAGCAGGACATGAAGATACCAGTAAACCAATAAGTTTAGCAAAATCTCGTAATTTACATTGTTTCATAGTTAAAAAGTTTTTCAATAGTGTTTTTAATTTAATTTTCTTTTCATTGGGTAGTTTTAAGGACATTTGTTGTGAGTTGAAAATAAAACCAAGATACTTGCATTCAGTTCTTGGAATTAAACAGCTTTTTTCATAATTAATAATAAAACCTATTTTTTCTAAAACACTTATAGTTGTGTTAATATTTTGTATACAGTCGTTATAAGACTGGCCAAATAAAATCCAATCGTCTAAATATAGGCTAGATATCAATCCTTTGCTTCTTAAGTATTCTGCTACAGGTTTCATTAATTTGGTAAATACAAGAGGTGCTGTACACAAACCAAATGGTAGGCAATTAAATTCATACAATATTCCATTCAATTTAAACCGTAGGTATTTTTTATGATCTCTATGTATAGGTAATAAAAAGTAGGCATCTTTTAAGTCGATTGTGGCCATATGACAATCTTTTGTAATTAGTTTAGAAGCCGTGCGGTAATCTTCCATTTTAAAATGATTAGGTTTTATAAATTTGTTCAGATTTTTTAAATTTAGAATGAAGCGCTTATCACCATTCGGTTTGGGTACAAGAAACACGCTCGATACAAATTCACCAACTGTGTGTTCACATTTTGAGATAGCACCTATTTTTAACAAATAATTAATCGACTTGTTATAATCAACGAATTCTTGTGGAGTTTTAGTAATGACTTCCCGATTTTCAGACTGACTAGGCGTCGTTGTAAACGGGATTTTATAGCCTTTTATCCAGCCTAATAGAATAGGGTCATTGGTGATACTTAACCACCTATTGACATAATATCGTAATCGTGCAGCATAACATACCTCGATATTTAATATCGTCTCTGGAACCTCCTCGACGATGCGGGCGCAGGTAGGGGAAGTTCGTCCGAGGGGCGCGGGCGGCGGTACGAAGAGCGCGGTGCTGGTGCTGGCGCTGACGACGGCGGTGACCGGGCTTGGTGAGCGCGATCCCGTCGTCCATCCGGCTTGCCCGGAACTTTGCGGAAGCCTTTCCAGTTTTTTGAAGTCTGTCTTGATTTTGCAATAAAATTGCTTTTATTGAAGGGTTTCCGTGGGATAGGATTTTTTAATTCTTCCCCCGACCGTTGAATTGCTTTAGCGGCCTTAAGTTTTTCGGGAATGTTTTCTCCGAAAAGAAATTTGTCTCGAACAGTATTTATGAGAGTGTCTTTGAGATTCGTGTTAATTGAGGTAATAATAAGATTTCTTCTCACTTTGGTTTCGTTGAAATGCATATCGCATAGAAGACGGCATGCGTCACTCAACGGTTTTAACACAGATTGTTGTGGATTAGAATTCAATAATGCTTCAGTAGCGGAAGATAACGCGGCTAGCGCAATTCCGATTTGATTTTGCCTTTGCAAGATGGTATGGTCACGTTTTAACACCGACTCACCCACGGCTGCCTTAGCTTCCAAGTTTAGAGTAGGCGGAAGAAGAAGGTCACAGTTGCTTGGCACCAAGTATTCTTTTATGAGTTTATCTTTAGTCTCTGTCGCGAGTCCCTTCATAAGAAGTTCCGACCATCTCTTAGCAATTTCTTTGTGTATAGGTTTTCCTAATTCTGGTGCTGTCTGAGGTGCCTCACCCAATATTTCTAATATGTCGTCCGTTAAAGTTACATCCTCATCACCTTCTGTAACGTTCGCCATCGGCGCCGAAAATATTTCCGTTTCGTGTAACGTTTTTTCGATCGTTTCGTCATCATTCGATGGAACCTCGATAGTTTGTTGTAACAAGCCAGATGATGACGTAGTAGTTGCCGTGGGATTAGATGAGCTATTTCGTGAAGGTAGTTCACCCGACTCGTCTGAAAAGACATAGAGTTCCTTTTATTGTCGGTAATAGACGTTAATTTTATAATAAAATTAACATTAAAAAAGTGGGTACTTTCAAAATATTTTTGAAACGTTCAAGTTCATTAATTTTGCAATACCTTATCAGGTGACCTGGTGTAAACAGGTTTTTAGAATTTACCCACACTTTTTGCGACAGTACAAGCCTATAATTGGCAAGACCTATCACATTTTAAGCATGAAAAATGACAGACAAATAATTTATCGTGACAGTAAAAGCCCTTAATCGGCAGTACCTATCACACTATTATTATATGTCTTATAAGCACCTACCGTCTTCGGTTGACGACGATATAACACGGCAGCGACGACGTGAGCGTCTTTTTTGTTGTTGTTCTAATCTTTCTTCTAACTTCCTTATTTTCATTTGAATAATTTCTTCATCTTCGTTCTTCCTTTTTCCCATTTTGAAAAACCGGACACTTATGTACGTGCGAAGACTTCGGTAGAAAGATACAGAATGATGGCGGCGAATGAGCGAAAAGTCAGGTAGGGTGACAGGAAAAGTGTTGCCAGTGTAAGAAATTTTTTAAGCTCTAAATATTCTGTGTGAAGACTGATGGCAGGAGATGCTACTACAAATTCGTAAATTTATAAATTGCAAAGATGAAGCCGTGAAACATAAATTACAAGAAACACCTAGCCAGACCAGAAACAATAGAAATAATGTCTACAAATACTTGTGCAACGGCGGGGCTCGAACCCACAACCTTCTGCGTCACAAGCACTCCGCCCACTACGTCACAAAGATCGTCAAACACTAAACTTATTAACCCATTAAAATAATTCAACAAATAAGTTGCCGAGTGAATGAGATCTCCATGTTGTGGTTTCGTTGCCAAAACTATAATAATACAGTAACGGATACATCTGTAAGTCATTTTAGATGACATTTTGGAGGGAAAACGCTGTGTTTACGATATTATCAAGTACTAGCTGCGCTCCGCGGTTTCACCCGTGTAAGTCCCGATCCCGTGGGAATATCAAAATGAAAAGTAGTCTATAGCCTTCCTCGATAAATGAACTATCCAACACAAAAATATTTTTCAATTCGAACCAGTAAGTAGTTCCCGAGATTCGCGCGTTCAAACAAACTCTTCAGCTTTATAATATTAGAATAAATATTAAGTATTAGCATTGCTCCGCGGTTTCACCCGCGTAGCTCCCGATCCCGTGGGAATGTCGACATAAAAAGTACCCTATGTTGCTGTCAATGAATCAATGTATCCTCATACCACGACGACCTCTGTGGCGCGTCGGGCGAACACCCGACTGCGACGCAGAAGGTTGCGGGTTCGATTCCCGCCGGGAACAAGTATTTATGCTGACCATAAATTCTTGTTTCTGGTTCTGGGTGTTTCCTATATGTATAATATGTATATATTTACAAAAAAAAAAGTATATAAGTAGTTTATCCGTTATCTGGCACCCATAACACAAGCATTAAGTTGCTTAGCTTGGGGCTGGATGGCGATGTGTAATATGTCCTGAAATATTTATTTATTATTTATTTATTACCAAGTTTCATCTAAATCGGTTCAGTAGTTTAGGAGCATATTCAATGCAAACAAACAAAAAATCTTTCCTCTTTATAATATTAGTGTAGATAGATTAGTCTTTCTATTATCACTATCACTTAGTTTCACTATCACTATCACTATCACTACATAGTATAAAATAAAGTCACTTTTCGCCGTCCCTATGTCCCTATGTCCCTATTTCCCTTTGTATGCTTAGATCTTTAAAACTACGCAACGGATTTTGATGCGGGTTTTTTTTAATTGATAGAGTGATTTAAGAGGAAGGTTTATATGTATAATACATGCATAATATAGCCGTGCAAACCGGAGCGGGTCGCTAGTCAAATAATAAAAATGAATCCCTATTTTCCTTTGTCATCCCATCACGCGTGGACGGCTGGACCGATTACGCTAATTCTTTTTTGTTGTGTTTGTTATAGTCAGGAGAAGATTTTCTTAAAATAGACGTACAAGAAAATGTAAATAAGGGTTCCTCTTTTTACCTTTTGTGGTACGGACTACGGAACCCTAAAAACGGACGCGGGCACAGCTAGTCTTAAATAATAGCTAAAATTAACTCATTAATGACTAAAACAATAGTAATAAAAACACTCCACTGCATACACGTCGTGCGAAGCCATAATTAAGAAGAAAGAAAAAACAATAAACAAAGATTAAACTGTCGCCATCTATTATTGGATTACAGAACTATGTCTAACGCATTAAAAATAATTCAACATCAAATCCATGTACAATAAATCTGTTTTATTCACGCCGACATTGACCTTGGGACTGTCCGCCATTTTTTATTTCCAAAAATAAGCGGGAAAATGGTTTGGCGCGCTTTCACGGCGAAATTGTTATAGTTTGGTTTTAAATGGGTTTTTGAAGATTGAAATGAATCCACTACCGATAAATAAATTCTCAACCCATTGGACGAATGAATGGCACTGTTATTCTAGAAAGTATCTATTTTTTTTTAATCGGGGCCGTAATTGAAGCCTTGGGAACAAGGGCGTTCGGCACCCAAAGTGTGCCCAAAGTCTGTTTTCATGTTATTGCATCAAAAGATGCAATCTCCATCCAGTACCTATCATGTGTCAAAAACTTGTTTTGTTTTCTTAAAAAACTTTTAAAAACTCTTTTTTTTCTGTTTTTTCTTTTCTTTTTCCCTTTATACATATAAGTTTTCTACTCGTCACTCGTCACCATAACACAAGCCCAGATGAGCGATATTATTATTAAATACTCTTGTTTCCTAATGGGAATGGCCGCGTCATGTTCCGGTAACATGACGCGTACCGGAACATGACACTTTTGTGTGAATGCAGGTATTCCATCAATTTATTAGACGTTATCACGTCAAAAAATATATACAGGGTTATTGGTAATTATACTAGCAAGCCGTTGAGGGCCACTTCTGTGCACCTAAACAAACACGTTTCGTTCTACAATTTTTGGAAAATGCAAACCTATTTTTGAAAATTTTGAGGAAAAATTAAGTTCCCATACACCATGGATGGTACGGAACCCTTCGTGCGCGCGTACGGCTCGCACTTGGCCGGTTTTTATTATAAGACTTGGTATTTCTTTTGAAAAAAGTAAAAATTAAGAGAATTTTTGGTAGTCGCAAGATATTTTTTCTTTGAATTGGATTTCCTATAAATTTTCTTTGCAAATACATATAACTGAATTGAGAACCTCCTTCTTTTTTTGAAGTCGGTTAAAAACATAATATAAGTAATTAATTTATAAACAGCAACTAGCTGTCCCGGTAAACGTTGTAATACCATTTACAAAAAAATAAAGTGGTCAAAAGTCAAAAGTCAATTTTTGAAGTTATTGAAGTTATACTTCTTTAGGCGCGTTATGAAAAAATGATGAGAGTGAAATTTTACAAAAGCGTCACACAAAATTCTCACGTCGGACGAGTTTTTTGTCGGACGAGTTTTTTGCCGGACGAGTTTTTTGTCGGACGAGTTTTTTTTTTTTTTTGTTGTTTTTTTTTTTTTTTTTTTTAATAATGCCAAAGAAGTATAACTTCTCACGCGCGTACATAAGTACACGCACCCATTTTTTTTTATTTCTTTGGATTTATAATACATTAAAAGTATTATAGACCACATAAAATCGTCTTAAAAACTAAGTTAGGATGTGTGCTCAAGAAATTCATGGGGTTTTTTTTGTCATGTGATCACGCTCACAAAGGTCAATATTACAAATATTTGAAAGTATTATTTGAAATGGAGCAACTAAAGTCACGTCCATGGGTTTTTATCATTAAAGTAAGACGAAGTATATAATGTGGAGATTAATAACTAACACCGCGACACACGAGAATTTTATGTTGTTGAACGAAATGTTCAAAAAGCAAGAGTCGTAGGCCCGTATTAATAAATCGCTCTCAATATCGATCTTGAGTGCGTATCAATCGAGTGAGTCTTGAGATTTGGTCACTATCTTAAGTTAGGCGTTAATTAATAGATAAAACTCAAGTTTTAACCAGGCTGATATCGCTCTTGAGATTTGAGACTGATCTTCAATGACAGTAACGCTTTGTTCTTGCCTTGAATGATATGTTCTTACCCTATGGTAGGTAGTGTCGTCATATTTTGCTGTCAACTTTTTTTAATGTGAAAACATTTAAAAAATTGTAAGATTTGTATGACCCGCAATCAGACTTGAGTTCACGAAACTACATCTTGAGACATATCTTGAGAGCTGAGTTTGATTTATTAATATGATATGACTCAAGTGATACGTCGCTCTTTAATCGCGTCTAAAGATAGGTTTATTAATCAGCGCAACAACTCAAGAGCAAACTCAAGATTGAAATTGATATTGAGTTCGGTTTATTAATACGGACCGTAGAACGAAAGTTGTTCGCTCAGACGTCTACAACAACCCCCTTTCGTATTAAAACCCCTTCGCTGAAACACATTGTATAGAAACGAGGATAGAAACATTCAAAAACAAGTAAATCCGCAAAAATTTAAAAAAAAAAAAAAAAAAAAAAAAAAAAAAATGCGTAACTATAAATGATGTTTATATTATGTTGCAAATACGTAACAGTTACGCCATGTTCTCAGAAACTACATCGATAGTTTATTTCAGACGGTTCACCTGCGAATAGTTTACGACTTTCCTCAAATATTTCACGGGAATTCAGTTTTATTATTTTTTTGTTTATATCTTTATAACAATGGTGCTTGTAAGTCTTTCGTCACTATCGGTTAGTCACTAACGGGCCTTCAGGGCTATATCTATCTATCGTTTTAGACGAATTGTGTTAGCCGAATTGTTATTAGTCGAATTGTTTTTAGACGAATTGTTTTAGACGAATTGTTATTAGTCGAATTGTTTTAGATGAATTGTTTTAGACGAATTGTTTTAGACGAATTGTTTTAGACGAATTTTCCGCAAATCATATCTATACTTCACTACATAGTATAAAATAAAGTCACTTTTCGCCGTTCCTATGTCCCTCTGTCCCTTTGTACGCTTAGATCTTTTAAACTACGCAACGGATTTTGATGCGTTTTTTATAGATAGAGTGATTCAAGAGAAAGGATTATACTCATGTATAAAACATGCATATTATAGCCGTGCGAAGCCAGAGCGGGTCGCTAGTAGTATAAAATAAAGTCGCTTTCTCTGTCCCTATATCCCTATGTATGCTTAAATCTTTAAAACTACGTAACAGATTTTGATGCGGTTTTTTTTAATAGATAGAGTGATTCAAGAGAAAGGTTTATATGTATAATACATGCATAATATAGCCGTGCGAAGCCGGGGCTGGTCGCTATATATTATAAAGCTGAAGAGTTTGTTTGCTTGTTTGTTTGAACGCGCTAATCTCAGGAACTATTGGTTCGAATTGAAAAAAATCTTTTAGCTCGGATAGTCCATTTATCGAGGAAGGCTATAGGCTACTTTTTATCCCGATATTCCCACGGGATTAGGAGTTACGCGGATGAAACCGCGATTCGCTGCTAGTCCTAAACCATAAGAGATAGCGAAAAAAAGGTTGTCTGTAAAGTCGGTTTACGGGCGATAATTTTACGTGATAACGTCATAAGAACTCTTTGTATCGTTGACATTACCATTTTGCAAACTTTAATGCGTTGCTATGGTTACCTTGTCAATAACATGACGTTGCTATGGAACGGTCTTTGTCAATAACATGATGTTGCTATGGAACGGTCTTTGTCAATAACATGACGTTGCTATGGTTACCTTGTCAATAACATGACGTTGCTATGGAACGGTCCTTGTCAATAACATGATGTTGCTATGGTTACCTTGTTAATAACGTGACGTTGCTATGGAACGGTCTTTGTCAATAACATGACGTTGTTATGGTTACCTTGTTAATAACATGACGTTGCTATGGTTACCTTGTCAATAACATGACGTTGCTATGGTTACCTTGTCAATAGCATGACGTTGCTATGGTTACCTTGTCAATAACATGACGTTGCTATGGAACGCGATGACGTCAACTTTTTTGTGAATGCAGGTGTTCCATTAATTTATTAGACGTTAACACGTCAAAATGCTGAAAGGAATTGCGTGCCTTTTGACAAAAACTAAAAGTGCATCATTAGATGTTTGGAAAAAAATGTTAGACAAACTAAAAAACCCCCGGTCGGTATGGAACACTTTGTGCGCGAGTCCGACTCTCACTTGGCTGGGTTTTTTTTTAGTTTTATTTAGGTTTTTCTTCATTGCTAAAACCACAACCATGTTTTTGTCAAGTCAAGATGTCAGCCATTTTAACTGTTAAAATTGTCATCAAAATGTGTTGTTGACAGATAGACACGGAAACATATTCTTGTGAAGGTCAAACAAATTTAATTATTCTAATAGAGATACGGAAACTATGAAATTACGAAAGTAAGTCTCGAAGTTATAGGAAATAGGAAATGAGAAAGCTGATGAGCTAGCAAGGACGGGATCGGCAGGTGCTTGGACCTGAACCATGTATGGGCCTGCCAGCATGCACAATCATAAAGGCCGTAAAGGATTACGCTGATAAGAAACACACGCAAAAGTGGGAAATCAGCCAAGGGTTACTACATTCGAAGAAATTCATAGGTAGCAGCACCAGAGGGGCTTCTAAATTTATATTGAACAACAGTAGAAGCAAAGCACGAGCTGTGGTTGGTGCCTTGACAGGGCATTACGGAACCAATGACATGCTTTTGAAAATGAACATAACTTCAAATAATGACTGCAGAGCCTGCGGTGATGTCAGAGAAACTATGGAGCACATACTGTGTGAATGCGACGTCTTAGCAGCGAAGCGTATGAGCCTCCTTGGGAATGCGTATCCTAAACCGGAGGAATATAGGTTTCTTCCTCTCAGTGGGATCACCGCGTTAATCGACCACTTCTTCAAAGAGTAAGAAACATTAAGGTAGGGGTAAACACAAAAGATCCCATTCGGTCGAAGTGTTGCTGGCTATTTGTCAGCCCTCAATAGATAAGATAAGATAAGTCTTGAAGTTTAATAAGCTTAGATTCACAAATGTAATTCTAGATTTTGGGAAGGGGATATTTTAAGAAAGAGACATTCTGGGAAAGCGACATTATGAACCTGAACTTTCTAGATATCCCATATTTGACCCCTGGGTTGGTGGTAAGTTCCGTACCTCGTAAGGAAAAAAAAGGAACCAATAAAGATCTACTCTGTTGTTTTTTTTTCTTTTTGGCGCATGCATCTTGCCAGCGTCGAGTATTTTTAACCGACTTCAAAAAAAGGTGGAGGTTCTCAATTCGGATGTATGTATGTTTTTGAAGTGAAAACTTCTTATGGCGCGTTGGGCACTTTTGTGGGTGAGCATTTTCAGCCGTTCTCGCGACAGATTTTGACGCGACAGATGAGATTTTATTTGTGTTAGTCTTTTTGTTTAACTTATACTGCCATCTATTACACAAATTGAGAAACTTAGTTTCTAGAAAGACCGCTATTCGAATGTAGATGGCGCTGATAAAAAATAAACTATATCCCTCTTATTACAAAAAAACTGCAAAACCATAGTTTAAACCTGTACTAAAAGATCTAGGATTTTGTGTTAGTTTTGGTTTAAAATTGATTCTTATTACAAAAAGTAAATAGACCAAGGACCAGAAAATCCCTGGTTTTAGTCGCAACCATAGACAATAGATAGCAAACTCGAAACAAACCATTCTTTTGTTCGTTCAGCGTTCGAAACACCGTTCCTTTTCACAAAATGGTGGTAAGTGAGTAAATATTAAAAACTTATATAAGAAATCGAATACTAAAGTGATAAAAATATAAATTGTGTGTTCAATTATTGTGAAATAGTGTGACTTGTATTTGTTATTCTATGTTCGCGATTACGTTGTTGTATTTAAATTCATCAATTTATGTAGCGTATATCGGAACGCGGCTCGAGTTAAGCCTTTAAGCCTTTTGCCTGCCCCTTTAGAAGTATAAAAAAAAAAATTAAGTAAACATGAAAATAACCTAAATTTCTCAAAAACATAAGAAAACGTAGTGATTATATCCTCTTTGAACATAAGTACGTACTAAAAATATTTACTTATTTATGTTTTTAGTAGGTTTACGTAATATGTTGTTAAAATCTGTGAAAATTTCAACTCTCTAGTTATCACGGTTCTTGAGATAGAGCTTGGTGACGGACAGAAGACGGACGGATAGCGAAGTCTTAGTAAGAGGGCCCCGTTTTTACCCTTTGGGTATGGTACCCTAAAAAGGAGCGAGAATTGGAGTAACGAGGAAAAGGTGAACGTCAGAATTTAATTTTTTGAGGTTAGAAACTTCGTACTAAGTTAGTTAAACTAGGGTGCTCGGCAGTTTATCTTTGACAGGACAGACAAACCTGGTTTTAGCGGTAAACTTCTTTTTGTAATAACGTTTATCTAAGTCCATGGTTTTAATCTCACTAAAACGTAGTTTAATTTTTAGACTTCGTTTTGGAATAAGGGGGTAATTGTTTAAGTGAGTGCTAATAGATGGCAGTAGCAGATCGTTTCAAGAAATATTCTATGAGAAATAACAAGTTTATTGTTTTCACTTCTGCCTGCACTCCCGGAGTGCGCTGTTTTTTCCATGTGCTCTCTTCTTGTGTTTTGCGGTCAAAAGTCTCTACCCACCGTAACGTTAACAATCCTGTGCAGCACTATTTAAACATTACAACAACGTAACCTGTGGATCGAACCCACGTCGGTTGGTGTAGCGGGTGGCCCCTTATACCACTCACACAACTAAACACATAGCTAACATGTTGACAAATAATAATCACACTGAGTACTTTTAAATCAAGTATTTATGTGTTGTGTGTAACGTCTATTAGAAGAAGGTCTTAAGTACAATACTTATTGATAGACGACCCAGTTGGCACAATGGTCACCATGCCGGACTGCCAAACACAGGGTTGCTGGTTCTATTCCCGCCACAGACATGTATTTATGCTTACATTTATGCTTATTTGTCATTGTCTGTGGTCTGGTTGTTTCTATGTATGTATATTTACAAAAGAAAAGTATGTCCTGTCAACTGGCGGAAAAACCGCTCGGGGGTTTCTTCATACATTTTTAATATGGCGCCATCTATCCGCCAGTTGATGAAGTATATAAGTACCTACCTAGTATATGAGTTGTCTAGCACCCATAACACAAGTCTAGTTACTTAGCTTGGGGCTAGATGGCGATGTGTGGAATGTCCTGCAATATTTATTTATTACTTATTATTAGTATTATTGTAACAAACTGATAGTGGACTTATGACGCATAATGTAAATCATCCCTAACTCGGAAAGGATGGAGAAAAACCTTCAAATTCACGAAGACAGAGAAGCCAACATAATGGCATAGAAACTATCTATAGTGTGTAAAATATCAAACTACCCACATACTCTACTCCCAACAGACATTGTGACTTTATACGTCACTTTATGACGTACAAAACTATTTTAAAACGAGTAACATTTGTTTGGTTTAAGACAAAACGCGTGAAATGCGTAATGGAGTGATGAAAACTTAAATTGTTGCATGAATAACAAAATAATAAGCGTTTGTTGCTAGCTTATTATGATATTCCTACCATCCTACTAATATTATGAATGTGAAAACGGTTATTATAAGTAACTAGCGACCCGCCCCGGCTTCGCACGGCTATATTATGTATTAAAAAAAACCGCATCAAAATCCGTTGCGTAGCTTTAAAGATTTTTTAAGCATACAAAGGGATATAGGCACAGAGAAAGCGACTTTGTTTTATACTATGTAGTGATTATGATGCAAATAAGACAGACAACAAATGAAAGCATGTGTGTATGTTTGTTATTCCTTCACGCAAAAACTACTGCACCGATTGCTATGAAACTCTGTATATAGCTGGAGACCTAGCTGAATTAACACATTAGCTATACCTACTACTAGGGTTGCCATCTCAAAAATCTGCGAAAGCACAATAAGCGTCAAAACCCCGGATTTCGAAGCTTAAACCCGGAGAATACCGGAAAAAACCAACAACTTTTTTATTTATTTTAAACATAACCTGTAACAAACTATTAAAGTAGTCAGTTTTACATTTTTATACAATTAAGATAAATCATAAACCGGTCAAGTGCGACTCGGACTATCGCACGAAGGGTTCCGTAACGTTATTATATTCTGTTTTTAGTATTTAATTTACCTATTTGTTGTTATAGCGGCAACAGAAATACATAATCTGTGAAAATTGTCAACTGCCTAGCTATCACGGTACATGAGATACATCCTGGTGACAGACAGACAGACAGTCGAGTCTTAGTAATAGGATCCCGTTTTTAGTAACGGAACCCTAAAACCCTAAGTTTAATAAATTCAATATTATTTTCAGCCCAATGACAGAATCATCTACTAATATTTCATATCTATCTATAATTGTTTGTATAACAATTTGGCAGTCTGTCCGTCTGTCTGTCATGATATCGATAAAGGTTATCGACCGAACATAAATAGTTGTGTCTATTTCAGGAACACTAGGTCATTAGATTTGATATTTTGTTACATTATAATAGACTGGTCGACTAAGCTGAGAGGGTCCGGCATGGCACAATGGTCACCATGCCGGACTGCCAAACACAGGTGTTGCGGGTTCGATACCCGCTACAGACAAGTCAGTATTTATCTATTACTACCGACCCGCCCCGGCTTCGCACGGCTATATTATGCATGTATTATACATATAAACCTTCCTCTTGAATCATTCTATCTATTAAAAAAAAACCGCATCAAAATCCGTTGCGTAGTTTTAAAGATTTAAGCATACAAAGGGAAATAGGGACAGAGAAAGCGACTTTGCTTTATACTATGTAGTGATCTATCTATACTAATATGAAGAAGAGATAAAAGCTGAATAGTTTGTTAGTTTGTTTGAACGCACTAATCTTAGGAACTACTGGTTTGAATTGAATAATTATTTTTGTGTTGATGGATAGTCCATTTATCGAGGAAGGCTTTAGGCTACTTTTTCAGGACAATGGGTATTACACCACACTGATTCAGGGTCCCTGAATTTAGGGTGGTTAGGGACCTTATTATTTACCTCGATTATTACACTACACTAAAAAGGGACCCTAACTCAGTCGGACAGCGAATCTAGGAGCGGCTTGACACCATGCCACCTGTATTAACAGAACATAAAAAAAAACATAAGTGAAAACTAAGAGTGCAGGCAGAAGTGAAAACTGTATATCTGTGTAAAATCTCATCTGTCGCGAGAACGGCGGAAAATGCTCACCCACAAAAGTGCCCAAGGCGCCATAAGAAGTTTTCACTTCAAAAAAAAGTGTGTGTGTCAGCTCCGACGCACGACTGGAGTTTACTCCATAAGTACGAGTATCTAACCATATGCAAAAAGAGTTTTAGATGAAATGAAAAAAAAATAGTCGGACGACTATTTGTCGTCCGTCAATAGTCGTCCGACATTTGTCGTCCGTCAATAGTCGTCCGTTAAAAAATACCATATGTAAGTCTTAATACACTCACAGCCAAATTAAAAAACTGTATAAATCTGTGTAAAATCTCATCTGTCGCGAGAAAATCTCATCTGTCGCGAGAACGGCTGAAAATGCTCACCCACAAAAGTGCCCAACGCGCCATAAGAAGTTTTCACTTCAAAAAGTATTTAAGAAGGACTCCCTTGGTACGGAACCCTTCCTGCGCGAGACCGACTCGCACTTGGCCGGTTTTTATCCCTTTACGGGATCGGGGCTTAAGCGGGATGAAATCGCGAAGCTCAGCAAGTTTACTAACTTCAGTGATAAAACTATTTCTTTAAACAGATATTCTATTGGTGTATTTATTTGGCAGCCATCAAACTAAATACACTTCAATCAACAGGTTTTCTTCGTCGAATGCTAGATGAGTGATAGAGTGATGTGTTTCAATCAGTTTACAACGTTGCGTAGAATGGTAATGTCAATACGGTCAAATGAAAGGCAACGCCGATCTCCGCAACGAGGTCTCTTTTAGTTGAGTCCATTTTGGGTGAGGATGGAGTACCTACGTATGCTCTAGGGCAGGGGCATGGCAGGGGTCACCAATTAGTTTTGCTCAGCCTGCCTAGCATGAAGACCAAAACACGATACGATAAAGCTATATCACGCGATATAACTACATCAACTCTCAAAATATGATACATAAAGCCGCCATGTTGAATTTTTATTATAAATTGCGATAAAAATTATGATAAAAATTCAACATGGCGGCTTTATCTATCATATTTTGAGAGTTGATGTAGTTATATCGCTTTATCGTATCGTGTTTTGGCCTTCATGCTAAGCTAGCAGGGTCCGTTTTAAGAAATGAAACGATCATAGCGGTCCGCACAAAACAAAATTACCAACTTTTTACGAAAAAAATAGCATAGGATTTTTTTCATATCAATGAGAAAAATGATATTTTATGTCTGAAGTTTAGAGTAAAATTGGTGCAGGCTATTGACATTTAATCATGGAGATGTTCATCAGTAAGTCGAGATCGAAATTTATTATAAATGAAGTTCATCTTCGAATTGTGATTACCCACCCCCTCGCGACGCGAAGCGTGCTTCTCCGCCGCGACGATCAAACTCGTTACCCACTTCGTTCAGCCGTTTTCAGCGAATGGACGTCAACAAAGATAATGCGGGGCAGATATTTTTATTAAATTACGTATTTTGTACTGCAGGTTGCTATGTTCTCGCGGTCCGCACACAATGGGTCGGCGGGCGGTCCGGATGCGGACCGCGGACCCGTGGTGTAGGGTTTCAGCTCCGGAATTCCGGTTTTAACAAAATTTCGGAATTCCGACTTATTTCAGTATCATTTGTAATACCGGAATTGGTTAGAGCAAAACAGGCAGTTTTCTAAGACGGCCGGTGGCAATAAAGGACAATGCTTCAAGTATTTAAAAACAATACCGCCTACTAGTGTCGAGGCTGAACGCGATTTTTCACCAGTTTCTTACATTTGTAATCGTTTAAGAAGTTCTCTAACAGACAACAGCTTGAATGCACTGTCATTTTTAAAATTTCACATCCAACAAAAGTTTTAAATGACAGATTCCTTAATTTTTAACTAAAGTTCTGTGCCATTATTCACTAAGCTTCAAGTCGTTGGGCGCGCGTGATTAGGACAAGATTGCCATACAAAAACCGCACCCCCTCCGCCCCTAATCACGCGCGCCCAACGACTTGAAGCTTAGTGAATAATGCTACTGAACAGCTATTTCAATGGATTTTTCTATTCCTACCTAAAATACCCCTACAATAAAACATTTCGATAACATCAGTTGTTCAATAAATATTATGCATTATGTACCTATACCTTTTCCCCCTTATTCCAAAACGAGGTTTAAGGATAGTCCGAGATGTGGACCTTAGATTTAGATACCGATTTACTCGTGAACTATAATAGTCTAAACACTATCCATAATAATCTATAGAGATAGTATTTAGACTATAGTTTCCTATATAATTTATAGGGATAGTCTAAATCTAAGGTTTAAACCTACATCTCGGACTTTCCCTAAACCTCGTTTTGGAATAAGGGGGATTATGTTTAAAGGAAGCATCGAATTCCGGAATTCCGGAACTGAATAGATCGATATTGAAACTGAATTCCGGAATTGAAAAATGTACCGATATTCAAGCCCTAGTCTACACGTATACCATCAAAAGGGTCCTGCCGGAAGACCAGCGGCTGTGTCACCAAAATGTTGGTGCAGCTATCATTGCTGAGGGAGAACCTTTTTGGAGGCACACGGCTCCTTAGATCTTATTCCTTTTTTTTAAGCTATTGCATAGCTTTTATCGCGGACTTCGAGCGCGGCGACCGAATCAAGAAATTCCGTAACGAAAATAAAACCTAACACCCCCCACTCCGCCTACCATGTAGCTCGGCCGAGCGTTCGCTTAACGTGTATGTATATGGTACGACTGTACGAAGCTCGCACGATGCAATAGCTTAACCGCGGCAGTCTATGAGTGCCACACGTTTTTAAGTTTTAAGCTATTGCATAGTTTTTATCGCGGGCTTTGAGCGCGGCGACCGAATCAAGAAATTCCGTAACGAAAATAAAACCTAACACCCCCACTCCGCCTACCATGTAGCTCGGCCGAGGGTTCGCTTAGCTTTTTTTTATGTTTGTTACTACTTTTTTCTGATTGTCTTGTGTCGTGTGGTTGTCCAAATACATGTTTTCTTTCTTTCTTTCTATCAGCTTAGTCGACCATGTCCAGAAGAAACTCGTACGTCTTGACTTATCTAAGACGCGGTTTCCTCACGATGTTTTCCTTCACCGTAAAAATGCGTAACAAGGGTTCACGATTGACCGTCCCCCTAACGGTCCCCCTGTCAAGATTTATTTCACGATTCCCGTCAATCGTCCGTCGTGACCGTCAATCGTTGAACAGTTTTAAATTTTTTCAAGCTTATCCGTCGCCCTAGTCCAAGCGGTGGTCTAAGTAAAAAAACGATCAGAAGGCCAATTCTCGTAAATAATATTGTTTATATTACATTTCAATATCATCCCGATTGCATTTCGATTGCAAAAGATACCTTCAAAGTCAGTTTTTTATTACAAAAAGCTGACTTTGAGGGTATTTTAAGGTACTTTGAGTGTATTATTTGTGATCGAAATGCAATCTTTTTTTTTTTGACATTTAATTGATTTATCTATGTACTGATTGAATTTACTTTGGATTTAATTTATAATACTTTAATTGTAATTTTATTTTTGACATTACATTTAGTTGACATTTAAGTGTGATGACATTGAATTTTATTATCTTAATCTTTCTTCATAATATATATAAATCTCGTGTCACAATGTTTGTCCTCAATGGACTCCTAAACCACTTAACCGATTATAATAAAATTCGCCCACCATGTGCAGTTCGATCCAACTTGAGAGATAGGATAGCTTACATCCCGATATTCCCACGGGATCGGGAGTTACGCGGGTGAAACCGCGGAGGGCAGCTAGTTTTGTTATATATTTTGATTTTGTTTATCTTTATTGGTGTGATTTATGTGTATTTTATGGATTTTAATTATCTGAAATAAATGTATTGAATTGAATTGAAATGATATTGAAATGTAATTTAAACTATGTTATTTACGAGAATTGACCTTCTGGTCCAAGTAAAAGACGAACGAAATTGAAACAAAAGACGATCGACGCTGACGGCTAGCGGAAAATATAACTTCCTGGTTACCTAGCTAGGTCATTCGACCCGACCTAGATTCGTAGCAACAAAACAAGGAATTCCTAATTGAATCAGTTCCAAATACCTATTGTGTACCTAAAGTCGCGGAAGTTGAATAGCCTTAACGTTTACAGCACTGACCTCCTTAAAATATGCTGACAAGAGACTTTTTTGACGACCTAGTTGGCACAATGGTCACCATGCCAGACTACCAAACACAGGGTTGCGGGTTCGATTGTTGCCTCAGACATGTATTTATGCTTAGATATTTGTCGGTGGTCTGGTTGTTTCTATGAATTATAAGTGTATATTTACAAAGAAATGTATATAAGTAGTAAGTATATCCGTTGTCTCGTACCCATAACACAAGTGTAGTTACTTAGCTTGGGGCTAGATGGCGATGTGTGGAATGTCCTGTAATATTTATTTATTTATATCAGTCAGTCAGAATTTCATATATACCTACACATGTCATACTCTGTCATTTCTGACAGTTTAAAATATACGTAAATTATTTCTCGGAAAATTCACGCGTTCGTGTTTCTCTCGTCGGAAACTGAAATAAATGGTTTTCGGGGAAACTTTTGCGGCCATATTGAAATAAAAACAGGTCGTTGGCCCTGATTTTTTATTTATTTTAGGATTTTGTGTGAGTCAATTTTCGGTACCCTAAAAATAATGTGTCTTGTTTAAGTTTTCAAAGAAATATTAATTTGAAATGTTGCTTTGCTGGTTGCTTATGTATTAGGTACTTAGGTACAATTAATAAATATATAACCTCTTACAATTAAATCATTTTTAGGGTTCCGTACCCAAAGGATGAAAACGAACCCTATTACTTACCCTATAAGACTCTGCTATCTATCTGTCCGTCCGTCTATCTGTCTGTCACCAGGCTAATGTGAAATTTTCACAGATGATGTATTTCTGTTGCCGCTTTAACAACAATAAATACTAAAAACAGACGATAAAATATATTACAGTGGGGCTCCCATTCAACATTCTTTATTAATAGTCGTACGAAAGGGTTCCTAACTTCCTACCTAAAGCTAGAGTTGACAGCCATGGACAGCACACAAACTTTTGTCAATAAAATGGCGAATAGGTCGTGTCGTGACAGACCTTTGCCATGATTCATTAAGGTTTAAGTCGTGTGCCATGCCAAAACAGCACTAAGATTTAAATAAAAAATATATATATTCAATAGGAATCGTGCAATGCATTAAGTACATCACGTTGAAGCATCTTATGAATTAAGTTAAGATGTGTGCCTTGCCTTCAGAATGCGCCCACCAATGAGAAGAAGGCAAAAGAAACACATGGGAGTTTTCAGAAGTATGTGATTAGGGCGCGATAATTTCAGTTTTTGTATAGCAATCGCGTCCTATCACATACGCCCGACGACTAAAACCTTAGTGAATCGAGGCACTTGTCGAAAGCCAGTGACAGCACAAAAACTTGTGTCAATAAAATGGCGACTAAGTTGTGTCTTGGCAGATCTTTGCCTCAGTTCACTAAGGGTTAACTACCGTTTTTGTAAGACCTTTATGTTATGTATTTCGGTTAATAAATGATCTTATCTTGTAAGGTAATCGCAACCTAATCACACACGCCCGAACACTTAAACCTTATTGAAAGCCATTGACAGCACAAAAACTTGTGTCAATAAAATGGCGGATCGACTGCGACAGATCTTGTCAAAATATGAGACGAGGACGCCTTCTTAGTTTTGTTTCGTCATTGGTCTCAGTAGTTGTTTACAACTCATTTACAACTATATTTACTTTAGTTTGACAAGCTTCCAATTTCATATTATTTATATTTTTTTTATCTACAATCAGTCCTTACGGTACAGCTGGTACAATTAATATTTTTAAAACTAGCAGCGCTCCGCGGTTTCACCCCCGTAACTGCCGATCCCGTGGGAATATCAGGATCAAAAGTATCCTATGTTACTGTCAATGAATCAATGTATCATTATACCAAGTTTCATCTAAATCGGTCCAGTAGTTTCTGAGTCTATTCGTTACAAACATAAAAACAAACAAAAAGAAATGGTTGTCTGTGGATATCTACTACTTACGTGATAAAAACAAAAACAAAAGACATATATTTAAAATCTTAAGTAAACTTTATTAACCCCAGTTATAAATGGTTCTATCTAACGGACCATTTCTAGAAAATGGTCTACCTACAGTAATATATGTCTCATCATACATCGTACGTATGCGCCCGGCCTAAAACAGTTTTTGTAAAGTTTCAGCTACTTCTCCTATTTAAACTCGCGTAACTCCCGATCCCGGAGTATTGAGATGAAAAAAAGTTCACGTATTATCTAGGTTTCCAATTATCTCTACGTAAGTATACCAAGTTTCATCAGCAATCAGGTATTTATATAAATATTTTTCCTTTTTTTCCTGTTTACAAACAATCTTCGCGAGTAGTAAACATATTATTTTAGTCACAGAATCTAATTAGAGGAAGAAAATGTCGTCGAAAAACTGGGCAATATTTTGTTTGAAGAAACTGTGCTAAGATTTTAAAGATAACGGCTACATAGAAGTTTAGCTAATTAGGCAAGTATGAGCTGTAACTCATTAGACGTTTCGGATTATAAGACGTTTTGCTAGGGTACACTACTTTTCGCATAAAGTCTAATGTTATAAATATGACAAGGCATAATTATTGGTTTTAGCATAATTTCTAAGACATAACTACATTTGACATGAACTAAAAATATTTCCGTTATGAAGGGTTCTCGAAAGAAAAACGGGACCCTATTACTAAGACTATTTATTGTCCGTCCGTCTGTCACCAGGCTGTATCTCATGAACCATGATAGCTAGACAGTTGAAATTATTACAGAGTTTTTCTGTTGCCGCTTATAACAACAAATATACTAAAAAAAGAAAAAATATATATGTGTTCAAGTGGGTTTCTCATACGGAACCCTTCGTGCGCGAGTCAGACTCGCACTTGGCCGGTTTTTTATCCCAATACCTGAGACAAAGTCGGAAATCTTCGGAAAACACTTCAACATCGGAAAATGTCGTAGAAAAACAAGATTTATAAAAAACAATTGAATTGCTTCAATTCTATTAGCTAAAAAAAAATACACAGTCGAATTGAGAACTTCCTTATTTTTAAAGTCGGTTAAAAATCAAATTACCTAACGCAATACGTAGCTGTAAGTAGCTACATATTTTACACACGTCACTAAACCAACAGTAAATTATTTATAGAAAAATAAAACAAAGAAGAAACAAATAATACTCACTTACCAATTCAAAATCATTATTTTAAAAAAAACACCCACACACACAAACTGTCAAAATTTTGACGTTTCACGTCAGAAAACTGTCACTTTGCCTATTTTTCGAAGAATTAGAGCAATTAAGGCTGTATGGGTTTTAGGACCCTGTGCCTTTCTTTTTTTGGATGGAAATAAAAAAGAGTATAACTTTTTAATTTATTATATCGCGAGCGGCCACGCACGACGCGCGCTCCGATCGCCGATCGACTGGACTGTGTGCGGTTTATTTTATTACAAATACAAAATGTAAATCTGGACTGGGATGATATTAAAATTAGTTTTAGAGATGGGAAATAAGGAAATACTTGTCGATAATATTTTGATGGTTTTTCTTAAAGGTAGCTTTGTTGGAGATGTAGATCTACATAAAATTAAAGTCACATCCATGGAGAGCTGCACAATTTATGCTTTATAAAATTTTTGAACCTGTTAATGGACATGTCAATGTACATACATCTTTAAGTAACTTATTATAAATAGAGCACACATGTGACATTAAAGGACCTGTTTATTTTCCGGAGCCTACTACCGGGCACGGTCAGCTCATCCCTATTTCTTAAGTTGAAATTATGAATACCTATCGCTATTTTAGCGAAAAGGATTTTGTGAACGTATAGCAAACATATAGCTTAAAAGCGTAGAGTCACTATAGCTGGAGACGCGGTGTTAGTGTAGTACATAGTACGACGACCCAGTTGGCACAATGGTCACCATGCCGGACTGCCAAACATAGGGTTGCGGGTTCGATTCCCGCCTCAGACAAATATTTATGCTTAGATATTTGTCTGTGGTCTGGTTGTTTTTATGTATTATAAGTATATATTTACAAAAGAAAAGTATATGAGTAGTATATCCGTTGTCTAGCACCCATAACACAAGTCTAGTTACTTAGTTTGGGGCAAGATGGCGATGTGTGGAATGTCCTGCAATATTTATTTATTTATACCTCTACTTTCAATCTGAAGGTCGTAGGTTCGAATCCCAGCCAGCCGTGCATCAATGGATTTTTCATTCGAAAAATATCTAGACAGGGCCGTAATTCTGTATGTCAACTTGACGTGTCTTTCGTGTGACACGGTCAAATCTATATGATACCTAAATAAAAATCAATTGCTATTCGTTAGTCTCGCTAAAACTCAAGAATGGCTATACCGATTTAGATGATTTCGGTTTTTAAATGTTTGTCGTAGTCCACCAGGAAAGGTTTAAACGGTGAGAAAGATCGGACTCACGCGGGTGAAATCGCGGGGCGCAGCTAGTATTTTCATAAATATTTCTTAAATTACTAAAAAAAATTGACACAAACTATCAACAAACCTATCTATTTTGTGTGGTTTCCATTCATATTTACATAAATACACGCGAATTCGCTATTGACGTCATCAAATAGTATTACGGAATCAGGGCCCAGCAGGTAAGAGGAAGACTCTCTAGTAACACATGTCAAATTTTGGCCCACCATCTACCAAACACCTTGTATTCCTATCTATAGTACATGTTTGTTTGTTTGTTTGTTTGTTTGAACGCGCTTAACTCAGGAACTACTGGTTCGAATTGAAAAATTATTTTTGTGTTGGATAGTCCATTTATCGAGGAAGGCTATAGGCTACTTGTCAGTTTGATATTCCCACGGGTTTGGGACTTACGTGGGTGAAACCGCGGAGTGTTAATAGTCTTACATAAAATTGTAGTTTAAATAAATAAATAAATATTTCAGGACATATTACACATCGCCATCCAGCCCCAAGCTAAGCAACTTAATGCTTGTGTAATGAGTTTATCGATAGAATAATATCGACAACGATGTCCCATCCCTAATCCATATCGTTACACCTGGCCCGTTTTCCGAGAACAAACTATTGTATATTTTTACACGAGCCACATTCATTTCAGTTAATATTTTACTGAAAAACCTGAATCATATTGTAAATATGGTTTTATTTTTGACTAGACTGCTTGGTTTTACTTATATAAAACGGAATATTGATACAGGGTCATTGGTCATCATATCAGCAAGCGGTTGAGAGCCACTTCTGTGTACCTAAACACACAACTTTTGTTCTATGACTTAACCTAAACAAACTCAAACATAGTCTCAATATTTTCAAAAAAAATGTTCAGAATGCCAATTCTCGTAAATAAAATTGTTCAAATTACATTTCAATATCATTTCGATCACAAAAATACCCTCAAAGTAGCTCAAAATAACCTCAAAGTTAGCTTTTTGTAAAAAAAAAACTGACTATTACAAACGTAGTCAACTGTTTTCTCCCTGGATAATGACACTAGAGCAAATATTTTTGATGCTTAAAACTTATAAACTGCCATGACCATGCCCCTATTTTTATTTATTTTTTTATTTTTTTGATTTTAATTTCTATGATAATTAGAAAATGAAAAAAACCAAAACATAGTCATGGCAGTTATAGGTTTAATGCAACAAAAAAATTAGTGCTAGTGTTCATTATCCAGGGAGAAAACCGTTGACTACGTTTGTAATAGTTTAGTTTAGTTTATATGGAGAGAGCCCCCGGTACCCTTTCCTCTTAATTAGGTTAAGAGGAAACGGTACCGGGGATACAAACCCAAACAAACATAACCTCAATATTTTCAAAAAAATGTTTTGATAGCCAAAAATGTCGTCAAACAAAAGTTGTTTGTTAAGATGAACAGAAGTAGCCCTCAACCGCTTGCTATGATTGCCAATGACCCTGTATAATTAGGTATCTGCGGGTAATAAGGGCAGCAAAAAAGTTTCTTTAAAACCTTGATATAAGTGACAAACAAGAAAATAAACAAATGAATAGTTTTTCAAATCGACAAAATATTTATCTAATGAAAGGTAGTTAGTTTTCCCTATTTTGACAAAATATTTAGTTTTTATTAAGGTGGCAGGTGGCTCTTATTACCAGCAAGTGCCTTATAATAAGTAGGTATTTATTTACAATGAGGTAACCTCTTTCTAACACAAAAATAATCATCTAAATCGGTTTAGCCGTCTTCGAGTAATCGGTAAACCATCGGTTAGAGTATTGAGTTGTCTAGCACCCATAACACAAGTCTAGTTACTTAGCTTGGGGCTAGATGGCGATGTTTGGAATGTCCTGCAATGTTTATTATTAGAACAAATATTTTGAAAAAAATACGCGTCGAATTTAGAACTTTTTCCATTTTTTGGTTTTCGTCGGTTAAAATTGAACAATAAATAAAAAATATTATTGCTTAGTAACTATTAATAATTTACGCGTAAGTATAAAATATTCGCGGAGAGTATTGAACCCACGCTTTCCGGGTTACACGGTGACTCAACCACAACCGACAAATGACATCTACTTCGTCGAAAAGAAATGGGAACGCAAATGATAAAAAACATTTTTATAAAAATATCGGTCATTTCACGCCAGTAACTCCCGATCCCGTGGGAATATCGGGATAAAAAGTACCATAAGTTACTGTCAATGAATCAATGTATCCTCATACCAAGTTTCATCTAAATCGATCCAGTAGTTTCGGTATTATTAACAAATAAAAATAAGTCATAAAAAATTTAATATTTAAGAAACAGCAAAATGGTTGGGCCATTCCTGTCTGTCCCCGAGCCCTATCACCTATTGGTGGCAAACGAGAATAAATAAATAATTTTTTTTGTTTAAATTGTATTAATTTACATTTACATAAGTATAAAATAAAGACACTTTTCGCCGTCCCTACATCCCTATGCTTAGATCTTTAAAACTTTGCAACGGATTTTGATACGGTTTTGTTTAATAGATAGAGTGATTCAAGAGGAAGGTTTATATGTATAATACATGCATAATATAGCCGTGCGAAGCCGGAGCGGGTCGCTAGTTAACAAATAAAAATAAATCATTAAAATTTAAATATTATAAAAACAGCAAAATAGTTGGGTCAGTCCTGTCTGTCCCCGAGCCCTATCACCCATTGGTGGCAAACGAGAATAAATAAATAATTTTATTTGTTTAAATTGTATTAATTTATTTGAAAAAAAAACCTTTTTTTTATCCAACGGTTTTAATTTGCCTTTTTAACCGACTACGTAAAATCCAAAATGGAGGATTATGTTTTTAATGTATATTTGGTATCTCTACTTTAATTTGAATTTGTTTGTATTAAATTGACTCTGAAACTACTAGACCAATTTTAATAAAACTTTGTATGAGGATTTATTGATTTATTGGAAGTAAAATAGGTTACTTTTAATCTAGATATTTTCACGGGATCTAGATTTACGCGGGTGGTACTGCACTGCTAGTTACATAATAGAAATCCCTTTGTCACATACTATACACTTTTAGGTATTACTAGCTGCGCCTTGTGGTTTCACCCGCTTTAGTCCCGATATCGTGGGAATATCGGGATAAAAAGTAGCATATAGCCTTTCTCGATAAATGGACTATCCAACACAAAAATATTTTTTCAATTCGAACCAGCAGTTCCTGAGATGAGCGTGTTCAAACAAACAAACTCTTCAGCTTTATAATATTAGTATAGATTAATGTTATAGTTTTCATTCGTATTTTCCTTATAAGATTTAATTAAACCTATCGTGGTTATTTTTATCACTAAAGTTATGAAAATGGTGCTTGTAAATAAATAAATGCTATTTACACACTTTTGGAACAAAGTCCCAGTACCTTTTTGGAACGAAGATTATATCCACATATACATAATCTTTGTTCCAAAAAGGTAAGTATACTAGTTTCTCTTACGTTTCTTCGTTTCACGTTATCGTAACGCGTAACGTTTTTCTCGGCTAGGTCGTTTCATCAACCCGCGATAAAGAACGTCGTTCCAAAATCATGGTCAATATCACGAAATTTTTCTTTAAAAAAATGTATTTATCTAAAGACCTAAGTTACATAACACCATTAGGTATATTTTTATCTTAAAATTATCAATTTTCCTTAATTAAAAACGTTTATTTATCTAAAACCCTAAGATAAAGTCCACCATATTAAATCATTGAGAATCTAAGGACCTTCACAAATAGCACACAATCATACCGCCATGTTGTGATAAATATAGATTTATGTTTGTATGTGTGTGTCGTGTAGTTAGAACACGTAATGTTATGTGTGTTTCCATTGTCATTATAAATAAGATGATTTTTTAATTAGAATTGTAAGAGAACGTGAGAATTAGAGGGAATCATGTACAGTGCATGGGTTCACTTTGACTAGTCTTAAAAACTAAGTAAGAATGTGTGCCTTCGGAACGCGCCCACCAATGAGACGAAATCACAGGAAACTCATTGGAATGGAGGTGGCTCTCGCTCCGGCTCGTTTCTGGCGCAAAGGTTAGCCATTGGCATTCAGTGTGACAATGCTACTACTAGCGTTGTTAGAAACATTGCGCCGGAAACAGTAAGAGACGGATTATTTTATTCTGTTTGAATTATGTAAGATTTTATTTTATATTCTTCTATGGGAAAGGTTTTTTTTCCTCTATTTTTATTTAATTTTTTCTGCTGTTTATTGTTTTTTTTTCTAACAAACATTATTCTATTCTGTTTCAAAAGATTTCACCTGAAATCGGTACCTACACAAAAATAATTTTCATTTTAGGCGACAAGCTTCTAAAGTGATGTCTAATGAAACAAAAATTATTGACAACGACCTACTGCAGGATCTGGACGTGACTGATTAAACTTGTTAAAATATTTTATGTTGGAGATGAAGAAGATGGAGCAGGAGGAAGAGGAGATAGAGAAGTAGACGAAAAGTTATGACGGAGTTATGAAAACTGAAACAAAAAGTGACAAAAGTGAGCGTTCTTAACATTCCTGTTGCGTTTTATTAAAAAAAAAAGTGTCACGGGACACGCTTTTGGAAGTCCCTTTAACAATGTGTTTTTTTACCTTTTTTTAAAATAATGTAATAATTATATGTATTTATGTGGGAGATTAGTTATTTATGTGGGTGACGAAAACGTGAAACAAAAAACCGTAAGGTTATTCGTTTCACGTTTTGGTCACCCATAACATTTTTTTTTGGCTAGATCCTCTCGCCGACCCGTGATAAGGAACTTCGTTCCAAAAACAAATAAAACTCTCAATGGAAACAAACCAAACAGTCATACTCATACTAAATATTTATCGATATCTGCAAAATGAACATCATACAGTCCACATGGAATCTAATCAGTTGTGATAAAGACTGATTTTAAATGAAATTTAAAATATTTATCTATGTTAACAAACACATGTTTGTTTTTTTTCCATAATAATTCAGTTGGCAATGAACTATAGTTGCGTGTAGCCGCGTAAGGTTTAAAAAAACCACGAAATCCTAAGTTTTTAATGAAAGTTTGTCAGAAAATCGGGTTAAAAGTAGTAAAAAAGTACACTTATTAGTTGTTTCAAGAGTTTTTCCTAGTTCTATGTAGGTTTAGTTAAGTGTTTAGCTACCTATAAGTACCAAAACAAATTATAAGGCGCAAATAAGTAAGTAAATAAGAGTTAAATAGTAAAATGCAGTTCACCGTTATCTGACGACCCAGTTGGCACAGTGGTCACCATGCCGGACTGCCAATCACAGGGTTGCGGTTTCGATTCCACGTCTCAGACATGTATCTATTTATGCTTAGATATTTGTCTGTAGTCTAATTTCTATGTATTATAAGTATATATTTACAAAAGGAAAGTATATAAGTAGTAAGTATATAAGTTGTCTAGCACCCATAACACAAGTGTAGTTACTTAGCTTGGGGCTAGATGGCAAAGTGTGGAATTTCCTGCAAAATTTATTTATAACTAAAAGTGTTAATTTTTTTTGAAAATTGTTATTAAGTGTGGTTTAGTGTAGGTACCTTTTACTAAAGTAAAACAATGGTTGTCTGTAAAGTCGGTTTACGGACAATAATTTTACGTAATAACGTCATAGGAACACAATTGATAAAATAATTGAGACTTGGGAATTAGGACTCGAGACTTGATAAATCAGTGTCTGTAAATTAGCTTGTCAATAACGGAACGTGAGCGTAACGTGATACTTTTTGTGAGTGCTGCAGGTGTTCATTAATTTATTAAACGTTATCACGTCAAGAATCTGGATACCTATATTATTTTTAGAATCGCGAGTCTCTTCACGTTTTTATTCATTTTTTTATATTTCCAGCAAAGTTACAAAAAAACTACTGTAAGTTATTCTGGGTTTATCGCATTAAAATTTTTATTTTATTTATTCCGAGTTCAAATCGTGAAAAAAATGTTATTAAATAAAATATTAGGAATTCCCGATTGCCACCATGGTGGTGGCACATGGTAATTTTTATGAACTTTCTTAATTTAAATAATACTTTTTCCAGATAATAATGAGTTGGAAGAGGCCAGACAATGTACCCGTTGGTCAAGTATGGAGTAGATTTAAAGGGAGAGAGAGGGACGGAAAACCGGCTAAAATGTAAGATTATTACAAAAATCTAATACCGTTTAAGGATCCCAAATAAGAGGAGGCTCACAGCTAAGCTACGCTCGATGATCGTTTACGGTCGTGCGGGTTAAGCGACGCCTGACGCGGTCATTACTTCGATGGGTGGCCAATTAGTAGTGTGGCAAAAATGTGTTTACGTGAGCCCCTCCGTGCTTCGGAAGGAACGTTAAGCCGTTGGTCCCGGTTGCTACCTCTAGTAGCAGTCGTTAGGTCAAGTTAGAGGCCTTAAGGTGATCTGAAAACTCTAACAATAGGTGAGCCACACCACTATACGAGAAGAAGATGAAGAAGGGTCCCAACCGAAAAAAAAAACACGTGTAGTCTGAGAGACGCAGCCGCAGTGGAGTATGTGGAACTTCTTGTACGTGCGTGCTGCGCGCTATTACAGCAAATTAAAATTATTTTAAAACGAAAAACTTTTTGAATGTGTGTGGTGTGTGAAAAATAAATAAGTTGTTAGTTAGTTAGTATGAAATTATTAGTTTAAATATTAGTGCTTGTAACAGGATTAAAAAATTGAGCTTTACAAAAAAATGGTTGTCTGTAAAGTAGGTTTACAAACGATAATTTTACGTGATAACGTCATAAGAAAACCATGAAAAATTGAGATTTTTTGTAATTTCTTCATATATTTTTTACCTTTTTTTCTTTAATAGTTTTTTTTTCTTTATATAAGTCTTCTATTCGCCACTTGTCACCATAACACAGGCCTAGTCACGCACGCTTTAGAAAGTTATGTCGAACATACATGAAAAAAGTTTTTTTAACCTTCCTTTTCTTGATATCGGTAAATAATTTGTTTTAGGTATCAAATAAGAGATATGGAAGAATCAATGAGAAAGACTTGCTTGGACATGATGCAGGAAACTTTCTTGAGAGACGAGCCTCTTTGTGAAGTTTTAGGTAAGTTAAAGATAATTTTATTTGTAGACCACAGTAAGGAGGTAACATACGCTTAAAATGTCGATGGTGAAAATATCAGAAACAAAATATCTTTTATACAGGAAAAGTATTTTTGTAGTGCACAAATTTCGGTATGTTTTAAGCACATTAAAATAAAAAATATTGTTTTTTTTATTTTGGAGCTAACTCAAAAACTCTCAGAGCTATAACCATTTAAGTGTTTCTAACAAAACGACTTAGTCCATGTCCTCAGTCCGTTTAATAGCGCGCTCTAAATGAAGGTAGGTACCTACGTGTCACTGTGTGTATCAATACTGAGATACCCAATAATTTAGAAATTGCAGGAAGTTTTTCACATTAAATTTTGGTTTTTTTTTAATTTTTTTTTTGCGTAAATGTACTCCACTGCCGACATATATTCAGGAGAAAAAAAATGTGCAATACAAAAATACTTTTCCTGTATATCTAACTAGCTGCGCTCCGCGGTTTCACCCGCGTAAGTCCGATGTTTCTCACCGTTTAAACCTTCCCTGGACTACGACAAACACCGAAATCATCTAAATCGGTTCAGCCATTCTCGAGTTTTAGCGAGACTAACGAACATCAATTGATTTTTATTTTTGTAGATACTAGCGACCCGCCCCGGCTTCGCACGGCTATATTATGCATGCATTATACATATAAACCTTCCTCTTGACCACTCTTATCTATTAAAAAAAACCGCATCAAAATCAGTTGCGTAGTTTTAAAGATTTAAGCATACATAGGGATATAGGGACAGACAAAGCGACTTTGTTTTATACTATGTAATGATAGTGATGATTTTATATGCATATTCAGTAGGTCTGAGAATCGGCTACTATCTATTTTTTTATTGGAAAAAATTGTCACGACACTTTTTGCTATAGTAAGCTATTGTAAGCTGTGCGGCGTCGCATGTTTCTCTGTCTGTCTCTCTCTCTCTTATAGAAAGCAAGCCAGATATTTTCATTTCTATTTCGCATTGAACAGTGTGGTGTCGCGACTCATTAAAAATGTCGTTACAACTTTTAGTCTTAAAAGTGTCGTTACAACTTTTGGTCTTAAAAATGTCGTTACAACTTTTGGTCTTAAAAGTGGCGTTATAAGTTTTGGTCTTAAAAGTGTCGTTACAACTTTTGGTCTTAAAAGTGTCGTTACAACTTTTGGTCTTAAAAGTGTCGTTACAACTTTTGGTCTTAAAAGTGTCGTTACAACTTTTGGTCTTAAAAGTGTCGTTACAACTTTTTGTCTTAAAAGTGTCGTTACAACTTTTGGTCTTAAAAGTGTCGTTACAACTTTTGGTCTTAAAAATGTCGTTACAACTTTTAGTCTTAAAAGTGGCGTTACAACTTTTAGTCTTAAAAGTGTCGTTACAACTTTTGGTCTTAAAAATGTCGTTACAACTTTTAGTCTTAAAAGTGTCGTTACAACTTTTAGTCTTAAAAGTGTCGTTACAACTTTTGGTCTTAAAAATGTCGTTACAACTTTTAGTCTTAAAAGTGTCGTTACAACTATTAGTCTTAAAAGTGTCGTTACAACTTTTGGTCTTAAAAGTGTCGTTACAACTTTTGGTCTTAAAAATGTCGAAAGGAACTTCGTTCCATCCGGGTGTCCCTTGACACCTCTCTAGTTTTTTTTCTTTTTTTTCTTTCCTTTAGTATTTTTTTTTGTAAATGACGAAACAACGTTTGCCGGGTCAGCTAGTTTCTCTTAAAAATATGTTTTAAAATATCTAAAATCAGGTAAGTATGGGTAAGTTGCACAAAGGGACGGCCTTATCACTGAAAGTAAGACTACATTTTTTTTTAACTTTTTCCAACAAAATTAGTCATCAAAATTAATGCTTTTTTAAACAACTAGTAGGTATCATTGATCAATAGCAATCAAGATTACAATGACCTTGTACACCGATTTGCTTCGATAAATTGATAGCGATTGATACCGCTCTATCATACAACTTCCTACTCATACCTTCTAATATTATAAATGTGAAAGTTCGTATGTATGTTACTCCTTCACGCAGAAACTATCAAACCGATTGCGATGAAACTCTGTATGTAAATAAATAAATAATAATAATAATAAATAAATATTACAGGACATTCCACACATCTCCATCTAGCCCCAAGCTAAGTAACTACACTTGTGTTATGGGTGCTAGACAACTCATATACTACTTATATACTTTTTTTTTTGTAAATATAATAATATACTTATTCTACATATAAACAACCAGACCACAGACAAATATCTAAGCATAAATACTTGTCTGAGGCGGGAATCGAACCCGCGACCTTGTGTTTGGCAGTCCGGCATGATGACCATTGTGCCAACTGGGTCGACAAATAGCTAGAGAGATGAACACATCTTTAAAAACCAAATGACGGATGTGACATCATATTTACTACGTCATAATTTGTTGCAAATTTAACCCTTTTTGTTTTTTTTTAGTTTATGTTAAATAAAAACCCTTTGGTTTAAACTAAATGTTTTGATTTTTTTTATCGTTTTAATAAAATCACTGAACTTTTCAACCTATTTAAATGAAACTTAGTATAAAATCACAATGGCTTTTCCTATGTGCCCCCAATCCCCAACTAAGAATGTGTATCTGTCAAAAACAATGCAATTATATATTTTTTTTTAATCTCTGTATATTTTCCCATGTGTCCCCCAATCCCCAGGCATACCCCAAGACCCAGTCTCAATTGCCACCATCCGACACAACTGGGAACAGTACGTGTCGCAAGGCGTCAGTCTAGCATGCTTCACGGAGGTGGATGGGGAACCTGACGAGCTGGTGGGGTTTAATATTGTGCTGGTCAAGAGTGAAGATGATGAGGAAGAGGATCTTGATAAGGTATGTCTTGTATTTAATACTAGGTACGCTCTGTGGTTCTTCTGTGTCGCTGTTAAAGTGACCACCCAGTTGGCACAATGGTCACCATGCCGGTCTGCCAAACATTGCGGGTTGCAGGTTCGATTCCCGCCTCAGACATGTATTTATGACAAATATCTAAATATTTGTCAATTCAAACCAGTAGTTCCTGAGATTAGCGCCTTCAAACAAACTCTTCAGCTTTATAATATTAGTATAGATTGTTTTGATAGTTTTTTTTTATAATTTTACCTAAAGATGTAGAAGACACCTATACGCTCGTGACCCAAAGACCAAATAAAAAAAAGGAAGCCTTCGAGACACGCGAGTGAAGATAGGAAGACGCCAGTGAAACAACCGACCCGTCCTCCTTCTGTGGCAGCACTAACTTCAACAACCATTGTTTCCCAGGTCCAAGGCGAATCATGGAAGAAACTCTTGCGCACGCTGACAGTAGCCGAAGAACTAGTCGACGTGTTCAAACTATATGACATTGACAGATACTTGACATCGAGCGGGTTGACAGTTCTACCGGAACATCGCGGACAAAATATTGGGGCTAGGTTGTTTGAGGCTAGGTAAGAATATATATTTATTTGTAGCGTTTTATTACCATGTGCCACCATCAATGTATACTTATTGTAGAATTTACAGGTGGCACATGGAAATCAGAAATACTTACCTACTACATTTTCACTTTTCCTAAAGCTTTTTTATGTATAGGATGTGATATTTTATTGTAGCGTTTTTATTACCATGTGCCACCATAAAAATGTATATAACAGGTGGCATTTTAAGGTATGGAACCATAAAAACGCTACAAACGCAAACTAAAAAAGGTAGTAGTAGGCTACCTTTTCTTAAAGTTTTTTATGTATAAGATGCGAATTAAAAGAAAATATTTGATTGTTGCGGCTTTTATTGTCATGTGCCACCACAAACTTTAGACAGGTGGCACATGGTAATAACAGAAATACGTCTACCTTCCCCTATAGCTTTTTTTATGAAAAAGACTAAATTTAAAAGAAAATATTTTATTGTATTGTCAAATACCCACTAAGTACCTTTTTCCATAGCTTTTGAATGAAAAAAGACAATAAAAAATTAAAAAATTATCTATTTATTTCCAGAAAACCCCTCTGCAAAGCACTAAACATACAAGCAACAGTGACCGTATTCACAGCGACCACCTCCCAAGTGCTAGCACACAAGTGTGGGTACTCAGTCCTAGCTGAGCTAGCCTACAGTGACATGTTGAAGTACGGGGTGGACCTGGCCGGGTGTCCCACTGCCAGCGCTAAGGTTATGGGTACCAAGTTCGATTTTACAAATTAAAGTGCCACCGAAAATATATTATACGTAACAAACAACGAAGACAATAATAGTCTTAAAAGTTTTAAAAATAATGTAAATTTTACCAAATGAAAATAATTTATTCCCATGTGCCACCATAAAATACGTATGACAGGTGGCACATGGTATTACCGATAAAACATCATTTTCCTTATTAAAAATATAGTATAAAGAAATCCCTTTTAGGTAGTAAGTAGGTACCTCTAGAAAATTACGAGAAGAACTGTATGAAAATTTAGACGAAATTGAAAAAATATTTTTGTGTTGGATAGTCCATTTATCGAGGAAGGCTATAGGCTACTTTTTATCCCGACATTCCCACGGAATCGGGAGTTACGCGGGTGAAACCACGGAGCGCAGCTAGTATTACCTATAGTAGGATTTATTCAGACAAGCTTCACACAATATAATGACAACCAGAAATTGGCATGGCTTTACAGAGGAACAAAATAACATCCTAAAAAAATTAGCTTTTCTTTTTGCCTGTAAACAACTAGCTTTTAAATAGAAAAAAATTGCCTTTATTTTTGCAAAAAAAAAGCATTTTCTGTTGCAAAAACCTAGAATTTATGTCTTCATACATCATACTCATATTATGATAGGTACTATCTACCTATACTACTTTCTTACCCCTAAGTGCATTGCCCCGGTGGGATTCGAACCAACGACCCCAAGATGTGATATCTTGGGGTCGTTGGTTCGAATCCCACCGGGGCAATTTTCTATATTTGGAAACGTAAAATAAGTATGTATTATGTACGTGCCTTATTAGATAAGTGAGTCTTCCAAATAAAATATTTTATATTTATACACAATTTTACAAAAAGTATTAGTAAATAATAAATGACTTGTTAGTAAATAACCGCGCTCAGAAAGATTCCTAAGTGACACATAAGTTAAGCAAAGTCCTATTCAATAAATGATTTTATTTCATGCATTATTTAACTGAAGTTTCACTTAGGAACGTTGCTTTGTGCCTTTGATTTTGTGCAAACGTAGATAGTAAAAAAATGTATATGTTTGTTTAATAAAATATTCCCAAGTGACACATAAGTTAAACAAAGAAGTCCCATTCACTAAAGTGATTTTATTTCATGCATTATTTAACTAAAGTTTCACTTAGGATCTTTATTTAGTGCAGAAATGCAAACGTTAAGTAGATAGTAATAAAAAAAAATTATATTTTCGTTTAATAAAATCAGTCCCATTCACTAAAGTGATTTTATTTAATGCATTATTTAACTAAAGTTTCACTTAGGAACGTTACTTAGTGCAGACGTTAAGTAGATAGTAATAAAAAAATGTATATTTTTGTTAAATAAATTGTTTATTATATTAATACAAAATGTCTTTTTTTACACAATCACAATCACGTCCTACAATAAATAGGCTTCACTAGTAGTTATAATTTATCTCAACAGATGGCATCACCGTCTAGGTACAGGATAGAATAACACGGAATGATGTGTACATGACCAAAGAAAATCTAATTTTGACATCACATCGTTACAATTTAATTCAAAATTCTTTAATCATTTGGAATCATACAATTTGCATGAAATCACTTTGAATAGTCTTAGAAACTAAGTTGGGATGTGTGCCTTCGGAACGCGCCACCAATGAGAAAAAGGCATATGAAACTCATGGGGGAAGGTTAAAATTTTATTTCGACATTGTGTCATTTTTAAACTTAAGACATTGTACAAATGTCAGAAATGAAGTTTAGACATCGTGTCAGTATCAAAATCACGACTTTGTGTCAATGTCAAAAAACAAATTGACGTTGTGTTAATGTCAAACGTCAAGTTTATTAGTTATATAGTTAAAACTAATTTAGACGTTAAATCAAAGTCTAACTTTGATTTAACGTCTAAATTAGTTTTGACACGTGTTTTTCAAAATCAAGACATTGAGTCAACGTTAAAAGCAAGTTTTGACACTGCGCCAATGTCAAAAATCAAGTTTTTATACTGTCAATGTCAAAAATGAAGTTTAGACACTGTGATGACGTCAAAAATCAAGTTTAAACACTGTGTCAAGGTTAAGATCAAGTTTTGACAATGCGCCAATGTCAAAAATCAAATTTAGACACTGCGTTTATGTCAAAATCAAGTTTAGACACTGCGCTAATGTCAAAAATCAAATTTAGACACTGAGTTTATGTCAAAATCAAGTTTAGACACTGCGCTAATGTCATAAATCAAATTTAGACACTGAGTTTATGTCAAAATCAAGTTTAGACACTGCGCTAATGTCATAAATCAAATTTAGACACTGAGTTTATGTCAAAATCAAGTTTAAACACTGCGATAATGTCATAAATCAAATTTAGACACTGTGTTTAAGTCAAAATTTTTTAGCCCACACAAATATATTGACCTGAATCCATAGACTTAGACCCCAGCGCCATCTCTCGTTCAATTCAGAAAAATTTTTAGTCAAAAAGCGAATCTAATAATACTCATCACTAGATTTCTAAACACTTCACAGATTATACGATAGTTACTAAGCTAAATATAACGCTATTTTAAAATATATATTTTTACAAATAATTTACCATTTGCCACCATAAAATCCCCAATAAGAGGGCAGGTAGCTATTAATTACTTTTTCCCATCAATAACTTCTTTGAGGTGGTATATGGTAATGCAAACATCGATTTTGACGTGACAACGTTTTATAAATTGGTTTGCCGGGTGACACTTCAAGAAACTGCGTTACGCTCCGCTGACGTTATGCGCTCACAATGAGAGCGAGTGAGAGGCACGCGGGCATGGTTAGCCCGCCTAAGAGCGAGAGAGACAGACATAAAAAGTGAAAGGCACGCGTCCCTTCCACTCGAGCACAGTTGTTGTCACGTAAAGCTTTCGCCCGTATACCGACTTTACAGGCAACCAGTTTTTTAAGGAACAGTTGGTCATGGTAATGCAAAATAATTACCATTTATTACTGTATACCACCACGTAGTTCTATAAAGTGGTACATGGTAATACTGACATCGATTTTAGGGGGCAGTTGATCATAGAACTTAACTAAAAATAATTATTACCATTTATTTCTAGTCACCACCATGAAGTCCCAAAAGGTGGCATATGGTAATTCTAACATCGATTTTTATATTCTGGGGGGGCAGTTGATCATGGTAATTAAAATAATTACCCTTCAACTTTTGCCGTTTTAACTATAGATTTTTTTATAAAAATATAAATAGATAAATGCATAAAATATCACTATAATTAATGTCGTAGACAACGGATAGAATACTTTTCTTTTGTAAATACATACAGAAGAAGGTCAATTCTCGTAAACAACATTGTTAAAATTACATTTGCAATATCATTCCGATTAATAAATAATAAATAAATAAATAAATGTTTATTAACCAAAGATTTTACCGCAACTTATACATACGTAAAATATCTAGGTAAATAACAAAGGAATTTTAAAAAATAACAATTGTACAAGTGTGACAGCGGCCCCTGCACTAAGCAATAACGCTTGTATCGCAGGAGACCTACAGCGATATTACAAATTAGGTGACCATGGCTGGTCTTAACATTTACTTAATAATTACTTGATACTTACATAAATACTTGTCTGAGGCGAAAATCGAACCCAATCCAGCAACCCTGTGTTTGGCAGTCCTGCATAGTGACCACTGTGACAACTGGGTCGTCAAAATACCCTCAAAGTCAACTTTTGGTATTCTCAAAAATATTTTTTGTAATCGAAATGCAATCGGAATGATATTAAAATGTAATTTAATAAATGTTATTTACGAGAAATGGCCTTCTGACCTTAAACAAAACCTTCAGGAATGTTCGCCCACTACGCCATAGAAGTCGTTATTATAATATTAATTTCATCAACTTTGGTTTAGTACTTATCTAAGTTTTTAATATTATAAAGAGAAAAGATTTGTTTCAAAATAATAATAAAAATCGCGAACTATTCGCGAGAATAATAATTTGGCAGATAGTAATAAGTTATTACTGTTTGCCACCATAAAGTTCTTTAAGGTGGCAAACATCGATTTTTTTTACAAATTATTTGCCACCATAAAATCCCCGATAGGGGGTAGATGATAATGCTGACATATATTTTCAGGGGGCAGTTGATCATAGTAATTTAAACTAATTGGGTACCATAAAAATATTATTAATAGTTATAACCATAAAGTTCTATAAGGTGGCATATGGTAATTTTCATATCCCTTTTGTAGGGGTAGTTTATTATGGTAATTAAAAATAATTACCAGTTACCTTTAGCCTTTTTAAATGTCTTATTCCGAAACTACTGGACCGATTTAGATGAAACTTGGTATGAGGATACATTGATTCATTGACAGTAACATAGGGTACTTTTTATCCCGATATTCCCACTGGATCGGGAGTTACGCGGGTGAAACCGCAGGTCGTAGTAATACAATATATATTTATTTTTTAAGTTTATCTTCTAACCATTCGTTGGTAAGTTCTTCGAGTTCTCTAACTTCGAGAAGGCGAGGGGCGCCGACGGCGGCGGCTAGTGCTCGTTGGGTACCCGCGTACATTACCTGTAATAAATAAATAATTTAAAATCATTACATAGTATAAAACAAAGTCGCTTTTGCTGTCTGTCCCTATGTATGCTTAAATCTTTAAAACTACGCAACGTATTTTTTTTTAATAGATAGAGTGATTCAAGAGGAACGTTTATATGTATAATACATGCATAATATAGCCGTGCGAAGCCGGAGCGGGTCGCTAGTAAATTATTGAAAATTAAGTGAGTTACATTCGCTTCTAGTGTTTTTAGGGTTCCGTACCCAAATGGTAAAAACGGCACCCTATTACTAAGACTCCACAGTCTGTCTGTCACCAGACTGTATCTCATGTACCGTGATAGCTAGACAGTTGACATTTTCACAGATTATGTATTTCTGTTGCCGCTATAACAACAAATATAATCTCACTCATTTATTTAGACTGTAGGTACATATAGAACACTTAGTCACGTCAGAAAGTTACATATTATAAGGACATAGAGTATATTACGACCCAGTTGGCACAATGGTCACCATGCCGGACTGCCCAACTCAGGGTTGCGGGTTCAATTCCCGCCTGAGACAAGTATTTATACTTAGATATTTGTCTTTGGTCTGGTTATTTCTATGTATTATAAGTATATATTTACAAAAGAAAAGTATATAAGTAAGTATATGAGTTGTCTAGCACCCATAACACAAGTGTAGTTACTTAGCTTGGGGCTAGATGGCGATGTGTGGAATGTCCTCCAATATTTATTTATTTATTACATTACAAGCATAAGTACCTAATAATATTAAAATCTAAAATAAATAAATAAAAATAAAACATTAATAAAAAAGTGCTGCTGTAAAGGAGCATTGTCAAATTTCAGTTATTTGGAACCCTTTGTGCGCAAGTCCGACTCGCACTTGGCCGGTTTTTGCTCTTATTTTGTGGAGCTCGATATAATGATGCTAAAATTAAGTATATATTTTACCTGTAGTTCCATATGGGCATCTCTTGGAGTGTAGAATATAAAACACATTGGAAATGATGTCCGTCCGTCACTATGGCCCAGTTTATAACTGAAATAAAATAATCGGTTGATAAACAAAGAAGATATGCATACACACATCCCTAAAAAAAACATACATACAACCAAATTTAGAACCTCATCCTTTTTTTGAAGTCGGTTAAAAACTAGCAGAGTCTTGTGGTTTTCCCGCGTAACTCCCAATTCCGTGGGAATATCGGGATAAAAAGTACCCTATGTTACTGTCAATAAATCAATGTATCCTCATACCAAGTTTCATCTAAATTAGTCCAGTAGTTTCGGAGCATATTCTTTATTTTTTAAAAGATATTTAAAAGCCTCGAGCTACATGAAATACAATCATCAAATGACCCCTGAAATATTGTTGTCAGTATTACCATCTGCCCCCAGATGGCTAGTTTCGTGGTGGCACATGGTAAAGTATTGGTGATTTTTTTTCTTTGAATCACTACATAGTAAAAAACAAAGTCGCTTTTTCTGTCCCTATAAGGGATGTATGCTAAAATCTTTAAAACTACGCAACGGATTTTGATGCGGTTTTTGACGTGATAACGTTTTATAAATTGGTGAACACCTGCCAGTTCAAGGCAGTGTGACGTCACACGTCGTTACTGGAACGCCTCATCGACACTTACAGCATCTTTAAGCAAAGAATTTTTTTGCTTTATTTGTTTATTTTATTTATTTATTACTAGCTGCGCCCCGCGGTTTCACCCGCGTAATAATTTTCAACGCAATTTTCTTAATATTTTCTTTCATAAGAACCTTCTCCTTACAATAACAAACACAACAAAAAAAGAATTGGCCAAATTGGTCCAGGCGTTGTTAAGTTATGCGCTTACCAACACATTTTGCGATTCATTTTTATATTATAGATTTATTTAAGCATTGGATTAAAGTCCCTGGGTTAATACTATTACCTATAAACAATAAATCTAGGCTGGTGTGATGGTAACACGTCCTGCAGCTCTTCCAAGTCTACATTCTCCAAGGATTCATCGACTTCTAACGCTTGCTTCTCTCGATTCACCTGGAAAATGATAGAGGTACTCGTATTTTACAACCGATTTGGATTAAACTTGGTATACAGGTTTTCCGATGCCGTAAATTGAGTTACTTATACTTTTTAGGCACATTATGAAAAAATTATTAGAGTGATATTTTAAGATGCGCATCACTGTAACATGACACAAAAGTCGCATATTGAAGCTGCCTGCACAATAAATATTAGATGGACAGACAGACAGATGTAGCTTCTAGATGTATAACTTTTTTTATAGTTGGATATTTTTGATTGGAATTTTTCCTTGTCACTAAAAAGGGCAACTGGATATCTCTGCCTTATGATATCCAATTTTGAAAATTCTTTTTTGTATTAGGGTTCCACAGGACCCTATTACTAAGAATCCACTGTCTGTGTGTGTGTCACCAGGCTGTATCTCATGAACTGTGACAGTTAGACAGTTGAAATTTTCACAGATTATGTTTTTCTGTTGCCGCTATAAAACAGATTAAAATGGTACAGAACCCTTCGTGCGCGAGTCCAACTCACACTTGGCCGATTTTTGAAGTGAAAACTTCTTTAGCGGCGTTGAGAACTTTTTCTGTAATGGGTATAAAATCTTAAACTCGCGTCAGGACACGTGACCTGATCGAAAAAGCATAAGACGGATGGAGAGTAGACAGCTATCCCCTCTCTACGGCGCGGCGAAAATGTATGCCTGGGCCTACTGTTTTTAATTTGGCTGTGAGTGTATTAAGACGTACATATGGTATTTTTTAACGGACGACTATTGACGGACGACAAATGTCGGACGACTATTGACGGACGACAAATGTCGGACGACTATTTGTCGGACGACTATTGACGGACGACAAATGTCGGACGACAATTTGTTGGACGACAAATGTCGGACGACTATTTGTCGTCCGACTATTTTTTTTTTTTTCATCTAAAACTCTTTTTGCGTATGTTCTCGCGACATATGAGATTTTACACAGATAGGTATACAGTTTTCACTTCTGCCTGCACTCCCGGAGTGCGCTGTTTTTTTTTTAAAAATCTGTTTGTCTTGTAGAGGTCTATTAGCTGAGCATTGAGTCGAATATCATGAACAGTTAGGCGATAATAATTAGAAAAATATTATATTAAAACTGGTTTACGGAAAGATTTCAATAAACAGTTTTGTTAGCATTTATATTAGTATTGATATAGGTATTATGAGTAACCGAGTCAATATTGTACACAGGAAATAATCAGAACCAGAAAAACTCAATGACGCATAAATAATTACTAAAAGCTATGCATGAATGACTCAATGTGAGGGTCATTTCAATCGATATTTTAACTTAGCAAACCAATCGAAACTTACCTAAAACTTCGTTAAAATGCAATATCATATCTTTATTTACAATTTCAAGTATCAATTTCGATAATCTAGCTAGATTACATAGATTAAATTGTTAAAAACATACCTTTAAAATAAGTGCCGAGTTCGACGAGTGTTTTTGAAAGCGGAACTTCTTAAGAACTTCTTTAACGTCGTCACCGATATCACAGACGTTTACGTTTTGTGCGGACATGGTTTTTATTATTAATTTAAAGGTTTTTCAGAAATAATTTAAAGAAAATCGTAGATTGTTTACGTCGACGATCGACGAACACACACAGCGAAGCGGAGGTGGAGAGGTGGAGTTCAGTGACAGGATCGATCGAATCTTGACATTGACAACTTAGACATCATAGGCTGCGGTCCGAATACAGGTAATAGCGCTGACAGTGCTAACGATGAAATCTACCGGTCCGATATTGTGAGCGGACTCAAAATGCTTACAGTGCTATCACTACTACGTATATGATTTCGGACCCGGTTTTAGCGCGCCAACTATCAACTGAAATGTGATTTTAATACTTTTTACTTTATTTGTTTGAAGTGTTGTGTGCAAATACGATTAATAAATTGCTCCTTCGTTCTTTGTAACACATAGGTATTCACATTTAAAAACACAGAGATAAATAAATAAATATTGCAGTATATTCCACAAATCGCCATCTAACCCCAAACTAATTAACTAGACTTGTGTAATGGGTGTTAGATAACGGATATACTACTTATATACTTTTCTTTTGTGAATATATACTTATAATACATAGAAATAACTAGACCACAGACGAATATCTAAGCATAAATACTTGTCTGAGGCGGGAATCAAACCCGCAACCCCGTGTTTTGCAGTCCAGCATGGTGACCATTGTGCCAACTGGGTCGTCAATTACTTCTAAACTTATGATAAAATAATCAAATTTGAATTTCGCTCGCAAAAGAACGGATTCAAACATCAACTTGACAGATCGCTCACGGAGATTTCGCTGGAGAGCAGTACCATTATTCACTAAGGTTCAAGTCGTTGGGCGCGCGTGATTAGGGGCGGAGGGGGAGAGGTTTTTGTATGGCAATCTCGCCCTAATCACGCGCGCCCAAAACGACTTGAAGCTTAGTGAATAATGGCCCTGGGTCGTCGTAAGCACAAGATGGTGTCGTTGATGACGTATTTCCTTTTGTATTCATGACGTCATAACAGTCTTTCGTGAGCGCTTTTGAGCGCGCTCACGGCATTTCGGAACGCGTTTGAGCGTCTGACAGCGCTCAAAGTCGATTTCGGACCGCAGCCATAGTCTATAGAGCAGCCTTTTATCTAAAAACAATTCACAGGGTCTTAGTTACTCATGTGTCACAGGTACAGCTGTAATTTCAAAGGTAGGTAATTAATATTCAATTTGGATTAATGTACTGTTAGGCACTCACATGCGATTTCTATTATGCAATAAATGAAATAAATGGATAATAAAATTTCATAAAAAACGTTGCACGCTTGCAAAACTTTGAACTATGAAATTCGGCCAAAGTCAGAAATTTTGACAGAAAATTACGTCAACTGTCACCTTGAGTTTGACACCAAAACATCTGTCAACCACTTCGAAGAAAGAAAATCCAATTTTTTGTCGCAAAAACCCAATGGGGCTAAAATATGAGTTTATTTCAGAATTTGGACGATAACTTGTTATTTTTATCGGTAATACTTTTCAGGCGCAACAGTTATACTTAATAATCTCTAAGAAAAATCGTAAATGAATTATTGAGTGCTTAATTGTGACCGTGAAATAATTGTGAATTATCCATTTGTTATTATCGCTTTTATGTTCGAGTGGACTCATTTATATGCCCCAAATAAAGGTTAACAACAGTGTAGAAGACATTAGATACTATGTAAGTACATGATATATTACAAACAAGTATATTTTTGCTATAAATTACTAACAATCCGCCTCCTATGTAAGATGATCCGCACATCTGGTTTTTTCACTTTCACATTGTTTTTTTTGTCTATGGCGAGTTAGAAACTTTATTTTCTCATGTTTATTTGTGTAATTAATTATATATTATAAGTTTCCCATTGTTATAATATGAGGAACTATAACATAAACTTGTTGTTTCACTTTAAAAAAAATGGGTTCTATGTGTCAAACATTTATGCAAAAGGTTCATAATACTTATCAATATTTCAGGAGAACGTATACAGCGCATCTAGCCCCAAGTTAAGCAGCTAGGCTTATGTTATGGTAGCTAGACAACGGATAAAATACCTAAATACTTTTCTTATGTAAATTCATACTTATTATACAACTAGATACCAAGTTCCATCGCGATCAGTCCAGTAGTTTTTGCGTGAAGGAGTAACAAACATACATACACACACAAACTTTCACATTTATAGTATTAGTAGGATATAGAAATACCCAGACTAGAAACAAATACTTTACATAAGATATGGGAGTGAAACTAAGTGAAATCAGTTGCCTGCGTCTGTCTTTCCTGACGTGTACAATTTGGGGGTCTTCAAGTCGCAAGTGAATAGGTATCTTCTAGGAAAGCATGCTACATCTTAGGCCGCATCGTTACCTACCATCAGGCAGGTCTGATAGTGGTCAAACGCTGACCTATAAAATGTAAAAACTAAATATTTCTTTGAGATGGGAATTGAACCCACAGTGTGTTGCAGATGGCTGTTTCTCCACACCACAGACTTGATAGCTTGGGTACAAGAATTCCTTGAAATTAGTCACTGTTTTGATGGTGACAAACCCTCAACAAAGGTTGCAAGTTCGAGTCTTGCCGTAAAACTTATATTTGCTTGACCTACATGTTCTGGGTTCCTGTATGTTGTATGTATTTACAAAAGAAAAGTATAAAATTTTTCTATCTGGTTACCATAACACATGCCTAGTTGCTAAGTTCGGGGCTAGTTGATACATCAAATGTTTACCTGTACAAAAAAATACAAAAAGCAATATGTACATCAAATTTTATAATAAAAACGCTATATAAACTCATTAAAGTTTTACAGGACGTCAGTGCTGTCAGCTTAAAACAAATAATATATGGTAGGCGGAGTGGGGGGTGTTAGGTTTTATTTTCGTTACGGAATTTCTTGATTCGGTCGCCGCGCGAATCAAGAAATTATAATATAACTTTTGCAAAAAAAACATCTCGTATTATTTTTATTTTATTTTTTTCAGATTTAATGGAAATAATGGATGAAAGCTGTTGAAGAGTTTGAAGATTCAACTTCCAAGATGGCTCCACCAAGTAAGATCTATTTCTCTTCATTTTCATGTAAACTCTAGCATTGCTTCACGGTTTCATTCCTGTAAGCCCTGATCCCATGGGAATATCAGGGTATAAAGTCCCATATGTTACTGTCAATGAATCAATGTATCCTCATACCAAGTTTCATCTAAATCGGTCCAGTAGTTTCAGAGCCTTTTCGTTACATACAAAAAATTATAAAAAATATGGTTTGCAAAACATTGAATTCTTGGTGTTTTTTTTAATTTATCTGTTTGTTTTTCAGATGAAAAAGAAGTGACCGATGAAAAATTGCTGTAAGTACCTAAATAATTTTCTAATATTTTGATGCTGCATAGAACTTAATGTGGCGGGAACGAAAAAAATATTTTACGCAAAAATACCCAAAAGTAACAAATGGTAAGTTGGTAGATAAGTATAGGTAAGGTTATTACAAATTATTTGAAATTAACATCATATCCAACCTTCTAAAAGTATAAATATTATAGTCAATACCATAATAAAAATAAAAAAAACATTCAAATGTCACATTAAAATTTAAACAAAATATTTGTATTATGCTTTTAAACTACTTTTTTAAGTTTTGATTTAATTTAATAAGTATAAAAAAATTCCAATATTTTAATTGTTAAATTTATTTCATGGAAAATGGAACTATTGTTGTGTCTGTCTGTTACCTTTTCACGCCTAAACAGCTGAACCGATTTCGATGAAATTTGATACAGAGATAGATGGGACCTTAAGCAAGAACATAGGCTACTTTTTATCATGAAAAATAAACTGTCAAATGTCAGTCAGATTTTGGAATGGGGTGTCGTTTAATACGTTTGTAAATTTCGTTTTAGCTCATACATGTACCTTAACCACATGAGTATTACTCATGTGCCTTAACTAATATATTCAGGACAATTGTATGATTATTTTGAAATAAATTTATCCAAAGAAAAGAAAAAAATTACAAAAGAAATAAATGTATCCAGGAAAAAACATGACTTGCTTTTATGTTTTAGCAACATAACATTAAATATACCTATTCGGTGTTACTTTAATACTAACTGATAAGATATAAATAAATCTATTCTTCTCATTAAATTAAGCGTGACAATCTAGTGGCTATCAGTTTGATTCGTATTTTATCATTTAATAACTTAGGAAAGGGTACCCGGCTCTCTCTCCATACAAACGTAGTCGACTGTTTCCTCCCTAGATGATGACACTAGCACATTTATTTTTCTTGGATAAAACCTATAACTGCCATGACTATGCCCCTATGTCTTGGTTTTTTCATTTTCTAATTATCATAGAAATTGAGATTTAAAAGCAAAAAAAAAACAGGGGCATGGTTATGGCAGTTGTAAGTTTATGCAACAAAAGTATTTGCTCTAGTGTCATTATCCAGGGAGGAAACAGTCGATTACGTTTGTATGGAGAGAGCGTCGGAACCCTTTCTCTTAAGAATGCGCCGAGCATTATCTGGCGGGAAAAAAAGATTGCAAAATATACTGATTTGGAAAACATGCGATAGAATATTTTTTTCTTTATTAAAAGCGATGTTGGCCTAGTGGTAGATACCTCGACTTTCATTCCAGAGGTCGTGCACAAATGAATTTATCTTACGAAAAATATATGTGCGCTAATTGACATTGCTCTTAAGGTGAAGGAAAACATCGTGATGAAACCCGCGGCTTAGTTGTCTCCAGAAGTATTGACAAGTTCTCTCCTCTGGACAAGGTCGACTAAGCTGAGAGGGTAGTATGTGTAGTGCAAGCGATTCGGAACAAGCTTAGAAAAAAAATAAGCTAAGTATCCCTTATCTATAGTTTTTATTAAGTGCCTTATAAATTTTTTAAAGCAATGAATATAGAAGATTGCTTTATGGTTTTTATCAGGGGCACTATTATATTTTAAATCAAGGGGTTCCGTTTACAAAGGGTACAAACGGGACCCTATAGCTAAGACTCCACTGTCCGTCTGTCTGTCACCAGGCTGTATCTCATGTACCGTGATAGTTAGACAGTTGAAATTTTCACAGATGATGTATAGAATGTAATGGTACGGAACCCTTCGTCTTCGCGAGTCCGACTCGCACTTGGCCGGTCTTTTAATAAAGCTGAGAAACGTCCAAAATAGTTTGATTTGGTATTCAAAACTCCTTCCTTGAACGAAATTTTTATCAAAAATGTAATTGGTATGTGATACTCTGTTATAGACCGAGATCCCGATAACCGCCAAACCTTCGAGATTAAATAAAAAAATAAATATAAATAATCGTTTATTGCCTTAAATTCACAATTTTATACATTAAATAACTAATAATAAACATGGCAAAAGGAGCTGGCTCAGCATATGCTGTGAGACGCAGCTGCACAGCGCTGGTTTTCAGCCTGACCCTTTTTCTCTTAAAATATAAAAGCTGATTTAGATTTTATAAAAGCTTAGAATCACTCAGCGCCCTTTCGACGCATAATACCAAATATGCTAAAGGCTTACACTTGACGACCCAGTTGACACAATGGTCACCATGCCGGACTACCAAACACAGGGTTGCGGGTTTGATTCCCGCCTCAGACATGTATTTGTGCTTAGATATTTGTCTGTGCTCTGGTTGTTTCTATGTATTATAAGTATATGTATTTACAAAAGAAATGTAAATAAGTAGTATATCAGTTGTCGAGCACCCATAACACAAGTCTAGTTACTTAGCTTGGGGCTAGATGGCGATGTGTGGAAAGTACTGCAATATTTATTTATTTAGTAGATTTTTTTTGCAAAATTAACAGTTTTCTTGGCTTTGCTGCCTGATAACTCTCCAAGCTACTATGGTCTGAACTTCATAATTGCACATCGTTCTTACCTGTGTTAGAGTAATTCTCAGCTTTTATAAAATCACGATGGTCTGGCGATAGGTGGGATCTTGGTCTATTACACACGCCACCATTCTTCAAACGTTCCGTGTGCAGATATCTTAATTCCAAAGAAATCATATATTTATTAAACAATATGTTTTAGTATTATAAACTCTATTTTGTTTGGATGAAGGTTGTTTTCCTTGTCATATTTATTCAACAAGTGATCTAAGTCTAATCGTAATCGGTTTAGTGATGTTCGGTTTTTTATCGATAGTTTTTTTTCTTATCACTACATAGTATAAAACAAAGTCGCTTTCTCTGTCCCTATTTCCCTTTGACCGCTTAGATCTTTAAAACTACGCAACGGATTTTGATGCGGTTTTTTAAATAGATAGAGTGATTCAAGAGGAAGGTTTATATGTATAATACATGCATAATATAGCCGTGCGAAGCCGGAGCGGGTCGCTAGTAATATCTAAACTGCTAATTTAATATTATGTAGCTTAAGAATTTGTTTGTTTGTTTGGGGAACTACTGTTTAGAATTAAATAATATTTTTGTGTTGAATAGTCCATTTATTGAGCATGGCTATATAGGGTACTTGTTATTTTGACGACCCAGTTGGCACAATGGTCACCGTGCCGGACTGTCAAAAACAGGGTTACGGGTTCGATTCCCGTCTCAGACAAGTATTTATGCTTTGATATTTGTCTTTGGTCTGGTTGTTTCTATGTATTGTATATATTTGACGACCCAGTTGGCACAATGGTCACCATGCCGGCCTGGGAAAAACAGGGTTGCGGGTTTGATTCCCGCCTCTGACATGTATTTATGCTTAGATATTTGTCTGTGGTCTGGTTGTTTCTATGTATTGTATATATTTACAAAAGAAAAGTATATAAGTAGTAAGTATATCCGTTGTCTCGTACCCATAACACAAGTGTAGTTACTTAGCTTGGGGCTAGATGGCGATGTGTGGAATGTCCTGAAATATTTATTTATTAAGCTATTGCATAGATTTTATCGCGAGCTTTGAGCGCGGCGACCGAATCAAGAAATTCCGTAACGAAAATAAAACCTAACACCCCCCGGCGGAGTGCCTACCATGTAGCTCGGCCGAGCGTTCGCTTAACGTGTATGTATATGGTACGACTGTACGAAGCTCGCACGATGCAATAGCTTTACCGCGGCAGTCCCCGAGTGGCACACGTTTTTTTTATTTATTTATAACGTAGCCACACGGTAAGTGAGGATTTTGGTAAATTCAACTCCTATACGGGTGAAACAGCGGGGTGCAGCTAGTACTATATTCAATCCAATTTCACAAGTGCCCACTTAAGTACTTAAACAGAAAACCATCTAGTCAAACATAACTTTATATTACGTGCGTTAATATTTGTTTAGTTTTTCCTTATTTGAAACTCGGTTAAAATTAATAACATTGTTAGGGTTCCGTATCCAATGGATAAAACGGGACCTCATGATCTAGGTATCTCATGTACCGTGATAGCTAGACAGTTGAAATTTTCACAGATGATGTATTTCTGTTGCTGCTATAACAACAAATTCTTTTTTTCAAAATTCACAAAAAATTTTTTTCTTCTGTTTTTAGGATTTGTTATAGCGACAACAGAAATACCTACATCACTAGTTAAAATGTCAACTGTCTAGCTATCACGGTTCATGAGATACAGCCTGGTGACAGACAGACGGACAGTGGAGTCTTATATAGTAATAGGGTCCCGTTTAAATCCCTTGAGTACGAAATCCTAAAAATATCATTGACGACCCAGTCGGCACAATGGTCACCATACCGTATTTATGTAGTATATCCGTTGTTTCGCACCCATAACACAAGTCTAGTTACTAAGCTTGGGGCTAGATGGCGATGTGTGGAATGTCTGGAAATATTTATTATATTTATTTGTCATACCAAATATAAAAATAGGTAGTAAAGTACCCAAACAACTTTCAAAATTCTATCGATATTTAACGTGTCGACACTGTCCCATCACTACTGCCTCTCACAATCTAGTCAGTAATTCCCGCGCAATTCGCCGCGCGGCCGTGTCCCAATTCGATATCTCGATTAATCTTTACTTTGTCTTATAATCGAGTGATTATTCGATTAGTTATCTGTGAAAAGTGATGAGCGTTACGAAAGTGAATTTTTGTGACTTTTAATTTGGTTTTTTGCTTCTTTTAATTTTGATTTTTGCTGCTTTTAATTTTGTTAAATTTTAAATCCGGTATTGCGAGGCGAATAGATAAATCCTTAGCAAAACTTTGATTTACAAGACGTTTATCTTAGCAAAGTATATTACGCTAGCGACGCTCTGCAGTTTCACCCGCGTAACTCCCGATCCCGTGGGGATATCGGAATAAAAAGTACCCTATGTTACTGTCAATGAATCAATGTATCCTCATACCAAGTTTTATCAAAATCGGTCCAGTAGTTTTAAAGCCTCAGAGACAAACAAAAATGCAAAAAAAAAACAACAAAAATTTCATAGATTTTTGAAGAGTATTTGTCTCTAAACTCATAGACATTGAATCCTTGGTAGTAACGTAGGTTTTTCATACCGATATTCCCACGGGATCGGGACTTACGTAAGTGAAACCGTGGACCGTTGCTAGTAATATTACAAAGAACATAATTGTTTTTTTTTGGAGTTTTGGCTGTCTCATTGACTATGAAATGACTTGACTGATTTAGATGAAACTCGGTATGAGGATACATTGATTCATTGACAGTAATATAGGATACTTTTTATCCTGATATTCCAACGGGATCGGGAGTTACGCGGGTGAAACCATTCGGCAGAGCTAGTCTATACGATATCTATACTAATATAATAAAGACGAAAGATTTATTTATATGTTTGCATTAGCTCCGAAACTACTGGACTGATTTAGATGAAACTTAATATGAGGATACATTGATTCATTGACAGTAACATAGGGTACTTTTTATCCCGATATTCCCACGGGATCGGGAGTTATGCGGGTGAAACCGATCCGCACAACTAGTGATTATTATGACGTAGGTAGTTTTCCAAAGAAAAATAAGTTTTTATAATACCTATTACACGTAATACTTTGAAAATGATGTAAACATAATAATATTGTAGGTACCTATCTAATAATTTTGCGGTCTTTCCCAAACATTATTAAACAATAAAGCTTTCCCCTACGACTTCGAATGACTACGTAAAAAATAAATAATTAATAGATTTTGAATTTTATATTTATCTAACTGTTGCATGCGACTTGTAGAAGTCAAAAATGGTTATAAACCGTTTTTTTTCTGTTGATTTAACATGCCTTGGACACACTTGGGTGTGTTCTTTGTATCAATCAATATCAATAATTAATATTTCAGAACATTCCACACATCGCCATCTAGCCCCAAGCCAAGTAACTACACTTGTGTTATGGGTGCTAGACAACTCATATACTACTTATATACTTTTCTTTTGTAAATATATACTTGTAATACATAGAAACAACCAGACCACAGACAAATAAGCATAAATATATGTCTGAGGCGTGAATCGAACCCGCAACCCAGTGTGTGGCAGTCCGGCATGGTGACCATTGTGCCAACTGGGTCAACTGGGGTTTTTAAATTAATAAAGAATTTTGACTTTGACTTTATAGTTACCTATTACTCAGGAATATAATTTCAAATAAAGATAAATCACTACATAATATAAAACAAAGTCCCTTCCCGCTGTCTGTCCCTATGTATGCTTAGATCTTTAAAACTACGCAACGGACAATTATTTTTATGACTCATCACTACATAGTATAAAATAAAGTCACTTTTCGCCGTCTCTATTTCCCTATGTATGTTTAGATCTTTAAAACTACGTAACGGATTTTGATGCGGTTTTTTTTAATAGATAGAGTGATTCAAGAGGAAGGTTTATATGTATAATACATGCACAATATAGCCGTGCGAAGCCGGGGCGGGTCGCTAGTAGTATATATTCTAGAAACGTTGTTATTTACACCAAAGTAGAGTAGGTGTAGTTAATCTGATAAACCAATATATAAATACGTGCTTTAGTATATTTACATAACTACCTTTATATCATTGATAAGAGATAACTAAATATCCACAAATATTGACTAGCATCACCTCGCGGTTTTACCCGCGTTCCATTTTCAAAAGAACCTTCTATCTATAACTCGTACAACAAAAAAAGAATTAGCGGAATCAGTCCAGCTGTTCACGCGTGATGCGATGACTGAAAATAGGGATTCATTTTCATGCTAGCTGCGCTCCGCAGTTTCACCCGCGTAACTCCCGATCCCGTGGGAATATCGGGATAAAAATTAGACTATATGTTAATCCAGGTCTCCAGCTGTCTAGATACCGAGTTTTATCGCGATCGGTCCAGTAGTTTTTGGGTGAATGAGTAACAAACACACACTTTCACATCTATCTATACATATAAAATGCTTTGTCCTGATTGTCCTGACTGACTGACGGATCAACGCACAGCCTAAACCGCTGATCGTAGAGACTATTAAATGCTGGCAATACCACATATTATACCTTTTCAGAATCTCAATTAAATAGGCAACTTTTTTTTAAATTTGGCACCAGGGTGACCATACATTTTTTTTACACCAGGAAAGGTTAAAGTTCAGGTTAAAAAATTAAAAAGCCATGAAGTTTGCGTTAAACCTTAGTTTAAAAAAACAACTTTCAATGTGTCATAAAAAATATTGTTTGCATTCGATAGCACATTTATCCTGGAATACTATCCAAAAAAACAGATTGGGATAATTCCTTCATTTGCAGTTTTGGCATAACAAAACATGGAGAAAGGAGTGAAATTTTTCAATTTTTTTAAATGGCGGATAACTCGGAAACTAAGAGACTTTCATAGAACATAACTTTCGTTTTTCTGATCCGGCACAGTGTCCTCTATCCGTAGGTGCCCGCTTGGCCATTCATTACGGGACATCCTGTATATATATCACTATCACTACATAGTATAAAACAAAGTCGCGTTCTCTGTCCCTATGTCCTTAAGTATGCTTAAAACTTTAAAACTACGCAACGGATTTTAATGCGGTTTTTTAATAGATAGAGTGATTCAAGAGGAAGGTTTATATGTATAATACATGCATAATATAGCCGTGCGAAGCCGGAGCGTGTCGTTAGTACTTATATAAATTAAAGTACTTAAACTATACTAACTGCACCCCGGGAATCGAACCCGCTACGTTCCGTTTCGCAGGCACTCGTTCCACCGCCGCGCCACAGAGGCCGTCACAATAAACGAAAGCTATACGTAATCACTCCAGTTTACGCGGAAACTGACTTTCACTTCTTTCAGCATAACCCTGCGCGCGCGCATTTTAGATAGTTTTTCGCGATTTGCTGAGTTTCTGATACTCTTAGCTATGTTGGTCATTATGAGTGTTTTGTTCCTTATTTGAAACCACATCGATTTCTGTAAAAAAAATATTTTTTCTTTAACTACAAATTAAAAAAAACCGGCCAAGTGCGAGTCGGGTCGCTCACGAAGTGTTCCATACTATGTTGTATGGGAGTCTTAATTATTTATTTATGTTATTTTAGTATTTGTTGTTATAGCGGCAACAGAAATACATAATCTGTGAAAATGTCAACAGTCTAGCTATCACGGTACATGAGATACAGCCTGGTGACAGACAGACAGACGGATAGTGGAGTCGTGAGTGATAGGGTCTCGTTTTTATTTTACCCTTTGTGTACGATACAAATTATGTTATTCTCAATGAATCAATGTATCCTCATACCAAACATCTAAATCGGTCCAGTAGTTTCGGAGCTTACTCGTTACAAACAAACGAATCTCAATTAAACAGGCAACTTTTTTTAAAGGCACTATTTTGACTAAATTTTTTTACACCGGGAAAGGTTAAAATATACAAAATCATGAAGCTTGAGTTAAATCTCAGTTTACAAATTATTTTTCGACTAGCGACCCACTCCGGCTTCGCACGGCTATATTGTGCATGTATTATACATATAAACCTTCCTCTTGAATCACTCTATCTATTTAAAAAAAACGCATCAAAATCCGTTGCGTAGTTTTAAAGATCTAAGCATACAAAGGGAAATAGGGACATAGGGACGGCGAAAAGTGACTTTATTTTATACTATGTATAAAAATAATTGTTTGCATTTGATAGCACATTTATCCTCGAATACTATCCGAAAACAGATTGGAATAATTCAAAAAAAATTGTAAAGAAATTTTTAAAATTTTGAAAATGGCAGATATCTCGGAAATTCCTTCATTTGCAGTTTTTGCATCAAATAAACATAAAGAAACGAGTAAAATTTAAAAAAAAATGACAATGGCGGATATCTCGGAAACCGAGACACTTTCATAGAACATAACTTTCAATTATCTGAACCGGCACAGTGTCCTCTATCCGTAGGTACCCGCTTATCCATTCATTACCGGACACCCTGTATGGGTGGATACGTAAAGATCCCGATATCCACACGGGATCGGGACTCACACGTGTAATCCCCAAGTCCAAATATCAATACATTCTACAAAATGACGCAACACGCTCACATTTATTGATACTTTACATCTATCAAACTAACCATTATGAATTACTAAACATCCTATTGTCTTTTAACTAATATTATATAAATAAACTCCATATATTGATACTTGCATAGTCACCTTATATATAAAGTTTTAATAACATAGGCTAATATGTAGATACATAATAAATACTGGCTTTATGCGCGGGCCGTGCTAAGCCATGTGAAGAAATTTTTTTGTCTTTTGAATTAAATAACAGAGTTTTTATTTATAATCTATGGCTACTTTGATTTTCTATTCTTTTTTTAACTGGCTTTATGCGTCGGTCGTGCGAAGCCATGTGAAAAAAATATTTTTGTCTTTTAAATGAAACAAAACAGAGTTCGTATAATCTAGGAGCAGTTGCCCGCGACTTCGTTACGCGTGGTTTTTGAAGTGAAAACTTCTTATGGCGCGTTGGGCACTTTTGTGGGTGAGCATTTTCAGCCGTTCTCGCGACAGATGAGATTTTGTTTTGTTTTATATCACTCACTACATAGTATAAAACAAAGTCGCTTTCTCTGTCCCTATATCCATTTGTATGCTTTAATCTTTAAAACTACGCAACGGATTTTGATGCGGTTTTTTTAATAGATAGAGTGATTCAAGAGGAAGGTTTATATGTATAATACATGCATAATATAGCCGTGCGAAGCCGGAGCGGGTCGCTAGTACTTAATAAACCATTCATAAACGAATTTTTAAGACAATTTAATTGAATTTTGTCAACGGCTTTAAAATATCTATAGGTAAACTCGCCCCACCTGGATAAGGCAAAGCGGGATCAGTTCACTTAACCATTTACTATTGTTTTTTTTTTCTGTTATCGTTATCGCAAACGTATCGAATAAGATTATTTATAATTTTATTTGTTTAAAACGATAAATACAATTTCATATTTAATCTACCAAACATGATCTACATACAAAATATTTGTACTACCGATATATGTTTTAGTCAAAAAGCCCTTGAGAAATATTGGTATCATTAGGGTTCCGTACCCAAAGGGTAAAAACGGCACCCTATTACTAAGACTCCACTGTCCGTCTGTCTGTCACCAGGCTGTATCTCATGTACCGTGATAGCTAGACAGTTGACATTTTCACAGACGATGCATTTCTGTTGCCGCTATAACAACAAATACTAGTGTAAGGTTCACATAATTTTCTAAAAATAATATTAAAATTGTTTTATATATTAGCCATTAATTTAACGATTATTTTAAATAATAAGAAGCTATTTCATTCGGTTTGCTATTTTTATCAATCAAATCATACTGATGACGTCTTTCCGGTTGAAATGTGTCATGGCGGACACTTGGCAAATGGCGGCATTCTGAGCTAGCTCTCGGACTAGAACGGTTGTACGAAGCGAAGTGAATGTTTGAACGGACTTAAAGTAATAAAATAGTTGTCATAGATATCTCTGGTGTTTTCCTGAATATTCCTGGAGAGAAGGCCACACTAGTAAAACATAATAGCACATATAATAGCTCGGTACCCTTCGTGCGAGATTTTGATTCGCACTTGGCAGGTTTTTTAAAATCGATATAAATAACTCCGCATACCTAACTTACTCTAAGTCACTCTGTCAAATATATAACCTGCTACGCAGAAAGTGGCAAGTTCGATTTTCAAACAAATAAATATAAATCTGTTATTTACAAGTAACAAAACATGATTGTGACGTCACAACGTGTACCTTCAGCACATGAGTAGAGATGACCAGAGGCTAAGGTTGTTCGGAGCTGTCAAAATGAATACGTAATTGTGACATAATCATGTAGGGTTGGCACAGGTGGATTATATTAAATAAAAAAAACTTGAGAGGTGTCAAGGGACACCCGGATAGAACGAGGTTCCTTTCGATTAATTAGTTAAGGAGTTGTAATAAAATAAAGTTTTTTGTTTTTTAATTTTTTTTTATATCTACTTTCTTTTTGTAAATAATCGTCGCGACACCACACTGTTCAATGCGAAATAGAAAGACGAAACGAAAATAACTGGCTTGCTTTCTATACAAAAAGTGTCGTTACATCTTTTGGTCTTAATTTTCTCCGTCTCTTTTTTCGCAACGAGCGGTAAGGAACTTCGTTCCAAAAAAATGTGTTTCAGTGTCTTTTATTATGGGCGTTTATTTTAACGCGGTAACAATGTAATCTGAATTTTGATGATTAATCTATACTAATATTATAAAGCTGAAGAGTTTGTTTGTTTGTTTGAACTCAGGAACTACTGGTTCGAATTGAAAAAATATTTTTGTGTTGGTCAGTCCATTTTTCTAGAAGGCTACTTTTTATTTTGATATTTCCACGGGATCGAGACTTACGCGAGTAAAACCGCGGGGTGCAGCTAGTAGGTAAATAAATGAATGATGAACTTAATACCTAAATCAGAAATTTTTATGGCTTTCCGGGAAACTTTGATGACACAGAATCGAACGTTAAATAGATAAACGTTGACATACTAGAATTCACAAGTAGTTTGTTATACACACATATAACTATGCTTTCCGTCGTGTCTAGTCACTATAACACAAGCCTAGTTGCTTAGGTTGGGGCACTCACGCACTCAATTCCCACCCAGTAAATGTACATATTTATAACTATTATATCCGTCGCGTCTTATATCCGTCGCGTCGAGTCACTATCTCAATCGTTCCCACCCTTCCTTCAAAAGAAAGAAAATTATTGAAGTCTTCTATTTCGTCACTCGTCACCATAACACAAGAATGGTCCACACTCACTCCCTCCCTACTTAAGATCAAATTAATAACACTATATTTTATTAAACAATATGAAACAAACATGTGACGCGTGATGTTTACCGCTCGCATGCGAGTGTGACAGCCCTGAACTTGGGCACTGGTCGAGCCAGTATAGACCGGTTTCTCTCCGTACGTGACGTGCCGCCAGTGCTCACGCACACACGCGCGTCAAGCTTGTAGTAGTGGACTTGTCAGAGAGCTTTGTATGACACATTAGTCTCTGGTTGTATTCTTTACTCATGTGCCTTCAGTCCATTTTACCGGGCAAAAATACAAAACCTACATCGAGTGAGCCTTCAAATATGTTCTGTGACGTCATCGACAGTTTTCATACTTGAATTCAAATTAATGAAGAAAAATGCATTTTATTCAGTTAATTAACGTTTTATCGGAAGCAAAGATAATTAATTGTAAGAGGTTATTAACATTTTTGACTTTAAAAATAATTACTGGAAAACTGTCAAGAAGCCATTTTGTTTTTGTTTAGTTAGATTTATTTTTATAATCTTCAGTAAAATATACTAATTCTCTAGCAGCGCTCCACGGTTTCACGTAACTCCCGATCCCGTGGGAATATCGGGATACAAAGTACCCTATGTTACTGTCAATGAATCAATGTATCCTCATACTAAGTTTCATCTAAATCGGTCCAATAGTTTCAGAGACTATTAGTTACAAACAAACAAATCTATCCACTATAAAATAGTAATAGATAAACACTTTTTCCCCCCTAAAAAACAAAACACAAGCAGATTACATTAAAAAAACAACTGTGCTCGAGTGGAAGGGACGCGTGCCTTTCACTTTTTATGTCTGTCTCTCTCGCTCTTAGGCGGGCTAACCATGCCCGCGTGCCTCTCACTCGCTCTCATTGTGAGCGCATAACGTCAGCGGAGCGTAACGCAGTTTCTTGAAGTGTCACCCGGCAAACCAATTTATAAAACGTTGTCACGTCAAAAACTGGAAACCTACATAATGAAAAAGATGGCGTGCCTCAATGGGCGGCCTTATAGCTAAAAGTGATCACTTCCATCCATGCAACCTATATAGATTATACAGGCTGATTTTTATAAATGGGCCTTCAGGGCTATATCAAGTTATACTATGTTTGTTTCCCAGGAATGTATCTATAAGCAACACTATTTAGTACAAAAATATAGGATGACTATGTTTTTGGAAAATTACCAAAATTGTTCATTGCGATATCATTACGATTGCATTAGATAGATAGATAGATAAATTCTTTATTGTAAACACCATATTGAAATAACATTAAATAAAAACAAGTGCATTTCGATTACAAAAAAAAAATACCCTTTTGGCATACTTGAGAATACCAAAAGCTGATTTTGAAGGTATTTTGAGCTATTTTGAGGTTATTTTTTGTCGAAATGCAATCGGAATGATATTGAAATGTAATTTGAACAATGTTATTTACGTGAATCGACTTTCAGTTTCTTTGTTAAAAATCTAATGATACACTTTTAGTTTTTGTCAAAATCGGGCACGCAAATAACTGCTTTCAATATTTTTTCTCTACTTTAGGAGATTGTCCTAAAAGCCCATATAAAAAATCACCCTGTAGACATAATAAAATGGTCATATAAGTTTACGATATGCAAGAATTCAAAGGGTGGGTACGTAGTAATACGTTTTATCAGTAATTATCATGTTTTATCACGTATAATCAGTTGTCAGTTGAGGACAAAACATTTCGATATCAGTGCTATTTAATCTTGCTTTATTGTTTAACCTATATTATATTTAGAACTAACGACCCGCCCCGGCTTCGCACGGCTATATTATGCATGTATTATACATATAAACCTTCCTCTCGAATCACTATCTATTAAAAAACCGCATTGAAATCCGTTGCGTAGTTTTAAAGATTTAAGCATACAAAGGGATATAGTGATATAGGGACAGAGAAAGCGACTTTGTTTTATACTATGTAGTGAAGCAGAGGCATTCAAAGAGGCAATGCAGCGAGCCTATTGGGCACCCTACGTTGAGATACTTATTTTGATTTCTAATATTTTGAAGAGGAAAGATTTTTTGTTTATAACGAATTGGCTCCGAAACTACTGGACTGATTTTGAAGAAACTTGGTATGAGGATACATTAATTCATTGGGAATAACATAGGGTACTTTTTATCCCGATATTCCCACGGGGTCGAAAGTTATCCGGTAAAACCGCGGAGCTCTGCTAGTTAGTGATAAACAGGGTGAATTCTTTAAATGTTCGATTCCTGGCGTTTCGTTATGAAAAAAAAATAGCGCACTCCGGGAGTGCAGGCAGAAGTGAAAACAATAAACTTGTTATTTCTCATAGAATATTTCTTGAAACGATCTGCTACTGCCATCTATTAGCACTCACTTAAACAAATATAGTTTATTTTTTATTCGCTAGATGGCAGTAAAAAATTTAAATCAGCGCCATCTACATTCGAATAGCGGTCTTTCTAGAAACTAAGTTTCTCAATTTGTGTAATAGATGGCAGTATAAGTTAAACAAAAAGACTAACACAAATAAAATCTCATCTGTCGCGTCAAATCTCATCTGTCGCGTCAAAATCTGTCGCGAGAACGGCTAAAAATGCTCACCCACAAAAGTGCCCAACGCGCCATAAGAAGTTTTCACTTCAATTAGCCCTAAACAACTTTTAACTTAAACCCGCCTTATCGGCAGCCATTTTTTTTTAGAATTTAACAGCTTTTTAACTCAAATTCTACATAAAATTGAGAACCAGTGAAAATCAGTGATAATTTGAAATAATGACGTATTAGTGACAAAGAGTTTAGTGTTTTTGTGTAACTTTTCGGAAGTGACTTTGTAAGGAATCAAGATGAGGTCCGGGGGGCACAAGTACCAGTTGCTGGAAGACTATGAATATGGGTAAGGATTGCTTTTTTTTTACTTAGAAGTCCTTAATTATGTTAAGTCATTTAACGTGTCTTTTATAGTAAATATTTTCATGAGTACTTGTACAGTCCACGGTCAAAAGTATCTGCCCATCGTTACGTTTACAATCCCGTGCAGCTCTATTTGAACATTATAACAACGTAACCTGTGGATCGAACCCACGTCGGTTGGTGTAGCGGGTGGCCCCTTATACCACTCGGCCAACTAAACACAGCTAACATGTTGAAAATAATAATAACACTGAGTACTTTTAATTCAAGTATTTAGGTTTGTGTGTAACGTCTATTAGAAGAAGGTCGTAACTCCAATACTTGTTGATAGTATTATTGTAGCAAACTGATCATTTACTTATGACCCTTACTGTACTTGTATACGGGCTGTTTTCCGCAATTAGACCCTTTTTAATTGGGTCATTTTTACGTGAGGATGGAGTATAGGCTTGCCCAGCACCTACTACCCTCTCAGCTTAGTCGACCATGTCCAGCTGAAAGAACTTGTCAATACTTCTGGAGCCAACTAAGCCGCGAGTTTCATCACGATGTATTCCTTCACCTTAAGAGCAATGTTAATTAGCTCACATACATTTTTCATAAGAAAATTTTATCATGAGAGAATTTTTCATAAGAAAAAATTATCATGAGAGAATTTTTCATAAGAAAAATTTATAGGTGCACGGCCGACCGGGGTTTAAACCCACGACCTTCAGAATAAAAGTCGAGGTTTCTACCACTAAGCCGCTCTTTTTTTTTTTCATGAGTTTTTCATGATACAGTAAGACGTCGATATAAAATCAGCTAAAAAATTATTATATCCTTTGATTTGCCATACTATGTTTGTGTCCAAGAATTCATCTCTATCAGCAAAACTATCCATTGGTATCAAAATTTAGGATTTTTTTGCAAATAAACAGTTTCGATTCCTGTCGAGTGTATTGCCTTTTTAAAAATCTAATGATGCAGATATACGAGTATTATTTTTATCAAAATCGACATTTCTCGCTATCTCCTTCAGTTTAGTTAGGATATAGCCCTGAAGGCCCGTGTAAAAAAATCACCCTGTAAAATTTAGATAAGACAACCCTCATAATATTCTATTAATATAAGATCTACCCACATTCCTAACGAGATATTTCACTCCAGACATTTTTCCTTCCCTTCGCCATTAATGGATTCCATTGATGCTCGCTTGAAATGCGTGGGATGTCTGACTACCCACGCTATTTGCAATGTAGTATTGATTATTCAGGACTGACGTCATATAAGTTTAGAAGCTCTACCATTAAACACAGTTGCTATCCCTTTCAAAGTAATCGAACAATTATATCAATGCAATTTGGTAGAAATAATTATATTATTTATATTCTATTAATTCTATTAATATAGGATCTTCCCATAATTATTTCTAACTAGATATTTCATTTCAGAAACTTTCCCTTCGCCATTAATGGATTCCATTGATGCTCGCTTGAAATGCGTGGGATGTCTGACTACCCCCGCTATTTGCAATGTAGTATTGATTATTCAGGACTGACGTCATATAAGTTTAGAAGCTCTACCATTGAACACAGTTGCTATCCCTTTCAAAGTAATCAAACAATTATATCAATGCAATGAAGAATGTTAATAGGTATGCCAAATCGGTTGAAAGTTTGTTATAGTAAAGCTTGTATATAAATACACTAGTTTTTGATGTAGTTTAAAATACCTATTAGTTTTGATTTTACAGGGGATTAAACTTACGTGATCGCATATTGTGACGTCAATGTATATCGCTCCGTTTAGTAACGCATCGAGTACGAGTCCGCGTCGCACGTTTACTTCTATAAATCGGAAACTAATTGACGTATCGAAGTAATTCTTTCACCTATATTTTTTTATTTTTGACAAAAAATATGGAGAGCTTTGACAAAGAATTTTTAAAGTTAGTTAACATTCTTCATTAAGTAAAATGCATTAATTATTTATATTCTATTAATATAAGATACCCACATTTCTAACTAGATATTTCCACTCCAGGCATTTTTCTTTTCTCTCGTTATTAAGGGATGATGTCATACAAGTTTAGAAACTCTACCATTAGACACAGTTGCTATTGCTTTCAAAGTAATCGAACAATTATAATCAATGCAATTTGGTAAATAGAAAAGTCATATTGACCTTTCAGAGCGTCAGCAACTTTAAACATTACTATGCAGGACGTTGTAGTGCCTGGGCCATTATATTAGATGGTGTATACTATATCCAAGACCTATACCACCACCTATTGGTGCACGTGTAATTGGTGTAATGTTTATAAAAAAATCTCTTAGCAATCGGACTAAAAACGAAATCAAAATCGGTTCATCCGTTCGGGAGCTACGATGCCACAGACAGACACACACACACACACACAGACACGTCAAACTTATAACACCCCGTCGTTTTTGCGTCGGGGGTTAAAAACAAGTAAAGTTATTAAAATTAATGTCTACAGCTTCCTTAGCGGTTCTAGGGGGGCTTTAGAGGCTCTACCATTAAACACAGTTGCTATCCCTATCAATTCAAAGTAATTGAACAATTATAATCAATGCAATTTGGTAAATAGAAAAGTCATATTGACCTTTAAGAGCGTCAGCAACTTTAATTCTCACCGTGCAGGATGCTGTAGTGCCTGGGATATTATATTAGATGGTGTAGACTATATCCAGCACCAATACAACTATCTATTGGTATACAGCCTACACAATGTTAATCCTACTTCCTACTAATCTTATCCTACTAATATTATAAATGTGAAAGTTTGTGTGTGTGTATGTATATTTGTTACTCCTGCACGCAAAAACTACTGGACCGATTGCGATGAAACTCGGTATCTAGATAGCTGGAGACCTGGATTAATACATTGGCTACTTTTTATTCCGATATTCCCGCGGGATCAGGACTTACCCGGGTGAAACCGCGGGGCGCAGCTAGTTGAGTAATAAAAATTTGCCTTAGCAAGCGGACTAAAACAAGTAAAGTAATTAAAATTAATGTTAACTCTCAACAGCTTCCTTGGCGATTCTAGGGGAGCCGTTGAGAGTCCTAGGGAAGCCGTTGAGAGTTTTTAACTAGACAAAAAAAATTTGGTTGTAAAAGAGTAAAGTAAATTGTTGACATTATCATTTTGCATACCTTAATACGTTGCCTATGGTTGCCTTGTCAATAACGGTAACGTGACATGACGTCACACTTCAAAAATAATCTAGTTCTTGTTGACTTGTTAACGATTCCTTTCATTGGGATAGCAATAGTGTTAGGTAGTAGTGAAGCTTGGAACTTTTAAATGAATCAACCATACTTTCTAAATAGTGTATTGTTTACGTGAAATCGAACGTAACGCGCGTAATTTTCGCGCCAAAACCGCTATTGTTTTATGCGAAATAGGTGTTTATTTATTGCTTTAATGTATCCGGTTTGTGACCAGAGGCGTTACTGCGAGTTTTTGATATACCAGATTTTACAGTATTGAGTATTTACAACGATATTTTTAAGGACGGTTTCAGACCAGCGTTTTATACGCGCGTTCGTTTTTTGGCTTCCATATTCAAAGGGTTAAAAGGGACCCTATTTCTAGACTCCACTGTCCGTCTGTCTGTCACCAGGCTGTATCTCATGTACCGTGATAGCTAGACAGTTGAAATTTTCACAGATTATGTATTTCTGTTGCCGCTATAACAAATAATGAAAACAGAAAAAAATAAGTGTGATAGTCAATTTATCGAGGAAGGCTATAGGCTATTTTTTATTTTGATATTCCCACGGGATCGGTAGTTATGCGGGTGAAACCGAGGGGGGCACATAGTCTATACTAATATTATAAAGCTGAAGAGTTTGTTTGTTTGTTTGAACGCGCTAATCTCAGGAACTACTGGTTCGAATTGAAAAATTGTTTTTGTGTTGGATAGTCCATTTATCGAGGAAGGCTATAGGCTGCTTTTTTCGATATTCCCACGGGATCGGGACTTACGCGGGTGAAACCGCGGGGAGCAGCAGCCCTGAAGGCCCACGTAAGAAATTCACTGTATACAAACAAAGTGAAATTCAAAATTCTCTATTCATTTGGAATCTTCGAAGTGCATAATATCACATTGAAACGTCTTAAAAATTAAGTTAGGAATCATTTTGAGGACCTCCTTTTTTCGATGTAGGTTAATGAAGCCAAGTTCAAGATACAGAAGCAAAGCATATTGGGCAAGCGCATGTTAGTGTGGACTTAAAAGTGAAAGGCAGACCTTGTTTATGTTATGTCATTTGACGTGAACCAAAACAAGTATTAAATAAATATTGTTGGACAATTTATAGAGCGCCATCTAGCTCCCAAGTAAAGCAACTTGCTTGTTAGGGTAGCTGGACAATGGGTATAATACTTTGATACTTTTTTGGGTTTCCATTCATATTATTGATGTCGTATTTTGCGGTAGATAGCATCTAAATTAAGGTGAAAGGGTACCGACGCTCTCCCCATACAAACGTAGTAGACTGTTTACTCCCTGGATAATGACAATAATGGAAATATTTTTGTTGCATAAAATCTATAACTGCCGTGACTACGCCCCTATGTCTTGGTTGTTTTCATTTTCTAACTATCGTGGCATGTCGCATTGCAACAAAAATATTAGCTCTGCTGTCATTATCCAGGGAGGAAACAGTCGAATACGTTTGTATGGAGAGAGCGCCGGTACCCTTTCCTTTTAAGGTGTGTCCATACGCCAACGACCTTGCTACACAGGTTACTGAATAGTTGCTACCGGCACCGGTCGCCTTCGTTGGTAAATATTGTTGATTGTTACGAATGTGTTTTGGTTTTCTCAAAAGTGCTGAGATGGAATTGTAGGTGAGATTTTTACCGAAATTTTAGTGTGACTTTGAGCCAAAAATTTCCTATAGTTTTGAAACTATCCTAAAATTAAGAATTAAAACTAGTATAACTTTGAAATGACAAGGAATTTTCGTCTCAAATTACCCCAAAATATCGGTAAAGATCTCACCTACAATTCCATTTTTGAGAAAAACAAAATAGTCCATTGAAATGTTACATTTTTTTGGGCTTAGCGTGCATTTGTCAGAGGACGCAATTTCATTTTTTAGATATCAAGGCTATGGTGCTATGAAATCAGTATTCTTAGTAAAAAAAACTCAAATTTTTGATGAATTTTTGCTCATAACATTTTTGTTTTTGGTTTACGACTAAAAGTTACTTTACAAAAGTTGTAAATAATCTTATTTGCAACCAAAAATGTTAAGGAATATTTTTTGTGAGACCTATAGTTTGTCAGATAAACCATAAAAACCATTTAAATCCCTTTTTCCAAGATGACAGCCGTAGGACAAGAGGTACAATCCCTCAAACTTGGATTTAACTTTAAGGGAGGTCAGCCCCTTGATATCTAAAAAATCAAATTGCGTCCTCTGACAAATGCAACCCCAAATGTAACTCAATGGACTAAAAAACAAATTCGTTACAATCAACAATGTTAGTTGTAAGCGACGGCGATTTTCTTTTGGCGCGTTGCGTTTGGCAGCATAGTCTTACGGAATCAGGGCTTACATACGCGACAAGTATTTTTCAATTGGCGCCAATAACCGGCTTAAAACAATATTGTACACCATTGTAACAGTCTATTGTATTCCAACTGAAGTTAAAACATATCATAAATATTAACATAATATTAATTCTAATCATTATTATAATAATATTTATCTTTAGATATTTTCAAACATAACGGTTTCATCGGCCATGTTTGTTTTATTTCCCGCGTTAGCACGCTATTGGTCGGTCGGCTCGCGAATCAGGTGCGTTCCAATTTTAAATTCATTTTGTACTTAATTACCTGCGGTTAATAAGGGCCACTAAAAGGTTTTTTTTAAAACGTTAATATTAGTGACAAGATAACAAAAAAAATAAACAAATAAATTGTTTCTCAGATTGACAATAAAGCAAATATTTATCTAATTACCTGTTTTTCAATAGTTTTCTGTATTTTTACGAAATATTTAGTTTTTAATTAAGGTGGTAGATGGCCCTTATTACCCTAAGGTACCTTATTAAACTTGTTTTAGGTGGTGGTTTGTTTAAACAAATTTAACTAATTTCTAACTAAATGCATTTAACGTGTAAGTAATATAAAATTATTTATTCAGTTTTTGCCACTTTTACAGTTCAGTTTTTACAGTAATCATGTTTACGGTCTTAAATCAATTTATTTTTTGTTGTACAATTTGACCTTAAGAGGAAAGGGTACAGGGCGCTCTCTCCATACAAACGTAGTCGACTGTTTCCTCCCTGGATAATGACACTAGAGCAAATATTTTTGTTGCATAAAACTTATCACTGCCATGACCATGGCCCTATGTTCTGTTTTTTTTTTGTTTTTTAAATTTTAATATCTATGATAATTAGAAAATGAAAAAAAAAACAAAACATAGACAGGGGCATAGTCATGGCAGTTATAGGTTTTATGGCACAAAAATATTTGCTCTAGTGTCATTATCCAGGGAGGAAATAGTCGACTACTTTTGTATGGAGAGAGCGCAGGTACCCTTTCACCTTAAGTGGTGACTGTGATAGTTATTATGTGATAAAAAGTGGTGTTCTTGAAGTGTGTGATAGCTACTTTAATAATTATCTAGTGGTAAAAACCAGGTTCTGTTTTTATCAAGAGACGTATTTTGATATTTGAGTATTTGTTGGAATTTTCAAGAGGTTTATTTGTCAGTTAATTTCAGTCGAATTATTATTTAAGCATTTTTTAGGTTTCGAAAAGTAAAAAAAAACCGGTCAAGTGCGAGTCGTACTCGCTCGCCGAGGGTTCCGCACATTAGTTTCAACTCTCTTTCTCTACCCTTGGAGTGGTATGGTTGTAACCAATTTAACTTGACGCATATTTCGAAAATCGGATTGCCTCAAATTAAATGTAATTTAAATCAAAACTAATGAGTATTGATGTCAACTTTGAAGCAAATAACCCCCGAAATTACTTTCTACCCCTTTTTAACCCCGTCAGGGGATGAATTTTAATTAAATACAAAGCACGTCTTCCTTCAATTCTGTTGAAAAATGTTTATGCAGAAAAAGAGATGATTTCAAAAATTCTTTCACCAATACAAAGCTACATTATCAGGGAATAACATAGGCTAGAATATATTTTCGAAAAAATTAGGGATCCGTAAAAAAAATTGCAATATTGTAACCCAAAGTAGAAAACCTAAAATAGTTTTTGGCGTGCGCTGCGAAAACTATTGATGATAGAACAAAATAATGTACTACAGGTTTATATATCTTACTAGCTGCGCTCCGTGGTTTCAGCCGCGTAACTTCCGATCCCGTGGGAATATCGGGATAAATTAAGATGTAAGCTATCCTATCTTTCAAGTTGAATCAAACTGCACACGGTGTGCAAATTTGATTAAAATCGGTTAAGTAATTTAGGAGTCCATCGCGCACAAACAACGTGACACGTAATCACTACATAGTAGGTATAAAACAAAGTCGCTTTTTCTGTCCCTATTTCCCTTTGACTGCTTAAATCTTTAAAAATACGCAACGGATTTTGATGGGGTTTTTTTTAATAGATAGAGTGATTCAAGGAAGGTTTATATGTATAATACATGCATAATATAGCCGTGCGAAGCAGGGGCGGGTCGCTAGTTTTATATATTAGAAAGATTAATGTCTACAAAAAAGGCCGCGAGCCAATAAACGGCTGAACCTATTTGTATGAAATTTTTCTTGTAAGTATATTTAGGTGTGAGACTCGTGTTTGGCAGTCCGTCATGGTGACCATTGTTCGTCACATAATACAGATCTGTTCACTCACGAAGGTGCGCCCCGCCTTAATAATATTTAATTACAGGAACATTTCAAACATCCTGTAGTAGAATATTTACAGGATGTGCCTTTATTTTCCAAACCGAATGGGGTCAATGACATTGGTATTTAATTAATTTTCATTTACAAATCAATTAGGTATTCATTCCGTTTCCAATTGTTTATCACTACATTACATTACATAGTATAAAATAAAGTCACTTTTCGCCGTCCCTATGTCCCTATGTATGCTTAGATCTTTAAAACTACGCAACGGATTTTGATGCGGTTTTTTTTAATAGATAGAGTGATTCAAGAGGAAGGTTTATATGTATAATACATGCATAATATAGCCGTGCGAAGCCGGGGCGGGTCGCTAGTTTTATCTTTACTAATTTTATACTCGCTAAAAATAAGTTTGTTTACTTTGACTGTTAAAAGGCTGATCTTTTTTGGTGAAATATTTTTTGAAAATCAGTTGTTATATTATGTTCTTGTCACCTAGTATATCAAAGTCAAAATTATTAATTAATTTAGACTTACTTAAGTACATTAAATCACATTAAAACGTCTTAAAAACTAAGTTAGGATGTGTCTTCGGAACGCGTCTACAATGAAAATAAAACAGCAGTCAGAATTTTTTTATTTCTTATTAGAGTAAGTATAAAGGGTTAAAAGTCCTTTATACCTACTCTAAAAGAAAAAATCTTATTTCTTCAAAATTTTTTTTTCATTTTTAAACCCTTTATACCTGCCTACTTACTCAAAAGGGTTAAAAAAGAAATATATTTTTTTGGAAATTCGAACACTAATTTCCAAAAATCTTATTTCTTTTAAAATTTTATTTCTTTTTTTAACCCTTTATACCTAGGTACTTACTCAAAAGGGTTAAAAAAGAAATTTTTTTTTTTGAAAATCCAATCCAAATCTAATTTCCAAAACTCGTTTTTTGCGTAGGTGTAGGACATCTATGCCCTAAATGAAACTGTTCTCATGATCCGTGATAGCTAGACAGTTGAAATTTTCACAGATTATAACAAAAAAAAATTTCGAAAAAAATTGGGGATCCCCAACAAAATGGCACGGAACCCTTCATGCGCGAGTCCAACTCGCACTTGACCGGTTCTTAGATATGCAGGCGATGCCACGGAGCTCAGCTAGTTGAGAAGCAATAAATAAGTTAATATGCGTGACTTAGTCATTAACACCAAAGAATAAAGATAATGGACATATCGATTTAACTTATGTGTCGTTAAAGTATAGAGAATATAGGAACCAAACGCAAGATACCTGTCGTCTGTAACTAGGGATGATTCTCATTCTTCTTCTTCTCGTATAGTGGTGTGGCTCACCTATTGTTAGAGTTTTCAGATCACCTTAAAACCTCTAACTTGACCTAACGACTGCTACTAGAGGTAGCAACCGGGACCAACGGGTTAACGTGCCTTACGAAGCATGGAGGGGCTCACGAAAACACATTTTCGCCACACTACTAATTGGCCACCCATCTAAGTAATGACCGCGCCAGGTGTCGCTTAACCCGCATGACCGTAAACGATCAGCGAGCGTCGCTTAGCTGTGAGCCTCCTCAATGATTCTCATTAGATTAGACCGGGCCGAATCCGGAGCGTGGCCCGTCCGTGCTGCACGTTTAAACAGGATGAAGTTTTTACGTGGGCTTTCCGGGCTATATCCTAATCTATAATGTGAAAAATGATAAAAAGGAGTTGCGTGCCTGATTTTGACAAAAACTAAAACTGCATCATTAGATATTTGAAAAAGTCACTACCCTACCCAGGAATCGAAACGGTTGATTTTGCAAAATAATAATCATCCTATATTTTTATACCAATCGATAGTGTTGCTGATAGAGATTAATTCCTGGAAACAAACATAGTATGGCAAATCTAATGATGCTGTTTTTTGTCAAAATCGGGCACGCAATTCCTTTCAGCATATTTCGCTATATCCTATGGCGAAGTCACCAATTAGTTTCGCTCAGGGTCCGTTTCAAGAAATGAAATGACCATAGCGGTCCGCACAACATTTTATAGAAAAAAATATTTATTAAACAAATGTAATTACGAAAATAACAAAGGTATTTTTTTTCATATCAATGAGAAAAATGTCATTTTTTATATTTGTCTGAAGTTTGGAGTAAAATATTGGTGCAGGATTTCTAGCATCTCCAGGATTTAATGTCGGATGCGGACCGCGGTCCGCCATTTGGCGACCCCTGTCCTATGGTTTAGTTAGGATATAGCCCTGAAGGCCCACTTAAAAAAATCACCCTGTATAACACCGGGTTATCACCCGCCGAGGGGACGGGACGGATCCGTCCGGGAACGGATCATGGACGGTGTTATATAAATTGCTTCATATAAAATGTACTAGCTGCGCCCCGCGGTTTCACCCGCGTAACTCCCGATCCCGTGGGAATATCAAAATGAAAAGTAGCCTATAGCCTTCCTCGATAAATGGACTATCCAACACAAAAATCATTTTTCAATTCGAAGCAGTAGTGCCTGAGATTAGCGCGTTCAAACAAACAAACTCTTTAGCTTTATAATATTACGGGCTTCGCACGGCTATATTGTGCATGTATTATACATATAAACCTTCCTCTTGAATCACTCTATCTATTAAAAAAAACCGCATCAAAATCCGTTGCGTACTTTAAAGATTTAAGGATACATAGGGATATAGAGACAGAGAAAGCGACTTTGTTTTATACTATGTAGTGATAGTATAGATGTAACTTTCCAAATCCGTGCCCCGTCCGGGCCACGTACCCGACTCGGCCCGGATACGGCCCGGTCTAATGTAAATCATCCCTTAGTTGTAATAGGCGACAGGCATTTTGCATTTGGTTCCTAGGTATATGCACCTTAAGTATGTATCGTTAAATGTAATACACACGACACTAAACTGTTGGTTTATTTAGCCGCTGAAGCGCTTTATTTTACTATATTTTTAGTTTATTTTATACGGGCTGTTTGGCCCAATTTTTTGCGTGAGGATGTAGTAGACTATGTCCAACACCTGTACTACCCTCTCAGCTTAGTCGACCATGTCCAGAGGAGAGAACTTGTCAATACGTTTGGAGCTAACTAAGCCGCGGGTTTCATCACGATATTATTCTTCACCATAAGAGCAATGTCAAATACCTTGACACAAAAGTTAAAATTAGTTTTTTTTTTTATCGATCGAGCATAATTAGACGTAATAAAACTAATTGTAATAGTAAGCCTACAAAAACGCGTCTCGTGTTTGTTTTACGCGTCATCGGAAAGTGACAATGACGTCACACTTTTTTGTGAATGCAGGTGTTCATCAATTTAATAGACGTTATCACGTCAAAAAACTGCTTCATAATCCGTTGCGTAGTTTTAAAGATCTAAGCATACTTAGGGACAGACAGACAGACAGCGGGAAGCGGTTTTGTTTTTTATTATGTAGTGATAAAATTTATCTAGATTATATATTTTATCTTGATAAAGATAAAGTAATATCGCCCAATATAACGTTATCTTCGGCATCTTTGAAACTCCGTAATATTTTTTTAGTAACTATGACTTGTATTTATGGCGCTTAAATTCCTTGTAGGTAGATAATTAAAATTAATAGTATAGTAGTCATTGTAAACATTACAGTAATTAATTACTTTTTATCACAGTTGCTCATAAAGTGGATCTTATTAAACCGCTTTTAGGCTCAAAATGCAACGTATTATACACGCGTGCGATAAAAAAAATCCAACTAGTGTTATAATAATACGTTATCCCGATAAGTCAAATACGCATCTTACTGCTAATGACATATTAGGTAGATGAAACATTCTTAATTTATCTGGGTTATACTGTTTGATGTATAGAAAAAAGGTCCCATCAAAGAGTTTTAAGCCTTGCTGGCTTAAAACTCTTTGTTGGTACCTTTTTTCTTCTTTTCAAAAGGTTGTCTCTAAAGTCTGATAACGAACGATAATTTTACGTGATAACGTCTTTGAAAATAATTAAAAATTGAGTTTTGTTTTTATTTTATTTTTTCTTTAGGTACATAAATATATTTTTTCCTTACCATTATATTCTGTTTAACCGCCGCCGACGCAAAAACAAATGAAAAAAAACCCTAAAAAAATATTGCATGTCAGACGAGGCTGTATAGATGTTTTGCCTAGCCTTTCGGGAGTGTAATTAACAAAAAATAGTAAACATAACCTAAAATTCTTAAAAACTTTTTATTATTTTAACAAGTCTTTTTTTTATTCGCAACTGTGATAAAAAACGTCGTACGATACACGTGTGGATTGATCATTCCATCTCGGCTTTTGCCACGCTCGCGTTCCGCTCGCGCGTCATAAACCGCCTCTATGGAATGATCAACTTTCCACACTTGTATCGCAATGTACTATTTCAATTCAATTACAACATATCCTAGTAGTCAATTATTTTTAGCGTTCCGTAAGGGTAAACACGGAACCCTATCACTAAAGCTGGGGACATATCCGCGGACGCGTCAGACAGCCGCGACTGATAAGTGTGCACGGTCGTTTGGCATCTAGCAGCCCAGAAGTCCAATTCCCGTAAATAATATTGTTTAAATTATATTTCAATATCATTTCGATTGCATTTCGATTGCAAAAGATACCTTCAAAGTCAGTTTTTTTTTTACAAAAAGCTAACTTTGAGGGTGTTTTGAGCTACTTTGAGGGTATTATTTGTGATCGAAATGCAATCGAAATGATATTGAAATGTAATTTGAACAATGTTATTTACGAGAATTGGCCTTCAGATCGCTCTAGTACCTAGCTTCTACACACGTTACGATTTCGTCGTCCCGACCAAATTGACACAACCAAATCGGGTATCGCTACACACGCTACGATTTGGTCGGATACTATTCAGAGAGTACATTGATACACATCGTGGTCATTAAGTAGTTTCTGGGGTAGGTTGTGTCGTCCGACATTTGTCGTCCGACATTTGTCGTCCAACAAATAGTCGTCCGACATTTGTCGTCCGTCAATAGTCGTCCGACATTTGTCGTCCGTCAATAGTCGTCCGACATTTGTCGTCCGTCAATAGTCGTCCGACAAATAGTCGTCCGACAAATAGTCGTCCGACATTTGTCGTCCGTCAATAGACGTCCGTTAAAAAATACCATATGTACGTCTTAATACACTCACAGCCAAATTAAAAAACTGTATATCTGTGTAAAATCTCATCTGTCGCGAGAAAATCTGTCGTCTGTCGCGAGAACGGCTGAAAATGCTCACCCACAAAAGTGCCCAACGCGCCATAAGAAGTTTTCACTTAAAAAACCCCATCAAAATCCGTTGCGTAGTTTTAAAGATTTAAGCAGTCAAAGGGAAATAGAGACAGAAAACGCGACTTTGTTTTATACTATGTAGTGATTCTTTTGTAAATAAATACTTATTATACATAGAAACATTTGTTTAGACGTTTGCGTTTTTATTTTTAACCGACTTCAAAAAAAGGAGGAGTTCTCAATTCGGTTGTATGTATGTTTTTTTTTTTTTAAATAAATCCATTCTACTTTTAAACTCTATTGACCTGAGTTTTATTTATTGGAGTATATTTGGGACTCATATACAGAACCCTGAAAATATACGCGACGAAATGACAACCTCATCCTTTTTTGAACTCGGTTAAAAATCATCAAGCGGTTTCGGTGACATAATCACACGCAAGTTCCGAGTGCAAAACGATGACGTAAAGCGCTGTTATGGCTTAGTTTTCAAACGGCTTTGCACTCAGCACTGCCTCCATTAACCGCGCTCGATTATTTAGCAAACTCTTTGTTTTGCGTTCATTGCTGATTGGTTTAACTGTTGAATTTTACACTTTTGGAAAATTCTAATTTTCGAATTTTACACTTTTGGAAAATTCTAATTTTCGAATTTTTTGAAATTAAATATAAAATTATTTAACGATTGACACATTCATTTTTGTTTTTTTTTAAGTGGGAAAGGAACGAAAAGTTTTATTTAAGTTTTTATGTGGTGTTTTTGGAAATTGAAAATAATATGAATATTTAATTGACACAATAACAACAATATTCTATTTTTGTTGTTAAAATAGTTTTATTTAAAGTGTGGCAGGAACTAAGAGTTTCTTTTAGGTTGTTTTGTGTGGTGTTGTTAAATTGAGTTTTTTTTGTATAAACTTTATGTAGGTAAGTTTTTATTCTAGTTAAAAACTAGAAGTAATATAAAACAGTAGCATTACCGCGGTTTCACCCACGTAACTCCCGATCCCGTGGGAATATCGAGATAAAAAGTACCCTATGTTACTGTCAATGAATCAATGTATCCTCATACCAAGTTTCATCAGAATCGGTCCAGTAGTTTCGGAGCATATTCGTTACAAACAAAGAATCTTTCCTGTTTATATCTTAATCTCTTAATCTTAATATATATAAATCTCGTGTCACAATGTTTGTCCTCAATGGACTCCTAAACCACTTAACCGATTATAATAAAATTCGCACACCATGTGCAGTTCGATCCAACTTGAGAGATAGGATAGCTTACATCCCGATATTCCCACGGGATCGGGAGTTACGCGGGTGAAACCGCGTAGGGCAGCTAGTATTAGTATAGATATAGGCAAGCCCGTGGCTTCGTTTGCGCAGGAATAGAATTTTTCTACTTTATAAAAGCAGTATGCCAAATATCCCGATTGGTGTGGGCTGTGCGTTGATATATCGGTAAAGACTTTGAAAATTTATATTTTATAGACTTAAGGTACATGCAGGTAATTTTATTTTGTGTTTGGCAGTCTGGCATGAACTACGAAATATTTCGTAGTCCATGCCAGACTGCCAAACACAGGGTTGCGGGTTCGCTTCCCGCCTCAGACATGTATTTATGCTTAGATATTTGTCTGTGGTCTGGTTGTCTCTATGCATTATAAGTACATCTCACTTCACTACATAGTATAAAATAAAGTCACTTTTCGCCGTCCCTATGTCCCTATGTATGCTTAAATCTTTAAAACTACGCAACGGATTTTGATGCAGTTTTTTTTAATAGATAGAGTGATTCAAGAGAAAGGTTTATATGTATAATACATGCATAATATAGCCGTTCGAAGCCGGGGCGGGTCGCTAGTATATTTACAAAATAAAAGAATATAAGTAGGTAGTAAATTAAGAGTTGTCTAGCACCCATCCATAACACAAAAGTGTAGTTATTTAGCTTGGGGCTAGATGGCGATGTGTGGAATGCCCTGCAATATTTATTTATTTATTTAAAATATTAATACGGAAAACTCCTTAAAAACATGTCATTAGATAAATATTGGCTGTATTGACAATCTGAAAAACAATATGTTTATTTTCTTGTTATTTATTTTCACTAATATCAATTTTAAAAAAAAAATAGTGTCCCTTATTACCAGCAGATACCTTATATTTTTTAACGTAATAACGTCTAATAAATTCTTGACGTCATGCGTCCCGTTCCATAGCAACGTCATGTTATTGACAAGGTAACCATAACAACGAAACAACGAAATTAAGTTGCTATGGTTCCATCAATGTTTTCCTATGACTTTATCACGTAAAATTATCGTCCGTAAACAGACTTTACATACCATTTTTTTTTATTAATATGTATCCTCCGACATAATAAAATTTGTATTTTTAATTATATTTATTTTAAAGTAAAAATTAAATGTCTAAATGTTTAAATTACAATTGACTTTGAATCTTATTGCTATTGGGATAGAGTATATTTTCCTCTTATGTACAATAATGTTGTGGTTATCTTATCTTATCTTTTCAGGGCTTGTTTGTAACCAATTGGTTTTAAATTAGTTCAAATATTTGTATGACTTTCATGGGTATTGCAAGGTTTTGGAATGTTTCCGTGTTAGCTTTGCCTCGTGACTTTACTCACTATGCTACTTCCTACTAATAATCATAAATGTGAAATGGTTGCGGTTTAGTATTGGAGCTTGGCATAGTTTTTTTTTCGCGCTGTTCATTTTGAGACCCATGCCAATTGATAGAGGGCTTGAGGGAGAAAGCGTCTCGGAAACGGCATATTTAACCAAACGTGTTGTATATGATTTTCTATGATTTTCCAATAGTGCGCGGTGCATTTCGAGACACATGATAAATAAACATCGTGCGAGCTTCGTACAGTCGTACCATATACATACACGTTAAGCGTACGCTCGGCCGAGCTACATGGTAGGCACTCCGCCGGGCGGTGTTAGGTTTTATTTTCGTTACGGAATTTCTTGATTCGGTCGCCGCGCTCAAAGCCCGCGATAAAAGCTATGCAATAGCTTAATAAATAAATAGAGGGCATTACCGTGAATAAATAATGCCTTCAGACCGAACCTCTAAAGCAGTGGTTCCCAGACTCTTTTGTTTCATAGACTACTTTCAAAACTTTGCTGGATCCGATGGACCCCCTGCATCTACATTACTACCAATTTCTAAATTAACAGTTTTCGAAAAAAAAAGGTTAGAATTGATTGCTTGATAGGATTAATTATTTGATAATAAAGTAGGTAGACTAAACAAATTTTCAATTAAATTTTACTTCATTGTGTTGTGAGTGGATGTCAAAAAAGCAAAGTTGGCCACTCGAAAAAGTGACTCCATCTAACTTTACAGTTCGGAACTATCCATTTTTTTCTCAATTTATTTATACATTGTCTTATTGAGAAGGTTTAATTTAGGTATCATATTATTAAAAATAACTAGCTAACATTAATTTGGTTTCGATTCTTCACTATCGAAACCAAATTAATTTTTCATGCACCCCTGCTTACGATTGTAGACCCCCCATTTTTTGTCACGTCGTCACGTGTCAGACCCCCGTCGAGTCTCCCATGGACCCCTGGGGGTCCACCTGAACCACTTTGGGAATTACTGCTCTAAAGCGTCTCAGAATCGTGATATTCAATAACATAAAATCTCTCTGATCTATAATAAGTATAAATAATCTATCTTCTATAATATAAAAATGAATCGCTGAATGTGTTACTAAGCGCAAATCTCGAGAATGGCTGAACCGATTTCGCTAATTCTTTTTACGTGATAACGTCTAATAAATTGGTGGAACACCTGCATTCACAAAAAAGTTGACGCCATTGTCACGTTCCCATTGTGTGACGTCATTGTCACGTTCCCATTGTATGACGTCATTGTCACGTTCACTCAGCACGCTGCAATATAAACAAACACATTGTTTTATATTGTTTAATAATAATATCGCTCATCTGGGCTTGTGTTATGGTGACGAGTGACAAATAGAAGACTTATACCTATACAGGAAAAAATATATAAATGAAAAGAAAAATAATAAAAAAAAACCCATTATTCATCGTTTTCTTATGACCGTATCACGTAAAATTATCGACCGTAAATTGACTTCACAGACAACCTTTTTTTTTGTTGTGTTTGTCAGGAAAAGGTTCTTTTGAAAGAAAAAATTAAGAAAATTGCGCAGAAAATTATTACGAGGGAGAAACTGCGGGGCGTAGTTAGTAATCTAATGTAAATTCCACGCCATTATTATGTGTCTCTGTGCCTTGGACTTGACCTAGTTAGGACAATCGTTTTGTTCTAACGTTTATCTCATTTATAGAGATAAACTACATATCCTATTTACATATACCTATTTACATACAATAGAGCATTATCCAATGAAAAAAATATCTCACTAGATTCATCCTGGATCTGGCCATTGGATCTTCTGAGAATGATCCATTTTCTTTAGCATAAGCTTTTGGATAAAATAGATATTATTATTATTTATTGATTTAATTAGAACGGTCGTTACTAATAACATAAATAAATTGAAAAAAATTATAAAATTATTAGAATTTATTTTATTTTAGTTCTCCTTTATATGTTTTAATTTACTATTATGGTTCTCTTAAAAATATAATTTTTTAATTGATAATAAATACAGTTTCACAAAAAGAAAAAAAATAAGAAAAATCTTAATATCAGATAGACCTACCTATTACAATTAGTTCAAATTTTTTTTATTCTTTTTTTTTTATTTTTATTTTTGAACAGTTTTGTATTTTGAAGGTGCATTTATCTTTGAAATTAATTTTCCAACTGAATATAGAAAGATCATCGTACATATCGGCATACAAGTTAGCCATTTCGAAAATAATCGATTTGGCGGCAAGTGATAGAACATTTTTATTACATCTTCAAAGTCAAATATCTTCGAAAGTATATGACTTACGATAATTTTTCTAAGATCTGTTTGTAATGTTTCATCACTGGCCGACAAGTCAAAGTTTTTTTCAAAATGGCGGGCCTTAAGTACCTATGCCAAATCCCATACAGAAAAATTAGCAAATTAAGTTTTGTAGGACTCGCAAATTTTGGCGAAAATCTAAAGCCCTTGATTTTTATACACCTAATAATAAGGACTATAGACCTCAGTATCTGGTATGAATTTCAACTTGCTAGGTCCACCCGTTCCTGAGGAAATCGGTACTGACACACGGACAGACAGACGAACAAGAAAGTGATCTTATAAGGGTTCCATTTTTATCTTTTGAGGTACGGAATCCTAAAAATGTTCGTTCATTTAATATGATGTTAATTTTGTTATTTGTAATTGTCAACAGAGAGTCAAGCCAGGAGCTGGTCTCCATCCGCGTGCCAATCAATGGCATGACATGTCAGTCCTGCGTCAACAGCATTGAGGCATCCTGTCGGGAGCTTAGAGGCGTCGAACACGCTAAGGTAACTCTATTAAGACGAGGTGGTATGACTAGAAGCGAAGGAATTAATCTCTTTTAGCAACACTATCGATTGGTATAAAAATATAGGTGATTTTTTTTTTTGCAAAATCAACAGGTTCGATTCCTGGCTAAGGCTATCTTTTCATGGTTAGACTTTTCAAAAATCTAATGATGCTGTCTTGGTTTTTGTAAAAATCGGGCACGCGACTCTTTTCAGCATTTTTCGCTATCACTTATAGTTTATTTAGTACTAGCCACCCGCCCCGGCTTCGCACGGCTATATTATGCATGTATTATATGTATTCCTCTTGAATCACTCTATTTATTAAAAAAACCGCATCAAAATCCGTTGCGTAGTTTTAAAGATTCAAGCATACAAAGGGATATAGGGACAGAAAAAGCGACTTTGTTTTATACTATGTAGTGATATAGCCATGAAGGCCCACATAAAAAAAATCATCTCTTCTCCCCCTTATTACTTCCATTCTCGCTTTTAGCGATAAGGCCGCCCATTGTGCCATATTATTTTTAGTTTGTAGAAGTAATTTTCTAATTTTTATCTAACTTAATATTTTTTTTTGTACTTTGTTAGAATTAATTTTGTGTTTTGTTTTTATGGTGCAATAAAGTGTTTATCTATCTATCTATCTAATATACTTATATGTTGATGGTAACAATTTCCAGGTGATATTGTCAGAGCACGCAGGCTACTTCCGCTATGACCCTCGCCAGTGCACCACGGATGGTATCCGCAGCCATATAGAGGATATGGGCTTCGAGGTGCCGAGGGACGAGCCTGATGATGAAACAAGGTAATGGGAGAATTAGTACCCTGACTTTCATTGTACAGTCAGAAAAAGACTGAGGGTAGCAGGTAGTACATATTTTAAAGTTTGAATTTTGATGTGAAACATCTATAGCCGCACGTAAAACCGATTTCTGGCGTGGCGACGCATGCCGCGCACGCTATATGATGGTATATATTATATACAGTCTATATGCAGTAGTGTGTACTGTGTGCACACCGTAATCGACTGTGCGATTCTATCACAATCTGTTCTTTTCTGCATATTACTTTTACAAAATAATGTCGATGTTTCACATCTGCCAGGCGTCCCGTGACGGCTCACATCCATTCATTTTTGGTTATTCTGCCTGAAATAACTAAAACTTCGAAAGCTTTAGTGATATCTAGCAGAATAATTAACAATGTCTGAACAGTTATTTAGAAACATAAAACTTTAAAATATGCACCTGGTACCCTCAGTCCTTTTCTGACTGTACTAGTCTAGTACCCTGGGGCCAGTAGCGTAGCGAGAGGGGATCGCCCTGGGCGCCACCATTAGGAGGGTTAAATTGGGAATAAAATATTTTCTGCGGTCACTGGTGGTCAGTCAGACATATTTTTCGACGTGATAACGTCTAACAAATTGATGGAACACTTGCATTCACAAAAAAGTGTCATGGTAATATTGTGTGACGTCATAGTCACGTTCCGGTGACGTCATGTCAACAATGGCATCACACAGCACGCATTAATATACAATACCGTGTATGTAATATTCGTGTTTGTTTTATATTGTTTAATAATAATAATATCGCTCATCTGGGCTTGTGTTATGGTGACGAGTGACGAATAGAAGACTTATGTAAAGGAAAAAATAAATAAAAAAGAAATACCTATATATAGGAAAAAAAAACATGAAAAAAAGGAAGGGAAAATTAAAAAAAAACTATTTTTCATCGGTTTCTTATGACGTTATCACGTAAAATTATCGTCCGTAAACCGACTACAGACAGACAACAATTTTAATCAAGAAGTTAGCTCTTACCCACTTGCACATATTGAATATCCCTCCCGCCCAATACAGTTGTGTTAAATCACGAGTCACCCCGCATCCTTACATGGTTTTGTAATCAATATTTTTCGTTCAATTATTTCATATCGTTACGTTTTTTCTCACAAACACCAACTTATTATTTTTATGATGTCAAAAAGGCGGCAAATTGTCAACATTATAATTTTATGACCTTATAGGGGCGGCAAGATTCCGCCCCGGGCGTCATTGCCAGGGTGGGCCCCAGACCTGCCCAGGCCGTGGCGTAGCGTGGGTTTTTATCAATTGGTACAAATATATAGGCGAAATCTTTTTTGCAAAATTAACAGTTTGATTCTTGGCTTTGCTAACTCTCCAAGGAGTCAGAAATCTGACGTCACATTGGATTCAATATGGCGCTCTTTTTAATCCAGGAATCTGACGTCACATTGGATTTAATATGGTGCCCTATTTAATCCAGGAATCTGGCGTTACATAGGATTCCAAATGGCACCCTCTTTAATTCAAGAATCTGACGTCACATTGGATTCAATATGGCGCCCTCTTTAATCCAGGAATCTGACGTCACATTGGAGTCAATATAGCGCCCTCTTAATCCAGGAATCTGACGTCACATTGGATTCAATATGGCGCCCGCTATTTAACGTATTTTATCCAGGAATCTCCTACCGCGCGACATACCGACAGACATGCTGATCGATATGGAGAATGGGGACAGCGAGTTGCAGCTGGCTGTCACCGGGATGACTTGCCGCTCCTGTGTTGATACTATTGAAGGTAAGGGGAGTCATCTGCACATCTGGAGAAACAATGGCACATCTACTGAAATTGCGAAAATGACGTTTTTTGTTCTAAGTGTTCAAAAATACATAATCTATCGTGTGACAAAATAGTAGTTCGTATAGTTTTCAGCAGAAGTCGCTAGTGTCGTTGTAATATTATTGGATTTACCCCCACTTCCTTGTGCAACAATTGGTCGTGCCGGGACGCCCAATGAGCTATCCAAGCTAACCAAAACATAGGAGCATAGTCATGGAAGTTATAGGCTTTATGGCACAAAAATATCTGTGTTAGTGTCACTATCCAGGGAAGAAACAGTCGACTACGTTTGTATGGAGAGAGCGCTCGGTACCCTTTCACCTTAAGGCGATCTGAAAACTCTAACAATAGGTGAGCCACACCACTATACGAGAAGAAGAAGAAGTAGTAAAATCTTTGAATTTCCGCAGGTGCTCTATCACAAACAGCAGGCGTACTATCGTCTTCAGTGAGTCTATCAGAGAACAACGCTCTAATAAAGTACCGTCCGTCGGAGTTGACTCCGCGTCAGATTGCAGACGTTGTTTACGAGTTGGGTTTCGATGTCGAAATTGAAAAAGTCGATGGCGATAACTACACTGGGAATGGTGAGTTTAAATTAAATAATAAATAAATATTGCAACACATTCCACACATCGCCATCTAGCCCCAAGCTAAGTAACTACACTTGTGTTATGGGTGCTAGACAACTCATATAGCTACTTATTATACTTTTCTTTTGTAAATATATACTTATAATACATAGAAACAACCAGAGCACAGACAAATATCCTAAGCACTAGCTGACCCGTGCCCACTTCGTTGGGCATAATGTTAATAAATTAAATTATCTATACTAATATTAAAAAAAATACTTTTTGTAACTTAAATATAAAAGTTAGACATGTGCTGTCGTTGACTTTTTTGTAGACATTTTCAAGCTCCACATCTTTTCTCTAGAACTCAAAAATATATCTTTCATAGTTAAGGCAGCGTTCGTAAGAAACGCTTTCATTCGACCGTTTTTTTCTCCGATTCACTTTGCAAAACGGAATACCACGTAAAAGCCTTTTTATTTTTCAGTTTTTTATATAACCTATGACACTCAGCAATAATGTGGCTTTCTATTGGTGAAAGAATTTTTAAAATCGGTTCAGTAGATCCCGAGATTACCCCTTACAATTTAACAAATATACAAACACACAAACTTTACTTCTTTATAATATTAGTATAGAAGTATAGATAGTATAGAAGTATAGATAAATACATGTCTGAGGCGGGAATGTAACCCGCAACCCTGTGTTTGGCAGTCCGGCATGGTGACCATTGTGACAACTGGGTCGTCAAATTATAAGATAAATAGGAAAAATATTTGAAACCTTCTTCAAACGTAAATGTGATGAAGAAACTCGATGTCAAATCGGTTAAAAGTTTGTTACACTAAAGCTTGTATGTATACAAATACAATACACTAGTTTTTGTTGTTGTCAAATATACCTATTCGTTTTGATTTTACAAGCGATAAATATCGAGTCCCGCTAACAGTCATGTGACCGCGTGTGACGTCATTGTATAACGTTCCGCTTAGTTTACTTCTATAAATCGGAAACTAATTGACATATCGAAGTTATTCTATCATCTATATTTTTATTTTCGACAAAAAATATAGAGAGCTAATTTACAAAATTACTTAACATTCTTCATTATGAATTACTTTTTATTTCAATTACCTTTCTTTTCAACTCATCTTGTAGGAATTGGCTTCATATTACCCTCATCTTCAAGATAAATAAACACTTAAGGTGCTGCTGGTCGATCGTGTTTCCATACAAATGAATTTAGAGTGTTATCCATTTATTCTTTATGGCATTCGAAAAAACAAAAGTTAAATCTACATAACAAGTCTATATCTAGCCCATGTAGGCGACGAAATAGACAAATTATATTTAATTTGGAAATTATAGCCATCAAAACTTCAGTATTTTCAGTAAAAATAATGCGCATTTCACGGGTAAAATAGCTACGCCGGGAGAAATATAATATCAAATAAGAAACCTACATCATGTAGTAAATTTATCAATTAGTTTAAATAACTTAACTTTCAAAGGATTCATATTGCAGATTTTTCGTATTTTTCTAAATTCGAAAGGTCTGTTTACAAAATTTCCCAGCCTGTATTTTGTTCAAAACATCGTTACCTTTCACCTCTAGAGTAACACCCCGTCACGCGGGTAGCGGGGGGAGATGTAATCCAATGCGCGCTATAGCTTCACGAATACTTTTGTATAACTGGCTTTACCAGCAATGTATACGTAACGATTTAGCATTCAATGTGTGTGTGATGCTATCGACAAATAGTCGTAATGTTTGTCAAAGTCGCACGGGGACCAATGAAGACAAGTGACAGTGATTTTGCCAACCAATAGTGAACTATTATCTGAATCTCGCATCCAATAAAAACAGTTTATACTACGAACCGACGACGAACGAGTACCTACCTACCTAGCTGGTGAATTTCACGTGTCATTTCGGCTCGTGTCATACCGTGAAGGTCATATCGTTCGCGCCAAATTCAAATTGCACAGCGCTAATTACCTACCGCAATATTTACGTACAAGTTGCGTAACTCTTGTACCGTTTGAGGGTTCTCTTTTTCACTATCACTACATAGTATAAAATAAAGTCACAAGTACGAGTGTCGAGTATGTACCTACTATGTACCCTGTTGTCTATTTTTTATAGTTGTGTAATTTATATTTGCTATAATAGGTATAATAACTAAGATCAAAATATACATAAAAACAAAAAACGTCAACGTAAACATTTTTTGGAACGATAGTTCCATATCGCGCGTTGTGAAAGGGGGTAGACGGAAAAAAATCTCACGAAAATTTGCAACGACACTTTTTGCTATAGTAAGCTATTGTAAGCCGTGCGGCGTGCGCATGTTTCTCTGTCTGTCTCTCTCTCTCTTATAGAAAGCAAGCCAGATATTTTCATTTCTATTTCGCATTTTTTAATTCAAATAGGCTTGTGTTATGGTGACTAGACACGATTAGGCTTGTGTTATGGTGACTAGACCCAACTAGGCTTGTGTTATGGTGACTAGACGCAATTAGGCTTGTGTTATGGTGACTAGACCCAACTAGGCTTGTGTTATGGTGAGTAGACCCAACTAGGCTTGTGTTATGGTGACTAGACGCAACTAGGCTTGTGTTATGGTGACTAGGCGCAACTAGGCTTGTGTTATGGTGACTAGATACAACTATTTCGATGCTTATGTATATATACATAGATCACTTTGAAACGTCTTAAAAACCAAAAGCTGTAACGACACTTTTTGCATAGAAAGCAAGCCAGTTATTTTCGTTTCGTCTTTCTATTTTGCTTTGAACAGTGTGGTGTCGCGACGATTATTTGCAAAAAAATAATACATATTATTAAAAAAAACGTGTGGCACTCGGGGACTGCCGCGGTAAAGCTATTGCATCGTACATCAATATTGCATGTCAATAGTCGTCCGTTATTTATCGTCCGTTTTTGTAGTCCGTTTTTTGTCGTCCGTCATTTGTCGTCCGTCAATAGTCGTCCGTTATTTATCGTCCGTTTTTTGTCGTCCGACATTTGTCGTCCGTCATTTGTCGTCCGTCATTTGTCGTCCGTCTAGTGTCGTCCGTCATTTGTCGTCCATTTTTGTCGTCCGACATTTGTCGTTCGTTTTTGGTCGTCCGACATTTGTCGTCCGACATTTGTCGTCCGACATTTGTCGTCCGACATTTGTCGTCCGACATTTGTCGTCCGACATTTGTCGTCCGTCATTTGTCATCCGTCAATAGTCATCCGTTAATTATCGTCCGTTTTTGTCGTCCGACATTTGTCGTCCGTCAATAGTCGTCCGTCAATATTCGTCCGTCAATAGTCGTCCGTTAATAATCGTCCGTCAGTAGTCGTCCGTAAATAACCGTCATTTGTCGGGGGAGTTAGGTTTTATTTTCGTTACGGAATTTCTTGATTCGGTCGCCGCGCCCAAGGCCCGCGATAAAATTTATTCTTTCACTAATTATTTTTGACACAAAGTGGTACACTAGTTTTGTACCCTAACTTTCTAAAAATCAGTTTTTGTTTGATAAAAAACAATTTTCCAAATCGGTCCAGGCGTCCTCGAGTAATCCGCGAACATATATAAAAAAAATATATATACGCGACGAATTGAGAACCTCCTCTTTTTTTGAAGTCTGTTAAAAATTGTTCCTGATTTTGGTAGGGTAGGCGCTCGTGCCTGGCGGTCGGCGTGTCGCGTGGCGCGAACGGGTCGCAGATTGTCTTCATACCTAAGTAGCAGCGCTCCGCGGTTTCACCCGCGTAACTCCCGTTCCAGTAGGCGAGACGCGGATAGAACGCGTCCGGTCCTAAACTCGTGATAACTTCAAAACAAAATGTCCGATTCAAATGAATAAAACAGCAATTTACTGGTTCACTTCCGACGTCTACACTAATATAATTTATGGATCATTATGGATTTATTTCGTATGGTTTCGGACTTTTGAATTAGCATTAAAATAAGTCCGTTTTGTGTAATAAGTTTTAACCGACTTCAAAAAAGGAGGAGGTTCTCAATTCGTCTGTATGTTGTTATTTTATTATTTTTATTACATATTATAAAGGGCCGATTAGTAACTATTAGCACATATTAGTACATAGTAACTATTATGTATTCTGTGTATATAGGAAATCAAAATATCTTTCATCACCAATTTAAAATTAGAATGCCTATCCAACTTTTGACATAGATAATAATTTAATGCCTGTAGAATAGACAGAACATCGAGAATTTTTACTGAGCTCTGTGATGTTCCCTCTATTTTAGGTTTTTTTTTTAAAATTTCGAACTTACAAAACAGGTAAAACGTACGTACTGGTAGGTTTGAGTCATAGAATTTGAAAGTAGAGGAACGCGCGACGACGGGGCGGGGATGTGAGCAACCATGCTATGTTTGTTTGATTTATTCGCAACACCTAAACACTGTTACACCGATTTTGATGAAATGAACGATGGCGCGACTTTTATGATTTTTCTTCTCTGGTAAAAAAGTGCTCAATGCGCCTAAAGTAGTTTTCACTTCAAAAATTGATAAGACCATGGAGACGGTTTTGTCTCGTTTTTATCTGTCTAATAATTAAAGGTACTCAGTGTGACACGCGCGCGCGTTGCGAAAGGAGGCTAGACGGAAAAAATTAAGACTAAAAGTTGTAACGACACTTTTTGCATAGAAGACAAAACGAAAATAACTGGCTTGCTAGCCAGTTATTTTCGTTTCGTCTTTCTATTTCGCATTGAACAGTGTGGTGTCGCGACGATTATTAAAAAAAATTACAATTTATTCACTAATTCATCGAAAGGAACTTCGTTCCATCCGGGTGTCCCTTGACACCTCTCAAGTTTTTTATTTTCAACATGTTAGCTGTCTTTAGTTGGCCGAGTGGTATAAACCGCCACCCGCTACACCAACCGATGTGGGTTCGATCCACAGGTTACATAATGTTCAAATAGTGCTGCACAGGATTGTAAACGTTACGATGGCGGTGGACTTTTGACCGTTGATTGTACACATTCGCACGGCGGCGCTCACCACCGCACCGATCGCAAGCCGAGCACGCGGTGTTTACACTCGCGCAGTTCCGTAAGCTTGTTGTCACTGTGTGTGTGATGTGTCGCGCCGAGTCGCGCGGCGGTAACGACCGAAGCGAGCCCGAACGTGTTTATGTAATGTAGTGTGTGGCAGTGTTCTGACGCTGAAATTGTTGTATGCGTAATATCTTTATACTGCTCTTTACTGAGCCTTTCCTTTTCCTAAACAGTGTAAGGTGAAATAGCTATAATTTTAGCCACGTGCGTCCATGAGTTGAACCCGTCGAACAGGGGATCCTTAATTGCACCATAAAAATAAAACATAAAATTAATTCTAACGAAGTACTAACATAAAACTAAAAAAATGTAAAATAATTTTTTTTAAAAGGTGTAACCAATATAGTTTAAGTTAGAGTTAAAGTTTACCAAAGCCACAACTAGATGGCAGCACTATGCAAATTAGATCGCGCTGTCAAGATTTCACACAAAATAGTAAGGTGATCTTCAATGAACATTTGTCTTCGTTAGGGACTGTGAGGAGCATTCCACTAGTGAATCCACCATTGTTGGGACACTCAGGGGAAACTCAGCACACTAGCGCCACCTACCTAGGAGCTCGCTGCTTCGGGGACGAATCCTACTGGGAACGTCTCTGACTTTGGGCCTCCGAATTGGTTGGTTACGAATAAAGTGTACCTACTGTACAAGTAATTAATAAAAGTACGTCAAGTCTCGACCGTCGTTTTCTCTTCGCCGCCGGCATCCCCCCCTACAAAGTATAAAAATGAAAAATATGCCTTATCGCTATTAGCGATCTCTTCAAATAAGTAAATAATATAACATCTAGACTTATATTATAAAGCTGAAGAGTTTGTTTGTTTGTTTGAACGCGCTAATCTCAGGAACTATTGGTTCGAATTGAAAAAATATTTTTGTGTTGGATAGTCCATTTATTGAGGAAGGCTATAGGCTACTTTTTATCCCGATATTCCCACGGGATCGGGAGCTACGCGGGTGAAACCGCGGAGCGCAGCTAGTTACATATAATATTTTTCGGCCGTTACGAGGTTATCATCATAATATTATTGTTTTATTTATTATAATTCCAGAAAGCGGATCACAGAGTAAAAGCGAGCAAGAAGGGTCCGGTGACGGAGCAAGGGAACTCTCGCCTGTCAAAAGCAAAACACAAGTTAATGTAAGTAAACTATTAACAGGGTTAGACTCACTTTAGTAATAACTTTATAATGTATTTCTTTTAAGCTATTACATAGCTTTTATCGCGGGCTTTGAGTGTTTTTCTGTATGTCTCTCTCTCTCTCTCTCATAGAAAGCAAGCCAGTTATTTTCGTTTCGTTTTTCTATTTCGCATTGAACAGTGTGACGTCGCGACGAATAGTTACAAAAAAAAACACTACCTATTCCTTAAAATTTTTAGGTTAGGTATGTTTAGGTACTATTTGTTTGGGCAATATTTTTTTTTTCGAAATTATACTCCCAAAAGGGCAGACAAAAGACTTTTAACCCACACAGCCTCGTCTGACATACAATATTATTTATTTTTGTTAATTATATCTCAAAAGGGCAGCCAGAAAATTTTACTGGTTTTTTATTTATTTATTTTCGTTTATTTGGGAAACATACAGAACTATGATAGAAATATTTATAACAATATATAAAAACCCTTAATCCAACAAAGTTTCCACTAATTCATCACTACATAGTATAAAACAAAGTCGCTTTCTCTGTCCCTATTTCCCTTTGTATGCTTAAATCTTTAAAAGTACGAAACGGATTTTGATGCGGTTTATTTTAATAGATAGAGTGATTCAAGAGGAAGGTTTATATGTATAATACATGCATAATATAGCCGTGCGAAGCCGGAGCGGGTCGCTAGTAATACTTATACAAAGTGAAACATTGAACAAAAACAAAGAGAAAGTTATCCTTACAACAAGTTATTATATTCATCCCTATATTCCCACAATAACTGTGTTTTCGCAGGTAAAACTGTGGGGTACTCTTAAGAGGAAAGGGTACCGGGGGCTTTCTCCATACAAACTATTACAAACGTAGTCGACTGTTTCCTCCCTGGATAATGACACTAGAGCAAATATTTTTGGTGCATAAAACGTAGAACTGCCATGACCATGCCCCTATTTTATGTTTTTTTTTAATTTTAATTTTTATGATAATTAGAAAATTAAAAAAAACCAAAACATAGGGGCATAGTCATGGCAGCTATAGGTTTTATGGCACAAAAATATTTGTGCTAGTGTCATTATCCAGGGAGGAAACAGTCGACTACGTTTGTATGGAGAGCGCGCAGGTACCCTTTCACCTTAATAAAGGCGTATAAAGTTCATCTTAAAAAAATGCTACTCGAAAAACCAATGTATCATGTAAATGAATTTTACGAACCTAGTATTCGTCGATAATTATTTTTTATCAATTTTGCCTACTCAATATGACGCGTTACTGTTTATTAATTATTTGACAATTTGTTGCATTTTATTATTCACTAGCTGCGCCCCGCGGTTTCACCCGCGTAAGTCCGATCTTTAAATTCTCACCGTTTAAACCTTCCCTGGACTACGACAAACACAACAAAAAAAGAATTGGCCAAATCGGTCCAGCCGTTCTCGAGTTTTAGCCAGACTAACGAACAGCAATTGATTTTTATATTATAGACTAGCTGCGCCCCGCGGTTTCACCCGCGTAAGTACTCACCGTTTAAACCTTCCCTGGACTACAACAAACACAACAAAAAAAGAATTGGCCAAATCGGTCCAGCCGTTCTCGAGTTTTAGCCAGACTAACGAACAGCAATTGATTTTTATATTATAGACTAGCTGCGCCCCGCGGTTTCACCCGCGTAAGTACTCACCGTTTAAACCTTCCCTGGACTACAACAAACACAACAAAAAAAGAATTGGCCAAATCGGTCCAGCCGTTCTCGAGTTTTAGCCAGACTAACGAACAGCAATTGATTTTTATATTATAGACTAGCTGCGCCCCGCGGTTTCACCCGCGTAAGTACTCACCGTTTAAACCTTCCCTGGACTACAACAAACACAACAAAAAAAGAATTGGCCAAATCGGTCCAGCCGTTCTCGAGTTTTAGCCAGACTAACGAACAGCAATTGATTTTTATATTATAGATTATTAATTAATTATTCAATGTATACATAATGTTATTATTTAGTTTTTTATTATTTTACCATGCATAATTATAATTATGTTAATTTATACATTAGATATATAGATATATATTTTAATATTATAAAGCTGAAGAGTTTGTTTGTTTGAACGCGCTAATCTCAGAAACTGCTGGTTCGAATTGAAAAATTATTTTTGTGTTGGATAGTCCATTTATCGACGAAGGTTATAGGCTACTTTTTATCCCGATATTCCCACTGGATCGGGAGTTACGCGGGTGAAGCCGCGGAGCGCAGCTAGTTACATATAACTTTAAGAAACTTTGTGACTTGTATTTTGAATAAATAAATAAATAAAATAAATAAATATTTTCAGGACATATTACACATCGCCATCCAGCCCCAAGCTAAGCAACTCAATGCTTGTGTTATGGGTGCCAGATAACGGATAAACTACTTATATACTTTTTTTTTTTGTAAATATATACATAATATACATATAGGAAACACCCAGAACCAGAAACAAGAATTTATGGTCAGCATAAATACTTGTTCCCGGCGGGAATCGAACCCGCAACCTTCTGCGTCGCAGTCGGGTGTTCGCCCGACGCACCACAGAGGTCGTAATACCAATAAACTATCTATCTATCTAATAAATGCGATTCCGTTTGTAGGGTATAACACCGTCAAAGGAAGGCGACTACGCTCGGTGTACGTTGGAGGTGAGGGGGATGACATGCGCCTCATGCGTCTCCGCTATCGAGAAACATTGTGCTAAATTATATGGTAAGATAATCCTACTAATATTATAAACGTTTGTATGTATGGATGTCTGGATGTATGGATGTTTGTTACTATTTAACGCAAAAACTACTGAATGGATTTTAATGAAACTTTACAATAATATGGCTTATACATCAGAATAGAACATAGGCTACTTTTTATAAAGATATTGTGTGAATTGTCCAAAATATAACGAAAAGTGTCGAAAAATTGACACTTTGGCGTCTGTCACTTAGAAATCTGTCACTTTGACATCTGTCAAATGTCACTTTGACATCTGGCAAATGTCACGGGATCATGACTAACGCGGGTGAAACCGTGGGGCGCAGCTAGTACTGTTCTAATTCATATTGCAGGACATTGTACGCAGTGCCATCTAGCCCCAAGCTAAGTAACTACACTTGTGTTATGGGTGCTAGACAACGGATACTTTATATACTTTTCTGTTTTTTTTTTCTTTTCTTTTGACGATTCAGTTGGCACAATGGTAACATGCCGTCCTGTCAAATGCAGGGTTGCGGGTTCGATTCCCGCCTCTAACAAGTATTTATGCTTAGATATTTGTATTGTATATAAACGAAAGAAAAGTCTTCAGTATGTGGTATGAATTTCAAGTTGCTACGTCCACCCGTTCCTGAGGAAATCGTTGGTGACACACGGACAGACAGACGGACAAGAAAGTGATCTAGGGTTTCTTTTTTTACCTTTTGAGGTACGGAATCCTAAAAATACCATAATAAGATCGCTTTAGTAATATCTAAAGCAAATAATCCTATTTTGTTTGGCCTATGCCTGTTGTCCTCACTGTCCCCATTCAATGGGGACAGTGGGGAATAAATATATACTAATATTATAAAGCTGAAGAGTTTGTTTGTTTGTTTGAACGCGCTAATCTCAAGAACTACTGGTTCGAATTAAAAAAAATATTTTTGTGTTGGATAGTCCATTTATCGAGGAAGGCTATAGGCTACTTTTCATTTTGATATTCCCACGGGATCGGGAGTTACGCGGGTGAAACCGCGAAGCGCAGCTAGTTATATATTTATGCCTGTTGTTTCCCCTAGGTGTCCACTCAATCCTAATAGCTCTTCTAGCAGCTAAAGCGGAAGTCAAATACAGTCCTCAAAAGATAAGCTCACAGGAAGTGGCACAGAGTATAACAGAACTTGGATTTCCGGCGGAAGTTGTCAGCGATTGTGACGGAAGTGGGGAGAAGGAGATGATTGTTATTGTAAGGAATTTTTACTTTATTTCTTTTCGTATTGATTCTGGTATACCTAGTGTTATTTTTTTTTAATTTTGTTAATTTAATTGGAACGAAAGTTCCTTATCGCGCGTTGCGAAAAGGGGCTAGACGGAAAAAATTAAGACCAAAAGTTGTAACGACACTTTTTGCATAGAAAGCAAGCCAGTTATTTTCGTTTCATCTTTCTATTTAGCATTGAACAGTGTGGTGTCGCGACGATTATTTACAAAAAAAAATATTACAATTCCTTCACTAATTAATCGAAAGGAACTTCGTTCCAATCCGGGTGTCCCTTGACACCTCTCTAGTTTTTTTTTAATATTATTTATAATCCTTTTTTTTAAGCTATTGCATAGATTTTATCGCGGGCCTTGGGCGCGGCGACCGAATCAAGAAATTCCGTAACGAAAAAAACCTAACACCCCGACAAATGACGGACGATTATTAACGGACGACTATTGACGGACGACAAATGTCGGACGACAAATGGCGGACGACAAATGACATTGACGGACGACTATTGACATGCAATGCACGATGCAATAGCTTTACCGCGGCAGTCCCCGAGTGCCACACGTTTTGTTTAAATTTTTTTTATTAAGTATTTTTCTATCTACTAATAGGGTAATTAAGTACATGCGGGTGATTAAAGCCACTAAAAGGTTTTTAAAAACTTTTATATTAGTAACAAAATAACAAAGAATAAACAAATAAATTGTTTTTCAGATTGACAATAAAGCAAATATTTATCTAATTTTAAAATTTTTCAGTAGTTTTCCCTATTTTTACGAAATATTTAGTATTTAATTAAGGTGGCAGGTGGCTCTTATTACCCGCAGGTACCTTATTCTCTAAAAAAAAACCAAATATTTTTAGATTAGTATTTTAAAACAGGGTTATTGGTAATTATACTAACAAGCCATTGAGGGCTACTTCTGTGCACCTTAACAAACAACTTTTGTTCACAGACTTTTAAAACATCGAACAAATTTGAAAATGTTGAGGTTATGTTACCTGAAAATCAGCTGTTCCTTACACGGAGAGGTCATTAACCTTAAGATTATACTTATTTTTAAGTGTTATCTACTGTTCTAAGTCTGAATGACATTGGTTTAAAAAAATCAGATAAGTTTCGAATTTACATTACCTCAAAATTTTCAAAATAATGTTCGAATTTCCAGAAGTCTGTGAACAAAAGTTGTTTGTTTAGGTGCACAGAAGTAGCCCTCAACGGCTTGCTAGTATAATTACCAATAACCCTGTATTAACATTTTCAAAAAAATACAAATATTATGTTCTAGATAAAGGGCATGACTTGCGCATCTTGCGTCAATAAAATAGAGAAGACAGTCCTCAAACTGACTGGAGTCGTTTCATGTTCCGTCGCTCTCACGACTTGCAAGTAAGTCATTCGTTATACAACTAGCTTTCGCCCGCGTCGGATCATTAGATTAGACCAAGAAATCACGTTGTCCCATACAAACTTTGCCCCCTATGAGGTAGGATTTCGGAGAATCGATCAGAAAATCGTAAGTTTCTGGTATCTACGATCAGCGGTTTTAAAAGGCTAAATTATGCGCGAATTACTTCTCATTTCAATTACCAATTATAATATGTAGTAATAGATATTCTTCTAATTTTGATATTAGTGTTGTAAGTACTTACTGACTTTTTAGAAGCTGTAACATTTTTTTTTCTACCATAAATTTTAATTTTAAATTTTTTAAATTTTATTTCATTTTTCATTTATAATTTATTTACATCATATTTTCATTTATAATTTGCATCTATTTTTTTTTTACTAACATACATTGTAAGGTATTTAATTGTTACTAACAATTTATGGATTTTATAAAATGAATAATAATAATAATAATAATAAAAAATCGAGTTGCTTAATTAGGTTATAGTAGTCTAATTACTTTTAATTTCAAATACCAATAAGTATAACCAGGTGTGAGTTAGGCTGCAAGAATTACTTCTTATTTCAATTACCAATTTATACATATTTACTCACTATTTAGGATGTAATATTGTTTTCTTTCTTCAACAAAAATCGAGTTGCATTATTAGGTACTCGTACTTGAATTATTTTTCATTTCAATTGCCAATAAGTATAACCACGTATAACTTATTCACTGATAAATTAGGCTGCGAGAATTACTACTTATGTCAATAACCATATACTGGCTGTATTTTTTTTTGGTGCAATAAAATATATTTGCTTTATTAGGTTCTAGTAGTTGAATTACCTTTCATTTCAATTACCAATAAGTATAACCATGTATTAACTTATTTACTGATAAATTATCCTGCGAAAATTACTTCTCAGTATAATTACCAATTTATACTTATGTACTAAGCTGTAATTTTTTTTTTACATAAAAAAATTCGTTAATGGGTTTTAGTAGTTTAATTACTTTTCGTTTCAATTACTAATAAGTATATCCATTCATGTGTTTACATATTATTTATTCTGAGAGAATTCCTTCTTATTTTAATTAGCAACTTAATACTCAATTACTGACTATTTTGACAGCAACATTAAATTCAACATTTTAATACATTATAATTACTTTGTTTGGTAGTCCTAGTTGAATTACTTTTCATTTATATTTCCAGTAAAATAAATAAACTTTATAAAGAATTTTTAACACTCGGTCATAATCCAGTACGAAAACTTAATACGTGGTTAAATAACACCGATTCTTCTTCAAATATCAAAATAAACGCGTTAAAATCATTTCTTCATGAGTCCAAGTTGCAAAAACTGAACAATATACTAAATATGTTTTTTTTTAAATATTTCAGAGGTAAAATAAAATACAACGCTGAACAAATAGGTCCCCGTACTATTTGTGAAACTATTACAAATCTAGGATTCGAATCTACACTCGCCACATCTCACAGGGGGACCAACAACTATTTGGAACACAAGTAAGTAAAAAACCGGCCAAGTGCGAGTCGGACTCGCGCACGAAGGGTTCCGTATCATGTTGTATGGTAGCTCCATTTTTATTTTTTTATTGGAGTTTACTCCTTAAGAATGAATTTTCATATATAAGGCGCCCGGTATGAGAACAATGTGAGAAGTAAAATCTACTGATGAATGACCTCGTTACGTTTTTGGTGCGCAACCTGTTCTGCGCACCTTTCATTTTTCAATGTGTGTGTGACTAGCTTGTATACGTCTTGTGTTTAACCGACATATTGTATGTATTGTATATAGTATGAACATGTGTGCTTTGTGAAGTAAACTCCAATCGTGCATCGGAGCTGACACACACACTTTTTTTTATTTTTTTAGAACAATATACATCTGTGAAAATGTCAACTGTCTAGCTATCACGGTACATGAGATACAGCCTGGTGACAGACAGACGGACAGTGGAGTCTTAGTAATAGGGTCCCGTTGTCACACTTTAGGTACGGAACCTTAAAACACATTTCGTTGTTCTTGTGTTTCAATTGCGCAATATTAGTTAAATTTGGGAACTTTGTTCATTTGATTTCTTTTCTTTTTCCATAATTTTATTCTTTCTCCAAATTAAAAAGCTTTTTCTTCCTTTTTCCTTACACAGGGAAGAAATAAAGAAATGGCGGACCGCCTTCCTAATATCGTTAATATTCGGCGCCCCCTGCATGGCCGCCATGGCATACTTCATGACTGTCATGGCGACTGAACATCACAACGCAGCCGACATGTGCTGCCTCGTGCCTGGGTTGAGTCTGGAGAACGCTGTCATGTTCTTGTTGGCAACACCTGTTCAGGTAAGTGATAGTGCATGAGATAAGTGATGACGTATATGGTAAGTGATGACACATGAGATGTGATGACGCATGGGGTAAGTAATGACGCATGGGTTAAGTGATGAAGCATGGGGTAAATGATGACGCATGGGATAAGTGATGAAGCATGATGGTAAGTGATGACGCATGAGATGTGATGACATATGAGATGTAATTATATGAAACTAGCTGCGCCTCACGATTCTCCCGCAGAAGTCCCGATCCCGTAAGAATATCGAAACAAAAAGTTATCCAGATCTCTAGCTATCTACATACCGAGTTTCATCGCAATCGGTCCAATAGTTTTTGCGAGATGGAGTACAAAACATACACACAAACTATCACCTTTATAATATTATTAGGATCTCTATAAGTAAGATAGTAGGATAAGTGATGACGTGTTAGATAAGTGATGACGTATGAGATGTCATGACATTAAATAAATTTTGATACACTAGATACATTTTTGAAAGAAAATGTATGTATTGAGTCTAGACTTATTAATTTTTATTTTTTTATCATATTTTCTGCAAGATGCTTCAAAAGTAGATTTACCTACGCTAGAATACTTAAAAGCTTCTTATCTTAAGTGGCTATTGAATTGACATTATGGTGTATGCTTCTAGGATAGGAGCGTCTTAAATATTTGAGAGTCGTTTGAGTATTCGGGCATTAGAATAGCTGTATAGATGAGTAATTTGTTTCATTTTTTTTTATAGTTTATCGGCGGTTGGCATTTCTACAAGCAAGCTTACAAAGCCCTGAGTCATGGTACAACTAATATGGACGTTTTGATATCTATGACAACTACTATAAGGTGAGTTCATTCGTTCGTTTATAAATTGTAAATCTTTCATTCATTTTATTTAGGTGAGTTTTTCGTTTATAATTCGTTAATCATTCATTCTGTCTTAGGTGATTTTATTATTTCGTTTACAATTCGTAATTTATTCGGTGTTAGGTAACTTCGACGTTTAATTATAATTTGTAAATCATGCATTTATCATTTATTCTGTCTTAGGTGAGTTTATTAATTTATTTACAATTTGTAAATCATTCATTCTTCCGGTCTCAACGGAACCTAGCATTTCGTTTTGCGACAATTTATTAGTTTAGTTTAGCTATTAGCCTAAAGATACTTTGTAATTTGATTTTAGTTGCAAATAAATTAACTTGGCACAATGGTCACCATGCCGGACTGCCAAACACAGGGTTGCTGGTTCGATTCCCGTCTCAGACATGTATTTATGCTTAGATATTTGTCTGTGGTCTGGTTGTTTCTATGTATTATAAGTATATATTTACAGAAGAAAAGTATATAAGTAGTATATGAGTTGTCTAGCACCCATAACACAAGTGTAGTTATTTAGTTTGGGGCTAGATGGCGATGTGTTAAATATCCTGTAATATTTATTTATTTATAATGGACAGCCCCTTCGATGAATCAACTTATTTGTCAACAGCTACGTATATTCGGTATGCGTGGTGCTGGCAGCGATGGTGATGCAACAGAAGTCGAGTCCGATGACGTTCTTCGATACACCTCCCATGTTGTTGGTGTTCGTCTCGCTGGGGAGGTGGTTGGAACATATCGCCAAGGTACGTACGGTCGGCTGCATTATTGCAGACCCACCGTAGACCTCCAAAATGGTTGTTATAACAATGTTTTGACGTGATAACGTTTTATAAATTGGTGAACACCTGCAATCTCAAAAAAGTGTGACGTCACGCGTCGTTACTGGAACGCCTCATGTTATTGACAAGGTAACTATAGCAACGTTTTATCGTTGCCATGGTTACCATCAATGTTTTCTTATGACGTTATCACGTAAAATTATCGTCCGGAAACAGACTTTACAGACAACTATTTTTTTTAACACGAGCAAGATTCTAGACACCTGTCTAAAATCTTGCTCGTGTTGAAAGCATTTCATATCAGTGCAGGTGCAGTTCGACTCGCACTTGTTCGGTATACGTACTTTTACTTAATTATTGTTTCTGGTTAGTATTTTACAAATCAATTATTTTAATTTATTTTATAAGTTAATGTAGTTGTAGTCTTAAAAGTGCTGAGATGGAATTGTAGGTGAAATTTTGACCATTATTTTGGTGTAATTTTGAGGCCTAAGTCCTTTTTCGCCTGAGATACAGGATTACCTAGTTCAGGCATATGTGTTATTTTTGTCCTCTTTAATATTTACTGCTTAGTTTATTATGAGTTTAAATAAATATATTTGTATTTTTTGTATTTCATCGTTGTAATGTTTTCATCACAATTCCAGGGTAAAACATCGGAAGCTCTATCCAAACTGCTATCCCTGAAGCCGACTGAAGCGGTATTGGTGCAACTTGACCAAGATGATAGAGTACTCAGCGAGAAGAGTATACCTGTCGATTTGGTAGAGAGGGGGGATGTACTCAAGGTATGTATTACATACAGACGGACTGGTTCTATGTTACAGGCACAATGGTCACCATGCCGGACTGCCAAATTCGGGGTTGCGGGTTCGATTCCACGTCTCAGACATGTATTTATGCTTAGATATTTGTCTGTGGTCTGGTTGTTTCTATGTATTATAAGTATTTAATTATGAAGAAGTAGTATATAAGTTGTCTAGTACCCATAACACAAGTCTAGTTACTTAACTTTGGGCTAGATGGCGATGTGTGGAATGTCCTGCAGTTTTTTAATTATTTTATTCATTATTAGCAGCGGTCCGCGTTTTCAACCCGCGTAACTCCCGATCCCGTGGGAATATCGGGATAAAAAGTATCCATCAGTCAGAAAGGACAAAGCATTTTATATGTATAGAAAAGATAGAGACTAGCTGCGCTTATAGCCTAAAGTACAGACTTTTCTTTGTATTTTGTTTGTAACGAATAGGCTCTGAAACTACTGGACCGATTTAGATGAAACTTGGTATGAGGATACATTGATTCATTGACAGTAACATAGGGTACTTTTTATCCCAATATTCCCACGGGATCGGGAGTTACGCGGGTGAAACCGCAGAGTGCCGCTAGTCTTAACATTCTTTTGTTCCCCAGGTAGTTCCCGGCGCTAAGATCCCTGTGGATGGGAAGGTTCTATCCGGCCAGAGTACGTGTGACGAATCACTTATTACTGGCGAATCTATGCCCGTCGCGAAAACTAAAGGTAATTGATATATTAAGTAATTGAAATGTGAAGTAATTCAACTTTTTAAAGTGAAACTATTTATTTTCATAGTACTGTCGTGGGTCGAAATAATTTTAATTGAGTCGCCTTTAAGAGAAAAGGGTACCGACGCTCTCTCCATACAAACGTAGTCGACTGTTTCCTCCCTGGATAATGACACTAGAGCAAATATTTTTGTGCCATAAAACTTATAACTGCCATGACCATGTTTTGTTTTCTTTCTTAATTTCTATTTTAATTAGAAAATGAAAAAAAAACAAGACATAGGGGCATAGTCATGGCAGTTTTTCAGTGACTTTTAAGAGGAAAGGGTACCGGGGGCTCTCTTCATACAAACTATTACAAACGTAGTCGACTGTTTTCTCCCTGGATAATGACACTAGAGCAAATATTTTTGGTGCATAAACCTTATAACTGCCATGACCATATTATTGACCATGCCCCTATTTTTGTTTTCTTTATTTATTATTTTATTTTAATTTCTATTATAATTAAAAAATGAAAAAATCAAAACATAGGGCCATAGTCATGGCAGTTATAGGTTTTATGCAACATAAATATTTGTGTTAGTGCCATTATCCAGGGAGGATACAGTCGACTACGTTTGTATGGAGTCTTAAGGGCCAGAAGGCCAATTCTCGTAAATAACATTATTTGAATTACATTTGCAATATCATTCCGTTTGCATTTCGATTACAAAAATACCCTTAAAGTCATTTTAAAATACTTTGTTTTTATATTAGTATAGTCTGAATTATTTGAAAAGTGCTAATTTAAAATTAAATTTTGTTTTTAGTTATAATTGTAATTTATGAAGTTATTATATAAGTTCATTTTTTAATATATCCCATTCTCGTGTCGCGGTGTTAGATGCCAAACTGAACCTAAACGGTCGAACCGATTTGTATAATACACTAGCGACCCGCTCTGGCTTCTCACGGCTATATTATGCATGTATTATACATATAAACCTTCCTCTCGAATCACTCTATTTATTTAAAAAAAACAGCGCACTCCGGGAGTGCAGGCAGAAGTGAAAACTGTATATCTGTGTAAAATCTCATATGTCGCGAGAACATACGCAAAAAGAGTTTTAGATGAAAAAAAAACAAATAGTCGGACGACAAATAGTTGTCCGACATTTGTCGTCCAACAAATAGTCGTCCGACATTTGTCGTCCGTCAATAGTCGTCCGTTAAAAAATACCATATGTACGTCTTAATACACTCACAGCCAAATTAAAAACAGTAGGCCCAGGCATACATTTTCGCCGCGCCGTAGAGAGGGGATAGCTGTCTACTCTCCATCCGTCTTACGCTTTTTCGATCAGGTCACGTGTCCTGACGCGAGTTTAAGATTTTATACCCATTACAGAAAAAGTGCTCAACGCCGCTAAAGAAGTTTTCACTTCAAAAACCGCATCAAAATCCGTTGCGTAGTTTTAAAGATTTGAACATACATAAGGATATAGGGGACAGAAAAAGCAACTTTGTTTTACACTATGTAGTGATGATAGTGATTTTGTGTATATTTGTTAGGTCTGAGAATCGTACATCTAATTTATTTTCCTTTATATATATATATTTTTTGTAAATGGCAAAACAACGTTTGCCGGGACAGCTAATCTTATATTATTGGTTTTTTTTTGTTGTTTTTTTTTTCTTTACGTATGATAGGTCAGCGTTTGACCACTACCACACCTGCCTGATGGTAGGTGACGATGCGGCCTAAGATGTAGCACTCCTTCCTAGAAGATACCTATTCACTCGCGACTTGAAGACAAATTAAGCTGTTTAAGGTTGAATGTTTCGTATCGCTAAGCAAAGTATTCCGCTAGATGGCGCTTGTTTTCCCCGAAAGTATATTTTTATTTTATTTTGCTATGATTGACGTGGAATTAAAGTATTTGTATATATGTTGCCTGTTTTCTAGTTTGCTCTGAACATATTTCAAACATAATTTAATTTTTTGGAAGTCACATTTTAATGTATTTCCAAAGTACAATTTTTAACTCTTGTCACGATATAAATGACACGCACACATACAAAACAATAAACTGTAGCAACTATAGACTATATTTGACGTAGTCCTACAGATACCGATTGGTGTAGTCATTTAGAGCGGCGGGGTAGTGTTCTGAAGAGCCCCAGTTCAAATCTCGATACAAATAGAATTTTTTTTTGAAAATATATTTTTGAATAAATTTTCTAAAACAGGATCAATTTTATGGTAGGTACTGTTAGTAATCTTTTTTTTTTAAACTAGGACGAATTCTGAACGATGCAAATTGTACTAGGTCTGAATGGAAAGAGAAAAATAAAGACAAAGTAATGTACAAAAAGGTTTATTTATTTAAAATTAGTTCTAACTTATCATCTTATATCGGGGACTGACATAGCCAGCAACACTTCGACCCCTTGGGATCGATTAACGCAGTGATCCCACTAAGAGGAAAAATCCTATGTTTCTCCGGTTTGGGATATGCATTCCCAAGGAGGCCCATGGGTCTCCTTCGCTTCGTCACTAAGACGGCGCATTCACACAGGATGTGCTCCATAGTTTCTCTGACATCACCGCAGGTTCTGCAGTCAATATTAGAAGTTATCTTCATTTTTAAAAGCATGTCATTGGTTTTGTAAAGCCATGTCAAGGCACCAATCACAGCTCGTGCTTTGCTTTTTCCGTTGTTCAATATAAATTTAGAAGCCCCTCTGGGCCTGCTACCTATGAATTTCTTCGAATGTAGTAGCCCTTCACTGATTTCCCACTCTTGCGTGTGTTTCTTATCAACGTAATCCTTTACGGCCTTTGTGATTGTGCATGCTGGCAGGCCCGTACATGGTTCTGGTCCAAGCATAGCACTTGCCGATCCTGTTCTTGCAGCTCATCAGTCTTCTCATTTCCTGCTATTCCTTCATGGCCTGGGACCCAGAGTAGTCGTAGTTTGTTCCTACGGCCCAACTTGTGTGGATAGGTTACCCACCTTGAGGGGTATACTTGTGAAATAATTCAATCACTTACAAGACACTAAAATTCCCTCAAGGTTTATTTTCAGTAGGTGCTCAGATGGATGATACTTTAAACACAATAGTAGGAATATATTAAATGATTATAATATTTTATTTTTGGTTTTTCTATTTACTGACTACTTGACATCTCTGTTGACTCTCCGTTGCCTAGGTAACAAGCGCGCATCCAGTGCGAGGCAAAGTATCGACTGGGTGTATGTTGCCAGTGTGTACAACAAACAGTATCAAAAAAACAACAAGACTGCTTGGTTTGTTTCTCGCGAATTACTATACTTCATTTATATTTTATTATATTTTTATACTATTAATTAAATGCAAACAAGTACAAATGTTTATTTATTTATTATATACGTAAAGTGATAATTTGATAAGTCTATCAAAATAATGTATAATTCAAGTATCAAAAGTGACGCGACAGTGCCAAAAGTTACATAAAATCTTGCAGGTGTAGGTCTGGCAGCACTGAGTTGAATATCATGCAATTGAAAATATTTTGATTTTTTATTAGACAGATTAGACGGAGAGGCAACGTCGCCCTTATCCAGCAAACTGTATTGCGGCTCTGCTCTCTCGTAATTGCGTGTTCCTGCTTCCACACACAACGCGACAACGTCGCGTGTTTCCACACATCTATACGTCACCTCACACTATGACCATACGTCAATATAGCCGTGCACCACCACATACGTAAAATTGGTCTCTTTTTTCACGCTGAAACAGAGTACTTCCTGGATGTTAAACAGTGATATTTTTGGTCTGCCCCTACAATAGCTTAAATTAGGCCTACTTTAAGTCATAATAAGTTAAATATCTCAGTATAAAACGTAGGAATCCCTAAAACATTTAGTAGGGAAAACGTACCACCTTAATATATTTTTTCTCTTCCCCAGGTTCAGTGCTAATAGGCGGCAGTATAAACCAGCACGGCGCCCTGCTGATGGCGGCGACACACACCGGGGAAGCGTCCACTCTCGCGCAGATAGTGCGGCTCGTTGAAGACGCTCAGAGCAGTAAGGCACCCGTTCAGCGGCTCGCTGACACCATTGCCGGGTGAGTTTTGTCTATGCCCAGGAGAGTAGCGAAGGATTGGGAAAAAAACTTGAGAGGTGTCACCCGGATGCAACGAAGTTCCTTTCGATTAATTAGTGAAGGTTTTTTTTTGACGTGATAACGTTTTATAAATTGGTGAACACCTGCCAGTTCACTGCAAGTGTGACGTCACACGTCGTTACTGGAACGCCTCATCGTAAATAATCGTCGCGACACGACACTGTTCAATGCGAAATAGAAAGACACAACGAAAATAACTGGCTTGCTTTCTATGCAAAAAGTGTCGTTACAACTTTTGGTCCCTTGACACCTCTCAAGTTTTTTTCATAACTTTCTATTAGCAACGATCCGCGGTTTCAACCACGTAACTCTCCTCGTAACTCCGATATTCCCACGGGATGGATCCAGTGCGAATATCGGGATAAAAGTAGCCAATGTTATTCCCAATGAATCAATGTATCCTCAAACCAAGTTTCATCTAAATCGGTCCAGTAGTTTCGGAGCATATTCGCTACAAACATAAAAACAAACAAAAAAATCTTTCCCCATTAGTGTAAATTTCAATTACTTCTCAGTTCGAATGCATTGATACGAATTACTTTTAATATCAATTACTTGCCCAGTAGTGTGACATATACGCGAAATAACTTTATTGTATATTGTCCTCAGATATTTCGTTCCCCTAGTGGTGTTCCTGTCAGTGCTAACGTTGGTCTGCTGGGTTATAAGCGGAGCTATTAATATTGACTATATTAAGAGTATTACGCCGGTAAGTCACTGTTATTAGAGTTTACTCCTTAAGAATCGATTTTCATATATAAGGCGCCCGGTATGAGAAAAATGTAAGGGGTGAAATCTACTGATGAATGACCTCGTTACGTTTTTGGTGCGCAACCTATTCTGCGCACCTTTCACTTTTCAATCGTGTGTGTGACTAGCTTGTATACGTCTTGTGTTTAACCGACATATTGTATGTATTGTATGAACATGTGTGCTTTGTGAAGTAAACTCCAATCGTGCGTCGGAGCTGACACACACACTTTTTTTTTAACCGGCTAAAGAAAAAGAGAAAAAAAAGTGGGTTACCTTTATTTCAATTCAATTCATAAATTTCAGATAATAAAATCCATACAGTACAATAAAAATAATCAAAAAATAAAATATAATAATAAATACTAATAATTAACCAATTCCAAATCACAATTCAAAATCACAAAATTCTCAAAATTTATGATTTAAAAAAGACGGTTTCCTATGTATCTGCTGCGGCTGCATCCTACGTACTTGGTTTTATTATTTTGGTTCGTACTTATGATACTTGACGTGACTTTAGTTGCTCCATTTCAAATAATACTTTCAAATATTTGTAATATTGACCTTTGTGAGCGTGATCACAAAAAAGATAAAAACCTATGAGTTTTTTGTGCCTCATTGGCGTGTTCCGAGGCACACTTCCTAACTTAATTTTTAAGACTCTTCAATGAATTTTGAATTTGTTTGTTATTGGGTTCCGAACCAAAAGGATAAGAACGGGACCCTATTACTAAGACTTTACTGTCTGTCTGTCACCAGACTGTATCTCATGTACCGTGATAGCTAGATGATAGTTGACATTTTCACAGATTATGTATTTCTGTTGCCGCTATAACAACACTAAAAACAGAAAAAATAATAATTGGGTCTCATACAACATGGTTCGGAACCCTTCGTGCGTGATTCCGACTCGCACTTGGCTGATTTTTTTACGATTGTTCTGGCATAACTTCGTTGGTAACCAATTTTGATCAATATTTTTTTGATGGAACGTTTTTAATTTTTTCTTGACTATGATCACAAAAAAAGAAAAAAACCCCATGAGTTACAGCCTTTCTCTCATTGGTGGGTGCGTTCCGAAGGTCCACATCCTAACTTAGTTTTTAAGACGTTTCAATGTTTTTTTACACATTTTGAATTTGACTTTTTTATTCAGGAAATGTACCTAGAAGCAGGCTATAGTGATTGGGAGTTAATAATCCAGACCGGTTTCCATTTCGCTCTGTCAGTATTGGCCATAGCTTGTCCATGTGCCTTGGGGTTGGCCACCCCGACGGCCGTGATGGTGGCCACTGGTGTTGGGGCCAAGTTGGGCTTGTTGATCAAAGGGGCTGAACCGTTGGAGAATGCGCATAAAGTAAGTTGACCTTTTTTTTGTAATCACTACATAGTATAAAACAAAGTCGCTTTCTCTGTCCCTATATCCCTATGTATGTTTAAATCTTTAAAACTGCGCAACGGATTTTGATGCGGTTTTTTTAATAGATTTAGTGATTCAAGAGGAAGGTTTATATGTATAATACATGCATAATATAGCCGTGCGAAGCCGGAGCGGGTCGCTAGTAATCTATAAAAAAAACGGAGAATTTTATTATATTTTTTTCGTTTTGTGTATGTGCTCAAATGTATGGAAATAGGGACGGCGAAAAGTGACTTTATTTTATACTATGTAGTGACTATGAAATTGATAATACTTCGTGAACTAGATGTGGAAAAAAGCTATAAGCATTTAAAGTGACGTGTTTTACATTATCTCCATCAGCATCTGACGCCATTACACATAATATAGGAACTTCAAGGACCTAACCTACTTGCAAACATGGCATTTTTGTTCCAAGTTTTACCATTAGTCTTTCGTCCCTACCTCCCACCGCGCGTGCAATATTTAAAAAAAACTTGAGAGGTGTCAAGGGACACCCGGATGGAACGAAGTTCTTTTCGATTAATTAGTGAAGGAATTGTAAATTTTTGATGTGAAACACCTATAGCCGCACGTAAAACCGATTTCTGGCGTGCACGCTATATGATGGTATATATATATATTTTATTTGTAAATAATGGTCGCGACACCACACTGTTCAATTCGAAATAGAAAGACGAAACGTAAAAAACAAGCGCACGCCGCACGGCTCACAACTATAGCAAAAAGTGTCGTTACAACTTTTGGTCTTAATTTTTTTCGTCTAGCTCCCTTAAATTACTCAAAATAAGTAACAATGTCCCCTTGGTTTTCAGGTGAAGACTGTAATATTTGACAAGACTGGTACAATAACCCGCGGCAACACGTCAGTCGGCCGCTTCTCCTTGCTGACCGGCTCGCCGAGCGAACTGCCGCACTTGCTGACCTGTATACTGACGGCGGAGTTGAACTCCGAACACCCTGTCGCTAGTGGTGAGTAGGGGGGGGGGATGTTAGTTTAATTGTAGTGTTAGGTGTGAAAGTCACTCATTGAGTCCCGAGACTGAGTTTGGCTAATAGTTCGAGGGACTTAATGAGTCTTTCACCCGAGGTAAACACTGTGCTTTTCATTACGAATAATACATAAAATTCTTCCTAACAACGAGAGTGAATGAGAGACTTCATACTACCTGACCCTCTTACAAGGTTGGGACCAAAGAGGTTGTATACATGTAGTGTTATTCTTTGGTGTTACTTAAAGCAAGGAGGTTAGGTTATGAAGTTCCTAATGTATAATGATACTGGCTATATGCGCATTGCACGAGTCGTGCGAAGCTATAATTTGACATGACAGCTGTCAGTGAAAGCGATTTTCCCTAGGGCTGGAAATTTTATTTTCTACACGCTCTTCACGCATCTTTAGACCTACTTTCGGAGTATGAGTAATGATAATAAATATTTCAGGACATTCCAGCCATCTAGCCCCAAGCTAAGTAACTAGACTTGTATACTTTTCTACTTATAAACTTTTCTTTTGTAAATATACAGGGTGATTTTTTTATATATATAACTAGCTGCGCTCCGCGGTTTCACCCGCGTATGTTCGATGTTTCTCACCGTTTAAACCTTCCCTGGACTACGATAAACATTTCAAAACCGAAATCATCTAAATCGGTTCAGCCATTCTCGAGTTTTAGCGAAACTAACGAACAGCAATTGATTTTTATATACTGGGTGATTTTTTTATGTGGGCCATCAGGGCTATATCCTAAATTATAAGAGTTAGCGAAAAATGCTGAAAGAACTTGCGTTCCCGATTTTGACCAAAACTAATACTGCGTCATTAGATTTTTGTAAAAGTCATTACCCTAGCCAGGACTCGAACCTGTTGATTTTGCAAAAAAAGAATCCTATCTATGCTCCATACGCTATTATTTTGCCAGAAACGGAAGATGAAAATTGGTGAAAACTACAAAAATTAGCTATTTCCTTTGATTTGACATACTATTATTGTTTCCAGGAATTGATCTCTATCAGCAAGACTATCCATTGGTTTAAAAATATAAAATGATTATATTTTTGCAAAATCAACAGGTTCGAGTCCTGGCTAGGGTAATGACTTTTACAAAAATCTAATGACGCAGTATTAGTTTTGGTCAAAATCTGGCACGCAACTCTTTTCAGCATTTTTCGGTATCTCTTATGGTTTAGGATATAGCCCTGAAGGCCGACATAAAAAAATCATCCTGTATATAAAAATCAATTGCTGTCTTGCTAAAACTCGAGAATGGCTCAACCGATTTATATGATTTCAGTTTTGAAATGTTTGTCGTAGTCCAGGGAAGGTTTAATCGGTGAGAAATATCGGACTTATGCGGGTGAAACCGCGGAGCGCAGCTAGTTTAAAATAAAAATACGTGATTAAGTTCCGGGAAAATCACTACATAGTATAAAATAAAGTCACTTTTCGCCGTCCCTATGTCCCTTTATATGCTTAGATCTTTAAAACTACGCAACGGATTTTGATGTGGTTTTTTTTAATAGATAGAGTGATTAAAGAGGAAGACTTTTAGATATAATACATGCATAATACAGCCGTGCGAAACCGGGACGGGTCGCTAGTAATAACTACAAACTTGCATCTTCCAGCGATAGTGACCTGGTGCGCAGCAGTTGTAGGCAACCATTCGCCGATGCATTGCGTCGGGTTCACGGCGGCTCCGGGCTGCGGACTGCGGGCGAGGCTACGGGCTGATGATAACATCGTGTTTGATAACAACTTGGAGAACACGCTCAGTAATGCTAGGTGAGTCTGATAATACTGACGGTGAGTTTGATGAAACTGTGGGTGTGTTTGAAGTTATGCTAGGTGAGTCTGATAAAACTACGGATGAGTTCGAAGTAATGCCAGGAGAGTTTAATAAAACTATGGGTGAGTTCGAAGTTATGGAAGGTGAATGTGATAAAACGGTAGGTCAATTAGAAGTGATGTCAGATGAGTTTGACAAAACTGTGGGTAAGTTCGAAGTTATGCTAGGTGAGTCTGATAAAATTTTTGGTGAGTTTGAAGTCATGGAAGGTGAATTTAATAAAACGGTAGGTAAGCTCGAAGTGGTGTCAGATGAGTTTGACAAAACTGTGGGTGAGTTCGAAGTAATGCCAAGTGAGTCTGAAACTGAACAGAAACTATGGGTGAGTTCGAAGTAATGCCAAGTGAGTCTGAAACTGAACAGAAACTATGGGTGAGTTCGAAGTAATGCCAAGTGAGTCTGAAACTGAACAGAAACTATGGGTGAGTTCAAAGTAATGCCAAGTGAGTCTGAAACTGAACAGAAACTATGGGTGAGTTCGAAGTAATGCCAGGTTGTGATAAATCTGTTGGTGCGTTCGAGTAATGCTTAGGTGAGTTTGATAACTCTATTTTATATAGTGAGGGAGTTTGGTAACACGCCTAAATATCGACTTTATAAAACAATGACAACTTTGATGAGATAATCTTCGGAAAAACTGGTTAGATTAAAAAAAATACAAATAGAAAGCTAAATTGTTGAGTTTGATCGTGCTAATTTTTTACCTTTTTCTTTGTTTAACAGGGCAGGATCAACGATAGAGCTGCATGGGGTCCAAGTGGAGATAGTGGAAAGTGGAGGGGATGCGGCCCTGAGCTCTGCGCAGGCGGCGCATCGACTCACCAGGCTTATACCTACTCATGAAGCTCAGGTTAGTGGGCATCATTGGCTTACTCAATGTTAGGCAATGTTAGAGTCTTTGGGCAAAGTTAGAGGTCTTTAGATTTGACAATTTTGAATAATTGAGGTTTGTTTAATGGGCAAAATAAACGTACCCAATATTATGCAAAGTTAGAGTCTTTGGGTAGAGTTAGAGAATCTTTATCTATACTTTGTATTATAAAGAGGGTTTTTGGTTTGTAACGAATAGGCTCCGAAACTACTGGACCGATTTAGATGAAACTTGGTATGAGGATACATTGATTCATTGACAGTAACATAGGGTACTTTTATATTAAATAAATTTGAATTATTGAGATTGGTTACTTGGCATTATTAATAATTAGAAAATGAAAAAAAAAATTAAGACATAGGGGCATGGTCAATTGGTCATGGCTGTTATAGGTTTTATGCTACAAATATATTTGCTCTAGTGTCATTGTCCAGGGAGGAAATAGTCGACTATTAAGTCAAAGTAAAAAAAAAAATTTACTTTCATTCGCATGAAATTACATTGAAACGCCTTAAAAACTAAGTTAGGAAGAGGCACATACATTTTTTTTTCAAGACTAAAATAATTTTTGCCTCCAATAAAAACCGTTATGTTCCAGCCCCGCGAGCACATAGTACTCGTCGGCAATAGAGAATGGATGCGTCGGAACGGAGTGTCGGTGCCGAGCGCGGCTCTCGCGTGTCTCCGCCGGGATGAGGCGGCTGGCAGGACCGCGGTGTTAGCCGCTATCGATGGTAAATATAAAAAAATATAAAAAATAAAGTGTGTGCGTGTAACCTTTACGCGCGATTGAAGTAAAACTTCTTTTCAAAGCGTAACTTTGAAGGTTACAAAATAAATAATAAATTTTTGCAAAAATATCTAGTATCGCCCCGCGGTTTCACCCGCGCAAGTCCCGATCCCGTGGGAATATCGAGATAAAAAGTAGCCTATGTGTTAATCCAGGTCTCCAGCTATCTAGGTACCGAGTTTCATCGCAATCGGTCCTGTAGTTTTTGCGTGAAGGAGTTACAAACATACATACACACACACACAAACTTTCACATTTATAATATTAGTAGGATAGGATAGGATTTTCAAAGGTTTCCGCTACTCTAACTTATAATCAAACTATATAATTAGAGATAGAAGAATAACATCGCGGACAGTCACTAACTTCCTAATACTAATTCGGTAAAGGTGTAGTACCTCTATGCACCAACCTCTTTTTTAATTTCACAAAGTAGATAATATAGGTATGCAACCTATTAAGTCAGCTGTCATTTCGAGGTTAGATCAGCACATGTCAATATAACCGGAAACTACGTAAGCGTTACTTCCGTCAGAAAAAAAATCTGAGTTACTCCCTAGTCGCGCCTAAAGAAGTTTTACTTCAAAAAAAAATTGCATAGTTCGGGGTAGGCAATGTTAAATGTGTTGGGGCAAAGTTAGGTGAAAAAAGTAAAGGACCAAACTCGTCATTGGCTTTTTTACAAAGAATTTTTTAAAGGTATTATTTTTAGTGTTTTCCGTACCTAAAGGGTAAAAAACCCTTCGTGCGCAAGTCCGACTCGCACTTGGCCGTTTTGACATGATAACGTCTAGTAAATTGATGGAACTTCTGCATTTACACAAAAGTGTCACGGTAATATTGTGTAACGTCATGCGTCATGGCACATGACCGCAGACGCGTCATGGTACCTTAGGAAACAGGTTATTTAATAATAATATCGCTCATCTGGGCTTGTGTTATGGTGCAACGAGTGACGAATAGAAGACTTATTTAAGGGCAAAATATATATAAAGGAAAAAAATGCAGAAAAAACTTAAGAAAAAAGGAATAATAAAAAAGCTAAACTGTCCATCGTTTTCTTATGACGTTATCACGTAAAATTAACGCCCGTGAACCGACTTTACAGACTACCATTTTTTTAAACCGAAAAGGTTTATGTTTGTTCAAGTTTAATTAAAAAAAAAATGCAGGATATTCAGCCACACATCGCCATCTAGCCCCAAGCCAAGTAACTACACTTGTGTTATGGGTGCTAGACAACTCATATACTACTTATATAATTTTCTTTTGTAAATATATACTTATAATACATAAAAACAACCAGACCACAGACAAATATCTAAGCATAAATACTTGTCTGAGGCGGGAATCGAACCAGCAACCCTGTGTTTGGCAGTCCGACATGATGACCATTGTGCCAATTGGGTCATCAATTAAGTTTATGTAATGTTTGTTAAACAGATCAGCTAGTATGTACGATAGGCGTAGAAGACTCCGTAAAGCCAGAAGCCCACCTCGCCGTGTATTGTCTCAAGAAGATGGGCCTTAACGTCTGTCTCCTTACTGGTGATAACAGGAAGACGGCGCTGGCTATCGCTAGGCAGGTGTGTATCCTTTGGTCACTGGTTTGCATCCTTTGGTCACTGGTTTGTATCCTTTGGTCACTGGTCGGTATCCTTTAGTCACTGGTTTGTATCCTTTGGTCACTGGTTTGTATCCTTTGGTCACTGGTTTGTATCCTTTGGTCACTGGTTTGTATCCTTTGGTCACTGGTTTGTATCCTTTGATCACTGGTTTGTATCCTTGGGTCATCGGTTTGTATCCTTTGGTCACCGGTTTGTATCCTTTGGTCACCGGTTTGTATCCTTTGGTCACCGGTTTGTATCCTTTGGTCACCGGTTTGTATCCTTTGGTCACTGGTTTGTATCCTTTGATCACTGGTTTGTATCCTTTGGTCACTGGTTTGTATCCTTTGGTCACTGGTTTGTATCCTTTGGTTACTGGTTTGTATCCTTTGGTCACTAGTTTGTATCCTTTGGTCACTGGTTTGTATCCTTTGGTCACTGGTTTGTATCCTTTGGTCACTAGTTTGTATCCTTTGGTCACTGGTTTGTATCCTTTGGTCACTGGTTTGTATCCTTTGGTCACTGGTTTGTATCCTTTGGTCACTGGTTTGTATCCTTTGATCACTGGTTTGTATCCTTTGGTCACTGGTTTGTATCCTTTGGTTACTGGTTTGTATCCTTTGGTCACTAGTTTGTATCCTTTGGTCACTGGTTTGTATCCTTTGGTCACTGGTTTGTATCCTTTGGTCACTAGTTTGTATCCTTTGGTCACTGGTTTGTATCCTTTGGTCACTGGTTTGTATCCTTTGGTCACTGGTTTGTATCCTTTGGTCACCGGTTTGTATCCTTTGGTCACCGGTTTGTATCCTTTGATCACTGGTTTGTATCCTTTGGTCACTCGTTTGTATCCTTTGGTCACTGGTTTGTATCCTTTGGTTACTGGTTTGTATCCTTTGGTCACTAGTTTGTATCCTTTGGTCACTGGTTTGTATCCTTTGGTCACTGGTTTGTATCCTTTGGTCACCGGTTTGTATCCTTTGGTCACTGGTTTGTATCCTTTGGTCACTGGTTTGTATCCTTTGGTCACTGGTTTGTATCCTTTGGTCACTGGTTTGTATCCTTTGGTTACTGGTTTGTATCCTTTGGTCACTAGTTTGTATCCTTTGGTCACTGGTTTGTATCCTTTGGTCACTGGTTTGTATCCTTTGGTCACTAGTTTGTATCCTTTGGTCACTGGTTTGTATCCTTTGGTCACTGGTTTGTATCCTTTGGTCACAGGTTTGTATCCTTTGGTCACTGGTTTGTATCCTTTGGTCTCAGGTTTGTATCCTTTGGTCATTGGTTTGTATCCTTTAGCCACTAGTCTATATCATCTGACAAAACTTGTAGATAATCTTATTTGCAACAAGAAATTTTAACTTTTATTTTTGTGAGACCTAATAGTTTGTCAGATAAACCATAAAAACCATTAAAATCAATTTTTCCAAGATGGCGGCCGTGAGAGAAAAGCTACAATCCCTCAAACTTGGATTTAAGCTTAGACTAACCCCCTCTTGATATCTAAAAAATAAAATGGCGTCCTCTGACAAATGCACGCTAACATTTCAATGGACTACACGATATTATGCTTACATTCCAGGTCGGTATAAACAAGGTATACGCCGAAGTACTTCCCTCGCACAAAGTTGCCAAGATACAGAAGCTGCAGGAGGAAGGACAGAAAGTGGCCATGGTATGTAATATTACTAATTATCTGTTATACGTCCTGTATCACGGGGCTATGGTCTAGGAGCGGTGTTGGCTTAGTGGTAGATACCTCGACTTTCATTCTGAAGGTCGTGGGTTCGAATCCAGGCCCGCCGTGCACCAATGTATTTTTCTTAAGAAAAAATTATGTGCGCTAATTTACATTGCTCTTACGGTTAAGGAAAACTGATGAAACCTTTAGTTGGCTCCAGAAGTATTGACAAGTTCTCACCTCTGGACATGGTCGACTAAGCTGAGAGGGTAGTAGGTGCTGGGCAAGCCTACTCCATCTTCACGCAAAAAGAACCCAATTAAAAAGGATCTAATTGCGGAAAACAGCCCGTATACAAGTACAAGTAGGTTTAACTGGTTGCAAATGTATTAAGTCAAAGTCAAAAAAAATATTTCTTTGGATGCCTAATACATTAAAATTTGTATAAAGACCACATTAAATCGTCTTAAAAACTAAGTTAGGATGTATGCCTTCGGAACGTGCCCACCAATGAGAAGAAGGTACAAGAAACTCATGGGGTTTTTTTTTCATGTGATCACGCTCACAAAGGTCAATATTACAAATATTTGAAGGTATTATTTGAAATGGAGCAACTAAAGTCACATCCATGGGTTCTTATCATTAAGGTACGAAGAGGTATCATAGTACGCCTTACCGCACAATTTATGCTTTATAAAAGTTTTGAACCTGTTAATGGACATGTCATATACCTCTTTAGGTAATTTATTATAATAGAGCACACATGTGACTTTAAACGAGCTGTTTATTTTCCAGAGCCTACTACCGGGCACGGTCAGTTCATCCTTATTTCTTAAGTTGAAATTATGAACATCGCTATTTTTGCGAAAAATATCAGGATTAATGTGAACGTAGAACAAGTTTTTGTAAATATATTGTGAATAAAGCGTTAATATATTTATCTCTTTAAATTTTTAATTAGTTATCTATGTCACCATAACACAAGCCCAAGTTGCTTGAATTATTGAATTATTGATACCCTCCAGGTGGGTGACGGTGTGAACGACTCCCCTGCGCTCGCGCAGGCCGACGTTGGTATAGCCATCGCGAGCGGTACTGATGTCGCTGTGGAAGCCGCTGACCTGGTCCTCATGAGGGTAAGTTGCTGATATACTGGTGTTTTACGGCTGATATTCCGACGGGCTTGGAACTTATGCTAGACAAAGAAAAAACGTGTGTCACTTGGGGACTGGGGGGGTAAAGCTATTGCATCGTGCGAGCTTCGTACAGTCGTACCATATAAGAAAGAAAAAAAAATAATTAAAAATGGTTGTCTGTAAAGTCGTTTTACGGACGATAATTTTACGTGATAACGTCATAAGAAAACATTGATGGTAACCATGGCAACGATAAAACGTTGCTATAGTTACCTTGTCAATAACATGAGGCGTTCCAGTAACGACGCGTGACGTCACACTTTTTTGAGATTGCAGGTGTTCACCAATTTATAAAACGTTATCACGTCAAAAAGAAGAAGAAATGGCTTATAGGTACTTGGAAACAATGTTATACATATAAAGGTTTTTAAAGTTTATCTTGATAGTTACTTCATCGTATTGGCTTAGCTGTAAGGATGCTGTAATTTAGTTTTAATAATAAATAAATAAATAATAAATATATATACACGTTAAGCGAACGCTCGGCCGAGCTACATGGCAGGCGGAGTGGGGGGTGTTAGGTTTTATTTTCGTTACGGAATTTCTTGATTCGGTCGCCACCATCAAAGCCCGCGATAAAAGCTATGCAATAGCTTAAAAATTATATGGCGTCTGTGAGAATTCCTATACAAAGCACTAGTAGAAGTATTATTTATCTAGCACCCATAACACAATGGCGCTGTGTAATAGTACATTGCGATATAAGTGTGGTAAATTGATCATTGCATAGAGGTGGTTTGAGAAGCGCGAGCGATACGCGAGCGCGATTAAAAAAGTCGAGATATAAAGATCAATCCACACGTGTATCGTACGACGTTTTTTATCACAGTTGCGAATAAAAGAAAAGACTTATTCAAAAAATAAAAAGATAACAAAATATTTGTGTTATTTTTTTAGGCAATATTTTTTTGTTAATTATACTCCCGAAAGGCCAGGCAAAACACTTTTAACTTATATAGCCCCGTCTGACATACAATATTATTTGGGGTTTTTACATTTGTTTTTGCGTTGGGGGTTAAAAACAGAATACCTACAATGGTACGGAAAAAAATAAATTTAAGTAAAGAAAAAAAAACACTTAATTTTTAATTGTTATCACGTAAAATTATCGTTCGCAAACCGACTTTAGAGACAATCTTTTTTGCTGGCTTAAAAACTTTTTGTTGGTTACCTACCTTTTTTCTATAAATCAAATTAGTAAATTTAACTTAACGGGATAACTTTATAGCACTAGTTGGTAATTTATAACGCACGCGTGCATAATACGTTGCATTATGAGCCTAAAAGCCGTTTAATAAGGTCTACTTTATGAGCAACTGTGATAATTATATATATGCCCTTTCAGAACGACCTCCTGGACGTGGTAGCGTGCCTCCAACTATCCAGGAGCACGGTGAGACGTGTCAGACTGAACTTCCTGTTCGCCTCGGTGTACAACCTGCTGGGGATACCGCTCGCCAGCGGAGCTCTGGCGTTCGTCGGGCTCCAGTTACAGGTGAGAGAGGAATATATGGGGCTCCTATCTAATCTATACATATAAAATGCTTTGTCCTGAATTACTGACTGACTGACGGATCAACGCACAGCCTAAACCGCTGATCGTAGAGACCTGAAACTTGGAGGGTGTGTTCTTTGTATGACGTAGGCATCCGATTAGAAAGGATTTTCCGAAATTCTATCCCTTAGGGGTTGAAAAAGGGGGGCAAAGTTTTTATGGGACAACGTGATTCCTTGGTCCAATCTACCAGCTCTACGCGGACGAAGTCGCGGGCAAAAGCTAGTCTATATATATAAAAATAAATCGTTGAAGTGTTCCTAAGCGCAAATTTATTTATTTGTATTTTATTAAATGTTTGTATGTTTCCAGCCGTGGATGGCGTCAGCTGCGATGGCCATGAGTTCAGTCTCCGTTGTCTGTTCCAGTTTGTTACTTAAAACGTAAGTATCGTAGGACAGCGCCATCTAGCAGCCAAGCTAAGCAACTAGGCTTGTGTTATGTTAGCCTGATGAAGGATATACTACTACAAAGTTTCATCTAAATCAACAAACAAAAAAACAAACAATATGAACACTTGGACTAATGAGACGAATCTAACGATACCTTAATTAAAGAAATCCATCAAGTAGTTTGGAAGATATGACGGAACTAGCTGCGCCTCGCGGTTTCACCCGCGTAAGTCCCGATCCCGTGGGAATATCGGGATAAAAAGTACCCTATGTGTTAATCCAGGTCTCCAGCTATCTAGATACCGAGTTTCTCCGCAATCGGTCCAGTAGTTTTTGCGTGAAGGAGTAACAAACATACACACATGAACTTTCACATTTATAATATTAGTAGTATAAAGAATATTAAACATACAAAGATAGGCGCGAAAAACATAACCCTCTCCTTGATGTCGGGTAAAAAATATTTCTTCCTTATAATACACTAGCGACCCGCCCCGTCTTCGCACGGCTGTATTAAGCATGTATTATATCTAAAAACCTTCCTCTTTAATCACTCTATCTATTAAAAAAAAACCGCATCAAAATCCGTTGCGTAGTTTTAAAGATCTAAGCATACAAAGGGATATAGGGACAGAGAAAGTGACTTTGTTTTATACTATGTAGTGATAGTGGTAGTGATTTATCTATATCTTCTATACATATAAAATGCTTTTCCAACGGCCTGGGAGCGGAAAGGTCACCCACAGGGTGCGGCTGGAAGACCAGCGCTGCAGATGCGCCTGCGTATCTGCAGCACATGCTGAGGCTTTACCCATTCGGGCAACACACGACTTCTCAGATATCTTTTATTCTTATTGTCTGTTCTTTGTATTTATTTTTCTCTGTAACTATCTCGATAATGTCTCTTAATTGTATTACTTTTCTCTATAATTATGTCTTACTGTTTCTTATTTGTGTCTATGTCGTGTGTTTGTTTTAATAAATTCTATTCTATTCTATTCTTTGTCCTGAACGACTGACTGACTGACTGACGGATCAACGCACAGCCTAAACCGCTGATCGTAGAGACCTGAAACTTGGAGGGTGTGTTCTTTGTATGACGTAGGCATCTGATAAGAAAGGATTTTCCGAAATTCTACTCCTAAGAGGGAGAAAAAGGGGGATAAAGTTTGTATGAGACAACGTGATTCCTTGGTCCATTTTCGAGTTCTACGCGGACAAAGTCGCGGGCAAAAGTTAGTTTATTATCAATATTTTTAATTTGGTTGACAGTTTCAAGAAACCAACAATGGAACAGCTCCGAACCCCGGAATATCTCCAATCTCTCCACACTGAAGACCTGGATACCGTCTCCGTTCACAGAGGGCTGGACGAACGGATAGACTGCGAGAGGGGAGCATCACCCTTAGCCAAGTTAGCACTACCTTTATTTATACTTATACCATGTTCAAATTTCATTATAAATCATCAATTCAAATTACATAAAACAAATAAAAAATTTAACCAAATAATAAATAAATTAATACAAAAATAAACAAATTAACCATAAAAACTACAATTAATGATTTGTAAACCATACAGGGTTATTGGTAATTATACTAGCAAGCCGTTGAGGGCTACTTCTGTGCACCTTAACAGACAACTTTTGTTCTACGACTATTGGAAATTCGAAAAAAAAACATGAAAATTTTGAGGTTATGTAAATTCGAAAAACAGCTTAATTTTTAAAACAAAGGTCATTTAGACTAATAACAGTAGATAAAACTTCAGAAATAAGTAAAATTTTAAGGTTAATGACCTCTCCGTGTAAGGAACAGCTGATTTTTAGGTGAACCTTAACTCAAAAATTTTAAAAATTGTTCGAATTTCCAAAAGTCGTGTAACAAAAGTTGTTTGTTTAGGTGCACAGAAGTAGCCGTCAACGGCTTGCTAGTATAATTTCCAATAATCCTGTATAAAGAGCAAGACCTTAGAATATTGTTTGAGTTGTTAAAGCAGTTTTGGAGCTCTACGGTTTGTCTGCAATTCTTACTTCGACCGTACTTGCAGGTAATAAGGGCCATCTGCCTTAATTAAAAACTAAATATTTTAGTATAAAAACTAAAAAAACATGTAATTATGTGAAAAATAATTCATTTGTTTATTATTTTGTCACTAATATCGAGGTTTATAAAAAACCATTATTACCCGCAGGTACGGTAGTCTTTTTCCCTTTATTTTTCAAATATGAAAAGTTATTTGTTTAGAAATCAAAGATTTTAATCATCATTACAAATTCATTTTCTATTTTTATTCATTTTATACCGTTATTAATTAGATTTAGTGAGCTATACTTTACTTTCTCTTTCTTTCTATATAATTCTCAAATCGCTCGTTAGATGGCGCTCGGATATAAATCTTGACACTATGTAAATACTGGATTTTGACATCGACACAATGTAAAATCTTAATTTTGACATCGATATAACTTAGTTTTGACATTGATATAACTTAGTTTTGACCTTGACAAAACTTAATTTTGACTTTGACAAAACGAAGAAACCTAATTTTGACATAGACTTATCTTAATTTTGACATTGACAAAACTTGATTTTCACATTGACACAATGTAAAAACTTAATATTGACTTTGACAAAACGTAAAAACTTAATTTTGACATTGAATAAACCTCATTTTGACCGCTTCGGCCGTCTACGAAACCGCAGGTTCGTAACTAGTTTCGATAAAGGAATTCGTCCTTGTACGAAACTCGTAAAATCCTAATTTTGACATCGACAAAACTTAATTTTGCACATTGACACGATGTAAAAACTTGATTATCCGAAGCACCCGATCCCTAGACAGTACTGCTATCTATCGACCAACAACAGAACTACAACGCCAACTTAAACCTAATTCTATAACTTCTTATTTCTAACCTATAACAATTTTCTTCCTTCCTATAGCAAAAGAGATTCGTGGAAATCTGCCTTGTTGTAAAACAAATAGGTTTGTTTATATATAGATATTGAATTGTGTTTGTCTGTGTGTTTTATTGTTTTCAGGGACTTTTGGTGGTTTTGATTGTAGTGTATTTTATTAAGAGGGTATTTTTCATACAAATCTATTTACCTTCTGAATAATGTCTGTAGCTAAAGCAAGCATTTTTGTTACTTAAAACTGACATAAAGTTTACTGTATTTTTCCGATTTGACGTGATAACGTCTAATAAATTGATGGAACACCTGCATTCACACAAAAGTGTCATGTTCCGGTACAATGACGCGTTATGTTCTCGTTAGGAAACAAGAGTATTTAATCATAGTATCGCTCATCTGGGCTTGTGACAAATAGAAGACTTATAAAAAGAAAAAAAAGTATAGGGAAAAAAAGAAAAGAAAAAAATTTAATGAATAACAAATAAAATATCAACTTTTCATCGTTTTCTTATGACGTTATCACGTATAATTATCGTCCGTAAAAGACTTTACAGACAACCAATTTTTATTCCAACAAATTATTAAAAGAAATATGACCTTCTAAAAACCTAAATAAATAAAAACCTACTTACATCAAACCTGAATTAATGAATTTCATTTATTTGCACGAAATATGGTAGATGTCACAAATATTTATAGTTCAACATATTATACCAGCACTTAGCAGCATTTATGCAATAATTTTTAAAGGAAAGGGTACCCGGCTCTCTCTCCATACAAACGTAGTCGACTGTTTCCTCCCTGGATAATGACACTAGAGCTAATATTTTTGTGCCATAAAACCTGTAACTGCCATGACTATGCCCCTATGTTTTGTTTTTTTTTTTCCATTTTCTAATTATCATAGAAATAAATAGGTGCATGGTCATGGCAGTTATAAGTTTTATGGCACAAAAAACTGGTTGCCTGTAAAGTCGGTATACGGGCGAAAGTTTTACGTGACAACAACTGTGCTTGAGTGGAAGGGACGCGTGCCTTTCACTTTTTATGTCTGTCTCTCTCGCTCTTAGGCGGGCTAACCATGCCCGCGTGCCTCTCACTCGCTCTCATTGTGAGCGCATAACGTCAGCGGAGCGTAACGCAGTTTCTTGAAGTGTCACCCGGCAAACCAATTTATAAAACGTTGTCACGTCAAAATATTTGTGCTAGTGTCATTATCCATAAACTGTCGACTACGTTTGTATGGAGAGAGCGCCGGTATTTTCCTCTTAACCGAGACGAAATAATTAGGTATTTATATTTTAAAAAGTCCTTACTTTGACAAATAATTAAATTCCAAAGTTAATTAAAAATTAATTGAAATTTTACTTAATAAACTTTGGTTTTGTGAAATCAGGGTTCCGTTTTTTTCCTTTCGAGGTACGGAACCTTAAAAACAATAAGTGCTATAACTAGAGACATTACATTTATTCAGAAAGTTAATAGACTATATATTAAAATTTGTATGAAGAAATAGGTGCTAGGGTACCGTCTTAATAAATATTTTGGGTTTTTTTTGGCTTGTTGGTGCATGGGTGGTTTCCTTTTAATTTGGGTCACATACATTTTAAATTACTGTTTGCCAAAAAATATAATTCATTCATGCAAAAAAAAATGTGTTTGTCTTTGCGGAAAAAAAACATGGTGGAGGACAATATTAATTTTAAAATACATTTTTCGTATTAAAATATGGTTTAATATTATTTAAATCTAAGTATATTTCTATTTATCTTGTAATTGGTTTTACCCGCGTAAGTCCCGATCCCGTGGGAATACCGGGATATAAAGTACCCTATGTACTGTCAATGAATTAATGTATCCTCATACCAAGTTTCATCTAAATCGGTCCAGTAGTTTCAAAGCTTATTCTTGAGAAAAAGATGCCTTTTTTATAATATTATAATAGAATATTTGTTATTTTAAGCTATTTATTTTATGTTGGGGTCATCCCCAATTGTCGCCGCTTTTTAATTGTCTTAAAAAAAGGAGAAGGTTCTCAATTTGTCACTATACAATGTGTTTTAATGAAGGTATCGTAATACGAAAGGGGATTATTCTATACGTCTTTTTTCGTCTGAACTTTTTTGGTAAATTTTGAGGTTATGTTTTGCCGAAAATCAGCTGTTTTTTTTGGAGTTTTTTTGGAGGGCATTGACTTTGGGAGTCTAATTTGTTTATTGAATTTTGTACTACTATTTTAAACATGGTCTTTATTTCTAAAAACAGCTGTCTTATTGAGCCCCTATACAGCTGCGATGAATAAAATTCTATTTTATTTTATTCTATTCTACGACATGTTTTATATATTTTTTAAATCTACTGAATATGAACTGAAATTTGACAATGCCCCCTTACAACAGCAACTTTTATGTTTTATTTTTATTACTTAATTGTTTAAGATTTTAATATTATTACTTATGCTTGTGATGTAATGTACTCAATGTCCTTAAAAATATGTAACTTTCTGACGTGACTAAGTGTTCTGTGTGTACAGTAACATTACCAATTAGCTGAACCCCACGTGACCTAGAGCTCATTCGCATAATCTGTAAAATATATAGTATTTACCTTTTTTGTTTTTTGTTTATATTGTACATGGTATTGTATGGTATATTGTTTAAAAAAACAGAATCAGGTAATATTACTTTACACCCTTACAGATGTGCGAGTGAGCTCTAAGTCACGTGGGGTTCAGCTAATTGGTAATGTGACTGTACCTACAGTCTAAATAAATGAGTATAAGAGTATGAGTAAACATAACCGCAAAATTGTTCACCTTATGTCTAGAACAACCCATTTTATATTAAAAACATATTGTATAATGTATATATTTTTATATGTGTTCAGTGTTTATAATTACTGGTTACAAATTGGGACTTGTAAAAAAAATCCTAATAAAAATATTTTTTTTTTCAGGCTATTTTCGCGCACAAAATCATCCGAAGGCTTCCTCCTACAAGAAGATGACGATCTAATGACAGTATCATTTATACCTAAACGCGTCAACAGAGACGTTGAAAGCATCAACGGGTGAAGTTAAACTCAACGTAAATATATGGATCGAAATCGTAATACTTATATAAAAGTTTTATTGTAAATAGTAATTTCTAGTGATTTTACCGTAATTTATAGTTATTTTTGTAATTACTATTAATCTTTATAATTACTATTAATCTTTATAATTACTAGTAATCTTTATAATTACTAGTAATCTTTATAATTACTAGTAATCTTTATAATTACTAGTAATCTTTATAATTTCTAGTAATCTTTATAATTACTAGTAATCTTTATAATTACTAGTAATTCTTATAATTACTCGTAATTCTTATAATTACTCGTAATTCTTATAATTTCTAAACTCTTTCTTTTAATTACTAAAGATACTTATAATTTCTAGTAATATTTATAATCATTTATTCATTCACACAAAATAGCGTAATACAAAATGGTAAAATAAAAGTCCGTCTATCTCGTCATAGCTAGGCATGTGAATTTACAGGTTGAAGTTAATTTAATTACAATAATAAAGTCAAAATTCAAATGCCAATAAGATATAATAATAAATCTCACTAAATAATTAAAAAATAATTGTGAGTAATTTCTAGTAATCTTTATAATTACTAGTAATTTTCATAATTTCTAGTAATCTCCATAATTTCTACAAATCTTTCTTTAATTATTTTGGTAATTTTACTTTTGTAGTAATTGTAATTTACAATAATTTTATTGTAAATCGTAATTTCTAGTAATATTTTGTAAGTTCTAGTAATTATTTTAGTAATCTTATTTAGATGCAAATTGTAATTTACAAGAATTTTATTGGAAATCGTAATTTCTAGTGATATATCTGTAATTTCTAGTAATATTTGTAAGTACTAGTAGTTTTATTAGTAATCTTATTTCGATGCAAATCGTTTTTTACAATTATTTTATTGTAAATCGTAATTTTCAGTTATTTCTGGTGGAAATACAGTAAAGTCACTGGTGTTTACGTTTCTAAACCTGCCTTAATGTTTTGACAATTTTATGTTTATTATTTTAATTTTTTTTACATTACAGTTTGCAAAAAGAATTATATTTCTATTTGCAAACTGTAATTTATGGTAATTTTACAATAATTCACATTTTTAAACCTACTGAAATGTTTTGCCATTTCATAGTAATCTTTTTGTAAATTAAATTAAATATTAATTGTAAAACTACTATTTGCAAACTGTAATTTATGGTAATTTCACTAGAATTCACGTTTGTAAACCTATCGCAATGTTTTGAAGGTATATTGTAATTCACAATATTATTGTAAATTACAATATATTTTTGCAAACTGTAATTTACGATAATTATACTAGAATTTACAGTAATTTGTAATCTTATTAGTTACCACATAATGCTGAGAAAAAATACCTGGATGATTTTATAATCTGACTGCACAAAGCATTTCTGCAAAAAAATCTCCAAAAATTTGCACCGCGGCGAGTTTGCCTTGAATAAAAGTTATTGAAAAGTTCCTTCAATATATTTGGAAAGTCTGAACTGATAATTATAAGGTTTCGAATGTCGGATAGCTTACAGAATGTATGAAAAAAAAAGTTTATTTTTTTATAAAAAAAAATGTTACAAAGCATTTTGTAATTTTTTATTTAGAAAGCTATTTTCATAGCTCTTTTTTTTTAGATAATTTTGAATGTTTATCGAATCTTTATATTAGATATTGATTATAGTTATATTTTCTAATTATTCTTATTATAAACTAGCCCCGCGGTTTCACCCGCGTAAGTCCCGATCCCGCTGGAATATCGGGATCAAAAGTATCCCATGTCATAGGAATAAACAAATAAAGAAGCATACTTTCACATTGAATATATTAGTATTTGGGATTATAAATGAGGAATACTAGATTGACTTATTTTTTCAAATCGCTAGATGGCGGGCTTTATAGACACCGCTGTGACACAATTTTTGTTTTGCTTGAAGATAAAATAATTATTTTGTATTTAATTCATTGAAAATTTAAGAGATTTCCTAGATGTGGCAACACAATTATGGTGAAAGGGTACCTGCACTCTCTCCATACAAACGTAGTCGACTGTTTCCTCCCTGGATAATGACACTAGCACAAATATTTTAGTGCCATAAAACCTATAACTGTCATGACTATGCCCCTATCTTTTGGTTTTTTCATTTTCTAATTATCATAGAAATTAAGATTAAAAAAATAAATAATTAAAATAGGGGCATGGTCAATAATGGTCATGGCAGTTATAAGTTGTATGCACCAAAAATATTTGCTCTAGTGTCATTATCCAGGAAGGAAACAGTCGACTACGTTTGTAATAGTTTGTATGGAAAGAGCCCCCGGTGCCATTTCCTCTTATTGGTAGCGAGCTTTCAGGTAAATGATATTGCCACATTTAAAAAAATCCCAAGTTTTTTGGGTACTTAACGGTAATTTTCCGTAATAAAATATAAAATATTTTAATAATTATAATTATATTGCAAGTATTTTTTAATTTTACCCGGATAGAGGAAGCTTGCTGAGTGAGCCCATACAGCCTCGTCTTTACAAACTTGTCAAACTTTTAGTGTTTTTTTAACGTCGATGTCAAGACTTTGCCGCCATCTATCAAGGCAACTGGAACTAGTCCTTTTTTTTCTAGTAACCCTTTTTGCAAAATGTAATTATTTTTGTAAATTGTAATTAATAATTTTGTAATTATAAAAAAAACATCACACACTTTAATTTAACCAGTTTTTTTACCAAGAAATGTACAAATCTATTATTAATTATTTTAACCACCTTCTTTTGAGAAAAGTTAAAAAAGGAGGTAGTTCTCATTAGATTTTGATGTTTAATGTAGAAGTATTATTTTGGATATTTTTTATTTTTATTTGGATATCCCAGGTAGTTTATTTTATTTAGGTAAATAATTATATACCTACCTACCTTAAATACAAAAATAAATAATTATCAATTTTTTGTTTGTTTTATTTTGGAATTCAACATTGGATTCTTAATTCTGAATTAAATGGTTCAATTCACAATATATTTACGAAAACTTGCTTTCCCAAAAATCCTGATATTTTTCGTAAAAATAGCGATATTCATAATTTCAACTTAAGAAATAAGGATGAGCTGACCTTGCCCGGTAGTAGGCTCCGGAAAATAAACAGGTCGTTTAATAGTACAGTCACATTACCAATTAGCTAAACCCCACGTGACTCAGAGCTCATTCGCATATCTGTAAAAAATATAGTATTTACCTATTTTGTTATTTTATACCTCGACTTTCATTCTGAAGGTCGTGGGTTCGAATCCAGGCCCGCCGTGCACCAATGTATTTTTCTTAAGAAAAATTTATGTGCGCTAATTGATATTGCTCTTACGGTGAAGGAAAACATCGTGATGAAACCCGCGGCTTAGTTGGCTCCAGAAGTATTGACGAGTTCTCTTCTCTGGACATGGTCGACTAAGCTGAGAGGGTAGTAGGTGCTGGGCAAGCCTACTCCATCTTCACGCAAAAAGGACCCAATTAAAAAGGGTCTAATCGCGGAAAAACAGCCTGTATACAAGTACAAGTAAGTACCTATTTTGTTATTTTTTGCTATATTTCATATTGTATTGTTTAATATATTGTTTAAAAAACACAATCAGGTCACATTACTTTACAACCTTACAGATTTGCGAGTGAGCTATAGGTCACGTGGGGTTCAGCTAATTGGTAATGTGACTGTACATGTGTGCTCTATGATAATAAGTTACCTAAAGATGTATATGACATGTCCATTAACAGGTTCAAAACATTTATAAAGCATACATTGCGCAATAAGGCGTTCTATGATACTTCGTCTTACCTTAATAATAAGAACCCATGGACGTGACTTTAGTTGCTCCATTTCAAATAATACTTTCAAATATTTGTAATATTGACCTTTGTGAGCGTGATCATATAAAAAAAAACCCCATGAGTTTCTTGTGCCTTCTTCTCATTGGTGGGCGCGTTCCAAAGGCACACATCCTAACTTAGTTTATAAGACGTCTCTATGTGATCTATGTACAAAATATGCATAAGCATTTAAACGATCACCTAGCATTTTACATTCATTGTGTCACTATTCTCTGTAACTATCTCTTATTGTTTTTTTTATTTGTGTGTATATTAGGTCGTGTGTTGGTTGAAAAAAAAATTGGTTCTGCTTTGAATAAAACTCCAAAAACTGTAACAAAAAAGCTGTTTATTTGCAATATTTCTTCAAAATAAAACCTCTTCGTTTCACTTCTTCCCCATGGCCCCTTTGAAAGCGCTAATGCCCGCGTCAACTGCAGCTCTAGCACCCTCTTTTACTGCATGTAATAGTTTGGGGCCCTCTTCATGTAGTTTCTTGGCAAGTTCTTCTATACTCTTTTTCTGTTAAAATATCTATACCTATATCTATAGGTACTAATATTATAAAGAAGATATTTTTTTATTTTTTTTAAATCGAATAGCCTCCGAAACTACTGGACCGATTCTGATGAAACTTAGTATGAGGATACATTGATTCATTGACAGTAACATAGGGTATAATACTGTTTATCTCGATATTCCCACGGGATCGGGAGTTACGTGGGTGAAACCGGGAAGCGGGTAGTAAAGTATACCTATTTTAAGTATTAGTAAGTATTCTAATATCCATTGTATAGCACCCATAACACAAGTCTAATTAATAAATAAATAAATAAATATAGCAGGACATTCCACATATCGCCATCTAGCCCCAAGCTAAGTAACTAGACTTGTGTTATGGGTGCTAGACAACTCAAATACTACTTATAAGTATACTTTTCTTTTGTAAATATATACTTATAATACATAGAAACAACCAGACCACAGACAAATATCTGAGCATAAATACATGTCTGAGGCGGGAATCGAACCCGCGACCCTGTGTTTGGCAGTCCGGCATGGTGACCATTGTGCCAACTGGGTCGTCTTATTAAGTACCTAATTGCTTAGTTTGGGGATAGATGGCGCTGTATAAAGTGTCCTACAATATTTAAGTTTCATAGAAATTCAAGCATTTTCGGAGGTTATTGGTTACAAACAAAAAAAACCCGGCCAAGTGCGAGACGGGCTCGAGAAGGGTTCCGTACCATCATGTTGTGTAAATTTCTTACGATATTTTTTTCTGTTTTTAGTACCTACCGATTTGTTGATAGAGCAGCCAAAAAATATACCTACATAACTAGCTGTTCCGGCAAACGTCTTGCCATATTAAATTGCAAAACAACGTTTTATTTGTTACAAAAAATGTGATAAATGAAGAACCGCTCGACCAATTTTGTGCAAATTTCACACAAACCATCTACTAAATAGTCCGAACAAAGCTTAAACATTTGGTTTGAATTGGTGAGCCCGTTCTTGAGTTATAAAATTACAACGAAAAGTGGCATTGATGTTTTATATATATAGATCTGTGAAAATGTCCACTGTCTGAGCTTCCACGGTTCAGCCTGGTGACAGACAGACTGTGGCAGAACCTACCCTTTGGGTTCGGAACCCTAAAAACAAACCAAGAAAAAAGTAGATCTGTTTAAAATAAAACTCAAAAATAGTAAAAAAAAATCTGTATATTCGCGAAATTTCTCCAAAAAGAAACCCCTCAAAAATTCACTTCTTCATTGCGCCTTGGATGGCACTGACACCAGCTTCCATTGCAGTTTTCACAGAATCTAATAGTTTAGGAGCCTCATCGGTCAGTTTTTTGGCTAAATCTTCCGCAGTCTTTTTCTGTTAAAATATTAAAAAAATAAAAAACCGGCCCGGCCCAGTGCGAGTCGGTCTCGCGCACGAAGTGTTCCGTACCATTACAATCGATACATATCGAGCAAAAAACTCTAAAAAATATTGTATGTAAGACGAGGCTGAATAGGTTAAAAAAAAATTGCCTGCCCTCTTGGCAGTATTGTCATATGATTAACAAACGGACTGAAGGCCAATTCTCGTAAATAACATTGTTCAAATTACATTTCAATATCATTTCGATTGCATTTCGATCTCAAATAACACCCTCAAAGTAGCTCAAAATACCCTCAAAGTTAGCTTTTTGTAAAAAAAAAAAAACTGACTTTGAAGGTAAGTATCTTTTGCAATCGAAATGCAATCGGAATGATATTGAAATGTAATTTAAACAATATTATTTACGAGAATTGGCCTTCAGAAGGACGGTCAGCGAATTTTTAGTAATAGGGTCTCGTTTTTGCCGTTTGGATACGGAACCCTAAAAAATACAAACCTACAGAGAAAAAAAAGTTGACGCTTCTTGTATTGGTTAAGTAAGTAAAATGTTTTTGAAAATACTAAGCAGAATATTGCTTAAAATTGTATGATGTTTTACTAAAACCAAGAAATAATTCTTTGGCATCTTTAGGAAGACGATAATCTTCCTAAAGATGCTTTTTTGCTCCAAAGAAATATTTTTTCCGTGTAGCAGAGTCAAGCGGTTTACACCCGCGTAAATCCCGATCCCGTGAGAATTTCAAGTTTATCTATGTGCTCTGATTGGTCAAATTTAAGCGACCACGCTCTTTATCTACACTAGAGGAAAGATAATTTTGTGTTTGTAACGAATAAGCTCCAAAACTACTGGACCGATTTGAATGAAACTTTGCATGAGGATACATTGATTCATTGGCAGTAACATAGGATACTTATTATCCCGATATTCCCACGGGATCGGGACTTACACGGGTAAAACCGCGGGGAGTAAATATAACATTTTCATCCAAATCTGTTCATTCGTTTGACATTGAAGACGAAACAAATATAAAAACCGGCCAAGTGCGAGTAAGACTTGAGCACGAAGGGTTTTGTACAATCTTGTATGCGCTTCGGCCGTCTATAGAACCGATGTTTTGGAACTGGTTCCGTATGAGGCTTTTAATTTCCTTGTGTGGCTGCTGGACTCATGGTTTTTAGGACAGAGAAAAAAGTATGTGGTGGGGGATACGAGACAAGATACAAGCTACGAGTTTCTAGGAGGTTCACCTGGAAGATCCCGGTGAATGTTTATTTTGTAATAATACCTTATGTCGACATAAATGAGTGAAAAGATGACTGATGATGTGGAAGACTGGTAGTCCAATCTTGCAGTGCACACGTTGTTGCATAGCAAAGATAATGGTAAAGCACTTGGTAAAACCAATAACGCATCGGAGTGGCATAGCTATACGAAAGAGGCTAGACCTCACTCTAAAGGTATACGCTTTTAAATTTACATGAGCTTCGATGTGATGTTCAAGGCTACAAGGCTTCAACGCCGTGAACGTCGCAAGGTGGCGAGTTTGTCGGTCTTTTATCGGAAACATTTCGGGGAGTGTGAACTCCACGACCTAATCTTGTCATCTCCATTCTTTCGTCATACAACCAGGCAGACTGGTGTGCGGCACCGATTCATGGTGGACATACCAGACGTTCCCACTAAGCGCTTTGCTTCGTCATTCCTTAGTCGTACTTCGTACTGCAAAGGAATGGAATCGGTTCCCTACGTCTGTCTTTCCTGACGTGTACAATTGGGGGGTCTTCAAGTCGCGAGTGAATAGGTATCTTCTAGGGACGCGTGTTACATCTTAGGCCGCATCGTCACCTACCATCAGATAGGTGTGATAGTGGTCAAACGATGACATATCATTTGTAAAAAAAGCTTGATAAAATAGGTCGCCTCATCTTTCTACCCTCATGACAAATATGTATACCTAATGTGTTCTAATGTGATACCAACATTTAGTGGCTGGCTTATCATGTCGCATGTAGAAGACACCATAAGGGTATCGTTTTTATCCTTTGATTACGAACCCTAATTAACAAACTTTCTGATTTTATGATATTCGTTAGAATTACGATTACCTGTTCTTCAGCGTATTTAGCGATAACTGATTTGAACTTATCAAGTTCAACGTTAGATTTGTCTTTAACATCTTTGAACATTTCTTTTGCTTTTTCTTCGCCCGCCTTTGTGTTTTCTACTATTTTCGCTGAAAATATAGTAGAAACTGTGATTCTATAAGTATAGTCGCTATTATTGGCGAAAAATATAGGCGATATTCTTTAACGTCTAAAAAATTGATTAACACAGTCATGTTCCGGTACCATGACGCGTCATGGTATACGTCACGAGTCTCGTGTTTGTTTAATAATAATATCGCTCATCTGGGCTTGTGTTATGGTGACGAATAGAAGACTGTGACGAAAAGAAGACTTATGTAATAAGTAGATAAAAATATATAAAAAGAGGAAAAAAATATAAAGATGAGGTCGATGAGGCGTTCCAGTAACGACGTGTGACGTCACACTGCCTTGAACTGGCAGGTGTTCACCTATTTATAAAACGTTATCACGTCAAAAATAAAACTTTACGTGAATAATGGACAGCCCCTTTTGTAAAATCACGAAGGTCTGGCGGTAGGAGGGATCTTAGTCTATAATATCTTTGATCTACTTACAATCTTTCAACCATTTGACTAAATTATCCACGTTATTCTTGCCTTCCTTCTTTAATTTCTCAAACGACTCGTCCATATTTATAAACAATAAAGTAAAAAGTAAGAAGCAAATGTTTGCTTATCAAAATGTATACAATAATATTGTGAAAAATTTGTTTTTTTTTATGATTCTATTGACAGATCTAGTTGGCTTCAAAGAGAATTTAAATACTAGTTGGCTTTGTGTTGGTTGTGACGTCATTTTGAAAAAAGGTTTTCGAAAAATAGTGCTGATATCGTATCCTGCTTAAATATGGTGTAACAAGGGGGGTGGATCATCGGTTGCTGGGGGGTGCGGGACCTCAGTACCTATCGATTTAACCCCCCTGTATGTTTTGCAATATTAGTGGTTCAAAAGTTATTTGGACTTTAGTTATTAGTCAAAATCGGATTTCACCCTGAACTTCGCAATTACCGCCAAACTATCAAGTATGCGATTCTGCTTTTTTGTGAAACAAGTTCAATAGTGGACCTTTTGTACCCCTACACCAATCAAAGTCTTCACTATCACTACATAGTATAAAATAAAGTCACTTTTCGCCGTCCCTATGGATGCTTAGATCTTTAAAACTACGCAACGGATTTTGATGCGGGTTTTTTTATAAATACATAGAGTGATTACAAAGGAAGATTTTTAGATATAATACATGCATAATACAGCCGTGCGAAGCCGGGGCGGGTCGCTAGTAGATTTATAAAACTTCAAATTAAACCACTAGAGTATTTTTTTTCAAATTCTAATGTTTACTTTATCTTTGTATGATTCTAAAAATAAACAGATTATTTTTTACTGCGACCTATCTTAAAAACTACTGGCTTTCATCACTATCACTACATAGTATAAAACAAAGTCGCTTTCTCTGTCCCTATATCCCTTTGTACGCTTAAATCTTTAAAACTACGCAACGGATTTTGATGCGGTTATTTTAATAGATAGAGTGATTCAAGAGGAAGGTTTATATGTATAATACATGCTTAATATAGCCGTGCGAAGCCGGGGCGGGTCGGTAGTAAAGAATAAACCCTGAAAGTTTCATTCGGCTAGAACTAGTAATGAATGGATAAAACGTACGTAAAAACTACTGGACCGATTTAGATGAAACTTGGTATGAGGATACATTGATTCATTGACAGTAACATAGGGTACTTTTTATTCCGATATCCCCACGGGATCGGGGGAATTACGCGGGTGAAACCACAAAGTACTAAAATAAAACTACATATAATTTTACAGACAATTTTACTATTTTATATAAGCCTAGCTTCTATGTATCCGTTGTATTTCTTCTAAAATCATCGGTTTAACTTCGTTGAATTTATCCACGAAAGCCGGCACGTAGATCCTGGACTCACGGCTCAGGATTCCGATTAATTGTATAAATTTCGTCTGGTCTAGATCCTCGAAGTTTGGACATAGCCGCTGATAACTTTGCGAGAAATTAAACTCTGTTATTATGCTGTGGACAATGTTTTTTAATATTAGAACCGCCTTGAAATAGCTACACCACTGACCCTTCAAAATGACGACGCAGTTGGCACAATCGTCACCATGCCGGACTGCCAAACACGGGGTTGCGGGTTCGATTCCCGCCGCAGACAAGTATTTATGCTTAGTACATATTTGTTTGTATGAAAGTATATAAGTAGTATATGAGTTGTCTAGCACCCATAACACAAGTGTAGTTACTTAGCTTGGGGCTAGATGGCGATGTGTGGAATGTCCTGTAATCTATACTAATATTATAAAGCTGAAGAGTTTGTTTGTTTGTTTGAACGCGCTAATCTCTGGAACTACTGGTCCGATTTGAATGATTCTTTCAGTGTTGGGTAGTCCATTTATCGAGGAAGGCTATAGTCTATGTTTTTTTTTTCAAAATTAGGGATCCGTAATAAAATTGCTATTTTGTAACACAAGGTGTAAAATCGAAAACCTATTTTTGCGTGCGCTGCAAAAACTATTGACAATAGAACAAAATGATGTACTACGGGTTTGTAGATCCCATTAAGACCTACAAAAAAGTCCGCGAGAACATATATCTAGCTATCATGGTTTAATCACAATAACCGATTTTGTGTTCAAAATAATTATCAAATCGTCTGAAGAAAAAAAACTACGTTAAATATGTATCGTAATATTAATCTTTATCGAAATTAAGCATTATGTTATCAAGAGTATTTATGTAGAAGTAAAATACATTTTGTTTCATCTCAATCGGATATTTCGTTTAAAAGTTATCACGTGTGTAAGATGTTAAGAGTTGGTACCTATTAATGAGTTATGGGCCATAGAGTTTTTTATCAACATAAAATCCTGTAATAATATTTTTCGAAATATATTTGTTGATGATTGTAAGTATAAGATCTTTGAAGAGTAGGTATCTATACTAATATTATAAAGCTGAAGAGTTTGTTTGTTTGTTTGAACGCGCTTATCTCAGGAACTACTGGTTCGAATTGAAAAATTCTTTTTGTGTTGGATAGTCCATTTATCGAGGAAGGTTATAGGCTACTTTTTATCCCGATATTCCCACGGGATCGGGAGTTACGCGGGTGAAACCGCGGGGCGCAGCTAGTATTATATACTACTAGAGACCCGTCCCGGCTTCGCACGGCTATATTATGCATGTATTATACATATAAACCTTCCTCTTGAATCACTCTAACTATTAAAAAAACCGCATCAAAATCCGTTGCGTATAGTTTAAAGATTTAAGCATACATAGGGATCAGTGGCGGACTAAGCCCGTCAGAGGCCCGGGGCGACAAAGCTGAATGAGGCCCCCAGCTTTAACTTTTTTTAGTTTTACAAGCAGTTCATATTTGTATGTATTTATAAGTGTTTATTTCGTTAAAATCTGGCGAGTGAAATTTAAATCCAGTTTCAATTATTAAGGCTAAATAAACATACATACCCACCTACAATATGGAATGTATATGGGTGAGAAAAATAAAATACGAAACGATCGAAAAAAAAAAGAAAAGAAAAGACAGTTTTTTATTTTTTATAACGTGATATATTTTTTCAGGTAATATTTTAATTATTGGTTGCTGGGGTTGTGAGGGACCTCAGTACATATCGATTTAACCTCCCCTGTATGTTCTGCAATATTCTATGATTCAAAAATTATTTGGACTTTTAGTGAAATTAGATTATTGGTCCTTTTTGAACTATCAAGTACGTTTTTCAACATGATGCCCTAAGCTAGTTCTAGCCTAAAGAAACTTTCAGTGTTTATTCTCCATGAAAGCTAGTAGTTTTCAAGATAGGTTGCAGAAAAAAATAATGTGTAAAATATTTATTTAGAACCATACAAAGATAATGCAAAGTGTAAACACTAGATTCAAAAAAACAAATGGTCTGTAAAGTCGGTTTACGGAAGATAATTTTACGTGATAACGTCATAAGAAAACGATGAAAAATTGAGACTTTTTTGGTATTCCTTTACTTATATATATATTTTTTTTTTATTTCTTCTCTTTTTAATTTTTCCTTTAAATAAGCCTTCTATTCGTGTGAGCGATATTATTATTAAATACTTTGTTTCCGCTTGACGTCACACCTTTTTTGTGAATGCAGGTGTTCCATCAATTTATTAGACGTTATCACGTCAAACTTTTTAATGGTTATAAGTACTAGGAGTTTTATAGATCTAAGACTCTAATTGGTGTAGTGGTACAAAAGGTACTAAAATCTGATTTATACTAAAATTTTACTAAAGTCCAAATAACTTTTGAACCATAGAAAATTGCAGAACATACAGGGGGTTAAATCGATAAGTACTGAGGTTTAAGGTCTTGGATTTGATCAGGGGAACGCGGAGGCATTTGGGGGCCCCCTAAGATCGGAGGCCCGGGGCGGACCGCCACCACCGCCCCCCCTTAGGTCGCCACTGATAGGGATATAGGGACAGAGAAAGCGACTTTGTTTTATACTATGTAGTGATGAAAGTCGAGATAAACACGACTATGCTACCACGTCAAATAATCCAATATTTCCTTACGTTCCATCAATAATATCACATTCCATGAACCATTTATGTATTGTGTGAAAATTAACACCTGAAGTCGGGCTTACACCATAAAGAACCATATACATTTCTTCCAGGTCTATATCCATTTAAGTTATATAAAAATATATAATTTTTTCTATAAAAATATATGAGAAAACCGTTTGAAACTTAATTTTTGATTATGGTGATTTTTAATAATGTCAGTGTTAGAAAAACTAGTTGGTCTTGTAGAAATTACGTAAATATTCACTAGTAGCTCCATTTAGAGGAAAGTCAACGAAAAAAAAATTTAAAAAATTTAAAAAATACACGCGTTTGGGTCGAGGTACAATCCACGGTCAAAAGTCTCTGCCCACTGTAACGTTTACAATCCCGTGCAGCACTATTAGAACACTATAACAACGTAACCTGTGGATCGAACCCACGTCGGTTGGTGTAGCGGGTGGCCCCTTATACCACTCACACTACTAAACACATAGCTCACATGTTGACTAATAATAATCACACTGAGTAATTTTATAATTCAAGTATTTAAGTTTGTGTGTAACGTCTATCAGAAGAAGGTCGTAACTCCAATACTTGTTGAATAGTATTATTGTAGCAAACTGATCATTTACTTATGACCGATACTGTACCTTTGTCTTTTACTGTCTTATTATGGTTCATAGACAGACGGACAGACAGTGAAGTCTTAGTAGGTAATAGCACTATGGTCCCGTTTTTATCCTTTGGGTGCGGAACCCTAAATAAATTAAAATGTTTTTAAAACTGGAGAAATAAAAGAAATCTGTATTCAATTAGGAATTTATTTATATTGACTAGAAAAATTAACTAATTTTTACACGTTTTAGTACTAAAGTATGCAGTAAAGTAGGTAATTTGAATTCTATGAGAGACTTTATTAAGACGCATATAGAAGTTAAACGCAAACTTGTACTTTTTAATTGCGTCCTTTTTGCGTGAAGATGGAATAGGCTTGCCCAGCACCTACTACCCTCTCAGCTTAGTAGACCATGTCCATAGGAGAGAACTTGTCAATACTTCTGGAGCCAACTAAGCCGCGGGTTTCATCACGATGAATCCACGCCTTCAGAATGAAAGTCCAGGTATTTACCACTAAGCCAACACCGCTCTCAGGTAAATACAAAATACCTGTCGCTAATAACTGTCGACGACTGCTTACGCCGACGAAATCGCGGGCAAAAGCTAGTAAACTATATACGCCTTAACTTAACACTGGCTTTATGCAAAGTTAAGAGGAAAGGGTACCAGGGTCTCTCTCCATACAAACTATTACAAACGTAGTCGACTGTTTCCTCCCTGGAAAATGACACTAGAGCAAATATTTTTGGTGCATAAAACTTATAACTGCCATGACCATGTCTTTTCATTATATATTTTTTTTAAATCTTAATTTCTAAGATAATTAGAAAATGAAAAAAAATTAAAACATAGGGGCATAGTTATGGCAGTTATAGGTTTTATGGCACAAAAATATTTGTGCTAGTGTCATTATCCAGGGAGGAAACAGTCGACTACGTTTGTATGAAGAGAGCGCAGGTACCCTTTCACCTTAAGTCAAAACTTAAAAAATAAATGAAATCTTATAAATACTAAACTTAAAATAAGAGAAAAAAAACATTAAAAAAAAATAAACAATCGTCTGCATTCTTTCTCCTAAACTTAAGCTTAAGCTCTAAAACTAAGATACCTACGTCTTAACTTCCTATTTATTATATTTAAACAACTAACTAAATATACATAAATGACAATGTTAAGCCACATTTAAAAAAAAAGAGGAACAGAATTATTAATACTAAAAATAATTATTTAATTGTGAGCCATTTTTTCAAACAGTTCTTGTAAAGCCAAGGCCTTTGCTAACCTCCTTCTGAAATCCTGAAACAAAATAAAGATTTATTAAAAAAATAAAATATGTCAAAAATCGATTTTTCGTTTCGAGAGGTTTAGTTGTGCAAAAAGGACCCAACTAAATAGATCTTGTTTTGCAAAAAGGACCCAACCAAAGAGCTATAATGGTGCAAAAAGGACCCAACCAAAGAGCTCTAATTGTGCAAAAAGGACCCAACTAAAGAGCTCTAATTGCGCAAAAAGGACCCAACTAAATAGATCTATTTTTGCAAAAAGGACCCAACTAAATAGATCTTGTTTTGCCAAAAGGACCCAACTAAATAGATCTAGTTTTGCAAAAAGGGCCCTAGTTGAGTCCTTTTTGCTAGAATAGATCTAGTTTTGCAAAAAGGACCCAACCAAAGAGCCCTAATTGTGCAAAAGGACCCAACTAAATAGATCTTGTTTTGCAAAAAGGACCCAACTAAATAGATCTTGTTTTGCAAAAACGACCCAACTAAATAGATCTTGTTTTGCAAAAAGGACCCAACTAAATATATCTAGTTTTGCAAAAAGGACCCAACTAAATAGATATAGTTTTGCAAAAAGGACCCAACTAAATAGATCTAGTTTTACAAAAAGGACCCAACTAAACAGTACTAGTTTTGCAAAAAGGACCCAACTAAATAGTACTAATTTTGCATAAAAAAGGACCCAACTTAAGAGGTCTTATTGTGCAAAAAGAACCCAACTAAAGATGTCTAGTTGAGCAAAAAAGACCCAACTTAAAAGAGATCTAGTTGTACAAAATAGCTATAACTTACAGTATATAGGATGGTCCCCTTGCCGGGCACTCTGTGCGCGAACATATCCACTGTCATCAGGCAGAGGGCCTTCCCGTTCATTGGGAACCGTTCCGGTAGCCCTCCGCATGTGGACACCCAGCGGGAGACGTCGCCACGGTGCCATGTACGAGGATCTGGTGGGAGGAAACCAAACTATTATTATCACTAGGTACAATCTACGTCTCTGCCCAACGTAACGTTTACAATCCTGTGCAGCACTATTAGAACATTATAACAACGTGTGGATCGAACCCACGTCGGTTGGTGTAGCGGGTGGCCCCTTATACCACTCACACAACTAAACACATAGCTAACATGTTGACTAATAATAATCACACTGAGTACTTTTAATTCAAGTATTTAAGTTTGTGTGTAACGTCTATTAGAAGAAGGTTATGCAGCCGACCGTACATAGTTTAAAACCAATTTCTTGCAGTCGGGTAACAAAGTAGCTTTCTGTCTGTCCCTATGTATGCTTAGATCTTTAAAACTACGCAACGGTTTTTAATGCGGTTTTTTTTTAAGATGAAGTGATTCAAGGGGAAGGTTTTGGTACAAAAACAATAATATAAATAGAGAGTGGCTAGTCGGCAAAATGCCACGGGCCTCCAGCCGAAAGGGGCCACCGGTTGGAGTCCCAACTTTCAACATTTATTGTTACACATTTAGTAAAAAAAAGTTTTGTCTTTAATTTATTAAGGAGTAGAGTTTTTTAAGCTAACATATTTTTAGACTGTTTAGTGTAAGTTTATAAAAATTAAAATTCCTATTTCTATTTCCCTTTGTTACTGCATTACGCGTGAACGGCTGGATCGATTTCGCTAATTCTTTTTTGTTGTCAGGATATTATGGTTCTTATGAAAGAAAAAATTAAGAAATTGCGCAGTAGTGCGCAGTAGCAATATGATGAAGAGAATTTTTATTAATTTATTTGTAGCGAATATGCTCCGAAACTACTGGGCCGATTTAGATGAAACTTGGTATGAGGATACATTGATTCATTGACAGTAACATAGGGTACTTTTTATCCCGATATTCTCACGGGATCGGGAGTTACGCGATGCTCTGCTATACCTAATAAAACGTACCTAAAGGCAGACTATCTTCCTGAGCTAGCCGCAAGTCCAAGGCATCCCACTCGTGGGCATGAGCCGGGGGGACACGGTCGCAGCGGGCTTGGCTCGGCATTGCTAAGCTGATATCTGTAACAAATAAACACATAATCTTATAAAAAATTTATAGAAAACGACCCGCTCCGGCTTCGCACGGCTATATTATGCATGTATTATACATATAAACCGTCCTCTTGAAGCACTCTATCTATTAAAAAAACCGAATCAAAATCCGTTGCGTAGTTTTAAAGATTTAAGCATACAAAGGGATATAGCCTATAGGGACATAGGGACAGAGAAAGCGACTTTGTTTTATACACTATGTAGTAATTAAATAGGCCAATAACTATATTGCAAATGGTTTGCCTAAACATTTCAGTGCAGAATGGTTAATTAATATTGACCTATTTAATTTGATATCAATACTTTTCATCTATTAATCAGCTAAGTGAAGGTCGTTCTTAAAGGTATGTTAGACTAAGAGATCTAGTTGCGAAAAACAGCCCAACGCATACAAATAAAAACAAATCCACAAAGTTGGCAACGTAGAGTCAAATCGATTAGGTCCAATTTTGACGACGTGTAAAGATCTCTTTAATAATACCATAATATCCGTTTTCATACTAATCGTTCAATATTACAGTAAGTAGCTTGACTTCCGTTTCCGGTGGCACAAAATGGCGGGATTTGTGTCATAAATGATCCGTTTCCGCCAAGATGGCGCCCGTATTGTCCCATTTCCCGATATTTGTTCTGATTTCCGTCTTTTTTATATATAATTGTGGTATTGTCGGTTTAAAAATGTGGTGAATTATTTAGGTATTTACTAAGTAGGTACTCATAGTTTTTTGTAAATAGATTGAATATGTAATCGAAATCGGAGTTTATTTCCGCTACAAATCTTTATTAAATACCAGCGTAACTCCCGATCCGGTGGGAATATCGGAATAAATAGTAGCCCATATATTAATCCAGGTCTTTAGCTATCTACGTGCCGAGTTTTATTGCAATCGGTCCAGTAGTTTTTGCGTGAAGGAGTAACCAAACACTTCCATATCACTACATAGTATAAAATAAAGTCACTTTTCGCCGTCCCTATTCCCTTTGTATGCTTAGATCTTTAAAACTACGCAACGGATTTTGATGCGGTTTTTTTAAATAGATAGAGTGATTCAAGAGGAAGGTTTATAGGTATAATACATGCATAATATAGCCGTGCGAAGCCGGGGCGGGTCACTAGTTTGTAATATTAGTAGGATAGTACAAGCTAAATACTAGTTGCACTTCGCGGTTTTACCTGCTCAAACTTGAACTTTTACTTGCTTCATCAGTCCTTTTTGTCAGAGTGTATTCTTGATTTACGAACTTCGTCAGTCCTTTTTACTCATTCCCAAACAACCAAAAAAAAATCTCAGTGCTCGCCTACCTATACGTCTTAGAAGGAATTTTAATTAAAAGTATTGGTATAAATTGAATCCTTAGAAGTATCTAACATAGGCAAAAATAAGCCAACAGTCTTTGTGTTTTTTTGTCAACGAACAGCTGATCGACGCGGACGTGCGCTGGCGCAAGCATATGGCCCACCCAACATCTGTCCATCACACCTTTAGAATTATTAGATGATTTTTTCCTATCCTATCCTGTGGACACGATCAGTGTTGCGTGTAGACATTACTGTGCATTGTGATGTGGGCTTAGTGGTAGATACTTCGACTTTCATTCCGAAGATCGTTGGTTTGATTTCGGAGCGGCCATCTATTGGTTTTTGATAACGAAAAATGTATGTGCTCTATTAACATTGCTCTTACATTGACGACCCAGTTGACCCAATGGTCACCATGCCGGACTGCCAAACACAGGGTTGCGGGTTACATTCCACGTCTCAGACATGTATTTATGCTCAGATATTTGTCTGTGGTCTCAAGAATAAAGAATCAAGAATTTATATTGTTTTTATTGTCTGGTTGTTTATATTTATTATAAGTATATATTTACAAAAGAAAAGTATATAAGTAGTATATCCGTTGTCTAGCACCCATAACACAAGTCTAGTAACTTAGCTTGGGGCTAGATGGCAATGTGTGGAATGTCCAGCAATATTTCTTTACTTTAACATTGTGACGTTACTTCCGTTACATTTGATTATTGCAAATGACCCCCTACTTTACCGACCGATTAAAGACATTTCACATTAAAACAATACGAAAATAAACTCGGGATGTTTACAAAATAATCAATTGAATACTCTCAATAAATTTCTCAAACCAAAAGTCAATCGTATGACCGGAAACGCCCGCGCCGTCTTCCCGCCAAACGGGGCGGACGCCATAATCGAAATCGACACTTCCGGTTGTTTGAAAAAGGAACGCATTGTCGGAGTTTTTTATGGCAAAGCATGGCGTGTGTATACATCCTCTCTTACATAAATGGATGCAATAAAATATTAATGGGTGGCTACTGGTTAAATAATAGGAGGTCTCAGGTTCGATTCCTGCCGCGGAACAGTATGTTGTAATCTGTAGATCTTAATATGTACGGGATCCCTTCTAAGGACGACCTTGATCGAACTGTTTAACGGAGGAAAAGTATTCTAGATCAAATGAAATAGGTCAATAAATATACCTATTGCAAAAAAATAAAAAAATAATAATCATTCTGGACTGAATTTTTTTCAATTTCAGTCCAGATTTTTTTTTGTTTTTAGACTTTGCTGGTTAGGTAGACAAATTCCATACCAATGAAATACATATTCTTTATTTTAAATAAACTTTAAGGTGAAAGGGTACCTGCGCGCTCTCCATACAAACGTAGTCGACTGTTTCCTCCCTGGATAATGACACTAGCACAAATATTTTTGTGCCATAATTCCTATAACTGCTATGACTATGCCCCTATGTTTTGGTTTTTTTCATTTTCTAATTATCAAGGAAATTAAAATTAAAAAAATTAAAAAATTAAAAAAAAACAAAAAATAGGGGCATGGTCATGGCAGTTTATAAGTTTTAAGCATCAAAAATATTTGCTCTAGTGTCATTATCCAGGGAGAAAACAGTCGACTACGTTTGTAATAGTTTGTATGGAGAAAGCCCCAGGTACCCTTTCCTCTTAATTGTTAACCAGACCAGTGCAAATAAATAACTAGTATAGATTTACCTGCGTACACAGCCAGACGAGAAACATATATAAATGTAGATTATACGAATATCTACGGAAGGAATCGAACCCACAACTGTCGTTGGTCAAGACAGTACATTGTCTAATGATAAAAGCCAAGAACAATAAAGTAATTGAATTAATTAAACGCTAAATAAAAAGTATTTAACATGACTTCCCGGCATTGTGCCCCGCCGGAAGTGGGTGGTAGAAAGCGCGGGAAATTGTCGCGTCGTTTCCCGGGATGTTGCCTTCCTTCCGGATTAAATATACAGGATAATAGGGTTAAGTACGCTGAGAATACGTTGCACTGGAGATGCCGAAACGAAGAAAAAGTTGGATCACAATTTTTTTGACATTGACATTCTTAGTTTTTTGCAGGTGCAATGTTTCTAACTTTTATTATTGATATTAATGCTAGCTTTTAACCTTAACTTCACCAGTGTAGGGGTTGAATTTCCCAAAATCTTTTCTAAGCGAATGGCTAAATTATGGGTCTGGCCGGAAGACCAGCGCTGCAGCTAAGCATAATCATAGTCATTTATTCATTCACACGAAATAGAGTAATACAAAATGGTCTTAAAAAATAATAGTTCGTCTATCTCGCCATGGCTAGGCATGTGAATTTACAGTTTGAAGTTAATTTAATTACAATAAGTTAATTTAATCAATAGGATATTAGTTAATGTCAATAAGAATATAAAATAATTATTTTACATGTTAGGTATGAAATAGATCTATCATTTAAAAATTCTCTGACATCATAGTATCCTTTATCAACTAAAAATATAAATAATTCAGATTTAAACAATTTTAATCTTGTAATATCTCGAATTGTTTGAAGATTATTAAATATAATGACTGACATTACACATACGCTTTTAACTGAGGTCGACCCATTTGGGTCAGCACACGACTTCTCACTGATGTTAAGTTGTTATCTTTATATCACTTTCTGGCTGTACTCGCGTAAGTCTCGTGGGAATATCAGGATAAAACATAGTCTATGTTCGTCCTGAGGTGTCAATGTATCCTCATACAGATTTTCATCAAAATCGGTTCAAATTCAGTGCCATTTCATTGCAAATAAAAGTCTAAAAAAACTGGTCCTTTTTGTCAGCATTTTATTTAGTTTAAGAGATATGAAAGGTTCTATTAATGAATTTTTTACGTCTAAAAATGTTTTTTCTCACAATTTTGGTAATTAGCTATCGTTTTAAACAAACTCTGCGCATTATTGACTTGCTTTAACCAACTATAAACAAATGTCTTAAAAACTGGCAAAGTATAATTATTAAACAAAAGCAAAAAAAACTTATCAAATCTAGGCAGCAATTTTCCCACGATTGTGTTTAGAATCTTTCACCATTGTTCTACCGGAACCGTGTCAAAAACGCGGGAAAAATCGAGACAAAATGGCGGGAAATAGGCAATTAAGTACGACGAAGTCGGTCTGGGAAACATCTAGTTATTTCGTGAGAATTTTCGATACAATGAAGCTGTATTTTTCGAATTTGTAAAATTTCCGCTGTTTGGGATATTTCTATGTTCTTTAACCTAATTGGCGTTTACATCTATTTTAAATAATTTTAACACTGCCAGTATCTTAATTTCATGCGCTGTAATACCTGAGACATATATTAATTGGAGTAGACTATGTCCAGTACTTGAACCACCCTCTCAGATTAGTCTCATAGTACAACTAAAAGGAGTTCTATGTTACTTTGTTTTATAAGACATAAAAGGCAAATAAAAACATTTAAGTCACGATCAGCAAAACAAACATTATTATGACGCGTGCGCGCGCACCCCGCTCAACTCGTACGATGCTTACTTTTTCTTCGTATTGTCATCTTTAATAAACCACAAAAGCTCAGTGTTTAAAAAATACAATACTAATAAAGTACCTTCCTATAATTACCTCAACTAAAAAACATATTCGAAAAAAAATACTTAAATAGAAAATTGAATTACTTTTTTACAGCGAACAAATAATTCATGTATATCTTCAAGGTCGAAAAATGTGGCTTTTTCAGGGACGCAGCCGCAGTAGAGACGTCAAAATATCCCAGCATATATTTAAGCCAAGGAGTTCTCATTTTATAGAAAGAAGATGCTGAATTAGCTACATCCGTTTCAAATTTTGACGTAATATTTACAAAATAATTTAAAAAACAATATTGTAACTTGCTAAGATTTATTTTTAAAATATTCTAGGTATTATTAATTAAGAAATACTCACCAATAACTACGAAAAATTAACCGCAAAAAAATAATCCTATTCACACACAAATATCACAAACACGATTTTATTTCACTTCTAAATTCTAGATCAATTAAAACACGTCTGCTCACTAGGACGGTCGAACACCGAATGAAATTTCGCTAAACAATTTCTAGAGAATGACCTATTTAAAATTAGAACGACTTATGCATTTTCAATTGACTAGCAAAATAAATCCTTAACTCAATGGCATAGAGTTAAAATTTCAAAGTAAAAAGTTTGGCATCAATGTCGAATAAATAAACGACATAAGTGCTGTATTTTAAAAAGGAATATTAAATCTTACCATTGATAAAATTAAGTTCAATTTACAATAACAGAAAAAATATACAGTGGATTTGTGCAAGCATGCGTGTTTTGGTGTGTCTGGATTTAATGTTCTTTCTCTTTCTCTTTAAAAGATTATAAGGTTGTGGGAAAGAGAAGGTAAAATTAATAATGATTTTTCAGCATCCGGTCTGGTCGAAGAGATTAAGATTTTTATCGGGATTAAGATAACGTGACGTCGTGTTTAAGGTGAACGCAGATTGATACGCGCCGAACGCGTCGAATTTTTGCCGTCCACGGAAAAAGGTACCTTATAATAATAGAGATAAGGTATCTACATTTATATTTCCGATGACGTCATCAGAGTCGTCTGCATCGTCAGAGGCGGCCGACTCTGAAATAAATAAATGAATAAATGTACCTTATGTTTGTTATTATAAGGTACCTTTTTCTGTGGACGGCAAAAATGCGGCGCGCTCGGCGCGTATCAATGTGCGGGCACCATTATTGTGCTCCGCGGTTTCATCCACGTAATAAAAAGTAGCCTGATAGTCCCAATTAATCAATGTATCCTCATAGGTACCAAATTTTATCAAAATCGCTCCAGTAGTTTCGTAGCATTACAAACATAAAAACAAACAAAAAATCATTGAGGTTAATAAATATGTACTACGCAAAAAACTTTCTTCTTAATAATATTAGTGTACCTAGATAACACGAATTATCACTAATAATAATATGGCAAAGTTAGAAACACAAGAACACGTAATTTTTTTAGGGTTCCGTACTCAAAGGGTAAAAACGGGACCGTATTACGACTCCACTGTCCGTCTGCCCGTCTGTCACCAGGCTGTATCTCATGAACCGTGATAGCTAGACAGTTGAAATTTTCACAGATTATGTATTTCTGTTGCCGCTATAACAACAAATACTAAAAACAGATAAAAAAAAATAGGTGAGGCTCGCTTAAAACATGGTACGGAACTAAGGAACCCTTAGTGTGCGCCTCCGACTCGCACTTGACCGGTTTTTTATCTTATTCCCGCCAAAACTCAGATGTTTTGTCTATTTTAATAAATTTTAACCTCATTTAATTCTTGCATGTGTTCAGTTTGAAAATAATCGTTTCCTTACTATTTAATTTACGATAAAACGTTTTATGAACCATATCAAACCAATTGAAAAACTGCTTTATCACTTTAAAAATAAGGGGTAATTTACAATAGATTAAAACTGGAGCATTCGAGAAGAATTTTGTAGATTAAATAATTAAAGGAATTGCACTTCCGGTTGTATTTCTTTGGGCTTATTTTTGGGAAATGGCGGACGGTGAACCAATTACGAGCGGTTGGGAGATTTTTTTTGGAGTTTATGGAATGTTTATTTCAGTTTCATTAATAAGGTGATTAACAGCCGCACTCAGAGACGTTTAATGATTACTTAAACTATAACTAAGTAAAGATTTCAAAAAGTTACCTCTCAGAGTCAGTTAATGATTCATTAGTAGGCTTAATGAACCATTAACTTTAAGTAACGGGCAACCCCTACTTAACTACTTAATGAAAGATTTGACATTCACAATTGAGGTTATTTTTCTGTTTTTATTGATGAGTTTGTGTTGATTTTAATAATTTAAATAAAATGTCGGATTTGGAAGAGTTTATTGAGTTTGTAAATTATGCAAGAAAGTATAGAGAAGTAGGACTGAGGCGGTATTTACGAGATTATTCGGACCCCTTTACAAAATACTCAGTCCAAGAATTTCATGCGCGATATAGATTTACACCTGAAACTGTAAAAAGTGTAATATTGCCGAAAACATACTACGCTACGCCGACCGAAAACTTGTTTGACAATGACAATTGACAACTATCGATCAATGACATTTGCAGAAGCAGAAATGTAGTTTACGCAAAAAAATATTTTACTTTTCTTTTTGTTAAAAACTGATAGTAAAATAAGTAATTCTTACTTAATAGATACTTAATAATGCATAAAATTAGGATTTTTAAGTGTTTTAATAAATATTTTTATTGATTGAAATCCACATTTTTATGTGCAGCAACACAAGCGCCTTATCGATATTCAATCGTTTTTTTATTTTTTTTTATTTATTAAATATTTACAATAAATCAATATTATAAGCTAACCAAAAATCACAAAGATTTGTCCGGTTTGCCAAACATAGGTTAAGTTTGTTACAGTAATAAATTATACAAAAAGAAAACAAATAGAATACGACTACTTACATAATTAAAAACGATACAATCAAATAAACAATGAATATAATAAAAAAGTAAGGTAGAAATCAATCGCGCTCAGTCAGCTATCGATCGATAGTCTGTATCACTATGCGGAAAAGAGACAACGCTATCTAACAATCGCGCTGTCTCATCGGTTAGATTAAAAATGTATCTGGCGCCCCGCCCTACGAATACTTAAATCTGTCATTAACTAATGAACACTTTAAATCTGTCTCTGGGATGTGACGACAATTAAAAGATTTAATGTTACTTAGTTAATTACCAATTAGGTCTAATTTAATGAACGTCTCTGAGTGTGGACGTAAGGGTAGTTAATTTTTTGTGTGTCGTTTAGTTTTGTGAATTGGGAAACAGGCTCATTTGTTTTTTTTTTTCTTTAGAATCATAATTATAGATGTATTTCGACACCTGCTTTAATTAAATTAATATAATATTAATCTATACTAATAGAAATTGGAAGCTGAACTTCTGGTTAGCATTGAAAAAATACTTCTGTGTTGGATAGTCCATTTATCGAGGAAGCTGCTATAGGCTACTTTTTGTTTTGATATTCCCACGGGATTGGGACTAACGCGGGTGAAACCGCAGGGCGCAGCTTGTTTTGTAATAAAGAGGAAAGATTTTTTATTTTTACCCGACCTGCGCAATGCAAAGGAGAGGTAATGTGTTCATCAGTCTTTTTGTTTGTAATAACTACTGGACTGATTTTGATAAAACTTGGTATGAGGATACATTGATGCATTGGGAGTAACATAGGCTTCTATTTATCCCGATATTCCCACAAGATCGGGAGTTACGCGTGTGTTACATATTATTAAATTGCAATCAAATCAGAAAAAGGCGTTTTCGTTTACTGCAGTTTCATCCTTGATTTAGCCTAATCAATTATATTTGACGTGATAACGTCTTATAAGTTGATGAACACCTGCACTCCACAAAAAGTGTGACGTCATGTCAGGCTACCGTTATCGACGAGGTAACCATAGCAACATATTAAAGTATGCATTACTAGCGACCCGTCCCGGCTTCGCACGGCTATATTATGCATTTATGATACATATAAACCTTCTTCTTGAATCACTCTATCTATTAAAAAAAACCGCATCAAAATCCGTTGCGTAGTTTTAAAGATTTAAGCATACATAGGGATATAGGGACAGAGAAAGCGACTTTATTTTAAACTAGCTGCGCCCCGCGGTTTCACCCGCGTAATAATTTTCTACGCAATTTTCTTAATATTTTCTTTCATAAGAACCTTCTCCTGACAATAACAAACACAACAAAAAAAGAATTGGCCAAATAGGTCCAGGCGTTGTTGAGTTATGCGCTTACCAACACATTTTGCGATTCATTTTTATATTATAGACTATGTAGTGAAGTGACGATACAAAAACATTGATTAAGTATCTACCTAGATTGCAGGTGAAACCACGAGACAAAGCCAATTATTGGCCATAAATTCAAAAGGGTTTAGTTCCAACTTCCTTTATTTTATTGCATTTTTTTCTTTAATAATATAAAAGGCAAAGGATGACCGTCCCATACAGCCATAGAGACGACTTCCTGATAAACAATAGAGTAAATCTTATGAATGGACGAAGGGATCGTAAAATCTTTACGATTTTACAATATTTTTAACTTTACAGGGTGTATAAATTAACAATTTTTTTTTTTAAACAAAAAAAATTTTTTGACGTGATAACGTTTTATAAATTGGTGAACACCTGCAATCTCAAAAAAGTGTGACGTCACGCGTCGTTACTGGAACGCCTCATGTTATTGACAAGGTAACTATAGCAACGTTTTATCGTTGCCATGGTTACCATCAATGTTTTCTTATGACGTTATCACGTAAAATTATCGTCCGGAAACAGACTTTACTGACAACCATTTTTTTTTTCTATTTTTTTACTTTAGGTAGGTACCTACTTATTATAAGAGTTTGTGAAAAAAAAATTATACCTAATGACGTGTTGAGTTTTGTCTTCGCTTTTTTGACGTGATAACGTTTTATAAATTGGTGAACACCTGCAATCTCAAAAAAGTGTGACGTCACGCGTCGTTACTGGAACGCCTCATGTTATTGACAAGGTAGCAACGTTTTATCGTTGCCACGGTTACCATCAATGTTTTCCTAAGACGTTATCACGTAAAATTATCGTCCGGAAACAGACTTTACAGACAACCATTTTTTTAGTGTTAATTACTATTGATGCTTATAAAAGATGGCAGACCCAGTTTGCTACAGGATTAAAAACTGGCCAAGTTCGAGTCGGACTTCTGCACTAAGGGTTTCGTATCATTTGTTTTTAGTATAATTATATGTTGATATAGCGGCTACAAAAATACATCATCTGTGTAAATGTCAACTGTCTAGCTATCACGGTTCATGAGTTACAGCCTGGTGACAGACAGACGGTGAAGTCTTAGTAATAGGGTCCCGTTTTAACCCTAAAAATGGTTGTTTAACGATAATTTTACGTGATAACGTCTAAGAAAACTTTATTGGTATGGCCTTAATAGCAACGATAATACGTTGCTATGGTTATCTTGTCAAAAACTCACGTTCCCGCAACATGCCAATGTTGCTATGGTTACCTTTCTTGTCAAGAAAGAAAGGAAGAAAGAAAACATTTATGTGGACAAGCACACGACATTACACAATCAGAAAAGTAGTAACAAACATAAAAGCATTAAAACAAAAATTTGACACTTTTTTGTAAGTGTAGTACGGTGTTCACTGTTCATCGATTTAAAAGACGTATAATCACGTCAAAACCACCCTGTACATGAAATAAGGATCGTCTATTATAATAATATTTGACAAAAAAGATCCTAATTCCATTTTACAATCGACTTCCTGACCGGAAGTACGTAGCTCGTCGGTACGTCGGGTACGGTCAACATTCGTGTTTTGTTGTTAGGTTGGCGTCCGGCCGTCTCTCTTGTGTGATACTTCCGGTTGTATAGTAGGTTTTACAATGTTGGATAAGGATGATGTATGTATTCATAATGAACTTGAGATAGGCCAATTTCTTAAGGTTCCGCTGGTCGATCGTGTTTCCATACAAATGAATTTAGAGTGTTATCCATTTATTCTTTATGGAATTTGAAAAAACAAAAGTTAAATCTACATAACAAGTCTATATCTAGCCCATACAGGCGACGAAATAGACAAATTATATTTATTTATATTAAATTATATTAAATTAAATATAATTTGTCTATTTCGTCGTCTACATGGGCTAGATATAGACTTGTTATGTAGATTTAAGTTTTGTTTTTTCGAATTCCATAAAGAATAAATGGATAATACTCTAAATTCATTTGTATGGAAAACACGATCGACCAGCGGAACCTTAAGGGCTATACGCCAACGACCTTGCTACACAGGTTACTAAATAGTTACTACCGGTATTTTGTTTTTCTCAAAAGTTCTGATATAGGATTGTAGATGAGATCTTTACAAGGCTTCACTACATAGGTAGTTTAGAATAAAGTCACTTTTCGCCATCCCTATGTCCCTATGTATGCTTAGATCTTTAAAACTACGCAACGGATTTTCATGCGTTTTTTTTAATAGATAGAGTGATTCAAGAGGAAGGTTTATATTTATAATACATGCATAATATAGCCGTGCGAAGCCGGGGCGGGTCGCTAGTAAAGGATAAAAACGAAACCCTTTTACTAAGACTCCACTGTCCGTCTGTCTGTCACCAGGCTGTATCTCATGTACCGTGATAGCTAGACAGTTGACATTTTCACAGATGATGTATTTCTGTTGCCGCTATAATAACAAATACTAAAAACAGAATATAATTGTACGGAACACTTCGTTCGCGAGTCCGACTCTTTTTATTTTTATTGCCCTACTCTTCTGATTTTAAATAAATAAATAAATATTGCAAGACAATCCACACATCGCCATCTAGCCCCAAGCTAAGTAACTACACTTGTGTTATGGGTGCTAGACAACGGATATACTACTTAAGTATATACTTTTCTTTTGTAAATATATACCTACTATAATACATAGAAACAACCAGACCACAGACAAATATCTAAGCATAAATACATGTCTGAGGCGGGAATCGAACCCGCGACCCTGTGTTGGATTTTACGACGGCCAAATTGTACCGGAAGTGTTTTTGTAAAGGTTTGTTATTGTGGCCACCGGAAGGCGCGGGACAAAAGAAATGGCCGGCAAATACTGCGCTATTTGACAATAAGTCAAATAGATTTTTTTTGTATTTTTGGTTATTTTGTTTGTATCACGTACAACGGGTTTCTTCACCGGATGTAGGTACAGCGAAATTGTAAAAATAATAAACGTGTCGCAGGACACACTTTGGAACGAAGTCCCTTTATCTTTTACTTAGTTTTTTTTAGATATTTTTTTGTCAGTGTTTTTTTTCCATTTTTTTTTTTGCAGCTTTATAATAATACTAGCGACCCGCCCCGGCTTCGCACGGCTATATTATACATGTATTAATATCTCAAAACCTTCCTCTTTAATCCCTCTATCTATTAAAAAAAACCTCATCAAAATCCGTTGCGTAGTTTTAAAGATCTAAGCATACAAAGGGACATAGGGACATAAGGACATAGGGACGGCGAAAAGTGACTTTATTATTTTATACTATGTAGTGATAAGTAGGTATACTTAGTATTTTGTTTTCGTAACGCGTAACATTTTTCTCGGCTAGGTCCTAGCCAACTAAATGGAACTTTGTTCTTAAAACAAAATACTAAGTATACCTACTTATCACTACATAGTATAAAATAATAAAGTCACTTTTCGCCGTCCCTATGTCCTTATGTCCCTATGTCCCTTTGTATGCTTAGATCTTTAAAACTACGCAACGGATTTTGATGAGGTTTTTTTTAATAGATAGAGGGATTAAAGAGGAAGGTTTTGAGATATAATACATGTATAATATAGCCGTGCGAAGCCGGGGCGGGTCGCTAGTATTATTATAAAGCTGCAAAGTTTGTTTGTTTGAAGTTTGAACGCGCTTATCTCAGGAACTACTGGTTCGAATTGAACAATTATTTTTGTGTTGGTATACTGCCCTGCTTATTGAGAGTGCAGTAACTCAGTCAAACATGTTTTCGAGAAAAACGCGGTTAAAGTTTTTTAGAATATTTTTTGATATTGCTCCTAAAATATTAATGCTATTGAAACATGATATACACCAAAAGAAAGAGAAAAATGTAGAGATAGTGTTAACATTAAAATTAATAATATATATTAATATACTTTAAAATAAAGTCGAAAAATTTACATATGCTTAGTAATTATTATCAGTGTAAAATGGTCATCCTAAGAATAAGTGCAGCAAGTACCATAGTTGCTGCACTTTTGGTTAGTTTTTTAGAAGCATTAAGGTAAGTTAAATAAAATGTAAGGGAACTTTTTACTAGTATTTACTAATTAAAGGTACATGTTATCAAACTCGGTGTAACAATTATTTGTGGAAATATTTTATATTTAACCAAATCTTTATGTACTTATTTTTACGTTGTAGTCTTTGCATGCACGTCTTTATGTTTGTAAAATCAATCTAAGAATTATTGGATATCTAATAAAAAACTAACGAATAAAAGTAAGTAGGTAGTCCTAAAAGTCTTTCAGTTACTTTGAGGTACAATATATTGAGTATATCTATTTGACTTAAACTTTTTTAAAACCAATTTGTATAAAATAGAAAAGAAAAAAACTTAACCCAGAACGTCCCGACTGCTTTTTACTATAAGATAAGATAATTTTTATTCAGAAATACAGTACAATAATAAACATATATAGGCACAATTTTTTTCTTAAATCTATGTCCACGTGTGCCTGAACTAGGTGATCCTGTGTTTCAGGCGACATGTGCTGATATTTTAATTAAAACTAAAAAATGACCACTTATTATTAGACACGAAAATTGAATGTATTGAAATGCATGTTTATGTATAGGTAAACAGAGTTAATAATATTAATCATCGAATCTAAGAAGTAAGAATCGAAGTACAAATATGTCTACAATAAATAAATCACAAGTTTTACTTACACCTATTTACTTACTTCAAAAGTATTAGTAATTCCTCTGTATCTTCATAGGACATATTTTGAAGTGCTTTCTCGAAGGCTTTTTTACAATTTATGTAGTTAAGTGGAAAAATATTTGTTATAGCATTTAGGTTATTATATAGTAACGGCCCTAGGAACATTTTGAATTTATGTGTGAAAGCTAAGTTAGTTCTTATTTGTAGACGGCAAACTATATCACTCCTTCTTATATTAGCAAAATCAGTGGTGTAGGGAAGGGCTGCATGCTGCTTTAGTACAATGCTCGCTACAAATAACTGTCGAACTGTTAGTACTTTACATGATTTGTACAGGAGGTCAGTAGGGAAAAGAAATGGACGGAAGGTAGACACCTTGAGAATTGCTCTCTGAGCTCTCTCAATTGTTAGTAGCAATGTTTTGCCCGCACCACTCCATGAGCTAATACAGTAGGTTAGTATTGATTGACATAGAGCAAAATAAACTTGCCTGATTACTTTTGTGTCTGCAATATGCCGTAATTTTTAAAGACATATTAGCTTACGAGTTCTTTTACATGAAGCTTCAATATGAGATTTAAACGAAAGAGTTTCGTCTATTATAATACCCAGGTATTCTATATTGCTACCAATTTTGATAGCAGAACACGCACATTGGTTATCGCTGTGAGGACTACAAATAATGAACATATAATGTTGGATTATTTTGCGTTGACGATAGTTTGCGCATTGAAAACTGAATATAATTTGTCTTTAGTAAGTTGTGCTGAAGCCAATCTTTAACAACATTGAACCCCTGTTGAGCATATTGATAGACTTCGCTTTTTGAATTAGCCGAAAAGAGAAGAGCAGTGTCGTCAGCATACGATATTATCCTAATGCATTGGGTACGTTCTTCTAGATAACTTATAAATAGTTTCAACTGAGTACCTCTTATACCTATACATTCAAGCTTTCGCAACATAATAGGGATAGAAACTGAGTCAAAAGCTTTGGCTTTGGCTTTTTTTGGTGTGGTGTACCTCATTTGAAAGGTCGTAATGAGTACCTACTTCATTTAATTCTATAGAACAAAAAGATCCCACTCAGAGGAGCGGAGATATTTTGGTGTCAATCATACTTAGTTTCATAGTAAGAAATAATGAACCTCAAATAGTCATAACTACTTTATAAAACTTTTTTATGATTGTGATTTTCTTTTAGTTTTATACTTATAATATGTAAAGTAAGTAGTGAGAATATTTTAATGGTTTATCAGAGAAATTAAGATTTAAAAATAAAATAAAATTGAACACTTTATAAAACGCTGCACACGTTTATGCGGTACTTCGGATGAAAGGTCTTAATTAGCATACCATTTTTGTACTACATCATAAAAAATCCTACCCGGCGGAACTGAAATATTTCGTCTTCAAATCACTTCAATGCGATATTCGTACTAAGTAATGAAACTCCCACTGTCATAACTACTTTATAAACGTTGCACACCTTCATGCGGTACCTCAAACGATAGGTCTTAACTAGTTGCTGCATTTATGTTAAGGAAAAAGTATTTTGATTATGTTGTTTACATTATACTAAGTGCAGTATGTAGGAGTTACTGCAGTTATGACTAAAAATAATATTATATGAGCTAATTAAATATATAGTAACTTAAGTTACTACTCTTATTGTAGGGATTTTTTTTAAATTAGTTAAGTTACTGCGTTCTTACTTAATGATATTTCAGGTTTCTTATGGAATTTCGACACACGAGTCAGTTTACAAAGAAGGATTTTTTCTGCTGATTCCGATTCTGTATATAACTCAATTTTGCCAAAAATACGAGTTACTGCACTCTCAATAAGCAGGGCAGTATAGTCCATTTATCGAGGAAGGCTTCTTTTAATTTTGGTATTCCCACGGGATCGGGACTCACGCGGGTGAAACTGCGGAGCGCAGCTAGTAATTTATAAATTCTTCAATCGATTTTAGTCCAATTTGGGTTGAAAATTGTAAAGGGACACCTTCATTATCCACAATACAAAATAGTTACACACTTCCGACCTCAACCTATTTCAACAAAAAACTCTCTAACTAGGTACCTATTTTAATATCCATGATCGGTGCCACGTGCAGGTTGCATGCGGCGGCAGCGCGATGCTGCGACCGGTAGAGAAAAAAATAAGGAAGTCAGGGGTTATCAACCATTTAAAGCGCATCGTATATACGATATATTAATTCTTGCTATGTAAAAATATGCAATTGACAGTTAGTTTATTAAATTGGCGCTGTAGATTCTGTGTTCAAGAAATTAAATAAAAAATAGGTTGTCCGTAAAGTCGGTTTACGGACGATAATTTTACGTGAAAACGTTATAAGAACTTTTTTGTATCATTGACATTACCATTTAGCAATAGTTACAGTCACATTACCAATTAACTGAACCCCACGTGACCTAGAGCTCACTCGCAAATCTGTAAGGTTGTAAAGTAATGTTACCTGATTCTTTTTTTTTTAAAACAATACAAAAAAAAACAAAATACGTAAATACTATATTTTTTTACAGATATGCGAATGAGCTCTGGGTCACGTGGGGTTCACCTAATTGGTAATGTGTACGTTGCTATGGTTACTTGTCAATAACGCATGACGTCACACTTTTTTGAAGGTGTTCACCAATATAAAAGACGTTGTCACGTCAAAAAGGTAAGTATGTAGTTATTAATCCATACTAATCACGGTGTATTTTATCGTTTCTCGTTTTCGTAACGTTCGTAACGGAACTTCGTTCCAGTATAGGTATTTCACATAAAAATGTTGTCAACCCCGAATATTTTTTGCACAGCTTATCCCTCCGTCGTTGCTGTCAAAATGTGACAGCTGACTTAAACGGATGCGAGCCATTACTCATTTCGCGCCCAAAATAAGACGTTTGCCGCCAATTCCGGCTTTACGCAATATTTAACACGAAAATAGAATGTTTCATTTAGCCACAAGTTATTTACGCACCATCCATCCAACTTAGCTATTTAACCTACTTCAAAAAAAGGAGGAGGATTCGTGGCGTATTTTTAGGGTTCCGTCCGTACTCAAAAGGGTAAAAACGGGACCTTATTACAAAGACTCCACTGTCCGTCTGTCTGTCACCAGGCTGTATCTCATGTACCGTGATAGCTAGACAGTTGACATTTTCACAGATCATAATATTTCTGTTGCTGCTATAACAAAAACAAAAACCAAAAAAAAATATTTATGTGGGGCTCCATACTTATAACATGCTACGGAACCCTTTGTGCGCGAGTCCGATTCGCACTTTTCCGGTTTTATAAAATGTACTCAACCGATTGAGATAATTATTTTTGCGTTAGAAAGGGGATAGTTACTTACCTTAGGAATGGTCCTATAAACATTTGGTGAAGATCTGATGAGGATCTTCTTAGTGATAAACAGAATTGCACCTCAAGCACCAAATTGCTTAGTTTGCAAGATCTACTAGTAGAATTGGGCCTTATCTTGTATATCGAGGGCTGACAAATAGCCAGCAACACTTCGACCCATTAGGATCTTTTGTGTTTACCCCTACCTTAATGTTTCTTACTCTTTGAAGAAGTGGTCGATTAACGCGGTGATCCCACTGAGAGGAAGAAACCTATATTCCTCCGGTTTGGGATATGCATTCTCAAGGAGGCTCATACGCTTCGCTGCTAAGACGTCGCATTCACACAGTATGTGCTCCATTTGAGAAATTTTGCCTTGGGCCTTATTGTGTATTTTTTTTAATATCGGCTGTCGCCTGCGACTGCTGACTTTTTAATTTTAATTGGTTTAATATAACGAGTTTAATTTTTTTTAAATCCTTTCTTACCGGATGCCTACGTCATACAAAGAACACACTCTGCAAGTTTCAGGTCTCTACGATCAGCGGTTTAGGCTGAGCGTTGATCCGTCAGTCATTCAGGACAAAGCATTTTATATGTATAGATAGATAAAGAAAATTAACACTAAATGTAGGTAAATACTTGTATTTTTATATAGACTGTTTCCCGCAACTTATTCGTGAGGATGGAGAAGACTACGCACCTATACCTACCCTGTCAGCCTAGTCGACTATGTAGAAAATCAGCAATCTTTCAAACTTACGTAGAATATTGACTTAGAACAGTCGATAAAACGTAAAAATATATATAATCATAAGGTTAATGACCTCTTCATGAGTAACAGCTGATTTACGGGTAAACATACCCTTGATATTTTCGAAAAAATATTCAAATAATCAAAAGTTATAGTTAGATATTGATTCGTGACTTTATTTTTTTGATTTTAATTATTATTTTTTTGACATTTTATTTACCAAATGGACATTTTATTTTATTCTGATTGACATGATTAATTTCTGTAATTTGATTTGTTTGTATTGTTGTTATATCCCGTACCTAGTGAATGATTTAATTGATTTATTTTATTAAAAAAAAAATTGGAATAATATGAAACTCTGTATTAGGGTCTATAGTTGCCTGAATAAAGTTTTTTTTTTATAGAAGAATTAGGCATATAGATAATATAGCTTCAACAGCTTTCTTTTACAAGTCAATTTTTTTTTCATTTGGAATCATATAGTTTGCATGAAATCACATTGAAACGTCTTAAAAACTAAATGTGTGCCTTCGAAACGCGCCCACCAATTCGAAGAAGGCACAAGAAACTCATGGTTTTTTTGTGATCACGCTCACAAAGGTCAATATCACTACATAGTATAAAACAAAGTCGCTTTTTCTGTCCTTATTTCCCTTTGATCTTTAAAACTACGCAACGGATTTTGATGCGGTTTTTTTAATAGATAGAGTGATTCAAGAGGAAGGTTTTTAGATATAATACATGCATAATACAGCCGTGCGAAGCCGGGGCGGGTCGCTAGTTACAAATATTTGAAAGTATTATTTGAAATGGAGCAACTAAAGACGTAAGACGAAGTATCACAAGACTTAGAATTTTTTTGGGAAAATAAAAACAAAATAATTTCATGATTATTTCTCAATTATATTTATAATGATTTTATCAACACTTCACCATATTTTAACCCATAACTGTCAAATGAAATTATATTTACAATTAAAAAATAAACATTTTTAAATATTCTCATAAAAATGTGATGATTTAATAAAAATACCTAATTAATACTATTTACAGAATTTATATATAACTTAAAAACCAAAGACTATTTTATATACAAACTTAAAACTAATACTTATATATAAATTTTCTTATAAAGAATTTTAAAATTATATACAAGCATTCATCAAAATTGAGTTTGACTCTTTTTTGGTAATTGGAATCGGCCATTTTGTTAAGTTTCATTTGAAAATATATTGCAAAGTTTATTTTTTAATTTTTTTACTATTATTTTTCTGAAAATACGAAGTACACTTGCAGTATATTTTGACGACCCAGTTGGCACAATGGTCACCATGCCCGACTGCAAAACACAGGGTTGCGGGTTCTATTCCCGCCTCAGACAAGTATTTATGCTTAGATATTTGTCTGTGGTCTGGTTGTTTCTATGTATTATAAGTATATATTTACAAAATAAAAGTATATAAGTAGTATATCCGTTGTCTAGCAACCATAACACAAGTGTAGTTACGTAGCTTGGGGCTAGATGGCGATGTGTGGAATGTCCTGCAATATTTATTTATTTTACCGGAATAAAATACAAAACCTTCATGCAGTGAGCTATCAAACATCATCACCGTTTTCGTGCTACAATAAAAATTAATATTTTTAAGTTATTAAAAAACTTACTGAAACTTTAAAGGAGCCATTTTATAGGATTTCTGTCTTATAAAAACTTAACAATAAAAATCTACAGCTCAATATATCGATCCTATTACAAGCATCATCGTCATGGTACACAGAAAAAAAGGTTTCTTGATGCAAGAAATCCAAATTTTTTTTAAATTTAAGCAAAATTTTTAAATTAACTGCTTTTTATTTTTAAGAACATTTGCTAAAAATCAAGAAATTATTACCTAAGGATGATTTCTTACTTCAAGAAACATTTTTTCTGTGCAATTTCTTAAACAGGCAGTGTGTGGTCTTTAAGAAAAATTAATCCTAAATAATTTTTGATGAAATTTATAACTATTTACAAGATTTTTGATCATTGTTTTATATATTAATTAATTATCTACATTAAAAATAATGTCCCGTCTTTATTCATTGCTTATTCAATAATATATAAATATTTAAACGTTACTTAGCGGGTAATTAGTTAGCTATGACAGGACAGTGATTAACTAATTACTGGCTTAGCAACTTTAATATACAGGGTTATTCGAAATTATTAAATTACTAATTTTTTATTATTTAAGAAAGCGATCAGGTAATTCTGTGTACCTTAAGAGGAAAGGGTACCGGGGGCTTTCTCCATACAAACTATTACAAACGTATTCGACTGTTTCCTCCCTGGATAATGACACTAGAGCAAATACATTGGTTGCATAAAACCTATAACTGCCATGACCATGCCCCTATTTTTTGTTTTTCATATTTCAATATCATAAATATGTAATTATCAAGGGAGGAAACAGTAGACTACGTTTGTATGGAAAGAGAGCCGGTACCTACCCTTTCACCTTAACAAACAACTTTTGTTCTACGACTTATGGATATTCAAACACTTTTTCGACAATTTTGAGGTTATGTTTATTTGAAAATCAGCTGTTACACGGAGAGTTCATTAACCTTATGATTATATTTATTTTTGAAATTGTATTGACTGTTTAAAGTCGGAATGACCTTTATTAAAAAAAACACCTGTCTTTTAATTTTGCGTCTCGAAAATTTCCAAAAAATATCGAATTTACAAAAGTCGTAGAAGAAAAGTTAGTGCACAAAAGTAGCCCTCAACCGCGTTTTTATTATAATTACCAATAACCCTGTATAACTTATAAAAGTTACTAAGCTAATAATTAATTAATGACTATTCTGTAATTAACTCACCGCTAAGTAACGTTTCTATGTAAAAAGGAAAAATAATAAAAACATTACTATTTCTTGGATAGAAAATGGCAACAATATTTATATACAATGTGTTTGGAGAAGGGTATTGTAATTCTGGACGTCAAGGCGAACAACTTTTATTCTACTTTAAAAAAAAATTTTTTTTTTTGAAATTTTGAGATCAGTTTTATATTAAAATCAGTTTTTTTTTAATTAATAGGTACCATTAATCTTTAAAATAGTCGTTCAAAATTTAATAAACAAATAAACCTCTAAGATCAATGACCTCTAACTCCAAGAAACAGCTGATTTCTCAGTAAACCTAACCTCAAACTTTTCGAAGGTCGAATTTTAAAAAGTCGTAGAGCAAAAGTTATTCGCTTTTCGTATTAAAAACTTTCATTATAGTAATGATAACAAATATTTTATATGTATTCGATTCTTTTTAAATAAATAACAGAATGTCGTTTATCTGTACATTTTTATATTATAAAGAGGAAAGATTTTGTTTGTCTATCATCGATAAGATCTTTAACTACTTTTTATTTCAATATTCCCACGCAATCCAGACTTACGCGTGTCAAACTGCAAGGTGTAGCTAGTATAAAAATAAATATAAAATTAAATAATTAACTTATTACAAATATTTATAATATTTTTTAGAACTTATAAACTAAATATGTATATACAATAAAAACTAAGGTATTTTATACAAAAAGTAATCACATAATTTTTTGATTGCACAAGTCTTTAAAAATAAAAAAAAATGTGGGTCTAAAATAATTTTATGCAATGTGTTTTGACTAGGGTAACGTAATACGAAAGGGGGTTGTTCTAGACATCTAAGCGAAATACTTTTATTCTACGACTTTTGAAAATTCTAACTTATTTAACGAGGTTATATTTACAGGAAAATCTGCTGTTTTTTTAGAAAGAAAGAAAGAAAAAGTGTAAGATGGTAGTCCAAACTCGATAACAAATAAAATTCTAAGGTCAATGACTTTTAAGTCCAAGAATCAGCTGAATTTAAAGTAACCTTAAACTCAAAATCGATATTTTTAAGTCGCCTAACTTCTAGAACAGCGGAACTTTCCATGTTCTTTTAATTTTTAAATCCTTGTTCTTCTACTAACTCAACAATTTGTGGAAAAAAACCAACGTGCCAATAGGAAGGAACCCCTTTTCGTATTACAAGACCCATATCAAAACATATTGTATATGCAATGCCAATTTATGAATCATGCCACAAGTAGGGTCAGACGGGTCCTGGCTTGTTGTAATTTTCATATAATGCCGTGCATTTTTTTATAATGGCCACATTATATCTATCCAAGATTTTATATTACTATAAATAATATTATAATAAATAAATAAAAAAACTTAAAAAAAGGAATGGAAAATTAAAAAATCAACACAAATTTCTCAAAAGAAATTCTTATATAAATGCTATTCTCGATGTTTTCTATCGAAAAATGGTCAAGGAATAGGTTTTTTGTATATTTTTTTTCTTAAAATTAGATCAAAAAGTAGGACTGTTTTTGATGGTTTAATGAAATAGATAGATCGAAGATTAGGAATTTCAAATACTTAACGTAAGTTTCGAGATTTTTTTTACAAAATTTCTTAGGAGATAAAATGGCGTTTGATTTTTAGTTTTGTTTAAAACTGACAAAATTTGTTTTATTACAAATACTTTGTGTAACAGAAGCCCCCAGAAAAAAAGAGTTATATTTCTTCTAATTTTCTAAATTTTTTTTAAGCAATTTAGGGTAATTTTACCAAACCATTTTTTTTATAATATCCTGGGGTTTTGTTACACACTGTATAATTGTCTTCGTTTTTCAAGACGACTAATCCGATTTTGATGCGGTTCACATTGTTCGAAAACTAATTTTGATCTAGATTTTTAGTATTTTTTTAATGAAATTGTCTAATTTGTGCGTTGGTTTTAAAAAAATACGTTTTTTTTTTCTAACTTTAAATACTACATAGTATAAAACAAAGTCTCTTCCCGCTGTCTGTCCCTTTGTATGCTTAGATCTTTAAAACTACGCAACGGATTTTGATGCGGTTTTTCTTAAGAGATAGAGATATTCAAGAGGAAGATCAGTATACAGGGTTATTGGTAATTACACTAGCAAGCCGTTGAAGGCTACTTCTGCACCTAAACAAACAACTTTTGTTCACAGACTTTTGAAAATTTGAACATTTATAAGAAAATGTTGAGGTTAGGTTTACCTGAAAATCAGCTGTTCCTTACACGGAGAGGTCATTAACCTTAAAATTATACTTATTGGTGTGATGATGTCTAATAAATTGAACACCTGCATTCACAAAAAACATGACGTCATGTTCAAAGTCAAAGTCAAAAATGTTTATTTCTTTGGATGCTTAATACATTAAAATTTGTATAAAGACCACTTAAATCGTCTTAAAAAACGCAACGGGATCGAATCATGTTATTCACAAAGTAACCATAGCAACGTTAGCATCAATGTTTTTTATAACGTTATCACGTAAAATTATCGTCCGTAAACAGACTTTACAGGCAACCATTTTTTTTAAACATTTATTTGCAATTAAGTTGTTAAGTTTTATCTACTGTTCTAAGTCTGAAAGACGTTTGTTTTTAAAAAAATCAGCTGATTATCGAATTTACTTAACTTCAAAATTTAAAAAAAACAAATTTCCAAAATTTTGTAAGCAAACAAAAGTTGTTTCTTTAGGTGCACAGAAGTGGCCCCTCAACCGCTTGCTTATATAGTTACCAATAAAACAAAGAAGTCGCGGGAAAAAGCTGTATAAAACAAAGAAGTCGCGGGAAAAAGCTGTATAAAACAAAGAAGTCGCGGGAAAAAGCTAGTTTGAATTTCAAACAGTCAAACTAGTGATTAATTGTTGACATAGTTTCCCATATTCTCTCTGGTCTCCGGAAATTCTTCTCATCTTCAAACCTTTCTTCTCTAAACCTTTGTTCTCGCAGACCATCAGTTCAATCTGGATTCCACCGGAATATTCCAGATTAAGGAAACCTGTCAAAGATTCTGAGTCTGAAGTTTTCTTATTATCAACAGTCTCTGTGAAGATATTCCTCGGTGGAACTCTAGAATTTATTGCATCTTTTAATAACTCTATTATCCTTTGAGAATCTAATTTAGAACAGAAAGTGGAAAGCGTCACTTCGTAATACTCTTGGACACAGGAAACTTTCTGCGGAGACAAAAGTATTGGGATTTTCGATTCGTCCGTTCTACATATGTCGGCCAAACGAGGCATTTTCGTCTCGTCCGGTCTACATATGTCTGATAAACGCAAATCCATCGTAGACCTTTGAATTTTAGCTATTTCAGCTTCATCTTTAGACATGTAAACGCCTTCGCAATGTTCTTTTACTTCGCTCAAAGTTCCCTGACCAGATAAAGAAGTTCTGGGCGTCTCTGAGAAACTACTCCGCCCTAAGTCTGACCGTTCGGAGATGCTACCGCGACCGTAGTCACCCCTTTCGGAAAAGCTGCCCCGATCGCTGAAAGAGAATGACTCTCTATGCTCAGAAAAACTGCCCCGATTTTCGGAAAACCCAGAACTAATTGAGACTAAATTGGAATAAATTGATTGGATATTTTGATCTTGATTTGGGGAAGCATTAGCGGAGTCATTGCTTAAAGAGTCATCGGAAAAACCTAAGGATTTATCGCTTCCTCGCCTTTTAAACTCATCTAAGTTCCTGTCATCAGGAGATTGCATTTCGGCGTCTAATTTTTCCACTTCCTTTTCGACTTTTTCTACTTCACAGCTGACTTTTCTCCCTATACCTTTGGTAATTGAAGGCCTATTGTCCAAATCCGAAGGTTCGGAAATGACGAATTGCGGTATAGCATATTTTGCGGCTTCTAAGCTATCCATGCTATCTTCAGAACTGGACGCTACTAACGTTATTTCAGAACCTAAGCAATCCGTTAAACTTATTTGCGGATGCGTATAATTTGGATATAATTTCCCCGGATCTTTATCTCCATTGGAAATTTCCTCCTGGATCATATCCAAAGGGGACCCAGGGTTGGAAATGGGGGAGTTATTAAGCGATCTATGGGTTACTAAGTGGATTTGAGGGTGTACCATTGGTAATAAAGATTGATATTGCCCCGTATCCATATCGACATTCTGCCGTAGGTCTAGCGGGGTGGTGTTAGCTTGAGGTGTACCACGGGTAATCGAGCCGGTGTGTAAATAGGACAGGCCTTCGGTGATTTGGTGGAGGGGTGATCCAGGGGTACTGGGGGAAGTGTGCCCTAAATATGTATACGTATTTATGTGGTGGAGACACTTTAATATTTCTTGGGAAGGGTTTACGTGAATTGAGTTTATTGTATGAAGGTTTATTCCGAGTTTTAACGCCATGTCCTGTGGAAGAAGAAAAACATGGTTAGTAAATAACAGACGAACAAGAAAGTTATAAATAAATATTGCAGGACATTCCACACATCGCCATCTAGCCCCAAGCTAAGTAACTACACTTCTGTTATGGGTGCTAGACAACTCATATACTACTTATATACTGTACTTTTGTAAATATATACTTATAATACATAGAAATAACCAGACCACAGACAAATATCTAAGCATAAATACTTGTCTCAGGCGGGAATCGAACCCTGTGTTTGTGACAACTGGGTCGTCGGGTTCCTTTTCGGGGTTCCGTACCCAAAGGGTACAAACGGAACCCTATAACTAAGACTCCACTGTCCGTCTGTCTGTCATCAGGCTGTATCTCATGAACCGTGATAGCTAGACAGTTGACATTTTAATTAATTATGTATTTCTGTTGCCGCTATAACAACAAATACTAAAAAAAAACAGAGAAAAAATTTAAGTATTAAGTTTTTTTTTTAGTTTCTTTTATAAGTCAAACGACCCAGTTGGCACAATGGTCACCATGCCGGACTGCCAAACACAGGGTTGCGGGTTCGATTCCCGTCTCATACATGTATTTATGCTTAGATATTTGTCTGTGGTCTGGTTGTTTCTATGTATTATAAGTATATATTTACAAAAGAAAAGTATATACGTAGTATATGAGTTGTCCAGCACCCATAACACAAGTCTAGTTACTTTACCTGGGGGTAGATGACGATGTGTTGAATGTCCTGCAATATTTATTTATTATTATTTATTTATAAGTATTTTTTGAGTAAGTACATAAGTATTTTTAAGAATTTAAACTTATTTTTAAGTTTACATTTTTTTGTTTATTATACTCCCAAACTATTATACCGACTCGCACTTGACTGGTTTTTTAAATAGAAAGAGTGTTTCAAGGGAAAGTTTTTAGTATATTTAAAACACGCGTACGAAGTCGCGGGCAACAGCTAGTTTAAAATAAACATAATTTTGAAGAAGAAACATCGAAACTTATTATCAAGTAACAGATAATTTCAACAGTCCTAACAGCCGGTCCCATGGTGTAACGGTTAGCACTCTGGACTCTGAATCCAGCGATCCGAGTTCAAATCTCGGTGGGACCTTGTCTTTTTGTTGATTTATTTTTGTTTAGAACATTTTTTTAGCGCATAATTATTGTTATTTCATGTAAATTATTGTAAAAAAAAAAATATAGATAGTTATTAGTTTTTTTTTTGCATCAATTTTGTACAATATTGGCTTGTGATTTTTGTCTTGTATATAGAGTAATTTCTTAATTTGTTGTAGATTTAAATTAATAAAAAATATATTTTCAACGCCAAACTGCGACGTTCTTGGGGACGATATACAGGGTGATTTTTCTATTCTGATGTATAAGCTATATTATTGTAAAGTTTCATTAAAATCCATTCAGTAATTTTTACGTTAAAGAGGAACAAACATCCATACATACAAACTTTCAAGTTTACATTATTAGTAGGATTATTTTTTATTGCAAAATCAACAGGTTTGATTCCTGTGGGCCTTCAGGGCTATATCTTAAACTATGAGAGATAGCGAAAAATGCTGAAAGGAGTTGCGTGCCCGATTTTGACAAAAACTAAAACTGCATCATTAGATTTTTGAAGAAGTCACTACCCTAGCCGGGAATAGAACCTGTTGATTTTGCAAAAAAAAAATCATCTTATATTTTTATACCAATAGATAGTGTTGCTGATAGAGATCCATTCCTGGAAACAAAGATAGTATGGCAAAACAAAGGAAATGGCCGAATTTTGTAGTTTTCTGTAATTTTCACCTTTCTGTCTCTGGCAAAACAATAGTGCGAGACATAGAGGACAAGTGATATTATTCTAAATATTATAAAATTAGTTCTAAATGAATTTCTTTACATAAATTTGTAAAAACAGTTCATATTTTAGTGCACCAGTTTGTTACGTCATTGGCCATACCTCCTCACTCCTTTTTTTTCAGGGACGGGTGTATGAAAATTACAGAAGATTACTAAAATTAGCTATTTCCTTCAATTTGCCAGACTATGTTTGTTTCCAAGGATTGATCTCTATCAGCAAGACTATCGATTGGTATAAAAATATAGAATGATTATTTTTTTCTAAATCAACATGTTCGATTCCTGGCTAGGGTAATGAGTTTTTCAAAAATCTATAGATGCAGTTTTTGCTTTTGTCAAAATCGGCCACGCAACTCCTTTCAGCATTTTTTGCTATCTCTTATGGTTTAGGATATAGCCCTGAAGGCCCACATAAATAATTCACCCTGTATATCATTATATTTTTAAAATCAAGAATTTTTCAAAAATATAATGATGCAGTTTTGTCAGATGTAATGATGCAAAAAGTCAAGACTTTTTCAAAAATATAATAATGCAGTTTTAGTTTTTGTCAAAATCGGGCACGCGACGCCTTTTAGCATTTTTCGTAGATGTAGCCCTGAAGGCCCACATAAAAAAATCATGCTGTATAATTTGTATTCTATCCGTTATCTAACTACCATAACACAAGCCTACTTACTTAGCTCGGAGGCTAGATGGCGCTGTGTGAAACGTCCTGGAATATTTATTATATATATTTAAATATCCCCTCACCTGTGTCAATCTCCCCGTGGCATGCAGCTCCGTGTGGCTCGCGTCAGGTAGCAGCTGTGTCGCGGCGAGCAGTACGGCGTGCGCGGCCTCCGGTGACACCGTCGACAGTTCCAGGGTTAGGGGCGAGTGTATCGGTGAACCTACGAGTTGAGGTGGGGGTTAGTGGGCTTGTACGGTATGTTGGGGGGACGTTTACGGTATGTTGGTTGGGAATTTACGGTATGTTGGTGGGAGTTTGCGGTATGTTGGGGGGAGTTTACGGTGTGTTGAAGGGAGTTTGCGGTATGTTGGTGGGAGTTTTCGGTATGTTGGTGGGAGTTTGCGGTATGTTGGTGGGAGTTTACGGTATGTTGGGGGGGTTATACGGTATGTTGGGGGACGTTTACGGTATGTTGGGTTGGGAATTTACGGTATATTGGTGGGAATGAAGAATGGCAAAACTTCGAACAAAAATGCCATGTTTGCAAGGAGGTTAGGTTCCTAAATTCCTATATGTGTGCGTCAGATGCTGATGGAGATAATGTAAAACACGTCACTTTAAATGCTTATATCGTTTTTCTACATCTAGTTCCCGAAATACTATCAACTTCATTGTAATCTAGAAAAACGGAGATTTTTTATATTTTTTCTATTTATGTATATGCTCCAGTAATGCTGTCATTATTCCTTTGGTAAATCGGTAGGAAAATTGGGTAAATTCGTGTAGGTAAACGGAAAATTGGTACGGATAGGAATATATTTTATTTGTTAAGATATTTTATTACTGATACCCAATTATACTTTAAAGTCATTTAAAATGCATATTTTTTTAAAAGATAATTACAATTTACTTAAAGTCCTTCAGAGGCTGTTCAACTCCGTCATCCTCGAGGGACAAACGCCAGAGGCGTGGAACAGGAGCGTGGTGGTGCTGTTCCATAAGAAGGGTGACAAAGCCCTTCTAAAGAACTATAGGCCCATCTCACTGTTGAGCCACGTCTATAAGCTGTTTTCGAGAGTTATCACCAACCGTCTTTCTCGAAGGTTTGACGACTTCCAGCCTCCCGAACAAGCCGGGTTCCGACAAGGCTTTAGTACCGTAGACCACATTCATACGCTCCGGCAGATTATACAGAAGACAGAGGAGTATAATCGGCCGTTATGTCTTGCGTTTGTGGACTACGAGAAAGCCTTTGATTCAGTCGAAACCTGGGCAGTGCTGCAGTCCCTCCAGCGGTGCCAAATTGACTATCGGTATATCCAAGTGCTGAAGTGTTTGTATAGCAACGCCACTATGTCTATCCGGCTTCAGAACCAGAGCACAAATCCGATCCCATTGCAAAAAGGGGTGAGACAGGGAGATGTTATCTCTCCGAAACTGTTCACCTCTGCATTGGAGGATATATTTAAGCTCTTGGACTGGGACGGATATGGCATCAATATCAATGGCGATTACATCACTCATCTTCGGTTTGCCGACGATATAGTCATCATGGCAGAATCGCTGGAGGACCTCAGCAGGATGCTGAGAGACCTCAACACCGTCTCCGGACAGGTGGGTCTTAAAATGAACATGGGTAAGACAAAGATCATGTCGAACGCCCACGTCGTACCCATACCTGTTCACATTGGAGACGTTGTTATCGAAGTTGTTGATCACTATGTCTACCTAGGCCAAATGGTCCAACTAGGTAAATCCAACTTCGATAAAGAGGTCAGCCGACGAATCCAACTCGGTTGGGCAGCGTTCGGGAAGCTTCGCAATATCTTCTCGTCACAAATACCACAGAGCCTCAAGACGAAAGTTTTCAACCAATGTGTGTTACCAGTGATGACATACGGATCCGAGACGTGGTCGCTGACTATAGGCCTCGTTCATAAGCTCAGAGTCGCTCAGCGGGCTATGGAGAGAGCTATGCTCGGAGTTTCTCTACGTGATAGAATCCGAAATACGGAAATCCGTAGAAGAACCAAAGTCACCGACATAGCTCTCAGGATTGGTAAGCTGAAGTGGCAATGGGCAGGTCATATAGCTCGCAGAACTGACAACCGCTGGGGAGTAAAGGTTCTCGAGTGGCGGCCACGATGCAACGCGAAACGGAGTGTTGGGAGACCAGCTGCCCGGTGGACCGACGACATTGTGGCGGTCGCGGGTGGTCGGTGGATGGAGGCGGCTCAGGACCGCTGTTTGTGGCGTCGTATGGGGGAGGCCTATGTTCAGCAGTGGACGTGTATGGGCTGACATGATGATGATGAATTACAATTTGGTAAATCGGTGGGGTTATTCGGTAAATTAGCGAGGACAATTGGAAAGTCAGTGGGAATATTTAGTTATTTGATATAGATAATAAACATTTGGTATGGATTAGAAATATTATTCGGTAAATTGGTGGGGTTAATTATGCTAAAATAAACGAGGAACGCCAGAATAATTCGCGGAAACAATTGTACAATTAAATAATCATGACATTAATATTCGGTAAATTGGCGGGAATATCCGGTAAATTGGTGGGGATATAATTATGGTAAATCAGTATAAATACTAACTTGGCATCGAAGCCGGCCCGAGTCTCGCTTCAGCTAACGGAGGTGAAGCTCCCGGTCCAACTGTACTCCGTCGCTCTAAGCCACGCTGGAATCGAGACAAGTTCTTCATATATTACTCTTTTCACACCATAAATCTACACTAATATTATAAGGAGTAAATATTTTTTGTTTTTATGTTTGTAACAAAAAGGCACCGTAACTACTCGACCGATTTGATGAAATTTTGTGTGAGGATAGTAACATAGGCTAATTTTCAATATTCCCACGGGATCGGGAGTTACGCGGGTGATCATAAATATTTAGATTTTTATTCATTTAAATCATAATAAATAAATAAATATAAACAGAAAATTGAACACAGTACCATCGAACCTAAAGCTAATCAACTAGGCTTGTGTTACGGTGACCCAGACATCGGATAGAATACTTACTTGTAATTGTTGATATTCCAGTCTCGCGGAAGCGATGTCGTGTGCTTGCCTCGGAGGCGAGCACTCTGCTCGTCGTACCGGGGAGTAACGCTCGGCATGTTCGCGGGCTACAATACAGTATCATTTATTAGGAGTGAATAAACGGTATATTATCGGAGTCAAGAGTGAATAAACTGTATGTTAGTGGGACATATTGAAGGCTACAATACGGTATCATTTATTTGGAGTGAATAAACGGTATATTATCGGAGTCAAGAGTGAATAAACGGTATATTAGAGGGACATATTGAAGGCTACAATACGGTATCATTTATTTGGAGTGAATAAACGGTATATTATCGGAGTCAAGAGTGAATAAACGGCATATTAGTGGGACATGTTGAAGGCTACAATACAGTATCATTTATTAGGTGTGAATAAACGGTATATTATCGGAATCAAGAGTGAATAAACGGTATATTTTGAAAACTCGTCTGAAAATTATAGCTTATATATGAATTGGACCAAGGAAGGACGTTGTCTCATACAAACTTTGCCCCCCTCTTTCGCCCCCTATAGACCAGGGACGATAATTTTTAAAACAAAAAAAAATAATAGTAGGATGAAACCCATTAGAAAAGGAGGGGAATATTATAAAAATTAAAGGAAAAATAATTTACGGGCGATCTGAGGTCGGGAAGGGTATGGGGGTGAGCTTTTAAGGGTAAAAAACGGTTTATCTCGATTTCAGGCAAAACTAAAAGTCCTATGGAAAAAACTCAAATGGCAAAGTTGTAGGTAATAAAAAGATCTAAGACTTTTGTATTTACACTTTTTTCACATAACCTCAAAATTTATGTGAAAAATTCAAAAAACCAAGTTTCTTGGTTTTTATGTTTAACTTTTACAAAAATGTTTTTTTTCCCACGAAATTTGGTGAAAACTTACCTTTTAATGTCCCAAATACGCTGTAATTTATTTGATTAGAATTTTTTTTTTTCAGCTTATTTTGAATTAATATCGAAAAAACACCTTAATTTTCAATCGAAAATTCACCCGTCAAAATATCAGCTTTTTTCAAAAAGTTGGTAGGCTATGTGTTCGCTGAAATCTCTACTTTCCGATGGTGAAAAAAAAAATATATGTTACTCTAGTAAATCTCCTCAGAAAATGCAAAATACCGATCGAGAAAATAGAATTTTTTTGTACGATGTTGTATAGTATAAGTTGTATAGTAGTACTATGTACGTAATTATAGTAGTATATTTTGATTTGCAATTTTTTATATTAATGTAACATGTAATCTTACGTTTTTCGAGTAATTTAAGTGTAAATTTTAATAATAGCTCAAAATTTAATTTAATTTTGATCGATTTTCTCGATCGGATTTTTGCATTTTCTGAGAAGATTTACTACAGTACCATTATTTTTTTTTTCACCATCGGAATGTAGAGATTTCAGCGAACACATAGCCTACCAACTTTTTGAAAAAAGCTGATATTTTGACGGGTGAATTTTCGATTGAAAATTAGGGTGTTTTTTCGATATTAATTCAATATAAGGTGAAAAAAAATATTTTGAATCAAATAAATTATAGCTTATTTGGGAAATAAAAAGGTAAGTTTTCACCAAATTTCGTGAAAAAAAAAACATTTTTGTAAAAAGATAAACATAAAAAACCAAAAACTTGGTTTTTTGAATTTTTCACATAAATTTTGAGGTTATGTGAAAAAAGTGTGCATATAAAGTTTTAGATCTTTTTATTACCTACAACTTTGCCATTTGCGTTTTTTCCATAGGACTTTTAGTTTTGCCGGAAATCGAGATAAACCGTTTTTTACCCTTAAAAGCTCACCCCCATACCCTTCCCGACCTCAGATCGCCCGTAAATTATTTTTCCTTTATTTTTTATAATACTCCCCTCCGTTTCTAATGGGTTTCATCCTTCTATTATTTTTTTTCACTTTTTATTATGTTTAAAGGCTTCTACCCTGGTCTACTAAGGGATAGAATTTTGAAAAATATTTTTATCACAGTTGCTCATAAAGTGGATCTTATTAAACCGCTTTTAGGCTCATAATGCAACGTATTATACACGCGTGCAATAAAAAAAAATCCAACTAGTGCTAAAATAATACGTCATCCCGATATGTCAAACTGCTAATGACATATAGTAGATGAAACATTCATAAGGACATCGTTCAAATCGTACCCAAAACTTAAGGTGCCGGCCAAAAAAAAATGTTTCTATCTTGTAGAGAATAACATTTTAAACAATGTTTACTAAGGCAACAAAGAGCTACGATGAACCATCGTTGAGTTATTTTACATTGAAAACCCAAAAAAATGGATTTTGTAGAGATCCGTTTGACCACTTTTAAGATATTACTACAGAAAAAATATAAAAATAAGTAGTAAATGGATAAGCTTTGTCTGTTTTTATTATATTTATATAAATTGGTATATCCAATAACCCTTTCAGAAGTTTTAGTGGGATCTTAAAAATGGTCAAAAGGATCTCTATAAAATGCATTTTTTGGGTTTTCAATGTAAAATAACTCAACGATTTTTGATCGTAGCTCTTTGTTGCCTTAGTAAACATTGTTTAAAATGTTATTCTCTACAAGATAGAAACAATTTTTATTACTGGCCGGCATTTTTTTTTGTGGGTATTTTTTGTTAGAAACATGAATGATCTCCTTTATCTGGGTTATACTGTTTTGATGTATAGAAAAAGGTACCATCCAAAGAGTTTTTAAGCCTTGCTGGCTTAAAACTCTTTGTTGGTACCTTTTTTCTTCTTTTCAAAAGGTTGTCTCTAAAGTCTGATAACGAACGATAATATTACGTGAAGACGTCTTTGAAAATAATTAAAAATTGAGTTTTGTTTTTATTTTGTTTTTTCTTTAGGTACATAAATGTATTTTTTCCTTACCATTATAGGTATTCTGTTTTTAACCGCCGACGCAAAAACAAATGAAAAAAACCCTAAAAATATATTGTATGTCAGACGCTGAATAGGTTAAAAGTCTTTTGCCTAGCCTTTAGGAAGTGTAATTAACAAAAAATAGTAAACATAACCTAAAATTCTTAAAAACTTTTTATTATTAAAATTTTAACAAGTCTTTTTTTTTATTCGCAACTGTGATAAAAAACGTCGTACGATACACGTGTAAATTGATCATTCCATCTCGGCTTTTGCCACGCTCGCGTTCCGCTCGCGCGTCATAAACCGCCTCTATGGAATGGTCAACTTTCCACACTTGTATCGCAATGTACTATTCTTATCGGATGCCTACTTAATACAAAGTACAGTTTCAGGTCTCCACAATCAGTGGTTTAGGCTGCGCGTTGATCCGTCAGTCAGTCAGTTATTCATGACAAAGCATTTTATATGTATAGATTATCACTCAATAATTTACATAAATACATAAGTGTCATTGAGAGAGTGACTATTTAAAGAGTGAAGAAACGGTATGTATTGAGGCCTATTTATAAATACTGTAGGGCAACTAAAATACTTATTTTAACATTAATATTTACAAACAACAAAGACAAACATCTAAACAATGCAAACACACTCAAAAATTTCATGCAGTTTTGCCAGTTGCAAAAAAAAACAGTGCTTCCATATAAAAAAACTACTAAAATAGGTTTTTTTAGTACTAACCTTAACCACCTGAAAATAATAGCCCAAAATGTTAATCACTTTACGAAATAACATCATTTTTATTTGAAAATACCTATGCCATACCTACCTACTAAAACACTTTATTTAGGTATTTAGCGGTAGATGGGAATTTTTCGGTAAATTAGCGGGGTTGTTTGGAAAATAGTTGGGATTGTTCGGTATGTAGGCGGGGTTATTTGGAAAATAGTTGGGATTATTCGGTAAATAGGCGGGGTTATTTGGAAAATAGTTGGGATTATTCGGTAAATAGGCGGGGTTATTTGGAAAATAGTTGGGATTATTCGGTAAATAGGCGGGGTTATTTGGAAAATAGTTGGGATTATTCGGTAAATAGGCGGGGTTATTTGGAAAATAGTTGGGATTGTTCGGTAAATTGGCGGGGTTGTTTGGAAAATAGTTAGGATTGTTCGGTAAATTGGCGGGGTTGTTTGGAAAATAGTTGGGATTATTCGGCAAATTGGCAGGGATATTCGGAAAATTAGACGCGACGACCAAGAGAAGAAATATAAGAAGAAGAAAACTATTTAAACTAAAGAAACTAATAAAACTTTTAAACACCCATGTGAATTTTTTAGTAATTTGAAAATTTACAAATATAGTATTATTAGTACCATAACCAATATTTAGAACAACAATAAAAAATCACACAATAACTAATAACTAATACTTTTTAATGAAAATTTGTACAGAGATAGACCTTTATGTGGAGAATAACATGGGCTACTTTGTACGAAGAAAAACTATATGTTTTGACCATAAACCATTTAAATCGTGATACCCCCGAATAACCCTATAATACCCCCAAACATCACCTTTAAATAATATTTTATAGTAAAAAATTACGAGTCGCGGGACACGCGTTTGTAACGAAGTCCCTTTACCTTTTTTTTCTCAATATCGTTAACGGTCTCCTTAATTCTCTCTTACGGTGTTTCGTTTCACGTTTTCGTAACGCGTTACTTTTTTTTCCCGGCTAGGTAATTTTTTCTCGGAAACCCACGACAAGGAACTTCGTTCCAAAAATCCCAACACCCTAAAAACTCAATAAAAAAAAAACAATAATTACCCATCTCTTGCACAGTGGCCAAAGTTTGCAACTTCACCCGAGTAGGTCCCGAGTATTTTCTTTGCCTTGTATTCTGATAATTAGCACCATAATTAGCGTTCTGAACCGGGGTCCCTGCCGTTATGGAACCGCTAAGCAATGGCAGACTACTATTTTGGAAACTCCCAATCGAATTGGTACTGAAATTTCCCGGTACACTCCCGGATAGTGCGCCAAAACTTGGCGCAAATATCTCTTGCTGTTTGGACGTGATAGAACCTTGTGATGGAGTGAAAGGCGACACTGACGAACCAGAAATTATCGACCCTTTTGTACCCATAATGCTACCCTGCGGTATGGTCTCCAATCTCTGCTTTTGGGCCACATTTGTATTCTGGTTCTGTGTGAAAAGGGTTCCGGCTGAAATGGTGCCCAAATTTGGGGTCCCAGCTGTTATGGAGCCTTGGTTTTGGCTGAAAGTTGGGGTCCCAGCTGTTATGGAGCCTTGGTTCTGGCTAAAAGTTGGAGTTCCAGCGGTTATGGACCCAGAAGGTTGTCCGAAATTGGTAGATTGCTGATTAAAGCTTTGATTTTGACCAAAACTAGCCGCAGCCGATGCTTGATTCGTTCCAAAACTGGTCAAAGGTTGGTTCTGATAGTTAGATGCTGTCAAAAAGCTCTGGTTTTGGTTGAAAATGGGACTCATATTAGGTGTTCCAGCGGGTCCTTGATTCTGACTGAAAGGAGTCCCAGCTGTGATAGAACCTTGATTCTGACTGAAGTTCTGGGTTCCTGTCGATATCTGGTTATAGCCAGGAGTTCCAGCAGTTATGGAGCCTTGGTTCTGATTATAGCCGGGGGTCCCAGCCATTATTGAGCCCTGATTTTGATTATAACTGGGGGTCCCAGCCATTATGGAGCCTTGGTTTTGATTGTAGCTGGGAGTCCCAGCCATGATTGAGCCCTGGTTCTGATTATAGCCGGGGGTCCCAGTCATAATGGAGCCCTGGTTTTGATTGTAGCCGGGGGTTCCAGCCATTATGGAGCCCTGATTCTGATTGAAGCCGGGGGTCCCAGTCATTATTGAGCCCTGATTCTGATTGAAGCCTGGGGTCCCAGCCATTATGGAGCCCTGGTTCTGATTATAGCCGGGGGACCCAGCCATTATGGAACCCTGGTTTTGATTGTAGCCGGGGGTCCCAGTCATTATAGAGCCTTGGTTTTGATTATAGCCGGGGGTCCCAGCCATTATAGAGCCTTGGTTTTGATTGTACCCCGAGGTCCCAGCGGTTATAGACCCCTGGGGGCTTGGTGGGGCGTTAATACTACCAGAACTTTGGTAACTACTTTGTATTGAGGGGGGGAGGTAATTCCGCTTCATTCTCGCTTCAACTTCCATTACTAACTCGGGGCTTATTACTAAAAAAAATGTGAGCAAAAAAAACAGGGTTTTAGCAAAAAAAAAAAACACATGCTTAATAAAGTGGAGTGAATTTACTGATGTAAAAAAAATCGTTAACGAAAAACTAAAAATTAAAATTTCGCGTAATAATTCCTTTTAAAATTGTTCGAATTTGAGCTCAAAAATTATAACCAGTAAATTCACTTTACCATTTAAAAAATAAAAAACGTCTATAGCAAAAATACTAAAGCAAAAACGTTAAAATATCTACAACACTCAAGCAATGATCATTCAAAATTTAAAAAAAATCAATTAAAATTGCAAAAAAATTAAGTTAAATATTATGAGAAGGGCCAAAAAAAGGTCAATTAAAAATGTCAAAGGTCACATAAAATATAAAGGTCATCTAATTTTAACTGACAAGAAATAACGCAGGCCGAGATTTGTTTTAAGTCACTGAGTTAAGTTAGAAACGTCAAATCAATATTCAATTTATTCTTATAAAAATGTTTATTCCAATTTAAAACATAAAATTTAATGTCAAAATTACAAAATACAAGGATATATCTATTTCCAAATAACGAAATTACCAAAAAATATATTATAAATATATTCTTTAATTATGCACTATGTTGACTGACCTTATGAAAGGTCAAATAATAACGATAGTCACTTCAAATGACCTTTGACCAGAGACTACTTCGCTGACTATAGTATTCATTCAGTCAAACAAACCCTTTTGTTATTTAAATTGCCTTACTAAAGATATTGTCAAAAAAAATCCTTTTATATGACCTTTGCACTTTAAGTTGACCTTTACTACTATAAGAATTCAATTCACAACAACTCAAACAAACAACCCTTTTGACTTATAGTTGACCTTTACTAAGTCAAATAAAACATCATAACTACGTAAAGTAAAGGTCACACAACTCACCCGGCGGCCGTTCTGTAACGGTCAACAGACCGGTCCTTCTCACTCTAATGCTAGATGACGATGAGGGCGATGTACTTGGCTGGAAAATTATACAAATAATATATTAATTTAATAGGAAAGTGTACCGGGGGCTCTCTCCATACAATCTATTACAAACGTGGTCGACTGTTTCCTCCCTGGATAATGACACTAGAGCAAATATTTTTGGTGCATAAAACTTATAACTGCCATGACCATGCCCCTATTTTTTTTTGTTGTATTTTTTTTATCTTAATTTCTATGATAATTAAAAAATTAAAAAAAAATACAAAACATAGGGGCATAGTCATGGCAGTTATAGGTTTTATGGCACAAAAATATTTGTGCTAGTGTCATTATCGAGGGAGGAAACTGTCGACTACTTTTGTATGGAGAGAGCGCCGGTACCCTTTCACCTTAAGAAAATCAATATGATATATATTGTTCAGTTATAGATACACATTTTTCGCAACGAAGTTAAGAAAAAATTTAATCGGTTACGAAAACGAGAAACGATAAACCGTAAGAAAACTATAAAAAAATTAAGAAAACAAGGTAAAATAATTTAGTTCCGATACGATAGTTATTATTATTATTATTTTTACCACTATCTTACATGATGGTAAGCAACGATGAGGTCTGAGATGTAGTACGCTTAGTCAAAATATTACAAATTACAATGAATTTATTTAAAAAATATAGACATTTTTCTCTAGGTCAGTCTATTTTAAATTAAAGTAATAATTTAGGAGATAATAATTTAAAAAATACACTTAAGAAAATTATATTGTAAAAAAAAACATTTAAAAGATCCATATTTTTTTTAAATCAATTGTTATAAATATTTTTTTAAATATTATAAATTCGGTAAGTCATCAAAACTTTAACAAAAAAAATTATATATAGGTACATATAAATATCAAAATAACAAAAAACACAAAAATATCTTACATCAGACAGACCCTTGTCAATCGGCAGCGCAGCGCAAGGCCTGTAAAAAACACACAATAGTAAAAAAACTACTAATAAAAACCTACCATAGTAGTAGAAATGGTAGCAATAGTCGCCGCGTCCTCTGGTGTTGCCATCGTGTGGCGTTTGGACGAGCCGCGGTGCGACATGTACCTGTAAGGTCATGTCGTAAAGGTCAAAGGTCAACTATAGTGGAAAGGTCAAGTGTAAGTGTTAAATACAAAGCACTTGATAGAAATTAAGAAGATTAGAAAAATTGCTTTTCTAAGCAAATGTCAATTAGACACATTGACGATAGAGGTTAATTTTAAAAGTCAAGTGTAAGTAGAGAAAGGTCAATAAAAACTAGCATTGTAAGTAAAAATTAATGAACACATAATAAGCACAAAAGGTCAAGGAAATGTCAACTCAAGGGTCAGGGTCAACTAATAATTAGAAAAGTGTTTACACAGCAGGGGTTAAAAACAGGTCAAACTATGAAAAGTGGAAAGGTCACGTGTGAGTATAAGTCAATTGTTAAAAAGGTCAACGAAAATATTTCATCATCACACTGATAATAGTACATTGTGATACAAGTGTGGAAAATGAATCTTTGCATAGAGGCGGTTTAACACGCGCGAGCGGTACGCGAGGGCGTTTACAAAGCCGAGATACAAAGATCAATCCACACGTGTATCGTACGACGTTTTTTATCACAGTTGCGAATAAAAGAAAATAGGTACTTGAAAAGAAAAGAAAATAATAATTAACAACATATTTGTGAAAAGTCTATGTTTACAATTTTTTATGGCAATATTTTTTTGTTAATTATACTCTCGAAAGGCCAGCCAAAAGACTTTTAACCTATACAGCCTCGTCTGACATACAATATTTTTTAGGGTCTTACCATTTGTTTTTGCGTCGGGGCGGGGGTTAAAAACAGAATATGATGGTAAGGAAAAATATATTTATGTAAAGAAAAGACAAAACTCAATTTTTTATTGTTTTCTAACGTTATCACGTAAAATTTTCGTTCAAAAACCGACTTTAGATACAACTATTTTTACTAGGTTAAAAACTCTTTGTTGGTACCTTTTTTCTTTAAAACATCAAAACAGTATAACCCAGATAAATTAAGAATGTTTCATCTACCTAACATGTAATTAGCAGTAAGATACGTATTTAACTTATCGGGATAACATTTATTTTAGCACTAGTTGGATATTTTTATATCGTACGCGTGTATAATACGTTGCATTTTGAGCCTAAAAGCGGTTTAATAAGATCAACTTTATGAGCAACTGTGATAAAAAACATATTTTTTCAGAAAGCAAAAGAACAAGTACACAAAGAAGAAACAACAAATCAGACGGGGCTGTATGGACTAAAAGCCATCTGCCTGCCCCTTCTAAAGTAAACACAAGAAACGCAATAAAATAGTGTTGTACATACCTGCACAGATTAGTGTTGTACTCTCCAGTTTGGTCGTCCGTTTGGTCGGTCTCGTCTGCCCGGGTCGGGGTCCCGCTGTCTGATACCTACAGACAGACAGATCGTTAGTTCTTAACGAAGAAAATACATGAATTTACAGAACATCGCAAAATTATGTCTATTTTTTTGTAATATATTTTCAATATTAATAAATTGCGTATTTGTCATGAAATCGCATGTTAAATTGCGAAATTGTCATGAAATTGCATGTAAAATTAAGTGATATTAAAGAAATTGCTTGTAAAGTAATGGAATATTCATGAAATCGCATGTAATATTGCGTACTATTAATGAAATGGCATGTAAAATTAAGTGATATTAAAGAAATTGCTTGTAAAGTAATGGAATATTCATGAAATCGCATGTAATATTGCGTACTTTTAATGAAATGGCATGTAAAGTTAAGTGATATTAAAGAAATTGCTTGAAAAGTAACGGAATATTCATGAAATGGCATGTAAAATTACGTAATATTCATGAAATGATATGTAAAATTACGTTATATTCATAAAATGGCATTGAAAGTTGCGTAATATTCAAGAAATTGCATATAAAGTTGCGTAATATTCATAAAATATGCATGAACTTATCTTAGAATTGTTCTGTAAACTTACATGATGAGGCGGATGCCTGCAACAAGCCCTGTCTCTAGGCACATGAGCGCCACCATCGGACGCGCGGCGACCGAACGACGATGCTGAAACGAGGCATTTTTAAACGATTACTACTCGAATATTGCTGAACTGATTTTTATGACATTTGTACCATCGAAAAGGTTAAATCTTCTTCTCTAAATTCTTCTAACATACTAGTAACATAACGAAAACCTGCATGGCAGGAAACATGTGCATACAAAATACTTATTAGTGGTATTTAAATGATTTAATAAAACGACGATATAATAAAAACGATAAAACTTATACCAACGGATAGCCCAGATCTTTACTATAAATTCTTTTAATTAAGTAGTAACATACCGTGACTCTGCTTGGTAAGAAAAGGCCTCAACAAATACTGATCTTTAGTTCAATAAGAGGTATTTTCAAACGTTTAAAACTTCTAAACTACTGATTTAAATAAAACTACCACCATCGGATAGCTCACATTTTCTACTCCAAATTATCCATACATACTAGTAACATACTGTGTCTGCATGGCGTGAGGCGGCTTCAATAAATGGCGGATCTTTAGTTTTACGAGAGGTATTTTTAAACGCTTATAACTCCTAAACTACTGAACTGATTTCAAAAAAACTTCTACTATCGGATAGTCCATAACCTTTACTCCAAATTCTCCAAACATACTAGTAGCATACCGTGTGTCGTGTAAATGCTGATATTCAGTTTTATAAGAGGTATTTTTAAACGTTTAAAACTTCTAAACTACTGAACCGATTTTGAAAAAACTACCACCATCGGATAGCCCACATCTTCTACTCTAAACATACTAGTATTATACCGTGTGTCTGCATGGCGTGAGGTGGCTTCAATAAATGCTGATCTTTGGTGCTGAAGTACCGAGGCGGCTGGTGTTGAACAGCTGGCAGTTTCGCCGCTAGATTTGTGTTCGGTAGAAGTGAAACATTTGGTGTTGCTTGTGGCTGGAAATTATTTAAAAAAAACTGAATTTTATGCAAAAATATATGTCATTTTCTTAGAATTTTCTAAAAAATACCTTTTTTTATCTTCTAAAAGCCTAATTATTTTTAAAAATTAAAATAAACGACCCGCCCCGGCTTCGCACGGCTATATTATGCATGTATTATACATATAAACCTTCCTCTTGAATCACTCTATCTATTAAAAAAACCGCATCAAAATCCGTTGCGTAGTTTTAAAGATTTAAGCATACATAGGGACAGAGAAAGCGACTTTTATACTAGGTATGTAGTGATGGTGACGCACAAATTGGAAAGAAATAGAATATTTTTTTTTTAATTGTTTCCGTAGGTGTGAACCGAGTGAGTGTCGGGGTGGTACAAGCATTTTGCTTTTGGCTAGATGCACCATCACTACATAGTATAAAACAAAGTCGCTTTCTCTGTCCCTATATCCCTTTAAACCCTTAAATCCCTTAAATCTTTAAAACTATGCAACGGATTTTGATGCGGTTTTTTTAATAGATAGAGTGATTCAAGAGGAAGGTAGGAAGGAAGGAGGAAGGATGTATAATACATGCATAATATAGCCGTGCGAAGTCGGGGCGGGTCGCTAGTAAATCCTATTTTCAAATCCTTCAGCGGGCGTAGCTTATCAAACATACATATAAAATCAGCCAGGTACGGTCGGCTTCAAATACTTACATTGAAATGCGCGGAGACATAGAGCGGAGACGGCCTGAGATCGGCCGACGCGGCTCCGCAGACACCCAACTCGCTTCCCTGCAATATAAAATATTGCATAAATATTGCAGTACATTCCACACATCGCCATCTAGCCCCAAGCTAAGTAACTAGACTTGTGTTATGGGTGCTAGACAACTCATATACTACTTATATATTTTTCTTTTGTAAATATATACTTATAATACATAGAAACAACCAGACCACAGACAAATATCTAAGCATAAATACATGTCTGAGGCGGGAATCGCAACCCGCACCCTTGTGTTTGTCAGTCTGGCATGGTGACCATTGTGCCAAAATGTGTACATATGTGTTTTTAAACTATGTACGGTCAGCTGCATAATTGCATACCCACCGTAGAGCTCCAAAACGGCTGTTATAAGAATGTTTTCAACACAAGCAAGATTCTAGGCACCTGCTTTAGTTGAAGTTTAAAGTCATCAATTTATCAAACAAACATTATTAGAATTAAATGCCAATAATAGTAATTTTTGAACTCTACCGGGGGCTGCAATTATGCAGCCGACTGTACTTATGTGTGTATCCTCACCTGTGTATGCCTGCAGTCCCCCGGGCCGACAGTGTGTCTCCTGGTGGCGTGGGGCTCCGGGACTGCGCCGGGGGGCGGCGGCGCGGGGGCCACGCACACCGTGTCACCGAACTGGGGACCAAACATAGTACAATTATTTGTATGAACAATATATTTAAAAAAAGAAACAAAAAATCAAAGTGATTTTTTTTAGAGCAAAATCAAAGTGTTTTCAGTGCAGAATGTGACTTTAAGGCAGCATCTAAGTGATTTTAGTGTAAATGCAACTTTAACGCAAAATTGAAGTTACTTTGGTGCAAAATCAAAATGACTTTAATGCAAAATCAAATTGACTTTAATGCAAAATCAAAATGACTTTAATGCAAAATACACGTTAATTAAGTGTAAAATCAAAATGACTTTAGTTAACACTAAAATTAAAATGATTTAGTGCTAAATGAAAGTGACTTTAGTTAGCGTAAAATAAAAGTTACTTTCTAAAATCAAATTGACTTTATTGTAAAATCAAGTGACTACTTTAGCACAAATCGAAGTGACCTTAGCGCAAAATCAAAGTGACTTGAGTGCAAAATCAAAATTACTTTAGCACAAATCGAAATGACTTTAGTGCAAAATCAAAGTTGATTTAGTGCAAAATGAAAGTGACTGTAGTGCAAAATGTGACTTAACAAATAAATATGTTATAATTATGTATTTATATATACAGTAAAAAGTATAAGTTGTATCAATCGTACACTCAGTAGAGGGGGGTAGCCGTCAATCGATCAGTCTTACATCGGACGCGGAGCGGGACGGACGTGCGCTCGGAGCTGCTTATAATGGCGAGTCGTCAGTCTAAGTTTACAATATATACCTTTTCCAGCGTGTCCGGAGTATGTGTGAGATTGGCGACACCACACACCAACTCGTCTGATTCCATTTGTTCATATTCCATATTCTGTAACATACAAATATGTAAATAATTAACAAATATTTTAAAAGTTGCAAATTTTATTTTTTATTTATCTGTTATAAACCTCTTAGAATTATCGTTTTGTTTTTTTTTTCTCAACAAAGCGTTAATTAAATTAAAAAAAAACAATCAGATTTTTCTTCATTAATTTGAATTATCGCACGAAAACACAAGAACATTTTGTTCTTGTGTTTTGTATTTATTCAACTAGTATTACGGAACTGTTTTCCCATAAGGAAAAAAATGGCGTTTTGTTCCTGTGTTTTTTATCTTACCTTACAACTAGTGAGATCTAATGGCTGGCCTGTATTTGAATCGGGTGAATCTGTAAAAAAACGTTTCAAAAACTTCACAAGGCGACCTCACCTCACCTCGTAACTCCCGATCCCGTGGGAATATCGGGATAAAAAGTACCCTATGTTACTGTCTATGAATCAATGTATCCTCATACCAAGTTTCATCTAATTCGGTCCAGTAGTTTCGGAGCCAGGAGATAAAACTCGGCCAAGTGCGAGTCGGACTCGCGCACGAAGGGTTCCGTACTATAATATTCTGTTTTTAGTATTTGTTGCTATAGCGGCAACAGAAATACATCATCTGTGTAATTTTCAACTGTCTAGCTATCACGGAACATGGCCACTGTCCGTCTGTCTGTCACCAGACTGTATCAGTCTGGTGACAGACAGACGGACAGTGGAGTCTTAGTAATACGACGACCTCTGTGGCGCGTCGGGCGAACACCCGACTGCGACGCAGAAGGTTGCGGGTTCGATTCCCGCCGGGAACAAGTATTTATGCTGACCATAAATTCTTGTTTCTGGTTCTGGGTGTTTCCTATATGTATAATATGTATATATTTACAAAAAAAAAGAAGTATATAAGTAGTTTATCCGTTATCTGGCACCCATAACACAAGCATTAAGTTGCTTAGCTTGGGGCTGGATGGCGATGTGTAATATGTCCTGAAATATTTATTTATTTATAATAGGGTCCCGTTGTCACACTTTATAACCCTAAAGAACCACCGATTAGATACATACCTCCATGTTCTATACTATTTCTCGCACTCGACCTCTGCTGCACTTTGTCCATTAATAAATGATATATTGCACTGATGTGGTCGAACCTCTCCTCTTGTACTGACTGTAAAAAAACAATAAGTTATTAATAAGTGCGCCGTAAAGTACACATTACTACCAGCTCAATAAGTGAGCCGTGAAGCACACATTACTGCCCGCTCAATAGGTGAGCCGTAAAGTACCCATTACTGCCCCGCTAAGTGCGTCGTAAAGTACCCAACATTGCCCGCTAAGTGCGCCGTAAAGTACAGATTACTGTCCTACTAAGTGCGTAAAGTACCCATTAGTGCCCCGCTAAATGCGCCGTAAAGTACACATTACTACCAGCTCAATAAGTGAGCAGTAAAGCACACATTACTGCCCGCTCAATAGGTGAGCCGTAAAGTACCCATTACTGCCCCGCTAAGTGCGTCGTAAAGTACCCAACATTGCCCGCTAAGTGCGCCGTAAAGTACAGATTACTGTCCTACTAAGTGCGTAAAGTACCCATTAGTGCCCCGCTTAATAGTTGCGCCGTAAAGTACACATGACTGCCCCGCTAAATGCGCCGTAAAGTAACCAATACTGCCCCGCTAATTAACCTTAAGTACCCATTAAGAATAGAATATTAATTTTTTTAACTTATCCGCGTCCTTTTTTGAGTTTGTTGATTATTGTTTAATTCGTTTTTTTTTTTCATTTTGACTCGGTTGCGGGACTATAGCCATAAAGCCATAGCGCCGTAGAGACATACCTGCATAACGATCTGATGAGTGAGTCCGGGTAGAGTGGCCATGTGCGCGAGCACCGTGTCGTGGTGGCGGGGCGCTGGGGGCGCTGCGGGGGGGCCCTGCGGGGGGTGACACCCGCACGACCCGCGGCTGATGTCCACGCCATCTGTACGTACCTCATGTACATTACATCTGAAGGCCAATTCTCGTAAATAACATTGTTCAAATTACATTTCAATATCATTTCGATCACAAAATATTACCCACAAAGTACACAAGACAAGCAGCAAGTAGTAGACAAGCAGTATATGAGTTGTCTAGCACCCATAACACAAGTGTAGTTACTTAGCTTGGAGCTAGATGGCGATGTGTGGAATGTCCTGCAGTATTTATTTATTTATTTTATTTTTATTTATATTTATTTATTTTTATTGATGAGTTTATAATGCAGGTGTCTAGAATCTTGCTTGTGTTGAAAATATTCTTATAACATCCGTTTTGGAGCTCTACGGCGGGTCTGCAATTATGCAGCCGACTGTACATTACAACTTTCTCTATTTTTTTAAATAAACCGGCAAAGTGCGTTAAATTAAAAAAAATGAGGTGTCGCAACGCGCGATAAGGAACTTTCGTTCCAAAAAAATTTTTGAGTATATTTTCAAGAATTTTAGGTTATTTTCGTTTACTATTTTTACTTCCAAAAGGACAGGCTAAATACTTTTTTAAATTGGCCACACTTACCTAAAGGCTGTAGTTGCGTTAGCCACCTGTGTTTCGCAACCCCGCGCAAAGTCAGTCTCTTTTCAGGTTCCACCACTAACATGTGGCGAATTAGGTTTTCACATTCTAAAACCAGAAAATCACTTAAATATTAATGAAAGTCAACATGAAAGTCACGACTTTTAAATCTTTTATTGTGAAAGTCAAGACTTTCAACACTAACAGCCTGTAAATCTATAAATTAAACATGAAAGTCAAAGTTTTCACAATGAAAGCGACAGTTTTCAACTTGAAATTGACTCACCTTGTGACATAAAGTAGGGTATCCTAAACTTCCCGCTAAGAACAACGTTCCTCAATTCGTGTAATGTGTTTCCGTCGAAAGGCAGCGCTCCACAAACTAATACGTACAGTACAACGCCTAACGACTGAAAAAAATATAGAAATGATAAGACATAGTTGTTAGTAGGCTTTCAGTTTTACAATTGCATGAAAATCATAATTTTCACAATGAAATCTACAGTTTTCAGCATTAAAGTTACAATTTCACTTTTAAATGTCCATATTTACTATGAAAACCACAATTTTCAATACAAAAACCACAATTTTCACGATGTAACCTAAATTTTCAGCATGAAATTCACAATTTTCACTATGAAAACCCCAATTTTCACTACGAAAACCACAATTTTCACTATGAAAACCACAATTTTCAACATAAAAACCACGATTTCCAATATGAAAGTGTAGTGTATCAGTAACTCACCCATATATCAGCCTTAGGGCCGTCATAATGTCTCCCTTCGAACAGCTCGGGCGCCGCGTAAGGAGGTGACCCGCACCAAGTCGAGAGCGGACAACCCGCAGTGTACGAGTTGCTGAAACCGAAGTCGGCCAACTGAAAGTATTAAAAAAAACTTAACGATAAAAGAGAGTAAAAAAAAACAAAAGGGATAAATTTCAAATTTTAGCGTTTCTCTAAAGATTAGAGAGACGCTAAAAAGGTTTAAAAAGAAACCGACGTAAATTTAGTTAAATATGAGAAAAACTAGCTAAAACCTCCAACTGGTAAACTCACCAAAACTCGGTAAGATTTAGGAAAATCTGTTAATATCCAGAAAAAAAAAGCAAACTTTTGTAAAAAGAAACTAAAACCTCTCAGTAACTAACCAAAAACTATGGAAAATGTCGTTAAAATCCTGGAAAAACTAGCTAAAACCCAGTAAAAACTAGCTAAATCCCAGTAAAAACTAGCTAAACCCCAGTAAAAACTAGCTAAACCCCTGGAAAGCCTACCAAAAACTCACCTTAATATTCATATCATTGTCCAACAATAAGTTTTCCGCCTTCAAGTCCCTATGCACGACGCCGGTAGCGTGACAGTACCCAACTGCGGACAGCATTTGGGAGAATGCCCGCGCAGCTTCGTTCTCGGGCATTCGACCCCTAGATACTAGGTGATCTGGGGGGAAAAAAGGGGGGATTACGATTATCAATTATCGAAAAAAAACCGTCCAAGGGCGAGTCGGACTTGCACACGTAAGGTTCCGTACTATATCATATTCTGTTTTTAGTAATTGTTAGCAGATATACATCATCTGTGAAAATTTCAACTGTCTATCACGGTTCATGAGATACAGCCTGGTGACAAACGGACGGACAGTGGAGTCTTAGTAATAGATTTGATCTCTTATTGAATCTATATATATAAAAATCAATTGCTGTTTCTTAGTCTCGCTAAAACTCGAGAACGGCTGAACCGATTTAGATGATTCCGGTTTTGAAATGTTTGTTGTAGTCCAGGGAAGGTTTAAACGGTGAGAAAGATCGGACTTACGCGGGTGAAACCGCGGGGCGCAGCTAATTATCCTACTAATATTATAAACGTGAAAGTTTGTATGTATGGATGTCTGGATGTATGGATGTTTGTTACTCTTTAACGCAAAAACTACTGAATGGATTTTAATGAAACTTTACAATAATATACCATATATATCAGAATAGAACATAGGCTATAATTTATAAAGATATTGTGTGAATTGTCTAAAATATAATGAAAAGTGTCGAAAAATTGACAGATGTCAAAGTGACAGATGTCAAAGTGACAGATTTCAAAGTGACAGATGTCAAAGTGACAGATGTCAAAGTGACAGATGTCAAAGTGACAGATTTCAAAGTGACAGATGTCAAAGTGACAGATGTCAAAGTGACATTTAACAGATGTTAAACTGTCAATTTGACATCTGTGAGATTGCTCAGCGTTTTTCGTCATATATTTTCACTGGATCGGGACTAACGCGGGTGAAACCGTGGGGCGCAGCTAGTAGTAAATATATTTTCTTTAAAAGTACTTACATAAAAAAAAAAGTATCCAATTTTTTGTGCCTTTTCAATTTTTTTACTGTTTTTTTTTATTTAGTTATTTCGATTTAGAAACCAATCCAATGGACTGATTTAGATGAAACTCGGTATGAGGATACATTGATTTTTTGACAATAACATAGGGTACTGTTTATCCCGATATTCCCACGGGATCGGGAGTTACGCGGGGTTTAACCGCGCAGCTAATTAGGTATAAAGTTCTTACCAAATATTTCACCATTCGGCGCGTATTCTGTTACTAAATATATTGTGTGATCACTTTCCATTACCTGAAACCAAAGACAAGGAAAAACGGTAATGGCCTAGTGGTATATACCTCGACTTTCATTCCAGAAGTCGTGGGTTCCTGAATTCGGCCGGTAGTGCACTGATGGATATTTCTTCTTTTAGCGCGGTACGCATATTTTTAGATGAGATAAAATCTCTGAACTCGCGACACCGTTACGAGACGCAGCTACAGTGTGTGCATATATGCATGTACGGTCGGCAGCATAATTGCAGACCCACCGTAGAGCTCCAAAACGGCTGTTATAAGAATGTTTTCAACACGAGCAAGATTCTAGGCACCTGCTTTAGTTGAAGTTTAAAGTCTTCTAACTCATCAATTAATCAAACAAAAATTACTAGAATGCAAACATTCCAATAATAGTAATTTTCGAACTCTACCGAGGGCTGCAATTATGCAGCCGACTGTACGTACATATAGCAGACCGCGAAAATTTATCAAAGGGTGTATATCGTCAAACTTATTCATACAAAAGAAGACCGTAACAACTAGTATTTAAGCTCAAAGTCAAGTGGAGAGAGTGCGGTGACCGGTTACCGCGCCATTTTAAGGCCAGTGTGAGGCTGTCAATTTCCATACAAAAAGCGGTAACGTTTCCCCCCCCATAAACGAAGTCCGATTTTGATATTTTTTTAAAATATTCTAGATCTAATGGAAAACTAGGTTTAACCGTTTTTATTTTAAAGAAATATTGCCTAAGATAAAAGTTATTAGTATAAACTGAATTACCAAAAAAGAAAACGTATAAACCTAGAATAAGATGCAGTGAATTAGACCAAATTTATTTCATTTTGTTCAGGATAAAGGGGATAAAAACGTTACGGCCCGCAACATTATTTGAAAGCAAAATGAAGGCAATTCCGTACTTAAACTCTCTCTTAATTAATGGAATAAATAAATGAATACATACTTGATACAATCTAACAATATGCGGATGCCTAAGCCGCTTCATAATGGCTATCTCTCTGAAAGTCTTCTTCAAATTGTCTTCATCCAATCGCGACTTATCTATTATTTTTATTGCAACCTGAAACATACAAAAATATAAATTAAACAGGCAGAAGTGAAAACTGTATATCTGTGTAAAATCTCATATGTCGCGAGAACATACGCAAAAAGAGTTTTAGATGAAAAAAAAAAACGGACGACAAATAGTCGTCCGACATTTGTCGTCAGCCAAATTAAAAACAGTAGGCCCAGGCATACATTTTCGCCGCGCCGTAGAGAGGGGATAGCTGTCTACTCTCCATCCGTCTTACGCTTTTTCGATCAGGTCACGTGTTTAAGATTTTATACCCATTACAGAAAAAGTGCTCAACGCCGCTAAAGAAGTTTTCACTTCAAAAAAAGTGTGTGCGTGTAACCTTTACGCGCGATTCAAGTAAAACTTCTTTTCGAAGCGTAATTTTGAAGGAAACAAAGTAAATAATAGATTTTTGTAAAAATATCTAGTATTTTCAAAGGTTTCCGCTACTCTAACTTATAATCGAACTATCTAATTAGAGATAGAAGAATAACATCGCGGACAGTCACTAACTTCCTAATACTAATGAAGGTCTTCGGTAAAGGTGTAGTACCTCTATGCACCAACCTCTTTTTTCATTTCACAAAGTAGATAATATAGGTATGCAACCTATTAAGTCAGCTGTCATTTTGAGGAAGAAAAGTTAAGTAAAGTAAAAATATTGAATGTCAGACAAGGCTGTATAGGTTAAAAGTCTTTTGTTTCCACTTTTGGAAGAATAATTAACTGGCTACGCTCCTCGGTTTCACCCGCGTAACTCCCGATCCCGTGGGAATATCGGGATAAAAAGTAGCCTAAAGCCTTCCTCGATAAATTGACTATCCAACACAAAAATAATTTTTCAATTCGAACCAATAGTTTCTGAGATTAGCGCGTTCAAACAAACAAACAAACTCTTCAGCTTTATAATATTAGTATAGATAAAAATATTGTAAACATGAAAAAAACCTTAAATTCCAAAAAAACTTAGGTACTTAAGTACTTTTTTTTTTTTTTACTTTTTTCTGTTTTGTACCTATTTGTTGTTATAGCGACAACAGAAACACATAATCTGTGAAAATATCAACTGTCTAGCTATCACGGTACATGATATACAGCCTGGTGACAGACAGACAGACAGTGGAGTCTTAGTAATTGGGTCCCGTTTTTACCCTTTGGGTACGGAACCCTAAAAACCAACTCCAAAAAAACTACAGAAATCTGCATCATCTGTGAAAATGTCAACTGTCTAGCTATCACGGTACATGAGATACAGCCTGGTGACAGACAGACAGACGGACAGTGGGGTCTTAGTAATAGGGTCCCGTTTCTACCCTATGTATAATTCCAGGATTCCAGCTATTTACATTATCGAGTTTCATCGCAATCGGTTTAGGGATCGAGTGGAAATTTGCAATTATTTTTCGAAGGTAAAACTGTAGTAATGTCGTTTACATTCCAAGGTTTTTCTCTTTAAGGTCAAACCAAGGTTTTTAATACACTACCTGCACCCCGCGGTTTCATCCGCGTAACTCCCGATCCCGTGGGAATATCGGGATAAAAAGTACCCTATGTTACTGTCAATGAATCAATGTATCCTTATACCAAGTTTCACCTAAATCGGTCCAGTAGTTTCGGAGCATATTCAATGCAAACAAACAAATATTTCTTCTTTATAATATTAGTATAGATTCTAAGATTTGTCGTGAAGCAGTGTTGGCCCAGTGGTAGATACGTCGACTTTCATTGAATTTCATCGATTCGAACCGACGACCTTCCGAGACCGAGAATGAAAGTCGGGGTATCTACCACTAAGCCACCACCGCTCTTCCCGTAGCTACCTATAACATAAAAGTTTGCATTTGTAAGGTACGACTCGTGGAAGCCAAGCAAACAAAATATTAAAGTTTGGTTCGTTAACAATTATTCATTGTTTGCAATGGCGCCCGGGAAAGTCTCTTAAGGTTCCGCTGGTCGATCGTGTTTTCCATACAAATGAATTTAGAGTGTTATCCATTTATTATTTATGGAATTTGAAAAATCAAAAGTTAAATCTACATAACAAGTCTATATCTAGCCTATGTAGGCGACGAAATAGACAAATTATATTTATTTATATTAAATTATATTCAATTAATTATTTATATACGGAAAGTTCCTGATATTTCACCTTTAGTTGATATACAAATAGAAGACGGTCAAATTATTATAAATATTCAAAATTTATAAACTTATTAGTTTTTTTTATTATCTTTCTTTTCTTTTTTTTTTCTTTGTTTTTTTGTATATATTTTTTTTTTTATTATTTATATTAAATTATATTCAATTAAATATAATTTGTCTATTCCGTCGCCTACATGGGCTAGATATAGACTTGTTATGTAGATTTAACTTTTGATTTTTCAAATTCCATAAAGAATAAATGGATAACACTCTAAATTTATTTGTATGGAAAACACGATCGACCAGCGGAACCTTAAGACCAGTGTGAGGCTGTCAATTTCCATACAAAAAGCGGTAACGTTTTCTCCCCCATAAACGAAGTCCGATTTTGATAATTTTTGAAAATGTTCTAGATCTAATGGAAAATTAGGTTTAACTGTTTTTATTTTAAAGAAATATTGCCTAAGATAAAAGTTATTAGTATATGAATATCTATAATTTTGACTTAAAAACTTCATCGAGCGTTTCAATTGTTTTTTAATAGACTAAACTGATTTACCAAAAAAGAAAAACGTGTAAACCTAGAATAAGATGCAGTGAATTAAATGAGACCAAATTTATTTCATTTTGTGAAGGTTAAAGGGGGTAAAATGGTTACGGCCCGCAACATTATTTGAAAGCAAAATGAAAGCAATTACGTCCGAACTTAAACTCTCTCTATCGCACGATACCAGCACCCATAACACAAATCTAGTTACTTAGCTTGGGGCTAGATGGCGATGTGTGGAATGTCCTGCAATACTTATTTACAATAAAAAAATAATCTATCTATGATCTTTTTAAATGACCTGATTATTTTAAAAACATTAAATAGGTAATTTCCATAATAATATTTTTATATGGTAACACAAATACAAAATATTTATATTGGAAACCGATCAAAGAAATTCTGTCTGTTTGTTGTGTCAATCCAAACCAACGTACGGAGAAAAATATTGTTTAAGTAAATACATATTGATGGTGGATTTTTTTCTTTTTTGGAATAATATTATGAGAAGTTACAGTTAGGATACTAGTTATGCCCTTTGGTTTCTCTATAAAACAAGTTTGGAGGATATATATCCGATATAATATCAAACGGTTTCTTGTGTTAAATTTCAATACAAAAAATTGTTTACAAATTTGATGAAATAAGTAATTTCTCCATCCTAAATGTAGATGGCGTTGGAGTAGAGTTATAACATACTCGCTAATAGTAAGTTTAGGTATTAACGTTTTGGGAAGTTTCTGAGTCGTATAAAGCGGGAGCCGGATGAGAGGTGTCACCACTGTGCCAGTCTGTGTGATACGGCACATCACACCTTGGCCCTGTGTCCGGCGTGGGCTGAACCGCGGCGTGCCCTCGTCGCGGTGGTCGGAAGTGATCTGCCGGCCGTCGTGCGCGCTATGGTCGACAGCGACGAGTCATGGCAGGCGACGACAAAGGAGGAAGCCGAGCGAGTGAGGGAGGTGATGTCCTCCGACCCTGCCCGGTCCCGACGCAATAGGAGGAGGGTCAGGAATGACCATCTCCCACCGTAAGCGGCCTATGGCGGCGGACTCGGGGGAGTTCGTCGCCAGAACATAAGTAGGCCCGAGATGGCGCATGGCGGCGGCGTGTCCTGCGCCGCCTCTCGAGACGGTTTTTTCCCTGTGAAGGGTTTTTTCGCGGAAGGGTCTTTAGACCAGTCACCCCAGGGGGAAGTAGTTGTATGTGCAAACAGTTCCTACTTCCTCCTGGATTACGGTGAAGAGAAGGACACCGAGGAGTTTTAGTGGCCGCCTACCATCTCAGGCCAGCAGGGAGCCCCACACATCCCCGCCGCTCCCCCCGGAGCGGTGGGAAGGTGCTTAAAGCGCATTTCTCCTCGATAAAAAAAAGTTATTAACGTTTAAAGTTTAGGTATGTACTTTAATCCATTACAATCATTACATAATCTAAACTAAAAGAAAATCACAATCATTAAATAGGTTTAGGTATTAATAAAATTAATGAAAGCCATTGACTGATTAAAATTTATAAGAAGATTTTATCTCTTTGAGTTTATTTTTCCTGATGTAGTTTATGATTTTATGTTTATAATTGATTTTTCTGATTTATAACAAGAGTTTATGTTTTTGAGTTGTATTTTGTGATTTTTGAAGTGAAAACTTCTTATGGCGCTTTGGGCACTTTTGTGGGTGAGCATTTTCAGCCGTTCTCGCGACAGATTTTGACGCGACAGATGAGATTTTATTTGTGTTAGTCTTTTTGTTTATTTTTTTTTTTAGTTTTTGTAAATATTTTTTGATGTTTATAAAACATAGGTATGGAAACGGGATACCTACGGCACTGCAAAAACTTTTCATCGAATTTTGTTTCTTCGAATACTTTTCATCGATATCTCTATACTGCGACGCCTTATTACATCGATGTATTGTTACTGCGATGTAACGTTACATCTAAAAACTATTCTGCGAAGGATTTTACTGCAAAAATACCATACTGCAAAGACTTGTTTAATCGACATCTTGTTACTTCGAACCTTATATAAAATAATTAAATTTAAATTATGTCATGAGAAATATAGGGTTGTCGGAGAATACTGAGGGATACCTATTTCACTCCCAAAAGATTCGCGGGTTTTTTTCGATTTCGCGTTATTTTTTTAGTAAGATCCTAAATCTAAAAAAAAATATTTTTGCATAGCAGACATTGTTTTTAGGTTTTTTTGTTTCTAAACCTTTATTAATGGTCCTTTATTTAAAAAAAAATAGGACGGCATCTCTCCGACTATCCTGTATAATAACAAAAATGCAATAATCCTAGCACGACGAGGATGATCAACACGTGCCTTGCCTAGTTATTTTTTAAATTAATGTTATTACAATAACTGTTGCAAAACAAAAAAAACCTAAAAAAAATTCTACAATGCAAAAATATTTATTTTAAATTTAAAAAAAAAAACCCTATAAAAATAACGCAAAAACGAAAAAAAATACCGCGAAACTTTTGGGGATGAATGAGATACCCTTTGGTATGAGGTACCTAATTTTTACTTCACTTCTAAGACCACCATGTATTTTTCATGACATATTTTTAATTTAATTAACTTTAGTAAAGGTCGCAGTAACAAGATGTCGATTAAACAAGTCTTCGCAGTACGGTATTTTCGCAGTAAAATACCACGCAGAATAGTTTTTTGATGTAACGTTACATCGCAGTAACAATACATCAATTTAGTAAGGCGTCGCAGTATAGAGATATCGATGAAAAGTATTCAAAGAAACAAAATTCAATGAAAAGTTTTTCGCAGTGACGTAGGTATCCCTTCTGAGATTACCCCCAACATACATACATACAAACTTGTTAGCAACGTTACCTCTTTATAATATACTAGCGACCCGCCCCGGCTTCGCACGGCTATATTATGCATGTATTATACACATAACCCTTCCTCTTGAATCACTCTATCTATTTAAAAAGCCACATCAAAATCCGTTGCGTAGTTTTAAAGATTTAAGCATACAAAGGGATATAGGGACAGAGAAAGCGACTTTGTTTTATACTATGTATGTAGTGATGAAGTCTAAAGTTACAGATATAGATTATTAACATAACAGAGTTCCTGTATTTTAAAACCTCTTTTTCATAAAATTGTATAATTTCCTTGAAACTTTAGACAATTTATGTAAGAAAAAGTGTACAAAAGACGGTGTTGGCTTAGTGGTAGATACGTCGACTTTCATTCCAAGGGTCTTGGGTCGAACCCGGCCATGCACCAATGGATATTTCTTAGAAGAAATATATATGCGCTAATTGACATTGCTCTTACGGTGAAGGAAAACATTGTGATGAAACCCGCGGCTTAGTTGGCTCCAGAAGTATTGACAAGTTCTATCCTCTGGACATGGTCGACTGAGCCGAGAGGGTGATATAGGTGCTGGAAATAGTCTACTCCATTGAAACGCAAAAAGGACCCAGCTAAAGAGATATAGTTATAAATATTGCAGGACATTCCACACATCGCCATCTAGCCCCAAGCTAAGTAACTACACTTGTGTTATGGGTGCTAGACAAATGATATACTACTTATATACTTTTCTTTTGTAAATGTATACTTATAATACATAGAAACAACCAGACCACAGACAAATATCTAAGCATAAATCCTTGTCTGAGGCGGGAATCGAACCCGCAACCCTGTGTTTGGCAGTCCGGCATGGTGACCATTGTGCCAACTGGGTCCGTAATATAATGAAAGTAAATTAATAAGGTGTAATAATGATTTTTCTTGTTCTTTCTCGACAAAGTTCAGGATTGACGGACAAGACTTACTTTGACACTTTTTAACTAGAATAATGTAATTTGACATTGGCTCTATGAACATGTTCAGCGGAGGGATTCATTTGAAAAAAAAACACTGAGACCCGAGTAAATATGTTTTGAAGATTTATATAGTCTGCTATTTATTATTATGTAATATTTAGTTAAAAACTATAGGTAAGAGTGTTAAGGGATTTTTTTGTTGAATAGCTTCTAATTTCAAGGACATTTTAGTATTTTTACATGCTTTTTAACAATCTATGTTCTAATAAGTTGGAATAATTTGTTACAAAAATTGATAATTTATGTTTGTGATGACAAAATACTTGTTTTTCCGTCAGAAATCGGTCTAAAATTAAAAAAAATCCTAATTGATATTTCGTGTATGGTATTTTTCCTTTTTTGTAGTAAAATAAAATTATAATCCGACAAAATAAAGTGTGTATAAACTTCATTAGAGTTTGAGTAAATATTGTTACTATAGATAAAGTCGTGTTATGTTATTTTTTGTACAATAACTTATGTTATCAAGGTCTCGTGAATTCTAAAGGTATTATTCGTATAATTTTGATGTTTTTAAGGTCTGTAGAGGCGAGTGAACCTTGAAGTTCGGCGGTCGAAAGCCTTCGTCTAAAGTGGAAAAAACCATCGAAGATCCAACTTGATAAACATGAAGAGAACACGGAACGATCTTACCTTCCATGGTACTGGATATCAACACTAATTCACACCAATTTAACACTAAAAACACTGTAGAAATACGTTTCTATTATTTACCCACCTTGCTTTTGGTGAGAACATGTGTAGCTAGTTTTACGACAGCGAAATTTCCCGTTCCAATTGTCTTTTCAAGTTCATAATTCCCGACACACACAAGCTGATCAATCGGGAAATGCTTGCTTTTATGCATTGGCTTTACATTATTAGCCATTTTAGTGAAAAACTTGTGAAAATCAGCCCGGACGATCCGTCCATCGGGCGATTCTCAGTAACTGAAGTTAGTTCCGCCTGCTTGCCGCTGCGGCGCTAGTGCGCCTACGTCATTCGGGAAGGGACGATCAACTGCGTACAAACATGTTTCATTATCAAACTATTATTTAATTAAAATTGATTTAACTATAACCGCTCAAAACGTTTCATAACATTGGTAATTTACAGTTCTGCATCTCACCATGACATCACATCTGTCAGATTAATATTGACAGGCGGTGTTATCAGTGATTCTGTTATCAAAACGTACGAGTATAATTGAACGTCCCTCGCACATGACAAATAGGACTCTATTCACAAGGTTTACGCGAGTTATTCCCTCTCGCTCGCGGTAATTCATTTATAGTGTGTTAGAGGGAGATAGGTAGATCGGTGGTCGTCAGTAAGCTGTCGTAGTGACGTCAGGGGTGGTGCTGACGTCACGCGCGGCAATTTCAAACCACTAGACGGAGTGGGGACGCACGTCAGTGACACAATATCGATTTTTTTCACGATAGATAGAACAAAGAGATGTGCCTTACGTTTTTAGGGACATTTAATTAATTATTATTTTAAATAGAATGCATTTTCTTTATTTGTGCATCATTTCTATCGCAACGTAAAGGACCTAAATGCGTTATTTCCAGTTATTTCGATGACAACAAAAAAATGGAAATAAAACCCTTTTCTTGCAGTCGGGTGAAAATTCAAACTTACGCATTTTCTTATTAGATTAATTATAATACCTCTATAGAAAATAAGCTGTTTGCCTTCTAATCGACATAGGAGTTAATTAATTAGGTACTTAAGCTTTTGTGTACAATTTATGGAACCTAATTTTATGAGAACAAAAGAATAGTCCAAATATTAGAAAAAACTTTTTAAAAATCGACTAAATCGACTACTTCCTACTAGAAGCTTTAACTTCTAATTCAAACCTTATCTATGAATGTTCTTATGAATATTTTATTGATAAAATACCAACTCCGCAGTTTACTATCTTCTTAGAATGAAATGGCCATTCATTTCATTGGAGCCATTCAGTTTATTCATTCTGAAACGCTGAAAAACAACGCCATCTACTTTCGAAACTTTGTACTAATCAAAATCACAATCTTTCATTTCAAAGTAGTGATATCTAGCGGATTTCATTAAAACTAAGTCGTAAAGTTAGAACCTTAGTTCGTACAAAATTGTAAACGAAAAATTGATAACAGCGTCATCTGTTACTTTACTTTGCAACCTGTTAGTGACATCTAGCGGATTTTATTACAACTACGTTGAAAGTTAACACCTTGATTAGTAATAGTTTTCGGTACTTCTAAAAGATGGCGCTATTATTACATTTTGCTTAATCAGGATAAATCAAACCAGTAACTCCAAGTTGCAATTTATATTTATTCGTATCAATGGCTTAGTTATTACAAAAGAAATATCATACAATGCAGTTAATTTGCTAAAATTTGTTTATTCATTTTTTTCTTTTACTATTTGTAAAAGGGAAGAGACATTTTGGTATAATTTTGAAAGTAATTCCTTGCCACTACGGACACCATTGTTTTATTGCTTTTTTGTGTTTTTATTTAAGAGAGCTCGTTTGTAGGGTTCCGTAGTCCTAACAAGGGAATCATGGAACCTATAGTTTCACCAAATCCGTCTGCGGCTTAGCTCAGATACTATTAGTAAGTACTAGAAAGCTGTAATTTAGTATGTATACAAATGAAAAATGATAAATTAAAATCTAAAAAAAATATTATGGTAGGTATATATTCAACATGTAAAACAGGAATTATTTATTTTAAAACAGATATTAAATTTAGAAAGAATATCAAAATAACTGCATCAAGCAAAATTCATTGTTAGTTTTTTTAACTTTTTCCACCAGCAAGGTCTTGTAAACCCTTTGTATCAGGTAGTTTAGGGGTGTCCGGGACTTTTGGGACCTCTGGCTTGGGGACATCTACCCCGGAGGGGACTTTCAATCCCCCTGGAAGATCAGCTAACACTGCAGCTGATAACAGCATTATCATGCAGGCTAACAGCTGAAAGAAAAAGTTATTGATAAATATAGCGACCCGCTCCGGCTTCGCACGGCTATATTATGCATGTATTATACATATAAACCTTCCTCTTGAATCACTATATCTATTAAAAAAACCCGCATCAAAATCCGTTGCGGAGTTTTAAAGATTTAAGCATACAAAGGGATATAGGGACAGAGAAAGCGACTTAGTTTTATACTATTCAGTTTCAGTTCAAAATATTCTTTATTTATCATATAAAAACCTAATCCTATACAATTCAGACACAGTCTAATTGTAGGTATCCTAATTAAGTAATGACTAATCAGGCTAAAGCACCTCCATAAGTCTCAGTTAAATAATGTTTACTTACATTTTAAAACATGAAGTTATTTACTCACAAACGAGATAACAAGTAAATAGTTATAAATAACGTCATGATATAAGCCTTTTGTGCCAGACTTATTTTTGAACAGTAATGTTTTTGACCACTTAACACATTTTTGAATTTTTCTTTACCTAAAGTTCACAAAAACAGCAACTTTAAATAAAGTTGAATATGTGAATCTAAGATTATAATAATATAATATGTTTTGCTAACAGAAAACAATAATTATTGTGAACGGCATTCATGAGAAATCAAAATTTTAAGATAAGGTACCCTCAATTATAGGAAAAAGCTCGAACGTTGTTCACTTGATCGGCGCGAGCGCGTCATCGCTTCGAGTCGACGCGGACGTCACGATCGAGTTTTATACTATTGATAGTGATGATGTAGTGAAGAGCTGACAAATTTATAAAGGGAAAAATAACAACACTTTGCAGTTTTGCATTCCGTTTTGTAGTTTGGCTGCCCGACTAAAGATTTTGTGTTGTTATTTTTCCCTTAAAACAGGACCCTATTACTAAGACTCCACTGTCTGTCTGTCTGTCTGTCACCAGGCTGTATCTCATGTACCGTGATAGCTAGACAGTTGACATTTTCACAGATTATGTATTTCTGTTGCCGCTATAACAACAAATACTAAAAACGGTGTCGGCGTTTTATTTCTTATTATAAACTATCCAATTGCAGATATTTTACACATTCTTTTTTTTTCAAAATAGACTTTATTCATATTCTGAATTTTCCACATTATTAAATTTCCTGTCAGAGATGGGGTCCAAAACAGAATATAATTGTACGGAACCCCTCGAGCGCGAGCCCGACTTGCACTTGGCCGGTATGTACCAGTGCAGTATTGTTAAAATCGTCCCGTTCTTACATTTTAAGTATGGAATCCTAACGCGACGAAATAAGAGCTTCGTCCTACAAAATCTGTTAAATAAGTATTGCAGGACATTCCACACATCGCCATCTAGCCCCAAGCTAAGTAACTACACTTGTGTTATGGGTGCTAGACAACTCATATAGCTACTTATATACTTTTCTTTTTTAAATTATATACTTATAATACATAGAAACAACCAGACCACAGACAAATATCCAAGCATAAATACATGTCTGAGGCGGGAATCGAACCCGCAACCCTGTGCCAACTGGGTCGTGGGTGTTAAGGTGAAAGGGTACCTGCGCTCTCTCCATACAAACTGTTTCCTCCTTGGATAATGACACCAGCACAAATATTTTTGTGCCATAAAACCTATAACTGCCATGACTATGCCCTATGTTTTGTTTTTTTTTTTCATTTTCTAATTATCATAGAAATAAAAAAAATAAAAATAAGAAAACAAAAATAGGGGCATGTTTATGGCTGTTATAAGTTTTATGCACCAAAAATATTTGCTCTAGTGTTATCCAGGGAGGAAACAGTCGACTACGTTTGTAATAGTTTGTATGGAGAAAGCCCATGGTACCCTTTCCTCTTAAGAATCAAACTCACCACAACTCGAGACATGGTCTTCAGATCTTCAGAAAGGCTTCAGTGATGTAGAACATTCGATCGCATTCATTTTATACACGACGCAATAATAATTATAAAGGTCCTATCTACTTCAATAATTGACATTCAATTACATAAATGACTATGTTTTGCCTAAGACTTCGTTCGTGTTGAAGTAGAAAATGGTTCTAACAGGAGTTTTAATTTTCTATCATAGTACGGGATCCCTATATGGACGACCTTCATCAAGCTGTTTAATGGACGAAAAGTATTTAATATCAAATTTAATAGGTCAAAAAATATATTGCAAATGGGTTGCCTAAAAAAATTCTGTCCAGATTATTATTTTTTGTTTTTAGACTTTTTACTGGTTTGGTTAATAGATAAATTCCGTACCAATTAAATACATAATCTTTATTTAAACATAACTATAATTCATTAACCAGACCAATGCAAAAGACTAGTATCGATTTACCTGCCTGCCTGTCACGGGAAAAAATAGGCAATCTGACGTTTGCATATTCTATATGCTTTATACTTTCTATTGTTATGGAATTTGTCTCTTAAACAAGCCAGTGAAAGGGTTAAAATTTAATTGTTAATTAATCATATTCTGGACTGACATTTTTTAGGCAACCCATTTGCAATACATATATTTATTGACATATTTAATTTGATATAAAATATGTACTTTCATCCATTGAACAGCTCGATGAAGGTCGTTCTTAAAGGGATCTCCGACTATTAGGATTTTTGATTAGAACAATACAGTAACTTCTCATAATTGACAATTATTTTATAGCCAAAATGTTCTAGTTCTTACCATTTAGAATTCTACGTCCCTATTCCCTGTGGAGGCCGTGTCCTAAAAGTGCATGACATCTCTAAAGCTTAAAAACCTTCTAATAGTACTAATATAGTACGGTTACTTTCGAGACATTTCAATTTTAAAGAGTATTTGCATTGCACCAAGCTGTATATAAAATCGGAGTGAGATTTCAAACATGACGTGTCAAAATAAAATGTAATATAAATCAAACGACTAAGAAGTATTTTTTATCAACTTCGGAGGAAATCACCCTCAAAATAACTTCCTACTCCTTTTTAACCCCGTTAGGGGATGAATTTCAATAAAATACGAAACACGTGTTTCATCAATTCTGTTAAAGAATGTTTATACAAGAAGTAGATTGGACCAAGGAATCACGTTGTCCCATACAAACTTTGCCCCCCATTTTCACCCCCTAAGGTGTAGAATTTCGGAAAATCCATTCCTATCGGATGCCTACGTTATACAAAGAACACACCCTCCAAGTTTCAGGTCTCTACAATCAGTGGTTTAGGCTGTGCGTTGATCCGTCAGTCAGTCAGGACAAAGCATTTTATATGTATAGATAGATAGAAGACTTAGATGTCAATTAAAATGGAAATAATCACTTTTGTAGGTATAAGGGCCCACTGTAAGTTCAGACTTAATCGACACTCTTACGATGCTGTAATTTTTTTTGACGTGATAACGTCTTTTAAATCGATGAAAACCTGCACTCACAAATATACGGGCGAAAGTTTTACGTGACAACAACTGTGCTCGAGTGGAAGGAACGCGTGCCTTTCACTTTTTATGTCTGTCTCTCTCGCTCTTAGGCGGGCTAACCATGCCCGCGTGCCTCTCACTCGCTCTCATTGTGAGCGCATAACGTGAGCGGAGCGTAACGCAGTTTCTTGAAGTGTCACCCGGCAAACCAATTTATAAGACGTTGTCACGTCAAAAAGTGTGACGTCATGTCACGTTACCGTTATTGACAAGGTAACCACAGCAAAGTATTAAAGTATAAGCATACATAGGGACAGACAGCGGGAAGCGACTTTGTTTTATATATTGTCGGAGATCCCTATAAGGACAACCTATAGATTAATTAAATTGTTAATTAATCATCATATTCTGGACTGAAATTTTTTAGGCAACCCATTTGCAATATATTTATTGGTCTATTTAATCACTACATAGTATAAAACAAAGTCGCTTTCTCTGTCCCTATATCCCTATGTATGCTTAAATCTTTAAATCTACGCAACGGATTTTGATGCGATGTTTTTTTAATAGATAGAGTGATTCAAGAGGAAGGTTTATATGTATAATACATGCACAATATAGCCATGCGAAGCCGGGACGGGTCGCTAGTTTGATATAAAATACTTTTCATCCATTAAACAGATCGATGAAGGTCGTTCCTAAAGGGATCCCGTACAATACTACTAGCTGTTGCCCGCGACTTCGTTCGCGTTCTGGTTTTGTTTTATTTAGAAAACCTAGCATTTTCGATCGGTCAACAGTTCAGTCAAGGGTCTGTATTAGCCCTTAGAATGATCAATGGAGGATTGGAGGATCTCTTCAATTTATAATTGTTATAATTTCTTTACCAATTACATTTTATAATTACTACACGTGTATTAGAATTCTATTGTATTTGATACAATTGAATTAGTTTACGTCATAGGCAGACCCCACTTTCCCCCTGGGCACTCTGGGCAAGTGCCCGGGCCCTGGGCACTTGCCCAGAGTGCCCAGGGGCATAGTTCCTGACAGATCCTAAACGATGTTTATTATCGACTAGCTGTCGCGGCAAACGTTGCTTTGCCATATAGAATATCACTAAATAGTATAAAATAAAGTCACTTTTCGCCGTCCATATTTCCCTTTGTACGTTTAGATCTTTAAAACAACGCAACGGATTTTGATGCGGTTTTTTTTATAGATAGAGTGATTTAAGAGGAAGGTTTATATGTATAATACATGTATAATATAGCCGTGCGAAGCCGGGACAGGTCCCTGGTAAAAAAAAATGTATACTAAAGTAAATCCTATATATTTTTCGCACCCTTAGTTATACAACAATAGTACATTCGATACAAGTGTGGAAAATTGGTCTTTGCATAGAGGCGGTTTAACACGCGCGAGCGGTACGCGAGTGCGTTTACAAAGCCGAGATACAAAGATCAATTCCACACGCGTATCGTACGACGTTTTTTTATCACAGTTAATACAGCGAATAAAAAAAAGACTTGTTAAAATAATATTTTTTTTTAAGAATTTGAGGTTGTTTACTATTTTTTTTTGGCAATATTTTTTTGTTAATTACACTCCTGAACGGCCAGGCAAAAGACTTTTAACCTATACTTTTAACCTCGTCTGATATACAATATTTTTTTAGGGTTTTTCCATTTGTTTTTGCGTCGGGGGTTAAAAACAGAATATAATGGTAAGAATTAAAATTATATTATATAAGTCAAAAAAAATAAAAATAAAAACAAAACTCAATTTCTGTTTTCAAAGACGTTTAACGTAAAATTATCGTTCGATAACAGACTTTTTATCACAGTTGCTCATAAAGTGGATCTTATTAAACCGCTTTTAGGCTCATAATGCAACGTATTATACACGCGTGCGATAAAAAAAAATCCAACTAGTGCTAAAATAATACGCTATCCCGATATGTCAAATACGTATCTCACTGCTAATGACATATTAGGTACTTAGATTAAACATTCTTAATTTATCATAGGTTATACTGTTTTGATGTACTTATAGAAAAAAGGTACAATCAAAGAGTTTTTAAGCATTGCTGGCTTAAAACTCTTTGTTGGTACCTTTTTTCTTCTTTTCAAAAGGTTGTCTCTAGAGTCTGAACGATAATTTTACGTGTTAACGTCTTTGAAAATAATTAAAAATTGTGTATTGGAATGTAATTAACAAAAAATAGTAAACATAACCTAAAATTCTTAAAAACTTTTTATTATTTTAACAAGTCTTTTTTTATTCGCAACTGTGATAAAAAACGTCGTACGATACAGGTGTGGATTGCTCATTCCATCTCGGCTTTTGCCACGCTCGCGTTCCGCTCGCGCGTCATAAACCGCCTCTATGGAATGATCAACTTTCCACACTTGTATCGCAATGTACTATTAGAGGCAACCTTTTGAAAAGAAGAAAAAAGGTACCAACTTTTTTCTATACATCAAAACAGTATAACCCAGATATAATAAGAATGTTTCATCTACCTAACATGTAATTAGCAGTAATATACGTATTTAACTAATCGGGATAATCGGGATATTGGATAATTTAAAATCGCACACGTGTATAATACGTTGCATTATGAGCCTAGCGGTTTAATAAGATCCACTTTATTAATGTTTTTCGTTTTTTATATTTTTTTATATCTACTTTTTTTTGTAAATAATCGTCGCGACACCACACTGTTCAATGCGAAATAGAAAGACGAAACGAAAATAACTGGATTTCTTTCTATGCAAAACGTGTCGTTACATCTTTTGGTCTTAACTTTTTCCGTCTCTTTTTTCGCAACGCAAGATAAGGAACTTCGCTCCAAAAAAAATGTGTAAACTAAGTATCAGTGTCTTTTATTATGGGCGTTTATTTTAACGCGGTAACAATGTAATCTGAATTGATGATTAATCTATACTTACTAATATTATAAAGCTGAAGAGTTTGTTTGTTTGAACTAAGGAACTACTGGTTCGAATTGAATAAATATTTTTGTGTTGGTCAGTCCATTTTTCTAGAAGGCTACTTTTTATTTTGATATTTCCACGGGATCGAGACTTACGCGAGTAAAACCGCGGGGTGCAGCTAGTAGATAAATAAATGAATGATGATCATAATACCTAAATCAGAATTTTTTATGGCATACCGGGAAACTTTGATGTCACAGAATTAAACGTTAAATAGATAAACGTTGACATACTAGAATTCACAAGTAGTATGCTATACATACCTACATATAACTATGCTTTCCGTCGTGTCTAGTCACTATAACACAAGCCTAGTTGCTTAGGCTGGAGCGCTCACTCACTAAATCGTTTCCATTCTTCCTCCCTCCCTCTCTATAAAAGAAAATCTTCTATCCGTGGTCTAGTCACGATAGCACAAGCCTAGCTGCTTAGGTTGGGGCACTCACACACTCAATTCCCACTCAGTAAAGGTACATATTTAATATTTATAACTATTATATCTGTCGCGTCTAGTCACTATAACACAAGCCTAGTTGCTTAGACTGGAGCACACGCTCACTCACTCACTCAATCGTTCCCACCCTTCCTTCGAAAGAAAGAAAATTATTTAAGTCTTCTATTTCGTCACTCGTCACCATAACACAAGAATGGTCCACACTCACTCCCTCTCTACTTAAGACCAAATTAATAACACTATATTTTATTAAACAATATGAAACAAACATGCGACGCGTGATGTTTACCGCTCGCATGCGAGTGTGACAGCCCTGAACTTGGGCACTGGCCGAGCCAGTATAGACCGGTTTCTCTCCGTAGGGTAAATGTAGGTAATGGGGATCACTTAAGCGAAAATGAAAAAAAAAGCAAATCTATGAATCAACTATTTATTACTCTGTTCTTATTATAAACTTTACTTTACTAACTATCGATTGAGATCAACTTTAATCACTTTGGTTTATTAGTTTTAGTACAATAGAATATTTAAAAAAAAATAACTTTGATCCCGATTGTCAACTTGGGTTGGCAATGGTGATCAGTATGTGGGCAATGGTGATCAACACATATTGCAAACATTTACACATATCATTTATACATATCATTTTCCTGGCATAACACATCCGTGTTCACGTCTGACGTCGAAGTATGATTGGAGTCCTGCAGAATTTCCTTCTTAACCTTGTCACGACTACCCTTCTGTGGCTTGATTTTCTTTCCTGTTCTTTTTCCTTCGTTTTTCACAGCGTTGGCCTACTATGTAGGTAATTGGGATCACCCGACTCCGATTACCTACATAGGCCATAAAACGGAAAAAAAAATTTTGGCGAGAAGTTATAGGTAATAATAACAATATGGCTGTTGAATTGCATGCTAAAATGCTACGACTATTACACATTACAAGTACAGAAATAAATATTTGTTATTTTGTAATTTACCTTCGTATTTCTTAACTCGAAAAGTTAGATGTAAATGGCGCGAAATCTACACACACCCATAACTCGCCAACGCGCCGCGCTCGCGCACGGGTGTGACGTCATGCTAGCATGTACTTATGTTTGGATCGGTCGGTCGCGTTCGGTTTTTGTTATTTTGAGGTGATCACCATTGCCTACTGACTCCCATTGCCTACATTTCCCCTATGATGTTCCGCCAGTGCTCAGGCACACACGCGCGTCAAGCTTGTAGTAGTGGACTTGTCATAGAGCCTTGTATGACACATTAGTCTCTGGTTGTATTATTTACTCATGCACGGTAAAAACAATTATCTCAAATCAAAGCAACTTGCTTTATTTTAACGCAAATCTTGTTTTCCATATAAGGGAGACAATATTTACTTAAATACATAATAAAATATTGTTAAAAATATTGCATTCATCTAAATCAAGTATATTGTTTATACAATTATACTCGGTTTTGTTCTTCTAATAACATAATCTACTTGTACCGACAAACCGTATTAATTTGTTTTAATACTTCGGTTTACTTGGACCCACAAAATGGATGTATCGTTATAATATTTGTAGTTTACTTGTTGCAACAATATTGATATTCTCACTTTAAGAAACTTTTTCAATTTGTTTCAATTTAATATCGCTTACTTTTTTCAATAATATTGATATTCTTACATCAAAATCTTATTCAATTTGTTCCAATTTTATGGTTGTACTTGTTTCAATAATATAGTATCTCAATGAACAAAATGACAATACGATAATCTTGACTCAAGTGTAACGTTATACTTATTTTGAAACTTTGTCTGTTTCATTCAAATAATGTATTTCTTAGTCTGAAAATTTCTTATTCTTAATCGAAGTTATATATTATTATAATCAATAAAAATATTTACTTGGATGGAGAATTATGATTTTTCAGCAGAGAATTGGGTTTATTTTAAAATAACATTAGAAAATTGTTAATGCGGAGTTTTAGAATCTTTTTTCCCTCTAAAAACTAGTTTTGGTAGATGGCGCTCTAATCTATGTCGGAAACATTTTTGGTCAAGAAACATGACCAAAAATAATTTCTGACTCAGATTAGAGCGCCATTTATCGAAACTAGTTTTTAGAAAGAAAAAATATTCTAAAACTCCACATTACCAATTTTCCAATGTTATTTTAAAATAAACCCTACAATACAACCTACAATCCTACAACCTACAATAGCTGTATTGTATTTTAGTAAATGATAGTCATTTTATATTACATATATTTTATTATAATAACAAAAATTATCATGGACTCTAACACAAATCAAAATTATTAAATAATTAATATTTCTCAAAATCTATTATAGTATAATTTAAGTGAACAATTATTACACTTTTCTTATAATCTATTCAAAGTCGTTGTAGTGGACTCTAACACTAAACAAAATTCTTATTAATACAATTTTCACATAATCTGTTCATAGTAATTTCAGTGTACCTACTCTAAAAATGACCAGTTCTCAGACACACAACAATTTGTATACAGGGTGATTTTTTTACATGGATATTATAGCCCTGAAGGCTCATGTAAATTCACCCTGTATATTTGATCTTTAATACACTTTGCACACACACTTTGATCTTTAATAATATTTTGGTTAACTTCAAGAAATAAAGTTGCCCTTGTTAGCAACTTCTTGAATAATACGAGGCATTAGCGAATAACACTCTATTCTTTCTATAAAACTTAGGTCACTAGTCTTTCCTACATTAAAAGACTGTAAATGAGAACAATATCCTAAAGTTTTTAGGTACAATAATTTTATCGATTTTATAGAATAAAGGGACATCATTTTCATATTTATAAACTAAAAACAGTTGTAGTTATCGTACTTCACTCCGTTAATTTCGTACCAAGTACAAAGTTCCTTCAATGTATCGGGGCACGATATCAAGGTGGAAAAATAGCCAATATTTCTTCTGTTATCTGAAATAAAAATCAGAATTCATCATCATCATCATATCAGCCACAGCACAAGAAGTCCATTGCTGAACATAGGCCTCCCCCAAACACTTCCAAACCGATGGGTCCCCACGATCTTAATCAGCATCAAACACAGTGTATTATCTACACTACAACACCTTAGCATGTCAAAAACCAAATACCTACCTACACATAGAACAGGTAGATCAAAGTTGTCATGAACCCTTAAAGTTAGAAAGGCTAGTCTTAGTATTGTACATAACTTACTAATCAAATAATCGACTATTTGTGGCGGCATACCTATTCCTTTTAGTGAGCAATTCTTTTACCTTTTCTCCTTGTTGGTCCATATCAAAATGCCATAAATTTATAGAATGAATGATATTTCGTTTATACTTGCAAAATATTTTTTAAGCATGATCTCCTCAACTGGCAAAAGACACATATTCTGTCGCGAGCAAATATAAACTAAGAAAATCAAATTACTTACAAAACAGTTGCGCCGACGACGGCGGTAGACGTAATTGATTCACAATTCGCACCAAAAAGAATGCAATATTTATTAGCAAATCGTTCGTTCGCACAAGTTTCACACTTTTAGTCGTTTTTCACGTCGTATAGTCGTTGCATCAGAAGAATGAGAGGAATCAGAATCCCCGTTAAAGGTGGACGCAGATTGATATGCGCTGAACGCATAAACCCATGAAGAAAAGTGATGCAATTACAGTGTTACCCAGTCCTAATTTTATTTTACCCCATTTTGATTGTTCGGTGTTGGGTAGGTCTAAAGTGCGGTTCACGTAAATCAATCTGCCTCTGACTTCTTATAGAAAATCGTAGTCATTTTTAGGGTTCCGTCTCAAAAGGTAAAAATGGAACCCTTATAAGATCACTCTCTTGTTTATAAAAAAAATATTATATTTTCATATGGAGTTTGGGCAAGAACGAGACAACAACGTCATGTCATGCTACAGTTTTATTTTCAATAAATAAAGTGTAAATGAAAATCGAAAACGAAAATCTTCTCCTTCACGCAAAAACTACTGAACCGATTGCAATGAATCTCGATAAGTAGATATCTGGAGACATAGACTAACATATTAAAGGCTACTTTTAATCTCGATATTTCTACGGGATCGGGACTTACGCAGGTGAAGCCGCGGGGCGCAGCTAGTAATTGAATAATTTCTGCCTTTACCCAGTGAACAATAAATACTCGAAAATTCCATATTATAACAAGTTTCGCTTCAGTACTATTAAATTATTGGTATAGTACCCAAAAGTGTGCAATATTTCCACAAACTGGCTACACTGAAATTGTGTATTGTTATCAACACAACAACTTTGCTTAATCTAATATTTGCAGTCTTATTTTAAAATAGACACAATTTTAAATGAAGACGATGCACAACTTTGGATTGTATAAAAAATGATATTCTTCAATTTACAAAACATTTTGTTTCGTCGTCCTAATTTTATAAATAAATTGTATTGACTGAACATAGATTGATTCTCAAATGAACAATACTTGAAGTGTCAGAAGAAATTAAAAGAAAGTTTCGTTTAACATTTTATTTTATTAAAATAAGTATACGTTCTGTATAGTTGCAATGTTTACATAATTGTAACTCTAATAATATTTTTTCTTAGTTTAATCATGTGCTACGTTTCTGTGAAGAATCTGCTTATATTGACTTTAAAACTAAAAAGTCTTTTATTGAATAATTCAACGCATTTTCAAAAAAAAATAAACATTATTATTCCAAGAAAATAAGATTCTTGTTTCAATAGTACTAGATATTACTAGTTATGATAAAATAAATTATAGATCTGATAATATTACAGCATTAAGTCAACGCAGCGGTGTTTTTCAGGCAGAGAATTGTTATTTTTTCGAAACAAAATTTTTGTTATCTTAATTTTACACTAATTACTTATTACAAGAGAAAACAACGACAATATTTATTTTTATATTTAAGTAAATTGAAGCAGTTCAATTGACAATTTATGGTTATTTTAAGTAAATATTGTCTTACGAGGGCTAACAATATTTTTTGACTTGTTTAAACAATTCTTTTTTTACCGTTTGCGTGACGTGTGCGTCTCGGCTAGTTATTATGACGCAAACGCAGTCAAGACGCGCTGCATAAGAATACGGCAATCGGGCCGCAGTGTCTATCGGGCCGCAGTGTGATCTAAGCTACCGGCCTTATCACTCGCCCTGCACACACAATAAATGTATAGATTTGTATATGTCATAGTTTGTGTCACATTTAAAAAAAATCGTACATTGTGTTTTTGACGTGTAGTGACAAAATTCAATTGATTTTTAAAAGGTAAGTCAGCACATTTGCAAAATTAGATACTGAATATACACGGTAATAAAAAATTAAATTAAAAATTTAAAAAACCCCCGACACAAAATAATAAAAATAGTATGAACGTAAAAAGCCTAAAACAAGCAAAAAAAATCTATAAAAAGAAAAAGCCACAAAAAGAACAAAAAAGGTATAAACGTGAAACCCTACAAAAAGAAAAAAATAACCTCGAAATTATGATTCTACTACGTAAGTACATGTGAATTTTTTTGATTAAATATTGTCGCGTCGGGGGACCGCTCTTTTTCGAGTCAATTTAATATAATGTTAACATTTTTATTTTAGCATTTTATCACTAGTAATTCTTAATACTTTAACATTTTCGTTGAAATTTTAATATCATTTTACTTAGGAAGGTGTTTCTATAGGTAAAGAGCGGTCCCCCGACGCGACAATATTTAATCAAAAAAATTCACATGTACTTACGTAGTAGAATCATAATTTCGAGGTTATTTTTTTCTTTTTGTAGGGTTTCACGTTTATACCTTTTTTGTTCTTTTTGTGGCTTTTTCTTTTTATACATTTTTTTTTGCTTGTTTTAGGCTTTTTACGTTCATACTATTTTTATTATTTTGTGTCGGGGGTTTTTTAAATTTTTAATTTAATTTTTTATTTCATCCTTTTTGTAGGGAGGGACTTTTTAATTTTTTTATTTTATTTCTTTATTTTCTTGCGATTTATGATTCAGATAATTTGGTGTAAACAATAACTATTATTAATTTATAGTTAACTAGCGACCCGCTCCGGCTTCGCACGGCTATATTATGCATGTATTATACATATAAACCTTCCTCTTGAATCACTCTATCTATTTAAAAAAACCGCATCAAAATCCGGTGCGTAGATTTAAAGATTAAAGCATACAAATGGATATAGGGACAGAGAAAGCGACTTTGTTTTATACTATGTAGTGAAGATTATTTTTAACCCTAAACAGTTTTTTTAATTAAAGGTATTCTTTTTCAATTTTTTCCTTTAGATATTCAACTTTTACAACTACAAGTAGGTATTTCATAGCTATTAAATATTAGAACTACCTAAGTATACATAGAAGAAGACGTCTAGATCTAGGTTATCTATACATCTTCTCTAATATATATAAATTACGTGTCACGTTGTTTGTGCGCGATGGACTCCTAAACTAGGTACTTAACCGATTTTAATGAAATTTGCACACCGTGTGCAGTTTGATCTAACTTCGGATCGGATCGGGAGTTATGCGGGTGAAACCGCGGAGCACAGCTACTAATATAATAAAAAAATGGAAAGAAAAGTAAAAAAGATCCAAACGAAGCCAAAAAACTCAAATTAACTTGATACTCGGGCATATCTACTAACATTCGGTTGTTAATCCTGAGTATTATCCCCCATAACTTTTAGACGGCTGAACCGATTTTGATCAAACATAGATATTTGTAATGTACGAGTCATGCCCTTTCATTTGATACCCCACTCGAGTATATCTACTTACATTCGGTTTTTGATCCTGACTTTCATCCCCCATAACTTTAAGACGGCTGAACCGATTTTGATCAAACATAGCTAAGAACACTCCCGACTAACTTATCTTTCAAACAAAAAAAACTAAATCAAAATCGGTTCATCCGTTTGGGAGCTACGATGCCACAGACAGACACACACACACACATACACACACACACACACACACACACACAGACACGTCAAACTTATAACACCCCGTCGTTTTTGCGTCGGGGGTTAAAAAAGAAATCTTTGATTCAAGAAAATATGCGTTTATATATGCACTATGCAGTAAAATGTCTCGATTTAAGACAATATATTTACTTGAATTTTAAGAAAATATAAAATTTAACTAATATAAACTGCTTCAAATCAAAATGACACCATCGGTTACATCAATTAAAGAAACTCTTCAATTGAGAATATGATTATCTTCGTTTCAAGAAATTGATTTTCAAAAACGTCAAAAAAAGGGAATTGTGTCTTTCAGCCAAGATAGCAGACTTGTTGTCCTAACTGCTGCATACTTGGAATGAAGAAATATTTTCTTAAACGAAGGAAACACTTGACATTAACATAAAATTGGTTGAAAACATCGAGTGTCTAGTTTCAAGACGATCATTTTGTAGTCAAGATAACTTAAATCTTGTTAGAATATATCATAAAATTGACTGAATACTACCATTGTATTTGCACAAAATATAAGCTTGTTGCCTCGAACTATTTCCTGATTCCCATTAGCTAAATTAATATATTAACCTAAGCAACTGTTTTTTTAATACAAGATTTCGAACATCTCAAATAAAATATATAAGATAATTGGATGAAAATTGAAGGTATTCTTGACAATATCAGTTTTATGGTCCCATCGTGAAGAAAGCATGAAACTTGGCATGAACGTAGCTGTCATATATGTGCTTCAATTTCGATATGGAAGCACGTCGAGAAATTATTGTTTCCCCCCCTTTTTTGTGCCAAATTAGAGTTTTTTGCATTTTGTATGAAAACGGTTCAAACTACAACCAAACTGTCAATGAGCAATATGATCCTCATTAAATTCACTACAATAATTACCTTGGAAGTATGTAGATCGGACTTATAGTTTAGAAGCTGTAAAGTGATTTTAACGTCCCCTCGACCCTGTTTTGTATCAACCCTTATGAGTTATTTGATTTTATTATAAAAACGATTAAAGCTACATCAAAACTATTTTTAAGGAAAAATGCTTCTTTAAAAACATCAAAACTGTCAATGACCAATTTGTTTTTCATTACATTCCCTTTAATAATTGTCTTGGAAGTATGTTGGTAGGACTACATCAAAACTATTTTTAAGGAAAAATGCTTCTTCAAAAACATCAAAACTGTCAATGACTAATTTGTTTTTCATTAAATTCTCTTTAATAATTGTCTTGGAAGTATGTTGATAGGACTTATAATTTTCGAAATATGCTTACTTTTCTTTCAATTCGGCCAGTAAAAATGGACACAAAAACGCTATACATCGAAAAAGTGCATGAAATATATTTTTTTAATATGTTATTAGACCCTCCGAGAGTAGTCTATACCTGAGTTTTCATACTTGAGAACCCTGGGCTTCTCCTATGGTGCTACGTAATTCTGGCACGTGTTTTAGTTTTTTAGGAAAACCTACCCCTTGAAAGCGTTTTCCAGGTATTTTTGTTTTATATGTTTGTTTAATAATTGTCAATTACATACTCTAGCACGTTTTTTATAAAGAAATTTAAAAAATAACTATTCAGAATAATGTTTTCATAATTAAACAAAATTCAACTTTAAGAAACAGTAAACTATTTCTTTGTTTCTGAGAAAACTGTCAATCCTAGCAGCACCACTTTGGAATCAAAGTAAAGATAATTTTAGTATCTACAAATGTATACCTAATGACTTTTCCTCTAGGACCATTACTTGAGCCGGTACAGGTCTAGGAAAATGACACTATCGATAAGTTTTCACGTTTTGAAAATAATTGCACATCTTTGACAACCCGTATCTCCGCAACTAATATATCTAGAGTAGTAATATTAGGCTCAAATTATAGACAATTTAGTATTCATGAATTTTGTTTCTATTCAATATACCTGAAAAACGCTTCCTTATGGTAGTTTTTGCAAAAAAACTGAATCAACTGCCAGAATTTTAGGTAAAAAAATTTGGTGGGGTCATTTTCGAAGGCATGTACCGGCTGAACCAATAGTCCTATAGGAAAAATTATTAGAAATACATTTGTAGCTACTAAAATTACCTTTAAATTGATTCCAAAGTGGTGCTGGTAGGATTGACAGTTTTCTCAGAAACAAAGAAAATAGTTTACTGTTTCTTAAAGTTGAATTTTGTTGAATGATGAAAACATTATTCTGAATAGTTATTTTTAAATTTCTTTATAAAAAACGTGCTAGAGTATAAAATTGACAATTAATAAACAAACATATAAAACAAAAATACCTGGAAAACGCTTTCAAGGGGTAGTTTTTTCTAAAAAACTAAAACACGTGCCAAAATTACGTAGCACCATAGGAGAAGCCTAGGGTTTTCAAGGATGAAAACTCAGGTATAGACTACTCTCGGAGGGTCTAATAACATATTAAAAAAATATATTTCATGCGCTTTTTCGATGTATAGCGTTTTTGTGTCTATTGTTACTGGCCGAATTGAAAGAAAAGTAAGCATATTTCGAAAATTATAAGTCCTATCAACATACTTCCAAGACAATTATTATAGAGAATTTAATGAAAAACAAATTGGTCATTGACAGTTTTGATGTAGCTTTAATCGTTTTTATAATAAAATCAAATAACTCATAAGGGTTGATACAAAACAGGGTCGAGGGGGCGTTAAAATCACTTTACAGCTTTTAAACTATAAATCCGATCTACATACTTCCAAGGTAATTATTGTAGTGAATTTAATGAGGATTATATTGCTCATTGACAGTTTGGTTGTAGTTTGAACCGTTTTCATACAAAATGCAAAAATCTCTAATTTGACACAAAAAAGGGGGGGTAAGGGGGGGAAACAATAATTTCTCGACGTGCTTCCATATCGAAATTGAAGCACATATATGACAGCTACGTTCATGCCAAGTTTCATGCTTTCTTCACGATGGGACCGTATTTTACGTTAAGGACCTGGACTAGTAGGTACTTACAAATTGAACGTTCGACTCGGCCGATAAATTTGCCGAAGTTGGGAAAGTGTGTAGGTATTTCATGATAGGTAGGTACTTGACTACTTACTAGGTATAGTTTAGGAAGTGTGTACTTACCTACGTTACCTACTTCGCGACAATGAAGCATACTCTGAACTTTACATTTCTTTAATTTACTCATCTTTCACAATTTAAAAAATAAATAAGAAGGTATAAGTCTGGGCACGTTAGGTACCTACGTAAGTACCAACACAAAACAATGTCCGTCAAAAAAATTGGCACTATCATAGCGTCCGTAAAAAAACATAAGTATGGATACCTAGCTAAATAACTAATCGAGTAGGTACGGGCGGCTGCATAATTGCAGTCCCACCGTAGAGCTTCAAAACGGCTGTTATAAGCATGTTATAAAAACGTTTTCAATACAAGCAAGATTCTAGGCACCTGCTTTAGTTGAAGTATAAAGTCTTCTAACTCAATCAAACAAAAATATTAGAATGAAAACATGCCAATAATATAGTATTTTTTGAACTCTACCGGGGGCTGCAATTATGCAGCCGACTGTACCTATCTAAAGACAAGCGTCCTTGCGCAGTATGAAAATATAAGTAGGTACTTAGGTAAGTTTTTGAAAAAATAGCAGTATTCAACAAAAACTTGGCAATATTCTAGCGTCCATTAGCCAAACGAATATATACTCGTATTATTTCAGAAAACAAGGTTCGAATAGGGAGCATAATGAATCGTAAGCAAAAATCCGTGCGAGAGCGCAGCGCGACGCGGCCTTCCCGTCTGAAAGCCAGCGGCATACTGGCCGCGCCCACCGGGGCGTCACAGACTACTAAATAGTTATTACCGGCTTTCGAGCTACCGGTCGCCTTCATTGGTGAAAACTGTTGATTGTTACGAATGTGTTTAGTTTTTCTCAAAAGTGCTGAGATAGAATTGTAGGTGAGATATTTACCGACATTTTGGTATAAATTTGAGCCAAAAATTCCTTATAATTTTGAAGCTACCCTAAAATTAAGAATTAAAACTAGTCTAGCTTTGAAATGACAAGGAATTTTTCGTCTCAAATAACCCCAAAATATCGGTAAATATCTCACCTACAATTCCCTCTCAGCACTTTTGAGAAAAACAAAACACACTCGTTACAATCAACAAAGTTAGTTGTAAGCGGCGGGTATTTCTTAGGCGCGTTGCGTTTGGCAGCATTAGCCGCCTACGGATGGTAAACAAAAATATTCTCTAGGTACATAAAAAAAGAGATTTAATAATATGTTTGAATATAAAATATTAACAGGGTTAGTAGCAACTTGTCATAAACGCAAGCTCATCACGCATTTCACAACTCGTTATTTTAGCACTTAGTCATTTTCACAACTGGTTATTTTCGCAACTCGCCATTTTTGCAACTCATCACACTAAGTGGGGGGAAGAAGACGAGTTGCGAATGCGTAACTAGCTTGCGTTTATGACGAATTGCTACTTTTAATTAAAAAAATATTACAATGAAGTAAATAGCAGGTAACTAATTGAAAATTTTATTTATCATAGTAATGAATATTGATTGGCGGAAATTTTGCGCATTTTGAATGGAATGATGTTAAAACAGTTGTCTAAACGCAACAAACTCTTTAATACAAAGGACTGAGTTAAGCCGTGGTTAGGTTGTTGTGTGGCTGACTGTACATAATTATAATCAATACACTAAAAATAAAATAAAAGTAGCAATTTAATGAGGTAATCATTGCGGTATGGTTAGGATCTAAACGTTATAAACGAGTGTAGGAGTAGGGGAGGGTAGGTGAGGGGTAAGGGAAGTAGGGGTCACAAAAAATATTTAGTTTGGAACTTAAAATTCAACACATTACCCACTCACTTACGCCCCACCTTAGCTCTCCCCTTTTATAAACCCCAGCTCCCCTTTTCCCTACCCCCCCCTACCAATGACGAGTTTGCGTTTATGACGAGTTGTTACCAATCCACTACTAAAAGTGTGTTTAAACATTTAGCCTTTTCACAATACCTTACATTTATGTTGTTTTTATCCAGAAGGTAAATGATGTATGGTGTATGTAATCTTGTCCTGTACACAGGCTAACAAAAATAATAGTAGATTATGCATCAAGGGCATAAAGCAATGTTTTATGTTGTGGGTGGCATATTGAACCCCGAGTGTAACAAGGGACTCTCGGGTTGAGGTGAGTTTAAAGTTTTAAAGTTAAGTAGAGTCCTGAGTGAAGCGAGGGGTTCAAGCCGCCCAAGACGAAGACATGCTTTATCCCGAGGTGCATACTCTACTTTTCATACCGTCAGGCCAATTTTTTTTAAATACTTGTGTTGGGCAGTTCCCTGGCCACTTAAAAAAAAATGGGGCAATTGCAATGATAATATGGTAGCATGATGGTAAATATTTGGTAGGTATTATTGGCAAAACCTATTTGCTTAGACCTAACGTAACAATCAAAATAAAAAACATAAATCGTGGCCTGCTAGATTTTTGTAGACCAATCAAATTACTTATTATAAATAAAACCTATTTGCTGAGACCTTCAAAATTAAAACCAAGAATTTTCACACGAATTTCAACGATCCAAATTCAAATCACTTTATTCCCTTGGGAGTTTCATACAACATTATCTCCCTTGGGAATAAAGTCTTGCTTTAAGTTGAGGTTAATAGGGCTTTAATCCGTGATTAAAGTGCTGCAGGTGTAAAAATAAATTTAATTAAAAAATTATAATTCAAGAATAAACAAAGTCGCTTTCTATAATCTGTCTGTCCCTGTGTATGCTTAGATCTGATCTGATCTGATACTCATTAAAACAGATAAGATACTTCTAATCACCTACTTTTATTTTATCTTATTTTTTGCAAATCATCTTGTTGTGGAAACAATTTGAAAAATAGGTCATTTTTTTCTCACCAGTTCTGGTGCAGCTGGTAACTGCAAAACCTTCCACTTAGTTACAAAGTCATGTACGTCAGTATATTCCAGCTCATGTCGAACTTGCACAGTCTTGTTCCATTTATCTTTGACTTCTTTCCACGGTTCGTTAAGTATTATTATTCAGCCATTCAACATCCTCCTCATGAATACCTGAAATAAATAAAGACTATAAACAAGTATCTATTTATTAATATTCTTTATTTCAACCAATTCAATCTTGGTCCACATCACAACATCATTGCAATATACAAATATCCACTGTTAAACATAGGTCTCCCCTATCAAATCCCACAGCAGCAGCAGCAGATCAGACTCAAGTCTACATATATCCACCGAGCCACACCTCACCTCACTAGTTAAGTGTTAGCACCTAGTTACTGTACTTAATTGTACGGGGTTGCGGTCGTTCCACACCACTCCTATGGTTATCACTCAAGAACAATTCTACCTCAGTAGCCATCAGCACTATTTTACTATCATTAAATTATTTATTACTTATGGTCCTATTTTATTAATCCATATCCTTTTAGGGGGTTGTTGCACTTATCAATTCGAACAAGTTTTACTATGGGGATGGGGGTAAGCTAGATTTCAATTGATTTGATTTAAATTAATAATACTCACTTATTTATAATAAAAGTAAATAAATGACGGATTACAATGTCAGTCAATCTGTTCTTTCTTTTACTGTCCAGTTTTCCATGAGTGGCATAGTAATTTATAATACTTTTCCCGCAGGGAGATGTTTCTAGCAGTGTCTTTAGGTCGAAATCAGGAAAACTCTCGATTTGTGGTTAGGCCCGGGAACACATCATTTAGTGATATTGTTAAGTCTCCAGTTTCTTCTACTACCAGAGTATCCACACTTGCCGTTTCACTTACAGTTGCAGTAGTAGCCTAAAATTTTTAAATATACTTATCATTAAAAATTAGAAAACAAAAAATTAGATTACAAAATTGTATCCAAAGAAGAACTCTTCGCCTAATTCCCTTGGTTGTATCACAGTATAAGTATCTGGGAAGGTACAGTAAGCAAAAGTGTGGTACCTATCCCAAGTACTTCGCAGTCCTGGAACTTATTTTCGCAAAACTGGAACTACCATATTATTGCTATGACAGGATCGGAGTATCAAGTTAGGTAAATCCTGGTTTGGCAAAGCAATTTAGGTATGTACTAATTAGGTAGGTACTTAAGTACTTTGACCAATACGACGGAAAATTTGTAAGAAGGTACTTAGGTATACACATTCAAGTACTTAGACCTTTGGAGAGTGCACCACTGATTTAGGCATCCTGAAGCATTTAGAAGATTGGTAGGAAGGTAGGTAGGTACTCACTGCGGAACTCTTCAGTAAATTCGTTTGGCATTTGCCATCACGCCAATAAGGTGTCAACGTCGTGAACGTCGAACTCCTCCATTTTCCACTCCATTTCACTAACTAGCTTTGCAATAACCACTGGTGGATAATTTTTTTCCTTACTGACAAGTCACAGGCAACCGGAAGAAAGAAACAAACACAACCGCAACTCAAGCGCATTCATTCACTTTTATGTGAAATTATGAACATCATAATTTTAGTTCAAAGTAACTAAGTTGTTTTGAACCATCACATCGATTTGCTTTAAATAAAAAAAAATCGATAATATTTCTTAAAATAAAAAAATCTATTTGAGTTGATGCGAGATTATTTTGAAATAAGAAAATCAAGTCTTGTGTGGGATCAGCAAATTATGTCACTTAAGAGCATCGTTATTTTAGATAAAAGTAAAATATTGTTTTGAATCACCACCACCCACCACATTGATTTTATTTAACTAAATAATTATTACATTCGTATAAGTTTATTTTAATTGTTTGTTCAAAATACAAAAAAAATTGAGCGGATACTAGGTTATTTGAAACAAGAAAATCTTATCTTGGATGAAGTCAGTCAATATATTTATTGAGAGCATCTAAGGTTTTTTAGATGAAGACATCGACTTTCTTGAATTGAATAAACATTTCATCCGCTTAATTTTATTGCAAGTTTTTATTTAAATAAAAATAAATTTAATCTGATACCGAATTTTTATAAAACAAATATTTTACAGTATTAAAACGATCACATTGGATAATTTCATTTAAAATAGGATTCATTGTATTGCAACAACAAAATTTACTTCAGATTAAAGTAATATTATTGAATTAAATTAAGAAAATCACGATTTCAATGTGATTTTGTAGTATTTTATTTTAAAGTATATTATTTAGGCTCAAGAAAAAATGTTCAAGACAACAGTAACTCTTAACTGAATTAAACTTAAAGAATCTTTTTTTTCCGTGTATAATCTTAATAAATCGCTCTCAATATCGATCTTGAGTGCGTATCAATCGAGTGAGTCTTGAGATGCGGTCACTATCTTAAGTTAGGCGTTAATTAATAGATAAATCTCAAGTTTTAACCAAGCTGATATCGCTCTTGAGATTTGAAACTGATCTTGAGAGCGACATTGAATGACAGTAACGCTTTGTTCTTACCTTGAATGGTATGTTCTTACCCTATGGTAGATAGTGTCGTCATATTTTGCTGTCAACTTGTTTTTAATGTGAATTTTTTTACAAAATGTAAGATTTTACTACTAAATAATTATTTAAATGCGAATGATTTGTTCAAAAAGTCATTAGCATAAAATATCATCATAATAATTGATTTCTGACAAAATTTGTTCTAGCTCCATGTTCCTGAACTAAAAAACTAACGAAACACCAAACTTATGTCATGTATGACCCGCAATCAGACTTGAGTTCACGAAACTACATCTTGAGACATATCTTGAGAGCTGAGTTTGATTTATTAATACGGTATCACTCAAGTGATACGTCGCTCTTTAATCGCGATAGGTTTATTAATCAGCAACAACTCAAGAGCAAACTCAAGATTGAAATCGATATTGAGTTCGGTTTATTAATACGGACCTTAGGGATTTTAATTTTCAAGTAGCGGTTTTTTTGCCGGATATTGCTTCTATTAATTATTACTATATACAAAAATGACACCCGAGTTAATTCTGCACGAAAACGAAGGAATTATAATTCTTTTACGAAAAATTTGTATGAAACTTGTATGAAAAACCTAATTATCTCTTAAACGGCAAGGATAACCGTAATATCCTTACAGGTGGTTATAGTACTCATTATTTATGATTTTTTGGCATACTCCAGAAAACAGAAATCATGCCGATTTTTAAAAAAAAATGATCGAAATATATTTATTTATTTTTACATTTAAAATGTTTCCTTTTAGTGTATCAGCTAAGAATATCGTTATAAAGAGTGTTATTGATCCAAATATTATGAAAATAATATAAAAAACAAGATAAGATTAAATCCAAATATTTTTTAAATCTTGAACCGTGTCGTTGAGAACATCTTATTTGTTAGCTCTCTAAACTTTTTAAAATTAAAGTGGTGAAAAGTGCGATTGTAAGTGTAAAAGTTATATAAAACTGTGCGTAGACAGAAGACGTGTTCAGTGTTGTTTATGCTAAGAAAATCACAACAATACTCGCCTACCACTTGGCGCTCAGCTGATTTTGTATCTTTTTCTGTAGTGAATTTATTTTCTTGAACATTATGAGTTGTGCGGCCTGCTTTATGGTCATCACTTCGGATGAAAACTTCATACGATGTACAGAGAAAGTGTGCGGTAAAATATACCATTTACCGTGTGCTGGTAAACGATCGGATGATGATGCATCTACATGGGTATGCCCGGAGTGTAGCTGCTCTCGTAAGAAAGGAGGTGACAACACTCTTACACCTGTGGGCTCTTCGAAGAAATTGACGCGTGACCCAAACGTTACGCATCGCAAAAGACAACCTCCCTCCTCGGTTTCGGAAATCTCGCCGTCGAGGAAGTTCGAAGTTGAAACGGAACACCATGAATCGTCTTTGGCGCTCGAGATGCGTTCTATGCGTAAAGAGATAACGTCATTGAAATATCAACTTCAAAATGCAGTAGCTATAATATCAAAGTATTAGAAAACTATGTTTCGTCAGTTGAAATGTTACATACAAAATTTAGTCAACTGGAACCCTCTTCTTCTACCACACACACACCTCTGCTTGAACGAGAGTAGACAAATTTTAATGATCACTCTTCGCAAACGCCTCCAGTTCAAAAACTTATGAAACCTAAGAATACATTTTCAAGTAAACTTAAGTCGAAGAAAACGCCTACTAAAAAAGTTAAAGCAACTCCCTCCGTGCATTCAGCCGATGTTGCTCCGTATAAAATATCAGGCTCCAGCGACAATACCAATAAAGCGGCATATTCTACGGAACATCAAGTCCAGAATATAAAACCACGACGACACATGTCCCTATGTGGTACCGCGGGTCCTGAAATCACAACTTTGAAAGCAGTGAATCCGCGTAAGCACATTCATTTGTGGAACATGGAGTCAAATGCCGAGGAAGTACGTCAGTACATGTCCCATCTCTGCTCTAACGGAACCTGCACGGTGGAGGAGCTATCCCCCAGAGGCGATTACAAGTCATATAAGATCGGAGTCCCTGAGGCTTCTTATGATTTGTGTATGTCTATCGATGTTTGGCCTGTAAACGCAAGAATAAAGCAATGGGTACAATATAAGAAGAGATCCGTGGGGCCGGCTAGTACACAGCAGCCCTTTCGTAGTGCAGCCCCCCTCCAGTAGGGAAACTGTAATACATATTTTTTATCAAAATGTGCGAGGCTTAAAAACTAAATTGCCAACCTTTCGCAACAATTTGAGCCTATTAGAACACAACTTGGTAGCACTGACAGAAACATACCTCGACAACTCAGTTGGGGATGCAATGGTTATTTCTGGAGATTGGAGTATACTTAGACGCGACAGGAAATCACCCTGTGGTGGAGTCTTGTTGGCGGCACGCCCACCGATAGTTTTACGTCGTCGGGCGGATTTGGAAACCAACTCCGGTGAAGACCTCTGGGCGAGTTTTATATGGCACGGTCGCTCCTTCTTCGTCTGCGTCGTATATATGAAACCATCATCAATCGATAGTGATTATATGGCGTTCTTTTGTAACGTAGAGAATATTATTAACAATTTAAAGGGATCTGTATTGATATTAGGCGATCTAAATTTAAATAGCGCAACTGTATCTATATTGAATTATTATTGTTATTTCTTATCTTACTGTAGTATGACTGAGAAGAATGTGGTGCATAACGTGAATGGAGGTATGCTCGATGTTGTGCTGGTCCGGGAGAGTACTAATGAACGTGAAGTTTTGGTAGCGTCTACGGAGGGGTTGGTCAAAATCGACCTTTATCACCCACCGCTTGACATAGAGGTAAGAGCAAATGCTGTTCAAGCGGGCGTGAGTGAGATAGGGTGCTTAGTCGACTTTAAATTTAAATTTTAAAGTAGCTCTGGATAATTTTTTTATTTCACATTGGGCTACTGATGAAGTGGTGCCATTTATTGGCAACAAAAGAACATCAACTTCAGAAAATATCATTCATTCACTGTTGATAATTCCAACAAGGTTGTCTCAAGGATTGATGAAGAAGTGTCATGCTCAGCACACGAGGAAGCAGATACGAAGATTGTATACCATGCATGTAGCATCAACTATCAGCAGAAATAGTAATAAGAAGTGCTGATACCGATATTGCGGTTATAATGCTTGGTAACATGCATCACCTTCGACTAAGCACTCGCGCTCGCACCTACAGCGGACTTTCAATATGTCTGGCAAGATGTAAAAACCATTAAAACTGTCCGGCTATTGGGGTAACATTTTTATATAGGTCCCCAAGTAACATATATAAAATTCAGCTTTTATACTATAACGAAAGTATAATTATAATTTATTAGTAAAGTTTAGGGGTGTCTGGCAGGGGGTAGCAACTGTCATAAGTGTCCGGCAATGGATAGCGAGATTTCTAAAGTTATCCCGAAGAAAATATAAAAAAATTGAGCTTTATAGGTACTTTAACGAATTTAAGCTACTATTTTATACACCTTTACTACCTGTTACCTGCCGAAGTAACCACAACCCAAATTCTATAGTCGCTGGTCGTTCTTACCTGTGTAGGAGACATGCATAGAAAAACTTTCAGCTTTTATAAAATAACGAAGGTCTGGCCGTCGTGGGCTCTTGGGCTAGAAAGAATCGTGGACAAAATTATGACATCACATCTGAAAAATTGATAACAGCGCCATCTGTTACTTTACTTTGCAACCTGTTAGTGACATCTAGCGGATTTTACAACTACGATGAAAGTTAACACCTTGATTACAGGTAATAGTTTTCGGTACTTCTAAAAGATGGCGCTATTATTAATTTTAAAATATTGCCTAATCAGGATAAATTACAAGTTGCAATTTATATAATACTAGCTGCGCTCCGCGGTTTCACCCGCGTAACTCCCGATCCCGTGGGAATATCGGGATAAAAAGTAGCCTATATCCTTCCTCGATATCTATCCTACCCTAGACTATCCAACACAAAAATATTTTTTCAAATCGAACCAGTAGTTCCTGAGAAGCGCGTTCAAACAAACAAAAAAACAAACAAACTCTTCAGCTTTATAATATTAGTATAGTATAGATTCGTATCAATGGCTAAGTTATTACAAAAGAAATACTAGTAGTTCGCCCCGAACTGAGACCTCACGAGTTTTTTTCAGCGATTATTATATTTCAGCGTAAAGTACTAAAATCATCACTACATAGTATAAAACAAAGTAGCTTTCCTTGTCCCTATATCCCTTTGTATGCTTAAATCTTTAAAACTACCTAACGGATTTTGATGCGGTTTTTTTAAATAGATAAAGTAATTCAAGAGGAAGGTTTTTAGATATAATACATGCGAAGCCGGGGCGGGTCGCTAGTGTATAATATAACGACCAAAGACTCCAAATACCTACGACAGGTCTATCTTATTTGAATGATTCGTGCCTAGTATCGCTATTATCTGACATTGGATGATTTAGAGAATCCAAACACGATAGGCATAACTTGTTGTTGTTGTTAAGTTCTAAAAACATAGGTCCAGCTCAATCATCACACCCTGGACAATGGACATCTGTTGACTCTTTATTTTTACTCAAGACATTTTTAATGTGTCCAACATAATATCCAGAAGATAGTACTTAATTCCTTTCCTTCCTTCCTTATGTATCTATTTATCATAATCTTACGCAAGAGGAAACGAGAAGACAAGCTCGAGAACGAGAATATATCAGAGAAGTTTGAGACCAATATTATGTCCTGTAATAAGTAAATATAACAAATAAATTAAAAAATTGAAAAAAAAAACACAAATTTAATAATAATCAGAGTCTCTAGATCGGCTAGAACCGAACATTCATACTATTTGATACTATCCACCACTATTTATTGTAAAACAGCACATGATTATGAAATAAATAATTATAGGAAATGAAGCAAAGAGAGTTCGGACGATTTGGGGTAAAGAATATACACTTTATAAAAACCAAAACACAAGGGCCTCAGTCAGTGGTACAAAAACGTCAACCATTTTAGATTGAAAAGTTATCTCCTTTGTTTCCGTTCTGGTGGATTAGAGAAAGAGAAGTAAAATTGCGGAAGGTGCATGTCTTTCTGATGACTAATAATTATAAAATCATTAATCCATTTTTAATCTTAATAACACAAAGATATGTTAAAGCACGGAACACTCTTACTTTATTATTTATGTAAGTAGGTATGGTTCTAAAGAATTTCTGAGAATCATATTTTTTTAGACAATGACAAGAAGAAAACCTGACAATGTCATTTTTGAAACCGAAAAGAAAGTTTAAGCATTTTTCGTCTCTGATAATAATGGGTCTAAAAAAATTTTTTGTTAATAGAAAATAACATTTTATTTTATTTTCTATTTTTTATATGGATTTTTTTATGAATCGTGTTTTGTTTTGTTTTTTTAAACTATTAATTTATTTTATACTTTTTGGTCTTTGATAACGAAATATGTTAGATCAGACCCTGGTTGCCATTGAAAGACAAACTACTCGTCAAGACGATTCTAACGAGCCCAAACTCGACGGGGTTGTGTCGTTTCATTGTGAAGTTCCTATGACCACCTTCCAGTTCCATCATCAGACCCTGGTTAGTATTGAAAGACAAACTACTCGTCAAGACGATTCTAACGAGCCCAAACTCGATGGGGTTGTGTCGTTTCATTGCGAAGTTCCTATGACCACCTTCCATTTCCATCATCAGACCCTGGTTACCATTGAAAAACAAACTACTCGTCAAAGCGATTCTTGACGAGTAGTTTGAATGAATGAACTATGAAGTATGGATAATGAGATAACTCCTGCAGATTCTATCCAGCTCATCATCATCAGATCAGTTCCATGGTACCATATTATTGTCACCAAAGTTACGCCCTTTCATTTGATACCCCACTCGGATATATTTGCCCTATAGTTTGTGTGCCATAAAGGTAGATCCCCTTTTGGACCCCCTATCTCCGTAACCCCCAGACCGATCCTGCTCATGTTCGAACTTAAAAATTCTATGAACCACAACTACTTGTATACCAAAAATCATGAAGATCAGAGCAACGGTACTCAAGTTATCGTCGAACAAACATACGAGCGACCGACCCGTCTCAACACTAGACCTCTCTCGCTTCGCTCGTTCGGTCAATCATACAATGCAGTTAATTTGCTTAAATTACAGTGTTTTTTTTTTTTTTAAACAAAAATGTTTACATCTTTCTATATATATAAAAGAAAGTTGTGTTAGTTACACTTTTTATAACTCGAGAACGGCTGAACCGATTTGGCTAAAAATTGATGGAGAGGTAGCTCAGAACCAGGAGAAGGACATAGGATACCTACTTACTTTTTTTATTCATTTTTTTTTTTTTTTTTTTTTTTTTTTTTCGATATTCAAACGAGATCGGGATTTACGCAGGTGAAATTAAATATACGTAACTACGAAATATTCTTTTTTTTTCGATATCAAACGAAATCGGGACTTACGCGGGTGAAATAAAATATCGATGGTTTCCGCAACAAAGGGCGTATCTCCATTTTGCATACTTTTGGCAATGAGCAAAAAACAAAATAAAAAAAAATATTTCTTAAATATCTTTTTTGTTTTTATACTTATAAAAAAAAGTGCTAGGAAGAAATTTCTTAGTTTTTTGCGGGCTTTGGCCTCGCTTAATTAGGGAACTGTACGAGTCTTAGTTTAGAAGTTAGCTAGGGCGTAAATCCTTGAAAATGAAAAAAATTGGTAGTTACACCCCACAAATATACAGTCTGGCAAAAAGTACCTACAGTAAAAGCCATATAAGCCTAAACCATTTGTAGTATAAACCTTTTTTGTTTCAGAATTTGTAAATACGCCGTATTATTTATACTAATAAATGACTAAACTAGCAAAATATTAACCTGATAGGAGTACATTTTACTTAGATGCGAGCCCCAACTCACAAAAATTAACTCCGCTTCGCAACGTGGAACATGGGCACGCTAGCCGGACGCGCGAGGGAGCTGGCTGACGTACTTTCCAGGCGAAAAGTGGCCGTTACGTTTCTGTAGGAGACTCGATGGAAAGGCAGCAGATCCCGGCACATTAGGAGCGGCTAAAAGCTGATCTACATGGGTCCTGGTGGAGAGAACAGGGTGGCTATGGTGCTCGCTGAGGGGTTGCATGACTGTATCTTGGAGATAAAACGCTCTAGCAACCGACATATGGCCGTGAAGGTGCTTATTGAGGGGGTTGTAACCTACTTGGTAAGCGATGCTGATAAAGTATTGTTTTGGAACAAACTCGGCGAGGTCCTTGGGGCCATCTTGTTGTCACAGGGGATCGTTTTGGGTGGTGATCTGAACGATCATGTGGGCGAGATGAGCGTGTTCATGGAAGCTACAGCAGTTGAAATGCGGAAGGGGAAGAAATCCTATGTACGTGTGCCCCTGCCGACCTGGCCCTCGTGAACACTTACTTCAAAAAGAAGCCCGACTACTTGATCACCTATAGGAGTGAGAGGCACGCTACCCAAATCGATTTCTATCACTAGGAAACATCATATCGGCAACGTGGCTAACTGCAAAGTCATTCCTGGTGAGAGTCTCACTGATCAACACCGTCTTCTTGTCATGGATCTCTGTGTGAAACCCAAACATAAACAACCTGTGCGGTGTTGTCGCCAAATCAGATGGTGGACAAGTTCGCTGGTGTCGACAAATAATCGATGTCGTCGGACGATCGATATCGACGAACCAGTCCTGGACCACTACGATAAGATTAATTTAGGCATCGATCACCGGTGCGGCGAAGGCAGTGTTTGGGATGTCTTAAGATGGATGCAAATATGACAAGGAAACTTGATTTTCCTGTCATATTGATTGCCTTGGACATAGTCCAGAGGGAGACTAAATTGAAGAAAGCCCTCTTCAAAAAGTTGCAAGCGTAGTAGTAAAGTAGCCAGAGCCAGACTTGTACCAACTTGTACGATAAGTTGGAAACGTCTGAGGGACAGAAGCTTATTTATAAGTTGGCACATTCGAGGGTAAAAGCCCGTCCCGATGGTAATCTGCTTTGCGAGGACATCGCGGTGAAGAAGAGATGGCTCTCTTATTTCCACGAGCTGCTGAATAAGGAGCACGAAGAGTTGAAGCCCTATCGAAGTATGAAATGCGATGGGTTCTCGTAGTGTGGGTATCTTAACCAACCTATGTAACCGCATACTCTAAACTGGTGAGTTCCCTATGTTTTACCCCAGTTTTCAAAGGCAAGGGATCGGTGCAGGAGTGTGGGAGTTATCGAGGTATATGGGTCATGTCCCACACCATGAAGCTCTACGATAGATAGTCGGATAGTCGATTCTTGGATTCGACAAAAGTGCACTGTGTCTAGGTGTCCATATAGTTAACACCCCGGTCACGGACCCCGTTCCGCCGTTTTCTATTCTTATAAAGATTTGCAGAAAGCCTTTGTCTGTGTTCCTTCGTCATCGATCGTCCGACGACATCGATTACGACGTCAAGTCACGCATTTCAGAGGCTTGGGCCAAGTGTCGTGAGGACTGGTGTCATTTGCGACCCCAAAATTCCGCTTAAACTAAAGAGACAGGTTTATGCCGCATAAACTAAACGGTTTTGTACGGTAGTAAGACGTGACCAGTGTTTGAGCGGCATAAGCAGAAGCTGCGTGTCACGTAGATGAAGATGTTGCGCTGGATTTGTGGAGTGACGCGACAGGATCACGTCAGGAACTCTCGCATCCGAGGCAGCTTACATGTCCGAGACATTGCAGATACATTGCAAGAATGTTGCCTACGCTCGCTGGTACGGTCACGTCTTGCGAAAACCAGCTAGTTCCGTGGAGAACAAAGAGATTGGGAAGAGCCAAGAAGTGCTGGCTTGGCATCGTAGTGGTGATATGTGTGCAGATTTGGTGTAGATTAATATGACAAAGTTATTTTATCTTGACCGGCACGGCGTTGACCGCGTACTGATTTCGTTTACACTGTAAACAAACAAGCGAGGACATGTGCTATACTTGCGGTAAGATTACAAGCATTATCCAATCACATAAAGGTATAGTTAAGTCTCTGTTCTTTTAATATACTTTAGTTATGCAAGAACAAGACAGCTAGGATCACTTGTAAGTTTAGAAATTTAGCACCACCTGTGGGAAAAAATACTATTTTTTTTCGAAGTAGAACACAACATACATACGATACATTACGGCGCAAAACAGATTATTAAATTGTATTTTGAATTTTATCTAATTATACATCCTAATATTAGCATATTTATTATTTATGCCAAAGTCGTAAATGGTACTTAATATAACATAGGTGAGATACAACCTATATTCTTTTAGGTTTATTTTTTTTGCAGGGCGTAAAACACATATTGATTTAATTATGTGTATTTACCCCGTTTGTCGTTCAAAAAGTAAAAACACAGTGTAGTTACATCAAATTGATTTCCCAATATAAAAATAATATTGTTTTATGACCCCTTTTCAATGTTTAGCCAATAGAAAAATGTAGGTCGTAACATCTTTTTTTTTCATCGTAGCGCCATTTTAAAAATAGGGATCGATAGAGCGTTACAAACTGAGAAAAACTGCATAAAAAACTCAATATGGCCAAAATGGCTTTTACACCCTTTGTTGCGGAAACCATCGATATACGAAATATTCTTTTTTTTTTCGATATTCAAACGAGATCGGGACTTACGCGGGTGAAATTAAATATACGAATTATTCCATATTCAAACCCGCATAAGTCCCGATCCTGTGGGAATATCGGGATATACACTATTATGTATTCTGTGACGTTCGTCTTTGTTGTAAGGCGTTTGACCGGGGGGTTTTCTCGAGCGGCTGCAGTTTTTTTCTTGATTACTCAGCATGTAAAGTATAAGTAAAGTGATGTAAAGTATACCACGACTTTCCTCAGATTTCACTTGGTTTAAGCGTTTTTAATTGTAGATTATGTAACAAACAAACAGACAGACAGATATATTTTTGTTCTATTATTTTTTCGAACAGACCCTTTTTTTTATTTGCTGTATTTTATAGAAATCAATGCCACTTTTCGTTGTAATTTTATAACTCAAGAACGGGCTCACCTATCCAAACTAAATGTTTAAGCTTTGTTCGGAGTATTTAGGAGATGGTTTATGTGAAGTTTGCACAAAATCGGTCGAGCGATTCTTCATTTATCACATTTTTTTATATGGCAAAACAACGTTTGCCGGGACAGCTAGTTATATTATATTGACTCGAAAAAAAAGAGCGGTCCCCCGACGCGACAATATTTAATCAAAAAAATTCACATGTACTTGCGTAGTAGAATCATAATTTCGAGGTTATTTTTTTCTTTTTATAGGGTTTCACGTTTATACCTTTTTTGTTCTATTTGTGGCTTTTTGACGTGACAACGTCTTATAAATTGGTTTGCCGGGTGACACTTCAAGAAACTGCGTTACGCTCCGCTGACGTTATGCGCTCACAATGAGAGCGAGTGAGAGGCACGCGGGCATGGTTAGCCCGCCTAAGAGCGAGAGAGACAGACATAAAAAGTGAAAGGCACGCGTCCCTTCCACTCGAGCACAGTTGTTGTCACGTAAAACTTTCGCCCGTATACCGACTTTACAGGCAACCAGTTTTTTTTTTCATAGTTTTTTTTGCTTGTTTCAGGCTTTTTACGTTCATACTATTTTTATTATTTTTTGTCGGGGGTTTTTTATATTTTTAATTTAATTTTGTATTTCATCCTAACTTAAGATAGTGACCACAACTCAAGACTCACTCGATTGATACGCACTCAAGATCGATATTGAGAGCGATTTATTAATACGGGCCCTAGAGACTAAGGCCCGTATTAATAAATCGCTCTCAATATCGATCTTGAGTGCGTATCAATCGAGTGAGTCTTGAGATGTGGTCACTATCTTAAGTTAGGCGTTAATTAATAGATAAAACTCAGGCTGATATCGCTCTTGAGATTTGAGACTGATCTTGAGAGCGACCTTGAATGACAGTAACGCTTTGTTCTTACCTTGAATGATATGTTCTTACCCTATGGTAGCTAGTGTCGTCATATTTTGCTGTCAACTTGTTTTAATGTGAAAATATTTTACAAAATGTAACATTTGTATGACCCGCAATCAGACTTGAGTTCATGAAACTACATCTTGAGACATATCTTGAGAGCTGAGTTTGATTTATTAATACAGTATGACTCAAGTGATACGTCGCTCTTTAATCGCGTCTTAAGATAGGTTTATTAATCAGCGCAACAACTCAAGAGCAAACTCAAGATTGAAATCGATATTAAGTTCGGTTTATTAATACGGACCCTAGAGACCTAGAGAGAGATAGCAAGTTGATTTATCATTATAAAATTGCACCGTATTGATCCTGTATTTGTGTATGTTTCAGATCATGTGTCTGCTTGTTCGGTTTGCTGTGTTCGGAGTTGTCTATACCCTGGCTACGACAACGACATCTAATTCCTTCGACCGTATCTCTAATTCAGAAATTCGAAAAGTAAGTAAAACAGACTATGTGCAGGACAGAAAAGATATTAATTTAAAATTCGCGCCTTAAACAAAAAGAAATATAGTGTTTGACAGAAATCTGACAATCAATAGTGACAGATTATTGATTAATAGTTTGGAAGGAATTAATCTGAGTGCTTCCTGTTTGCCCCACTAAGCTGCCCCACAGTGGGGCAAAGTGGAATCGTTAAAATTTTGTAGTGTCGTTTGCCCCACTAATATGATTCTGCCCATCAGGGTTGGCACCTTGTTGAGAGTTTGAGAATTTTCGTGTCATCTCCAAAGTTATGAACCATCACGGTATGTAACAAATTACACTAAAACATCCAGACATAAGTTACTTGTGGTGCCATAGTCTCGAAACAGCTATGTACAGACTATAAAATAATATGAACAAGATCTCCATTTCAAATTTCAGTTCTGATAAATGCCAGTTGCATAAATGCCGGTTGGTAACCTATGAAGTGTGTTTAGATAAAATTACAAAATGATTATTTAAATTGTTTACTTCTGAAGGAATCTGGTTATAAATCACAAAATAAATTACAAGACTCGTTACAAATAAAATCTTTGCCAAACTCAACACACAATAATTAGTCACTTTTACTACCAACTGTGAAAAATAAAATTCTCAAACTCTCACCTTTCAGTATTTTCCGCTATCTCTAATAGTTAAGGATAACGCTCTGAAGGCCTACATAAAGATTCACCTTGTAAATAGTGTAAATGTATACGTTCCAGCAGTTCCCGTGCGCGCCAGGAGACGACGTTGGCGAGCTCTACAATAAAATATTGTATATTACACCGTCTGAGGGACAGATGGTACACAAGAAAGTTCGTCGTAGTGGAGGTCAGCTAGGTACAGGTATTATTCCATGCCCACATAATACGCATATTATAAAAGGAAAATGTGAAAAAAAAATCATAGAGTTGCCTCCCGAACCATCATTATCATCATCATCTCCATCGCCATCGCCATCGCCATCGCCATCGCCATCGCCATCGCCATCGCCATCGCCATCGCCATCGCCATCGCCATCGCCATCGCCATCGCCATCGCCATCGCCATCGCCATCGCCATCGCCATCGCCATCGCCATCGCCATCGCCATCGCCATCGCCATCGCCGTCGCCATCGCCATCGCCATCACCATCATCATCTTCCTGCCCGGATCCCAATGTATTTGGGGTCGGCGCAGTTGCCTCCCTAATATTAGCGAGCTATAATAATATTATTATTGTGATGTATAGTTTATAGTTCTAACCCACCATTGGTGGCCGTTAGAACTATAAATAATTTTTTTTATAAAAAAAATATTAGTCCCATCGGGCCCCACTAAAACGGCCACCAGTAAATTGTTTTATAACAAGATCGCTCATCTAGGCTTGTGTTATGGTGACGAGTGACGATTGACGATTGTATTTTTTTTCCTTTATATAAGTCTTCTAATTCGTCACTTGTCACCATAACACAAGCCTAGTTACGCACACACCTTACAATCCTTGTTTCATCATGTGGCAACAGCAACGATAATACGTTGCCATGGTTACCTTGTCAATAACATGATGCGTTCCCGGAACATGACGCAAGACGTCATCTTTTTTGTGAATGCAGGTGTTCCATCAATTTATTAGACGTTATAACCTCAAAAACGCATTTGTACGCATTTCGTGTACAAAAAAAGTGTATCAGGGCAATTACTGGCGCTTGGTTTAGGGATAGTTGCAAGCCTTTGTTTCAAAAACTTAATGTACTGCCACTTCCCTGTATGTATATTAAGGAGTTGTGTCTGTTTGTGAGGGAACATTCACAGTACTTTCCACTGCACACAAATACCGTGAAAAGGAATCACATTTCTAGACGACCTAACAATCTGTACCGACCCAGCGGTCGTCTTCAAATTTACACAAAAAATGTACATATACAAGCAATAAAAGTATACAATAAATTACCAGACACGATAAAGAGCCTTCCTTGCCTGCTTTTCAAAAAAAAGCTAACTAAATGGCTTTTGGACAAATGTTTTTACAGTGTAAATGAATTTTTAAATGAAAAATGAATCTAAAACTGACATAATAATTTTTAATTTTATTTGACATTTATATTAATAGTGATTCCATTCTTTTTTGACATTATATATTGAATCGGACCTGGTGCAGTGCTCAATTATTGTAAATCTTATTTAAAATTTATGATTAATGTATTTTTAAAGTCACTTTATATTTTTTAAAAGTCATATCCTACCCACATAATATTTGTACACCAGATGACTGGTAGAATGTAAGCACGTACTAACCATACTAACATCATACATATGTAAACTACATTCTAGACAAATAAAATATTCTGATTCTGATTCTGATTCTGAAAATATTATTGTAAAAATAATACGTGGGGTGCATAGTGTCAATAGTTATTTAAATGTTTTATTGAGAGAAAGGATATTATTAAAAAGCACCCCACGCTTTTTTTCTACAATAATATACATTTATTTCTTATTTACACTATTCTTAATCTAAAGTTATTAAAAAATATATTATTTTTATTTTTATTTTCTATAAAAGCGTGTTTTTTTGACTTAGTCCCATCGGCCCCGCTGGCTCTGCCCCGCTAGCGGGGCAGATGGGAAAAAGTGTTGCATCGGCCCCGCTGAACGCAGACGCGGACGCTAGCGGGGCCGATGAAACAAATTAAGTTTCATTTGCCCCGCTATAGGACTTACTTCCGTCGGGCCCGCTAGCAGATGGGAAAAAGAGATTGATTCATCGGCCCCGCTAGCGTCGGCGTCGGCGTTTTGCGGGGACGATGGGTAGGTACAGATCAAGTTACAAATAGAGGCAATCAATACTTAGGTTGCCGAAAAAGGAATGTCTGTAATTGAAATGGTTTGTATGTTAATCAGTTTTTATTGAGTGCTCAAAATACATAATATTTTAATAATAAAAAAATACACACAACAAGAACATCACATAAACATTTTTTAATTTTCATAATCATAGATGATAGTCACACAAATTACATTAATCAGTCTTCATTAATGAACATTAATGCCTAAACTGCTGACAGTTTTGTAAGATGAATATAATATTTTAGGTAAACAACATAACATAAAAAATACAGTATTTGACAAAAAATCAACGAGAGAAAACATTAACATTACAAACTATGTCAGTGTTTCGAGAAAATGTCTACTGGTTATTGGTCCATTTACAAATTTCAAGATCAAGTTATACTATTTAAATAATCAACAAAACAAAAAAAAAACACAAAACAAGGACATTACTTAATAACTAGTTTCTTAATTTTTAATAGAGCCAGCCTGGCCGATGGGAGTAAGTCTAAGATAGTACCAAAAAGTTAAATGCAAACTCAATATTTTCTATAATATTCTTATAGAAAGTCATACACTGCTTAATGGGACACATCACTCTTGATACATTTGCACACTCAAACTTCTAACTTTTAATAGTTTTTTCATAAATGGTCTAACTTTTACAAGAATTAGAGCAGGAATATAAACAATAATTCAGTGCTTTTATTTATGTAATTGTTATCTTGAACAAAATATGTTTATATTACGTAAAAAACAAAAGTCAATTTATGGGACAATTTATAACAGTTAGAAGTTTGAGTGTGCAAATGTATCAAGAGTGATGTGTCCCATTAAGCAGTGTATGACTTTCTATAAGAATATTAAAGAAAATATTGAGTTTGCATTTAACTTTTTGGTACTATCTTAGACTTACTCCCATCGGCCCGGCTGGCTCTATTAAAAATTAAGAAACTAGTTATTAAGTAATGTCCTTGTTTTGTGTTTTTTTTTGTTGATTATTTAAATAGTATAACTTGATCTTCAAATTTGTAAATGGACCAATAACCAGTAGACATTTTCTCGAAACACTGACATAGTTTGTAATGTTAATGTTTTCTCTCGTTGATTTTTTGTCAAATACTGTATTTTTTATGTTATGTTGTTTACCTAAAATATTATATTCATCTTACAAAACTGTCAGCAGTTTAGGCATTAATGTTCATTAATGAAGACTGATTAATGTAATTTGTGTGACTATCATCTATGATTATGAAAATTAAAAAATGTTTATGTGATGTTCTTGTTGTGTGTATTTTTTTATTATTAAAATATTATGTATTTTGAGCACTCAATAAAAACTGATTAACATACAAACCATTTTAATTACAGACATTCCTTTTTCGGCAACCTAAGTATTGATTGCCTCTATTTGTAACTTGATCTGTACCTACCCATCGTCCCCGCAAAACGCCGACGCCGACGCTAGCGGGGCCGATGAATCAATCTCTTTTTCCCATCTGCTAGCGGGCCCGACGGAAGTAAGTCCTATAGCGGGGCAAATGAAACTTAATTTGTTTCATCGGCCCCGCTAGCGTCCGCGTCTGCGTTCAGCGGGGCCGATGCAACACTTTTTCCCATCTGCCCCGCTGGCGGGGCAGAGCCAGCGGGTCCGATGGGACTAAGTCGTTTTTTTTATTTTATTTTAACCTATTATTTATTTTTAACCGACTTCAAAAAAAGGAGGAGGTTCTCAATTCGGTTGTATGTTTTTTTATGAATGTTCTCGCATATCATGACGACCCAGTTGGCACAATGGTCACCATGCCGGACTGCCAAACACAGGGTTGCGGGTTCGATTCCCATCTCAGACAAGTATTTATGCTTAGATATCTGTCTGTGGTCTGGTTGTTTCTATGTATTATAAGTATATATTTACAAAAGAAAAGTATATAAGTAGTATACGAGTTGTCTAGCACCCATAACACAAGTGTAGTTACTTAGCTTGGGGCTAGATGGCGATGTGTGGAATGTCCTGCAATATTTATTAATTTATTTATCATCTTCGTTTTCAACCGATTTTGATGAAACTTTTTCTGTTGGAAAGTCTTATGCGAAAGGGACATTCCACACATCGCCATCTAGCTCCAAGCTAAGTAACTACACTTGTGTTTTAATGGGTGATAGCTAGGCAACGGATATACTACTTATTAACTTTTTATAAATATATACTTATAATACATATAAATAAACAGACCATTATACAAATATCTATGCATAAATACATGTCTGAGGCGGGAATCGAACCCGCAACCCTGTGTTCGGCAGTCCGGCATGGTGACCAATGTGCCAACTGGGTCGTCAATTGATGAACATCTGTCAATGTATTGTTTGAAAGTTTCACCATTTTTAACCGACTTCAAAAAAAGGAGGAGGTTCTCCATTCGGTTGTATGATGTTTTTTTTTATTGGACCAACTTAGAGTTCTCATCTTTTGAATTACTTTTGATTATTTTGGAATACGTTTCGACAGATAGAAATTGAAACGCTTTTCAGGTGCAATTTAGTTAATCACTTCAAAGATCCTCGTCAGATCTTCACCAAATATTTATGGGACCACCCTTGAGGTAGACTCCTTCCAACAAAAAAAGATTCATCAAAATCGGTTGATAAACACAGAAGTTATGCGCGAACATCCATAAAAAAAAAAAAAAACAGCGCACTCCGGGAGTGCAGGCAGAAGTGAAAACTGTATATCTGTGTAGAATCTCATATGTCGCGAGAACATACGCAAAAAGAGTTTTAGATGAAAAAAAAAAATAGTCGGACGACAAATAGTCGTCCGACATTTGTCGTCCAACAAATAGTCGTCCGACATTTGTCGTCCAACAAATTGTCGTCCGACATTTGTCGTCCGTCAATAGTCGTCCGACAAATAGTCGTCCGACATTTGTCGTCCGTCAATAGTCGTCCGTTAAAAAATACCATATGTACGTCTTAATACACTCACAGCCAAATTAAAAACAGTAGGCCCAGGCATACATTTTCGCCGCGCCGTAGAGAGGGGATAGCTGTCTACTCTCCATCCGTCTTACGCTTTCTCGATCAGGTCACGTGTCCTGACGCGAGTTTAAGATTTTATACCCATTACAGAAAAAGTGCTCAACGCCGCTAAAGAAGTTTTCACTTCAAAAATACATACTTACAACGGAATTGTGAACCCTCTGCTTTTTGTTAAGTCGGTTAAAAAAGAATTAAAAAGGTAAACGAAAAAGTTAAAAATATTTTTTTTAAATACTAAGGATAATAATAAAAAAACACTACGAAGATGATATCATGTAAGGTTTTCGTAGGCGATGCTTTACAATTTGTATAGATTTTGATATTTTAGAACCTTGTTTTGATATGACGACGCAGTTGGCACAATGGTCACCATGCCGGACTGCAAAACACAGGGTCGCGGGTTCGATTCCCGCCTCAGACATGTATTTATGCTTAGATATTTGTCTGTGGTCTAAAATTACAATTCTACAATTCTAGTAGAATTGAAGTTAATTATTTAGTTAAGATAAGAAAAGCAAGGAAATTTGTCCATAATTAAGTGAGTTAAGAAAGTCAGTATGTATTCTTAAATAAATAATAAGTAATAAAATAAAATTTCGTTTATTTTTTTCCCATGCATCCATCACAGTTTCAACTTATTCTGGAACAATTTACAACTTGTCGTAATTATAATAATGTTCTTGAGTCTCAAAATAAAGTAAAGTATAATGAAAAAGGAACGGTGACACAATAGCATGGGCCACGCTATCAAGTTCGGAGGAAAACCTCCAGATATCCTATCCTATCCTACTAATATTATAAACGTGAAAGTTTGTATGTATGGATGTTTATTACTCTTCTCGCAAAAACTACTGAATAGATTTTTATGAAACTTTACAATAATATAGCTAATACATCAGAATAGAACATAGGCTATAATTTATAAAGATATTGTGTGAATTGTCCAAAACGTAATAAGAAGTGTCGAAAACTTGACATCTGTCACTTTGACATCCGTCACTTTGACATCCGCCACTTTGACATCTGTCAAATGTCACTAACATCTGGGAAATTGCTCAGCGTTCTGTTTTCACATTTATGCTGATTAAAAGCTACTTAATTGTCGTGATAAATTTTCACGGTATCGGGACTAACGCAGGTGAAACCGTGGAGCGCAGCTAGTGTAAGAATAATTAAGCAGCGGCGGTGTATATTTGTAAGTTTAGATGAAGAAGAAAGAAGATGAAGAGGGATTACCTCAACAATAGTGGATTCTTAAACCTTGCAAGGAGTCAGGACTGGAACCACGCGGTGAGCGTTTCCCAATTAATTATATTGTCAAATACTCACCTGAAAACTCGAAGGATTAATTATATCAAGGGCGGCCTCGCGAATTTTTAAACAGACAAATATCTAAGCATAAATACATGTCGAATCGAACCCGCAATCCTGTGTTTGGCAGTCCGGCATGGTGACCATTGTGCCAACTGTTGCCAAGATGAGACCATATGGCAGTCCGGCATGGTGACCATTGTGCCAACTGTTGCCAAGATGAGACCATATGGCAGTCCGGCATGGTGACCATTGTGCCAACTGTTGCCAAGATGAGACCATATGGCTCACACAGTCCGGCATGGTGACCATTGTGCCAACTGTTGCCAAGATGAGACCATATGGCAGTCCGGCATGGTGACCATTGTGCCAACTGTTGCCAAGATGAGACCATATGGCAGTCCGGCATGGTGACCATTGTGCCAACTGTTGCCAAGATGAGACCATATGGCAGTCCGGCATGGTGACCATTGTGCCAACTGTTGCCAAGATGAGACCATATGGCAGTCCGGCATGGTGACCATTGTGCCAACTGTTGCCAAGATGAGACCATATGGCAGTCCGGCATGGTGACCATTGTGCCAACTGTTGCCAAGATGAGACCATATGGCAGTCCGGCATGGTGACCATTGTGCCAACTGTTGCCAAGATGAGACCATATGGCAGTCCGGCATGGTGACCATTGTGCCAACTGTTGCCAAGATGAGACCATATGGCTCACACAGTCCGGCATGGTGACCATTGTGCCAACTGTTGCCAAGATGAGACCATATGGCAGTCCGGCATGGTGACCATTGTGCCAACTGTTGCCAAGATGAGACCATATGGCTCACACAGTCCGGCATGGTGACCATTGTGCCAACTGTTGCCAAGATGAGACCATATGGCTCACACAGATCTCATGTAGAGCCAAGCTTCTAACTCTACACCTTCACTATCACTATCACTATTACTACATTGTATAAAATAAAGTCACTTTTCGCCGTCCCTATGTCCCTATTTCCCTTTGTATGCTTAGATATTTAAAACTACGCAACGGATTTTGATGCGGTTTTTTTAATAGATAGAGTGATTCAAGAGGAAGGTTTTTATGTATAATACATGCATAATATAGCCGTGCGAAGCCGGGGCGGGTCGCTAGTTGTCAATATATGTGGTTTGGCTGTTGCCTCTTTCCCCCTCAAACTGGTGTTTCTCTTACACCTTAGTTTTCATTCTGTCGTCACCTCTGCCTCCGTTTTTATACTGCTCCCTTTCTTCGTTCTATTTCTTGCATCCTAATTCTTGCATAGTTATTCATTATTTTCATTCTATTCTACGTATATTATAAACAAACCGCGCGTCTCGTAGTACTTACTTGTTTTAGTCTTCGTAGCTCGTAGCATGTGCTACGCATGTGCTACGTAGTACGCAGCGAGAGCTACGATTTATGTTTTTCATTTTGATTGTTACGTTAGGTCTAGGCAAGAAGGTTTTGCCTATAATACCAAATATCTACGGTGTGAAAAGTAGAGTATACATCTCGGGATAAAGCATGTCTTCGTCTTGGGCGGCTCAAACCCCTCGCTTCACTCAGGACTCTACATAACCTTCGCTCGGGAGTTAACCCGAGAGTATCTCGTTACACTCGAAGTTCAACATGCCGCCCGCAACATAAGCCATTGCTTTAGTCGTCGTTAGTCGTCAGTCGTGTCAATGCTGTTACCAACAGCGGTCGTTCCGATATGTGTGACCTAGTAATTTTTGCAGTGTGAATTTATTTAACACTGTAGAATTACCTACGCATCGACATGGCGCAATCTAAGCGCTCGGATACTGTGCTCGTTCATGAGTGCCTCGCTTTCATCCAGTACAAACTCGATGTGATGGACGAATTAAGCCTGGCTCAAATCTGCAAGACAAGCTATACCGAAACCGAGATCCTGGAGGCCAAGAGGTTCCTGGGTGATACCGCAACTCTCAAGATCCGATTAATGACGAGACAAAGAGATGGACATGGGGAAAAGGACCTGCAGGACATCTTCCGGGTGTTCAAGGAAACCGATCCTGATGACATCCCTACGTATGTAGCAAAGGACCTCTGCAAGCTACCGCCGGTAACGTTCGATCATGTCGACGTTACCCGGCTCCTAAAGGACATCACGTTGCTGAGGGCTGACGTCACTGACATTCGGATGAAACTTGAAACGTCCGAACGTACTGTTGCTGAGCTGCGGGCCGAGGTTTCAGCGTTGCGCAATAATACAGTTGCGCCCGCGCTGTATATTTCACCGACGTCAGCACAAAACGTAAACACGCAGCGAGGCGACCGCGGCAATCGTCACATTGCACGACTCAGCACTCCTGCCGGCGCAAATAGCTCGAAGGTGAGCGCGCAGGTTAATGACCGACCTACATTTAAAGGGACGAAAGAAACTTGTTCTATCCCGAAAAAATCCTACGCACAGGCCGCTTACGTTCCAGAGAATGTGAAGAAAACATCCAATGGGCGAAAGATCGACGGTGACGGTTTCACGCTTGTGGAGAAGAAAAACCGTCATCTGCCGAACCGTAATCACCGTGGTACTGCAGCTACAACTAGCTTGAAGGCTGTAGAACCGGTGATTCCTATGTATATATCCCGGTTCAGTAAAACTACAACTACGAACGATGTACAAGAGTATATCAAGACCAACGGCCGGAAACGGCTGGAACAGGAGAAGCTGGGTATCAGCCTTGAACTAGTGGAACTGGAATCCCAAAGGAAGACTAACTTTAAGTCCTACGTGCTTCGGATTCCAGCAACGCTGAAGGACATGTTCTTCTCGGCTGATTTCTGGCCCGCAGGCATTGTATACCGACGCTATAGGGAGGCGAGAACGAAGATTGAAAACCCTAAAACTAATTTATTATAATATTATCTGTATGTATGTTAGTCTGTAAGGTATATATTTTATATGGGTCTGTACTTATTTATAAGGCTGTTACCTGAAATAAATGATTTATTATTATTATTTGTTTGTTATATGTCCTATATCACGGGACTATGGAGTCCCGGACCTTTGGAAGGCATGCGTGGGGCCGAAGCCAACACGTAGAGGCCCTTTACAATAACAAGTTTAATGGCAAAGTATGATGTGGACATCAAACCGGCGATTATCCCTGTCTGCACTATAAAATGCAGCCAAGGACAACCTCCGGTTTGAATAGAACTATTGATAAACTACAGGAGAAAACTACTACTTGGGCTATTGTGATGGGATGGCAGTGGACTGGATACTGGGGAACTATGGGTACTATGGCGCCTGCCGTAACAATGTTCAACAAACATGTAAAAGTGGCAGGCGGAGACTCGCCAACTCTCAAACTGGGCCACCCTAATCAGCTGAGTAAATTACAGCAAGGGGGCAACAGGGACGAGAGTGGCTTAAGGATAGTGACGCCACACTGGGTTTTAAACTCAGGTCACGGGCTCCCTGAGGGTCCAGCCTACCTGGCCCACTCACCACTTACGTATGGCATATATCCTTCGAATATACTCTTGCGACTCCACTCTGGACGGCCGGTGAAGGCAAGCCAGAGGCGGGGGACCGCTTCCTCATCATTGTTCACTCCGATCAGCCAACTAAGGCCAGCCGGAGATGAGGAACGGTTGCTTCCCCCAGGAGCACTCGGGACCGCGGGGTCGCTACTCCCCGTCACCTCGCCTCAAGGTGCCCTGCGGGCTATTATTATTATTATTATTTATTCCCTTGGTGCATAATCTACTATTCGGACCCCTTGGGTTGTTACTGGCCAGACCAATCAAATGACTTATTATAAATAAAACCTATTTGCTGAAACCTTCAAAATTAAAACCAAGAGTTTTCACACGAATTTTAACGTTCCAAATTCAAATCACTTTATTCCCTTGAGAGTTTCATACAACATTATCTCCCTTGGGAATAAAGTCTTGCTTTAAGTTGAGGTTAATAGGGCTTTAATCCATGATTCAAGTGCTGCAGGTGTGAAAATAATATTATATTATTTTTTTTAATTAGAACTCGTGGTATTGTCTGATGAGAGAATAAAAATAGATCGAAAATAGGTGTCTTCTGAGGGCGGACGGGAATCCTTGAAAAAAATCGTAACACGTTGTTCGTCTTGTTTGTTCTGTCAAGTATTTTGAAAGTGCTCATTTTATTTAACTCTTTACAACGACTTCGTCTCACTTCTACTATAGGTACAATATTAATTAATAGGATAGGTATTTGAAATTCTGAGGCGACATCCTACCTAAGTACTTTGACGACCCAGTTGGCACAATGGTCACCATGCCAGACTGCCAAACACTGGGTTGCGGGTTCGATTCCCGCCTCAGACATGTAAGCATAAATATGCTTAGATATTTGTCTGTGGTCTGGTTGTTTCTATGTATTATAAGTATATATTTACAAAAGAAAAGGATATAGGTAAGTAGCTATATGAGTTGTCTAGCACCCATAACACAAGTGTAGTTACTTAGCTTGGGGCTAGATGGCGATGTGTGGAATGTCGTGCTATATTTATATTTATTATATTTTATTTATGACGTGACGACGACGCAGATAGCTGTTATCGCGCATCACAGATACTTCAAACTTACTTTAGTCCATTGAAAAGTTACATTTGGGGTTGCATTTGTTAGTCTGAACTTAAATCCAAGTTTAAGGGATTCTAGCTCTTGTCCCACGGCCGCCATCTTGGAAAAAGGGATTTAAATGGTTTTTATAGTTTATCTGACAAACTATAGGTCTCACAAAAAAATATTAGTTAACATTCTTGTTGCAAATAAGATTATCTACAACTTTTGTCAAGTAACTTTTAGTCGTAAACCAAATATAAAAAAGTTTTACGCGACAATCCATTACTCAGTTTTCTTAGCTCTTTTTACGGTCCCATCTGGCTAAAAGCATAAAACTTGGCATGCAGGTAGCTTTATGTTACCTACTGTTAAAACACATATATAAAAATGTAAGGTCAACCATAGGCGGCCAAGGAAAGGTCAACCATAGGCGGCCAAGGAAAGGTCAACCATAGGCGGCCAAGGAAAGGTCAACCATAGGCGGCCAAGGAAAGGTCAACCATAGGCGGCCAAGGAAAGGTCAACCATAGGCGGCCAAGGAAAGGTCAACCATAGGCGGCCAAGGAAAGGTCAACCATAGGCGGCCAAGGAAAGAAAAGAGGGCTAGGTACGTCGCGTTGGACAAAGTCCAATCTTCTATCGGAAAAAAATAACTAGAGGAAGTTTCGTAAGAGAAACCCACAGAGTAGGTACCTATAAAAAGCCTTCAGAGGAAATGGTACCGGGGGCTCTTTCCATACAAACTATTACAAACGTAGTTGACTGTTTTCTACCTGGATAATGACACTAGAGCAAATATTTTTGGTGCGTAAAACATAAAACTGCCAAGACCATGCCCCTATTTTTTGTTTTTTTAATTTTAATTTCTATGATAATTATTATTAGAAAATGAAAAAAACCAAAACATAGGGGCATAGTCATGGCAGTTACAGGTTTTATGGCACAAAAATATTTGTGCTAGTGTCATTATCCAGGGAGGAAACAGTCGACTACGTTTGTATGGAGAGAGCGCAGGTACCCTTTCACCTTAATGTTAAGTTTTTACTATTTATTTATCCAGCCTGCCTAGCATGAAGACCAAAACACGATACGATAAAGCGATATAACTACTGTAACATAGTGTTACATAATCGTCGTATATCGCCGATTCCCGATTTTTAAACGAATAATAAACTTTAAATAAAGACAAAATACGGTCATTTCAGAACTGCTAGCGACCTCTTTTGTTGGGTAGGTCTAACTAACTCAGCTTACGTCATTACTACACCTTTAGAGATAACTCCGGCAAAACTCAGTAGATGGCGCGCTATTCAACAATATTTTATCTTTTCGGCTAGTTTATTTTACTAAAATCAATAGAAAACAAGATTTATCATTAATAAAACACTATATTACAAATAAATCTTTAATTAGTTAACTTCTTCTTATACAAATAGTTTCTAATTACAAGAATAGCGCTATCGAAGGTGCTAGAACAAATTCTATTGGCTACTCGATTCTTTAATCTCATTCCCGTTGTTACTTCCCACCATCAGATGGAGCTATTCCAGGTTGTCTCGTAATTCTTTAAATATCTAACTAAACACTGAAAATTAAATTGTTCTGACAAAGCCTAGCTACTTAAAATTTAATTACCTATCAGACAAGCCTTCAGGCAGACAAAAACAAAATAATAAAATAGTTTCCATCTAAATATTTCACCTTGCAACATTTGAAGCATGACTCGCTTCCTAATGACAAACGTGGCTATACTATTGGTTTCGCCTGGCTTCTTTTTTTCTGCTTTGAGAATATCGAGCGACAGACGCATATATTTAAAATTCGCTGAAAATACACATATCGTCTATTTTCAGTAATTAAATTAGTGTTTTTTCCCTAACATAGGTAAGTGACGCAATTTATATAAAGAAATAAACTAATTAATTACGAATTTACTAGTTACAGTTAAATTCGCAATACGGACCTCGTGCTTTGGTTCCTGCCCCTTTGCAAGTTTAGGTACATCTGTATTTCGACTACAATAGGCGACGCTGTCTCTTATATCTAAACGGAATTAGTCTTAATTAATTTAATTCCTGTTTTTTCTTTACAAACAATGAATTGTACTTGGGTATGCCATGTGGCATTTCCCACCTTTTACTAGTATAACCAGTTACAGACCCTGTTGTACTGGCCCTATACATGAACGCTGTTCTTTTTGGATTATATATTTGTCGGGTGGACCGGGTTAGTGTCTCCTTTTTCAAGCGACATTGAGTGGGCGTATGTGGGTATTCGTGAAAAATGACACTATGGTTTCGATATACAGTTTTAATAATCACAATAGAAGAAACAAAAGACTAATTATTAGAACAGTAGGTAATAATCAATAACACTAAGTATAGCTATGTACGACACGAAACGGAGAGACAGTTCCGTGATGTCTGTTCGAGCGCTGAGAGCAAAGTGCGGACGACCGCGCGCTCCCCTCTCAGCCCCACCCGGGTTGACGTCACGACTCCGCCCAGGCGCATACAAAGTTAGCTGCGCCTTCCGTTTCGTTGACGATCCGACACGGCCATCCTGCGCTGACACACGTCCTCGTGTGTTAATCTGTAGGAAGCAAAAACACCAGAGCACAATTTGCGTTCAACAAAATGATGCCTTAACCAAAGGGGGATCCAACTGACCAATGAACTTTCAAAATAAAGAAAGTAGCTCTACTAAGATTATTTTTATTAACACTCAAATCACTATAGCTAACTAGGTCATTTTAATTCGCAAAATCAGGAATCATGGAGTCGCTAGTAAATGAATAAACTAAGGACAATGTAACATAGCCATGAAAAAGTCTGAGGTCAACCAACATTGAAAAAAAAAGAAACTTTGATTTTTCATCACCAAACGTTCATTTTTGTGAACAGCAACAACTTAGGTACCAACTGAGTTTTTGTTCGTGGTCACAACCATACACAAGGTCCAGCAAACACAATTGCTCTTTATGCACTTCCACAAGGAATGCCGAGTCGTCCCATGACTCATGGTCTACGCTACCAGGCAAGACCCGACTACACCACCCAGAGCTACCGCCTACTGCTTACCCACGAACTACTCTAAGAGCAGATGCCGATTTCTAACGGGCTACAGCTACGATACTCTGGTGCAGTCTCCGACCCATCGAACCAAAAATCAGTACACACACACAACTTAATCAGACACACTGTCTCCACTATCTTCATCAATGTTAATTGGTAATTGACCCTCAGGCATTTTTCTAACACGGTCATGAGCATACTTGTAAGTACGGTTACTAGTCAATGACTTTAGAACATAGCGATCGCCATCTAGTACTTCAACAATTTGAAAAGGTCCTCTATATTTAACGTCTAATTTTGTCTGATTGCGTTCCTCATTTGCAATAAGAACGAATTCCCCGACTGAAAATCTGCTGACACTAGCCTTTGTTTTATCAAAACGTTCTTTGTCATACCGCGCTGATGCTACTATATTATTAGATGCTAATTGCCTAACTTCATCAAGACAAACGGGTTCATCATCATCATTGGCCATTAAATCTAAGGGACGCGCTACCTTACCTATCAGAAGCTCTAATGGACTGGCTTTTGTGACACGATTGACTGTACAGTTCAGGGCAAGTTGTACATCTCCTAATGAATCTTGCCACGATTTGTCTTTATCAGTTTCTATTGCTGTAAGCATAGATTTTAGGACACTCATCACCCTCTCCACTTGACCGTTAGCACGGCAGGATCCCGTAGCAATAAGGTGGAGATTGATGTTTTTAGAATCACAAAATTCCTTAAAATCTCTGCTTGCAAAACAACGACCTTGATCCGCTATTATGCGTACAGGGGCTCCAAAAAGAGAAGAACTATCCTTTACCGCTCTTATGCTGCTCTTGCTGTCTATGTTCTTAGTGTGATACAACAATACGTACTTAGTGAATGAGTCAATCAACACGAAGACATACTCCTTTTTGTCGCTTTTCCCGCTCAACTTACCTGTAGCATCGATGTGCACAGTGTGCCATGGAATCGCTGTCTTTGGTATTGGATGAAGTTCTACCTGTACTTTACCTGAGTGTGGTTTTGCAACTTTGCAGGTCACGCAGTTGTCTACAAATTTGCGCACAAACTTACTCATACCTTCAAACCAGTAATGATTGTACAGCTTCTCCAAGGTCTTTTCCCATCCTAAGTGGACAATCGATTCGTGAATATTATTGATTACAGACCATCTTAGCGCACGAGGAACAATAGGTAAACATTTTGTTCGACCGTTCCGCTGCACTTTGCGGTGAAGAATACCGGATCTCATCTCGTACGTCCTCGCAACATCTTCATTGAGCTGTCCCTGTTCTAAGTCAGAAATTACCTTTTTGATTTCATCGTCTCGCTGCTGTTCTGCTAGAAGCCAGTTGTCTGCGAGCTCGGTGATATTGACTCGCTTCTGTTCAACTCGTTGACCTTGAGGTTGCGGTGATTTTATTGGTAAGAGGTTACGTGATAGAAAATCAGCGTGAGCCATTTGCTTACCTACTCGATATTTTACATCAAACTCAAAGGACTGTAAAAAGGCCCACCATCGGTGTACTCTAGGTGTAAGGTCAGTTTTGTTACAAGACGCTTTCAAAGAGTTACAATCCGTTATAACCGTGAACTTACGACCATGTAAATATTGTCTAAAATGTTTTACCGCATTGACAACAGCGAGTGTTTCCAGCTCATAAGAGTGGTATCGGGACTCAGCTGGTGTCGTGCGTTTACTAAAGTAGGCAACAGGTCTTTGCTTACCATCAACGAATTGTAACAGGATCGCACCATAACCGTCTGCACTAGCATCTGTATGAAGCTCCACGGGATACTGCGGGTCATAAATCATGAGGACAGGTTCATTAGTTAAGATATCAATTACCTTTTGTCGTGTCTCTTCATGATGGGGCTTCCATTCGAACGGGCATTTGTTTGACGTCAATCTGTAGAGAGCAGCCATCAACCGGGAGAAATTCGGTACAAATTGGCGAAAGTAAGACGCCAAACCTATAAATTGTCTCACCTGAGTAGATGTCTGTGGTGGTGGCAATGATGACAACGCCTCGATCTTCCGCTTGTTGGGTCTAATCTCACCTGCCTCAACCTCATAACCCAAAAACTCAACATGTTTCTTAAGAAAAGAGCATTTCTTTAGGTTAAGTGAAAACCCAGCTTTAGTGAGAGCTACGAGGACTTCGTGTAACCGCTCAAAACCCTGTTCCACCGTGTCTGATATTATTAAGACGTCATCGACGTACACAATGACGTACTTGTGTGCTAGATCACCTAGTGCATTCATAATCGCTCGCTGAAATACAGATGTAGCATTACGCAAACCGAACGGCATAGTCAAAAACTCGTATTGCCCATCGGGCGTAATGAATGCTGTGCGCTCAATTGTGTCTTCATGAACCGGTATCAAATGAAACCCACTAGCACAGTCTAATTTTGTAAAGTAATTCGCCCCATGTAATCGTGAAATTTGGTCTGATATTAAAGGTAACGGGTAACGGTCCGGTACAGTATTAGAATTAAGTTCCCTGTAGTCTATACACATTCGGTCCGAACCATCATGCTTTTTGACCAGAAGAGCCGGACTAGAAAAAGGTGAATTACTCGGCCTAATTATTTTCGCATCTAACAACTCATTGACCCTATCACGCATGATTTGACGTTCATTCGGAGACGATTTGTAGTAAGGTCGCCTCTGTACAATGCGATTAGGATCTATCATTCTAATCTGCAGGTACCCAGTATTAACACGAGTTGTAGGAAAACCGTTTATGAAAAAATCGGAATATTGTTGTAGAATTTTGACAAGTTCAGGTTTTCTATCCGAGGAGATATCAGTGTCAATATTATCTAAACTAATTTCGGGTAAGCTAACCTTAATTGGCACACATGTATTCACACAAACATCTCTAGTCAAAGTAAAATCAGTTGCAGTCATACTAACTCGGAAACCGTTACGCAAAATTTCACGGCCTATCAAAATGTCACTACGAAGGTATGTGTCTGGCAAAACATGTAAGCAGATCTCAGTCGTAAAACCGTTAATTTCTACCTTACACAACAATTGAACAGTACTGTAAACATTTTTGTTACCTATACCTACTATAGACACAACTTGATCAATTCGTTTACCACTGAACTTATTTGCAAGACTCTCTTTTATCAAAGAGCATTCTGCACCTGAATCATAAAGAAATGTGTAACACTTACTAGATTGTGTCAATGTTCCTGATGGGGGCTCGACACTGCATAGGTCGACACGTCGCTCCACCGTGGTCGCACGCGCTGCTCCATCAAACCTGCCCACGGTGCAGCGACTCGCGATGTGACCCGGCGCGTTGCATTTGAAGCACACCACCGAGTTGCCGTTGATTTGATGCCGCTGTTCAGAGCTCGACGTAGTAGGAGTAGAAGACACTTTCTTGACCTCTGCCAGCTTCTTGCGACAATCCACTTGTTTGTGCCCAAGTCTTCCACAGAAATGGCACTTGATATGAGATGACGACAAAGGCCTCAAACGTTTTTCATTACCACCGTCATTGCGCATATCAGTAGGTATTTTGCGTTTTAAATAGGAAAACGCTTGCAGTTCTCGTTGCATTTGTTGACGCGAACCTCCGTTGTGAAAGCAAGTCGTTGCAAACGGGTATCCATTTGTGCCAAGTGTGCGATGACTGTCGACACTACAATTTGTTCAACACTAAAATCTTTCCAACGGCTCATCAATGACGTAACTAGGCGACTGGCATACGCAGCATACGTCTCATTTTCTCTCGGTTTTTCGTTGTTTAAATTTATGAGGGTAGCCGCAGAAGTTTCGAGGCAAACAAATCTGGCCACAAAAAGATCTTTAAATTGAGCCCACGTCATACCTGGATAGGTGATCTGCGACAACCACGAGGATGCTGATCCTTTTAACGCCTTGCTGATGACCATAATAAGTTGACTACCTTCTATCGTTTTTCCATCGAAGCACAAGTCGGCCGTTGCGCACCACGATCGCGCATCAGAATCACGTTTTTCTGGGTTGAATTCTGGCAGAATAACCTCCTTCTTCTCACTCGGGGACTTCAGGGCTTCAATCAAAGCTCGCATTTGATTATTTTGCATCTCCAAAAGTAAATGCCACTGTGAGTCACTATTGTTCGCGTTGGTATCACTTGATGAGTCATTTTCACGATTTGATCCCACGCCTGATGTCGGGTGGACCGGGTTAGTGTCTCCTTTTTCAAGCGACATTGAGTGGGCGTATGTGGGTATTCGTGAAAAATGACACTATGGTTTCGATATACAGTTTTAATAATCACAATAGAAGAAACAAAAGACTAATTATTAGAACAGTAGGTAATAATCAATAACACTAAGTATAGCTATGTACGACACGAAACGGAGAGACAGTTCCGTGATGTCTGTTCGAGCGCTGAGAGCAAAGTGCGGACGACCGCGCGCTCCCCTCTCAGCCCCACCCGGGTTGACGTCACGACTCCGCCCAGGCGCATACAAAGTTAGCTGCGCCTTCCGTTTCGTTGACGATCCGACATATTTAACCTAAAACTTAGTTATTTAATCCCTTAATTAAATTTTAGACTATTGATCCCTCGACTGTGTAATAATAACCGCCTGCTTCCGTTGTGAAAACCACGACCAAGATACGCATCTAGCTACCCCTGTAAAGAGAGGACTTTCATCTCGAACGGTCGATGTTTTTCACAACGGGCACGGTGGACACAAGTTGACCTTTTATAATGGGACTTTCAGGGAGCTACCTGCGGATTTTAAATACCCGGGAACAGCAGCCAAGGCCTCTCGGACACCGTACGCCATGACTCCGAGGAACCCTCGTTGGTCGAGGACCGTCAGACGTAGGCCGGAGCCTTGAGCCAAACATTGCTACGTCACCACACCGACTCTGGACGCACGTCGATCACCTCTGAGATGAGTACATCATAGTCTTTATACCGGAGTCTTGCAGAAGGATATGAGAGAGTTGTCCCTTCACCGATCCGGCTCGAGCCCCTCTGAAAACGCCCTCTTCAAGGGAATTAGTCTTTTCTAGCTCTTAAATTTAACCTTTAACTTTAAATCAAACTTAGTTTATCTTAAATCTAGTAGGTATTTAACTATAATCTAACTTTATCTCTAACTTAACTCTTAAAAACTTAGACCATAAGTACCTAGCTTTATCTTGTTTAAAAATGTTCTTCAACTTAACTTCATCTAGTCTAATAAAAATGTATGTACTATAGTATCCGTTGCTTTCTTTCTTAAAATTCCCGCTCTCAACGAATACCATAGCGACACTACATCAACTCTCAAAATATGATCGATAAAGCCGCCATGTTGCATTTTTATCGAAAATTGTGATAAAATTTATGATAAAAATTCAACATGGCGGCTTTATCTATCATTTCTTGAGAGTTGATGTAGTTATATCGCTTTATCGTATCGTGTTTTGACCTTCATGCTAGGCAGGCTGGTCTCTAGCTTTTATCTTACCGAGTTTCATCGCAACCGGTTCAATAGTGTCAGTAACAAAACGAAAACGACTGAAGGAAGTCAACAATACAGTGCTTCATTTGATGGATACGTCAGGGCGTCGCCATCTTGACTACTGTTTTGTGTCTATAAATAGGAATAAAATGACGGAACGTGGTTCAGTCTGTCGGAGTAGCTTCATGATGTCCGAACCTTTTTATGTTCGTACCATTTATTTGAGTTAATTAGTTTAATACCTTTTAGTGAGTGGATTAAGCGTTGTGGTAAAATAATGCCGATGGGTATGTAATTTATATGATTAAAATACGTTCTGACGATAAGTGCCTTTATACTTACGTAACCTACACTCAGATTTGCTTAAAATACCTGGTCCTTTATATCAGAAGTGCGATGACATAGTGAAAATCGAACTTTCACGTGGCACGTTTTCGGTCTTGCTGACAATAAGTGTTTTATGGTTTTAATCTAAATCTTTTAAAAAAAAAGGAGCGTGTAAAATATTGTGAATTATTGTGATATGAAATATTGTGATTAAATATAAAAACGTAAATCTATTGTTGAAATTTGTGGGTAAGACAATAATTAAAATAACGGTTAAATAACCTAAATATTTTTATTGTGATAAAAATTATACGGTGAAAAACAATAAAACATACAGAGGCTTCATAAATTACTGTGTTGAATTCAAGTAGCGAAGAGGGAGACATATTACTCCTTCTTCATCTGTTTATTTGAAGATGCTTTTAGTAATTTTGCAGATTGAATAGCGAGTGAATGTAGATGACTTGTAGATGGTGACACAGGTGAAAAACCGTGAAAACAGCACGGGGACAACACGTGTTGAGCAGAAAACACATTTCGTAAGCATTTTGTATAAAATGATGAGCTGTAAAGATTGTATAATTAATGTGTTAATTTTTGTTATAATACAGTTGAACTATGGACAGGCGCAAATGATGGGCGCAAATGCTGGGCTCAAAATGAAGCGTGAAAACAGCCCGAGGATGTAGTAAAATGACTATGGTGGAAAATGGTGAGCTGTATCGTTTATAATTTGTATAATGAGCTGAATACTTTCGTAAAAAAGTATAATTACAAAAATATCGCTAGGTTTGAAAAATTTAGAGCCAGGAGTGGCCGATGCAATCAATAAAGTGCTAAAATATCTTATCAAAATTGGTGATGCAAGTAGATTAAATCCAGATTTTTACATGGCTGTCTGAAATATTGTTTCTTATGAAAAGTTTTGAATTAGTAATGGTCGCTGGTATGGTATAACAAAGAAATATGCCATATAATTAGCGATGCAAATGGAGTAAATTCAGATAGTTAAGAGCCAGGAGAGGCCTATGAAGTCAATTAAGTTCTGAAATAGTTTATCAAAATTGGTGATGCAAGTAGATTAAATCTAGACTTTTACATGGTTGTCTGAAATATTGTTTCTGAAAAGTTTTGAATTAGTAATGGTCGCTAGTATGGATATAACAAAGAAATATGCCATATAATTATTATTAGCGATGCAAATGGATTAAATTCAGATTTTTTAAAGCTGTATCGTTTATAATTTGTATAATGAGCTAAATATTTCTGTTGTAAAGTATAATTACAATTAAGGCTAGATTAAAAAAAGTTAAGAGCCAGGAGAGGCCTATGAAGTCAATTAAGTTCTGAAATATTTTATCAAAATTGGTGATGCAAGTATAGATTAAATCTAGACTTTTACATGGTTGTCTGAAATGTTGTTTTTATGAAAGTTTTGAATTAGTAATGGTCGCTAGTATGGATATACCAAGGAAATATGCCATATTATAATTAGCGATGGAAATGGATTAAATTCAGATATTTTAGATGTTGAACAGTTTTGGTCAGAGTAGATAATTGCCGCAAAAAGTGGATTCATGGGTAGATTCATATTTTTGACCAATTAGTCGAGAGTGTGAATTTGCAGATGAATTTATTTTAGTAAAGGTGTACATGCTATAATGTTGTGAAATAAACTCGATACGCTGTGAACGCAAGTCATTCTTAAACCGATAATATAAATCATTCAGATATGGGTGTCTCTCTCACAAGTGAAGCAAGTGAGATGTGTAGCAAGAAATCTAGAATGAAGAGATCGGTAAATGTAAAAAAAGAAATAGCGTTGCAATATGGGTTTTAATGGCAGGAAATAGAGTTAATATTACGATATGAGTCTAAGTACAATGGTCTATTGAAATTAGATATTTCCATACAGTTGCACCCACTTCAAACATTTATCCAACAGAAGTAGAGTGACAGAATTGTATATAGTAACGGATATCCATGGTGAACACTGGTACTTTAAATACATGGCGATACACAACTAAGCTGATATTGAACATCACTTGGTTTAAGCCATTTGGTTGAGTTGGTTGGCCGGCGATGGGATAGCTAGCTCTTCCAAGATTCTGTCCCTTTTGCTCTGGTGTGTGGATGTGGAAGTATTGCGAACTGTCGATATCTTTGGTTGAGTTAGTTGGCCGGCGATGGGATAGCTAGCTCTTCCAAGATTCTGTCCTTTTTGCTCTGGTGTATGAATGTAGAAGTATTGCAATCATTTGATGTCTTTTGGTTGGGTTGGTTGGCCGGCGATGGAATAGCCAACTCCTCCAAAATTCTGTTTGCTCTTCTATATCAAAACGATCAAAAGTTGTAGAATCTGACTTTATTGTGTTGTTCTCAGCTTCCGCATTCGACTACAAGGGTGTTCGAGGGCGAACACGATCGCAGGACGGCCGTGTCAGTAACAAAACGAAAACGACTGAAGGAAGTCAACAATACAGTGCTTCATTTGATGGATACGTCAGGGCGTCGCCATCTTGACTACTGTTTTGTGTCTATAAATAGGAATAAAATGACGGAACGTGGTTCAGTCTGTCGGAGTAGCTTCATGATGTCCGAACCTTTTTATGTTCGTACCATTTATTTGAGTTAATTAGTTTAATACCTTTTAGTGAGTGGATTAAGCGTTGTGGTAAAATAATGCCGATGGGTATGTAATTTATATGATTAAAATACGTTCTGACGATAAGTGCCTTTATACTTACGTAACCTACACTCAGATTTGCTTAAAATACCTGGTCCTTTATAATAGTTTTTGCGTGAAGGAGTAACAAACACATACACACAAACTTTCACATTTATAATATTATAAGGATTATTTTTATTGTTGTTACTAGTAGGGTCTAACTAATTGTTATAGTTTAAAGGTTTTATGTTTTAATTGATTTAGTGTTTAAAGTAATTGTTTTATCTGTAACTAGCGACCCGCCCCGGCTTCGCACGGCTATATTATGCATGTATTATACATATAAACCTTCCTCTTGAATCACTCTATCTATTAAAAAAAACCGCATCAAAATCCGTTGCGTAGTTTTAAAGATTTAAGCACAGGTACATAGGGAATAGGGACAGAGAAAGCTACTTTGTTTTATACTATGTAGTGATAGTGATAGTAATGATTCTTAATTTCCTGGTCGAGGATGTCATCAACGCCACCTACTGGTAAGTTTTAGTTTAGTGTCATTGTCAGTTTGAGTTGATAATTCAATAGTGACTGATCGCGACATCTGTCGGTAGCTTGTTTAAACTAAATTAGGAACCTATTCTGTGTAAGTTGAACGGTATTGATCAGGTAGAACTAGTTATTCAAACATCCGCTAGATCGAGTTGCTTGTATCAAAAATCAATGTTTGTGAAATTATCACTAGGTACATAGTATAAAGCAAAGTCGCTTTCTCTGTCCCCATGCCCCTTTATCCCTAAGTATGCTTAAATCTTTAAAACTACCTACGCAACGGATTTTGATGCGGTTTTTTTAATAGATAGAGTGATTCAAGAGGAAGGTTTAATGTATAATACATGCATAATATAGCCGTGCGAAGCCGGGGCGGGTCGCTAGTTATAATTAAAAATGATTATCGTCAGAATGGCAGGTTGTCTGTGCCGAATGACACTAACATTATATTCAGTTATTGCTATCTATTTGCTGGTTTTTGCAAAAAAATGATATCTATAATGGGTGTAGGACAAGGTATTCTAAGAAATTTAAAAATTTAAATGACTCTTTGTTCAGCAATAAGGAAACCGTGTTTCTGAAAGTGCGATGAACAAAAAATTGATATCTAATTTTATTGCTAATTTCCTAATTTAAATGTTTTAATAGCGTACATACATTGATTGTAAAATTATTACGGCATTTCAAAGATTTGTATGAAGAGAATGCGCCTGATAAGTTTCAATGGCAATCAGTTTTTAATACAATGTCTTTATAAAATATTCTGCAGGTGTTTATTTTGATACCTAAATTAATCAATAACGAAGACATTACACAATGCCGTCGAAGTAACTGCAGTGGTATTAAAATATGTAGCTTGTTCTTACGAGATCATATTGCATTCGAATTTACTTCTCGTGAATTTATTTCTGTAGTTACATGATCCGCCATTGATACTGTTATTACAGTAGGTACAGGACTCAAAATATCATTTATTGTCAATTATAGAATTCATTCCTCTATCGCCCGGAACATATATTGGGCACTACAGAGCTCAATGCAGAAGAACATCTCAGTGGCAATGATGATATCTCTCCTAGAATTACAAATAGCAAAAACAAACTTATCCCCCATTGCAAAATAAAAATAATACTTATGATATACCTAGTTATATAAGGTTATGTGCTTATTTATATATTTTATATTAAATATAAAATAAATATTGGAGGACATTCCACACATCGCCATCTAGCCCCAAGCTAAGTAACTAGACTTGAGTTATGGGTGCTAGACAACGGATATACTACTTATATACTTTCCTTTTGTAAATATATACTTATAATACATAGAAACAACCAGACCACAGACAAATATCTAAGCATAAATACATGTCTGAGGCGGGAATCGAACCCGCAACCCAGTGCTTGGCAGTCCGGCACGGTGACCATAGTGCCAACTGGGTCGTCAAATTCCCGCATTATCCTTGTTTTATTTCATGTTATTTGTGTTTATAAATGTTAAAAATTCCTAATATCACTTAAAGACGTCAACAATATATAAAAACTCATTAAAATAGTTGCTATGAAAACTTATCAGGCGCTTTCTCTCCATACAAATCTTTGAAATAGTTGCTATGAAAACTTATCAGGCGCTTTCTCTCCATACAAATCTTTGAAATAGTTGCTATGAAAACTTATCAGGCGCTTTCTCTCCATACAAATCTTTGAAAAACCATAATTTTACAATCAATGTGTGTACCTACGCTATTAAAACATATTATTATGAATTAAGACACTAGCAATTAGATAGGTAGCAACTTTTTGTACATTGCACTTTTAGAAACACGGTGTCCTTATTGCTGAACAAAGAGGCAACCAGCCATTTTGATGTCAGAATGGCTTTACTAGTCTTCAAAAAAAACTACTTACATTAGGACGAGTATAATGAATCAACAGATGCAGAGATTAGCTGGTTCAAACAAACAGACAAAAATTCTAAAAACTACCCTATCGTGTTCGGCTAACGATTTTAAGACGACCTGTGTATTTTTTTTCTGGATATTTTACAATTACCTACAAAAAATTTTATGTCTACAGATTTATTATATGTAGGTATAGATTATTCTCGTACAAATAAGTAAAACTAATCCCTAAAAAAATCAAAAATCTTTAAAATATTGTGATTTCTATTAAAAAAGTTATATTTTCTTCGGCTCTAGGCATATTAATTTTCTACCATATTATAATTACATGTCTTCGGACTGGCAATATAGTTGGAAAGGGATACACGACACTAATATCTCCATCCCTCTCGGACCGAAATTCTCTTTTGTGATTCTCTAAAATAAATCATGTTAAGCTTTTATAGTTTTTTTTTGTAAAGATGTTAAATGTCCTTTGCGCTTTCTAGTTGTGAGGTACGAACTTAAATTCTATGAGTACCTAGACCTACTTCTTAATTCATTTTTGAAGTTATACTTCTTTAGGCGCGTTATGAAAAAATGATGAGAGTGAAATTTTACAAAAGCGAGACACAAAATTCTCACGTCACACAAAATTCTCACGGGAGAAGTTGTTTAAATCTAAATTGAACTTTATTGATTGTGTTGACAATCCTTTTCCAGTCCAGAGTTTTTTGTCGGACGAGTTTTTTGTCGGACGAGTATTTTGTCGGACGAACTTTTCGTCGGACGAGTTTTTTGTCGGACGAGTTTTTTGTCGGACGAGTTTTTTTTTTTTTTTTTTTTAATAATGCCAAAGAAGTATAACTTCTCACGCGCGTACATATGTACACGCACCCATTTTCTTTTTCTGAGAAGGAGCGTTCTCCACTGCAGTTAGTGACCATTATCCTTGAAAATATTCTTAAGAAAAAAAGAATTATAATCCAAGGTACGAACGTCAAATTCTATGAAATATTTTTAATGAAACGTCATATTGCGAACGGATATTTGACATAGACAATTTTGACAAATGTTAAAAATGACAAAAATGCACAAACCCTAAAATGGTCGAAGTAGAATTTGATCTTTGTGTTTATTTATTATAGTTTTTGTAGGTACTTAAATTGAGAAAATAGTGATCTGGCAGGAAGTGGGGGCCCGATCGATCACGGGGCCCGTGTGCCCAGTGGCAGGAAGTGGGGGCCCGATCGATCACGGGGCCCGTGTGCCCAGTGGCAGGAAGTGGGGGCCCGATCGATCACGGGGCCCGTGTGCCCAGTGGCAGGAAGTGGGGGCCCGATCGATCACGGGGCCCGTGTGCCCAGTGGCAGGAAGTGGGGGCCCGATCGATCACGGGGCCCGTGTGCCCAGTGGCAGGAAGTGGGGGCCCGATCGATCACGGGGCCCGTGTGCCCAGTGGCAGGAAGTGGGGGCCCGATCGATCACGGGGCCCGTGTGCCTAGTGGGGAAGAGGGGCCTACGCGGGGCTACAGGGTTATTGCAAATTATACTAGCAAGCCGTTGACGGCTACTTCTGTGCACCTAACAAACAACTTTTGTTCACAGACTTTTGGAAATTCAAAAAAGAAAATGAAAATTTGGATGTTATGTAAATTCGAAAAACAGCTGATTTTTTAAAACAAACGTTATTCAGACTAAGAACAGTAGATAAAAGTTAAAAAATAAGTAAAATTTTAAGGTTAATGACCTCTCCGTGTAAGGAACAGCTGATTTTCAGGTAAACCTAACCTCAAAATTTTCGAAAAAATGTTCAAATTTCCAAAAGCCTGTGAACAAAAGTTGTTTGTTAAGATGCACAGAAGTAGCTCTCAACGGCTTGCTAGTATAATTTCCAATAACCCTGTATAAAAATAAAACTATATAAATTCATTGAAATATATAATATCTATTGATATAAAGTTATGTACGTACATAATAATAATAACTGACCCAAGTCAACTTTAAAATAACAAATAAACATTTTTAGTTGCGAAGCCACCATTTTCCTAATAAGTTAACAAAACGCTGCTTATTTAGCGATTAGTTTTTTTAACCCTTTGCAATCTGTGTCTTAAAAAAACTTTTGTTTTAAAGGACGTACTGAAGGTAACGCAGACGAGAAACTAAAGTCGGCTGATTCATTTGAAGGCGATCAATTTATTTTTGCCAAGTCTTTGTTCTCCATCTATAAAATGATCGGCCAATTAAAAGTCTCACGTCTGCGATCGCCCTAAAATAACTTTATTAGGAAATATAGTAGAATCAGGCCCTTAATTACAATTTCCAACGCGCCCTAGCTATATCTTTGGTTATTTTAAGATTCAAATAATAATACAAATTAACAATAATAATTATTAATAATAATAACGATTCGTAAAACTATTATTTAATAAATTAATTTAAAAAAAAACAAACAAACAATCATTCAAACAAAGCATAGATGTGGTGATGGCACGGAAATGGCCCATGGCCCAATTAATGGCCTATAGAATGGCCCATGTCCTCTTTTATTGCCCAAATCTCGTTTTATTGCCTTAATGATGGCCTATATTCCTTTTTATGGCCTAAATTATGTGCTATGTCCCGTTTTATTGCCCAAAATCCCGTTTTATGGCATTAATAATGTCCCACGTTCTATTTTATGGCCTACATAATGACCCGTATCCAGTTTTATAGCCCAAATTCCCTTTTATAGCCTAAATAATGGCCCGTTTTATAGCTCATGGCCTGTTTTATGTACGTAATAATGCCTTTTGTCCCATTTTATGGCCCTAATAATGTCTCTTTGTCCTGTTTTAAGCCTAAAATAATGCCATTAAACTGATTTAAAAAAAAATGTTAGAATTTTTTTTGACTATTTTGGGATTTATATTGACTATATAAAGGACACGGTCCAATTTAGCCCAACGTTGGACCTCGGCCATTACCGTACCCAATTATATATATTTTAGCTCAATATAATTAATATTTTCTTCCTTCACTAAGCGACTTATATTATTTTGAACACTAATTATTTAATTTTATCTATTTTAATTATTAATTTCTCCTGAAATTTTGATGTAATTTTGCCAAAAAAAAGTGACGCATGAACACTTCGTTTTCTATAATCTATCATCGGGACAAATTTACATCAAATTCAGTGCAGCCAATTCCTTACTCTTCTCTTTTATTAATCGAGTTTTTTTGTACCATATTTTATTTTTCAAGGTAAAATTTAATTATTACTTTTCAAAAGTAATATTTTTTACCAGATTTATGAAAAAAAAATCTTTTTACTAAAGTTGTTAAAAAATTACATTTTTTCCAGGTTTTTTTCTTATAGGTGCCAAAAGCAAAAATGCCTGTCGCCAAAAAAAATTGTTAATCAGAAAATTGTACCACTTTTTGAGTTTTTTAAAACAACTTTAGTTCGCATTTTTTAATAACAATTTTTAAACAAATGCACATTAAAATAACAACAACCATAATTGCAATTAATTAAAAACACGAAAAAATTATTCTATAAAAAATGGCTATAAGTACATATTTTTATAATATACAGGGTGATTGATTAACTAAGCACCACGGTTTCCCGCGTAACTCCCGATCCCGTGGGAAAATAAAAAAAAATTGCCCATGTTACTCTTAAAGGTGGACGCAGACTGATCAAAGCCAAAAGAATCGAATTTTTGCCGTCCACGGGAAAAGGTACCTTATTTTTATAGTGATTATGAATTTTGAGGTTAGGTTTACCTGAAAATCAGCTGTTCCTTACAATCAGCTGTTTTTCGAATTTACATAACCTCAAAATTTTCATTTTTTTTTTCGAATTTCCAAAAGTCTGTGAACAAAAGTTGTTTGTTTGGGTGCACAGAAGTAGCCCTCAACGGCTTGCTAGTATAATTTCTAATAACCCTGTATATTCGATTTATTTTAGTGAAATCAATCACCCTGTATGTTCCAAAACAACAAAAGTGCAGACCCACCGTAGAGCTTTAAAACTGAATGTTTTCAACTCAACTAAGATTCTAAGTTTTTCAACTCATTAATTTAATATATAAATGTTATTATAATAAAAACATTCCAAAAATTTCAGTAAGAACTCTACGGGTGGATCTGCAATTCTATCACCGACTGTACTGTATGTTCAGGTTCAAACAAACAAACAAAATGATAATTTAAATAAATATTTTACGTTAAAACTTAAAATTTTAAACTAAAACGAGTTTTTATTCAATAATTTAAAATACAGGTTAATTGTAATTATTTTAGTAATAATAAATAAATGATTTTTTTAAAACTAACAAATGGCCTTGTGATGCATTTAGATTAGACTAAATTATCATGAAATTGACACTCGTGTCAAATAATTTTCATGAAATTGAGACTCGTGTCAAATAAATTTGACAAAATTGACACGCACGTCAAGTTTTTTCATAAAAATAACATCAATTTTCAATATAATTACATAATTTATCGTAGATTTGACGTAAAATCGTATTGTCAAAATAGTGTAAAAATAGTATGAACAATTAAAAAAATGTATTTGTACTTTCAAATATAAAATATCGATTGTCCGTCTGTCTGTAAAATTGTAATTTGCATATAAAGCACAATTGTCGCGTTTAAACAATAAGTCGTGGGTTCAAATAGTTATTTTCTTATTCTAGTATATTTTTTAACAAAATTTTTACTTTTTCATTATAAAAAATTTTGACAATACGATTTTCAAAATTATAAAAAAAAATTATGAAAAATGAAAATCTTAAACAATTTATATAAAACAGCAATGCGCACACGCAACATTTTTCGTAAAAAATAATACTTGTTTTTTAATATCATTGCATTGAGTAACCATTTTCTTGACATCTGAACCAATTAATTGACTCAAAGAATCAATTTGTTGACTCGGATATCAAACTTTGGACATGAGAGTCAATATTGACCTTAGGGTAAATTTTGACCCAATTGAACCTGGTTAAAATTTACCCTAAGGTCAATTTTATTCACTTGATAATCAATTGCCAGTCTTTTTTGACTCACATCAAACTTAAGATATGAGAGGCAATATTAATGTCAGGATCAACTTTGACCCATTTGACTTTGGGTTCTTATTGACCTTTGACCTTAAGGTCAACTCATTGACTTTCAATTGCCATTATGATAAGTAAATATTCGAATAAATAAGCTATTATTTTACAAAAATATTTAGTGTGTTTTTTGTCACTCATTTTTGGCAAAACTACTGAAACGATTTTAGTAAAATGTTGTATAAAGATAGCTCGAATCCCAGAGACAAACATAGAATAAACTAAATCCCGATATCCTCAAAGGAAAGGGATCTACGCGGGTGAAACCGAATACATTTATTAGTATGGACATTTGTTTTTTTATATGTATATTATTTATTTATTTTAAGCAATAATTACACTTATGTACATTGAGGACGAATTGTACATAATATACTACATTTTTTTATATATATACAGAGTGATTTTAAATAAAAAAATAATATTTTTCTTCTTAATGGTGAGCGCGTTCCGAAGGCACACATCCTAACTTAGTTTTTAAGACGATTTAATGTGATTTCATGCAAATATATGATTTCAAATTAATAACGACGAAAAAGCCGTTCGAAATTACTTCCGAACGGCTGAACGTGACTTTTCCATATAAACTATGCTTTTTATGCGTGCAATATTTAGGGGAGGTAAATCTTTGTAAAAGCTAATTTTATGAACTACTTACATAATTTTTATTTTTAATTTAAAACAATTTTTAAACGATGAACGATTTTTGTCTTTTTTTATTAAAAACACTCTGTATACATTTAAACAGCAGAGGCAAGACGGTATTTCTTCTAATTATTATATTCGAAATTATATTCAAGGTCAAATATCAAACTTAAGGTCAATTTCAAGGTCAAAGGTCAAACAATTTAAAATATGTAGTGTTTTATCTTATACTGCAAATTCAATAATTTATAGAAAATAATGAAGTCGAACATTTTATGACTTTTGACTTTAGAAATTTGACCTTTGACCTCAGTCACAATTGGTGTTTAGCTCAATGAAAAGTGACTTTTGACCTTAAATTGACATCACAACTCGTAGTTAAGCAATAACAATCATTTATTATTATAATAATTTAATTTATTTTGTTCGTAAAATAAATAATTTTATTTATTTTTTAATATCACTGTTAGGGTCATATTAATTAGACTAGCTCGAAAACTTAATGCTACTCTGCTAAATACGACGCCAGACTCTAAAAAAAGTCAAAGGTTTGACTCGCATCAAGAGAAAAAGTCAATTGATTGACTTATGCCGTAGAAAATCGTCAATTTGACAGGCTTACAAGGGTCCATTCGAATCTTATTCAACTGAATTTAAACGTTATGCTACTTGCCATAAAGTTTAAATTCGGTATTCGCATTACTTCCATGCCTGCTACATTCAAAGAGAAACTTGTAAAGCTGCTAAACTCAAGTCATAGTGAACACAAACTTTCGAAACCGAAGTCGCAAACACTCAACTAATTGACCCAAGTCAAACAAAAGAGTCAATTAATTGACCTTCGACCTCAACTTTCGAGTACAAATCTAAGCAATTGACATAATGACCATAGATTTGACATTAACCCCGACCTAAACCCAAAACAATTGACGTTTGACCATTGAACTCCAACCTTGGAGCTATGAGTTGAGCAGTTGACCTTTGACCTTACATCTGACCCTGGCGCCTTACAAGGTACGTCGCTACGACCGCGCTAGTTCATAGAACAACACATACGCCTCGGGCGACACGACGTCACGTGGTTTTATTGGTGATACTCTGAAAACAGATACATTAAAATTATATAAATATTAAAGGCGAAGTAGGACTTGAAAACCCCTATCCCTTTCCCCCACGCGCCACGCGATGACTCTATCCCTTTCCCCCGCGCGCCGCTAAATGGCCGTCTAAACTATGTTTTATGTAATAAAAGACTAGCAAAGTAAAAAACTTTATGGGAATTGTTATAAGGTTTATGAAAATTTTTAATTTTGCATTTTTGCATTGCAAACACCACCCCGTCGTTTTTGAGTCGGGGGATAAAAACTGTTTCTTAACAATTGTCAACAACTCTGTTTATACAGGGTTATTGTTGAACATATTCGAAAGCGGTTGCCGTTCTGTGCACCTAAACAAACAACATTTGTTCACACAGTTTTGGAGGTTATGTTTACCTGGAAATCAGCTGTTCCTTTTAAAATCTGCTAATTTTCAGGTAAACAACCTTCATGTTAAAAACAAAAATAAAAGTTGTTCGTTTAGGTGTCAAAGTCATTTTTTTTTATTTCTTTGGATGCTTAATACATTGAAATGTGTATAAGGACCACATAAAATCGTCTTAAAAACTAAGTTAGGATGTGTACAGAAGTGGTCCTCGACCGCTTGCTAATACATAATAATATGATTATCAATAATAATTCAGCGGTAAACAGCGGTCCGATCGCCGTAATTCTATGACGCATTAGTCGAGTGCACGTTCAGTTGACGCATACGCAACGTGCACGCTAATCGTCAGTATTGCCGTAAAATGAAGCATCGCGTAACCATAACTTTAACTGCACGTCTACTTCTCCTACGCGTGAAACAAGCGGTTGATTTTGACTAATCTTCCTAGGTGACAGTTAATTTGAAATGTATGTCATGTTAAAAAGGTCGATACGGCGAGCGTGCGACGTTTAGGTTTGCGTGCCGTGTGCGTCTTAAGAAATTACGGCAATACGAATTTTATAGTTATGACTACGGCAATCGGCCCGCAGTTAACCTTGACCTCGATCGATCAATAAACTCACCTAGAATCAATAAACTGTTCATCTATCTATCTATCTATTAACAGTTGACATTGACCGACCGCATTGAGCGACCGTAAACAGTTAACCTTTGACCACGATCGATCAATAAACTCACCTAGAATCGTTATACTCGTGCCAGTCACCCGTGTACGGATGCTTGCAGTACGCGGTGTAGTGGCCGGAATACGTTGTACCTACAATGTTCATACAACATTAATGCAACACATTCCACACATCGCCATCTATCCCCAAGCTAAGTAACTACACATGTGTTATGGGTGCTAGACAACTGATATAGCTACTTATATGCTTCACTTTTGTAACTTTTAATACATAGAAACAAACAGAAGGTCAATTCTCGTAAATAACATTGTTCAAATTACATTTCAATATCATTTCGATTGCAAAAATACCCTCAAAGTCAGTTTTTTTTGTCAAAAAGCGGAGTTTGTGGTTATTTTTAGCTACTTAGAGGGTATTTTTTGCAATCGAAATGCAAGCGAAATGATATTAAAATGTTATTTGAACAATGTTAATTACGAGAATTGGCCTTCACAACACATTCAAATATCTATGTATAAATACATGTCTGAGGCGGGAATCGAACCCTGTGTTTGGAAGTCCGGAATGGTGACCATTGTGACAACTAGGTCGTCATAACAACATCAGCTAGTAATAATATATATTTTTCATGAGTTAATCTCACCTGAGTGGTTGCTAACAGCATATAGGTTGTATATAGCGGGTGCTCCCTTGGTGGCCGCGTAGGGCGCCATGTCCAGTCCGGATAACGGAAACTCCACTAAAACGTTCAATTTGCCGCGAAACCTTTCCGTTGGTGAAAAACTAAGGGAAAAATACAATTGAATATTATTTGCAACAAAAAGAAATTAATAAGTTGTTAAGACTTAAGAGGAAATGGTACCGGGGGCTTTCTGCATACAAACTATTACAAACGTATTCGACTGTTTTCTCCCTGGATAATGACACTAGAGCAAATATTTTTGTTGTATAAAACTTATAACTGCCATGACCATGACCATATTTTAATTTTTTATTCTTAATTTCTATGATAATTAGAAAAATAAAAAAAATAAAAATATTAGTTTTTTGACCTCGACCTGACCTGAGTCGAACAATTGACCTTTGAATTTTTAAAGTTGACCTTTATTAATAATCACCCGCGTAACTGCCGATCCCGTGGGAATAGCGGGATAAAAAGTATCTACAACACTCTCAATGAATCAGTGTATCCTCATAATCAAGTTTCATCAAAATTGCTCCAGTAGTTTCGAAGCCTAGTCAATTCAAACAAACAAACAATTAAATCTTTGCTCTTTAAAATATTAATATGAATAAATATTGCACGACCAATCCACACAGCGCCATCTAGCCCCAAGCTAAGCCACTAGGCTTGTGTTATGGTAGCCAATAACGGATAGAATACTTATACAGTTTTATTTTGTTGACTTAATATCCACCCAGAGCAGAAACAAATACATGTACATGTCCACGGTCAAAAGTCTCTGCCCACCGTAACGTCTACAATCCTGTGTAGCACTATTAGAACACTATAACAACGTAACCTGTGGATCGAACCCACGTCGGTTGGTGTAGCGGGTGGCCCCTTATACCACTCACACAACTAAACACGTAGCTAACATGTTGACTAATGATAATCACACTGAGTACTTTTAATTCAAGTATTTATGTTTGTGTGTAACGTCTATTAGAAGAAGGTCGTAACTCCAATACTTGTTGATAGTATTATTGTAGCAAACTGAGCATTTACTTATGACCCATACTGTACATAAATACTTTTTAGAAGCGGGAGTCGAACCCGCAACCTCTGCGTCGCAGAGGTCCGATTTATCGACTTTGTTAATTTTAATTTAGAATACATTTGAAGGGAATAAATTAGAGGCCTAAGGTCAATAAATTTTAAGTTTTCATAAGAGGTCAAAGGTCAATACAGGTTACCCTTAATCTTACGTCAAATCCTCTGCATCCTAAGGTTGCCTAGAAGAGACCGCTTTCAGCGGTAAGGCTGCCTATTGTGCCACCGTTTTTATAATTTAAACTAATAATAATTGTGTTGTCATTTTCTGTAACTTGTTTGTGCAATAAAGCGTTCTATCTATCTATTTAAATAAAAGATTTTCATAAGAGGTCAAAAGTCAAACATAGAGGTTAAAGGTCAATTGTTTCAGTTTCCGGTCTGAGTTTAGCATAAAACAATACGAGGTAGTTAGTCCATTGAAAAGTTACATTTGGGGTTGCATTTGTCAGAGGACGCAATTTTATTTTTTAGATATTAAGAGGGGGTTAGTCTATAACTTATTGTTTTTCGTTCTACGAATAAAAGTTACTTAACAAAGTTGTAGATAATCATATTTGCAACAAAAAATGTTAAGTAATATTTTTTGTGAGACTTATTGTTTGTCAGATAAACTATAAAAACCGTTTAAATCCCTTTTTCCAAGATGGCGGCCGTGGGACAAGAGCTAGAATCCCTCAAACTTGGATTTAAGCTTAGACTAACCTTCTCTTGATATCTAAAAAATAAAATTGCGTCCTCTGACAAATGCACGCTAAGCCCAAAAAAATGTAACATTTCAATGGACTAAATTCAAATTCAAATTTCTTTATTTCTTTCGATGCTTATGTATAGGTATACACATGATCACTTGAAATAGTCTTAAAAACTAAGTACGGATGTGTGCCTTCGGAACGCGCCCACCAATGAGAAGAAGGCACAAGAAACTCATGGGGTTTTTTTCATGTGATCACGCTCACAAAGGTCAATATTACAAATATTTGAAGGTATTATTTGAAATGGAGCAATTAAAGTCACATCCATGGATTCTTATCATTAAGGTACGAAGAGGTATCATAGTATGCCTTAACGCACAATTTATGCTTTATAAAAGTTTTGAACTTGTTAATGGACATGTCATATACATCTTTAGGTAATTTATTATAATAGAACACACATGTACTATTAAACGACCTGCTTATTTTCCGGAGCATACTACCGGGCAAGGTCAGCTCATCCCTGTTTCTTAAGTTGAAATTATGAATATCGCTATTTTTGCGAAAAATATCAGGATTAGATCAGTCTAAGTATGTATGCTTACCGTTTGAGATGTATAACTAAAACTTGCGGGAACTTCTGTACGGTGAACCACTTGAGACACTTACGGCGGACGCCGCAAGCTGAACACGTCTGGGGAACAATACATACAATACTTACATGGTGGTACAATCACCTGCATTATTGCAGACCCACCATACACCTCCAAAACGGCTGGCATATGAATGTTTTCAACACAAGCAATATTCTAGGCACCTGCTTTAGTTGAAGTTTAAAGTCATGAGTTTATCAAACAAAAATTATTATAATAAAAACATTCCAATAATAGTCATTTTAGAACTCTACCTGCAATTATGCAGGCGACCGTACAATCCACGTTCAAAAGTAACTGCCCACCGTAACGTTTACAATCCTGTGCAGCACTATTTGAACATTATAACAACGTAACCTGTGGATCGAACCCACGTCGGTTGGTGTAGCGAGGTCTAGCTATCACGGTACATGAGATACAGCCAGAAGGCCAATTCTCATAAATAACATTGTTCAAATTACATTTCAATATCATCCCGATTGCATTTCGATTGCAAAAGATATACTCAGTCTGATTTTTTTTACAAAAAGCTAACTTTGAGGGTATTTTAAGATACTTTCCCGGTATTTTTTTATGATCGAAATGATATTGAAATGTATTTTGAACAATGTTATATACGAGAATTGGCCTTCTGGTGACAGACAGACAGACAGCGGAATCTTAGTAATAATAAATATTGCAGGACATTCCATACATCGCCATCTAGCCCCAAGCTAAGTAACTACACTTGTGTTATGGGTGCTAGACAACTGATATACTTTTCTTTTGTAAATATATACTTATAATACATAGAAACAACCAGACCACAGACAAATATCTAAGCATAAATACATGTCTGAGGCGGAAATCGAACCCGCAACCCCGCAAATGTTTTGCAGTCCAGCATGGTGACTATTGTGACAACTGGGTCGTCTAATAGGGTATAATAGGGTTCCGTTTTCACCCTTTCGGTACCTAGGAACCCTAAAACCAACATACCGGTTTCTCATCGCCGTCCAATTCTTCCTCTTTAGTGAAGTGCTGTAAACATTGTTGAAGCTTGAGGTTGCCGGTTCGGGATGGGATCGGTAAACTGAAACAATATCGGTTAAATATTACGGTAAATTAGGTTAAAATTGGTAAAATTGTGATTAAAATGCAAAGGTAAGTTGGTAAAATGTGTAAAAAAAGGTAAAATTATGAGTAAAATTCGTAAAAAAATTTGGTAAATCTATATATATAAAAATGAAACCCGTTTTCCGTTGTCACGACATAGCATGAAAACGGCTCGACCGATTTGGCTGTTTTTTTTTTTGTTGTGTTTGTTATTGTCAAGAGAAGGATCTTACGAAAGAAAAAAATAAGAAAGTCACCCGGAAAACGATTACGCGGGTGAAACCGCGGGGCGCAGCTAGTTTAAAATATATTAGAAATTCTATATCTTATTAATAATAAATAATAATAAATCATTTATTTCAGGCTACGAAGGCCCATAGATACATACCTTAGTCTATTTTTTTTTTATTAATGTACCTAAGATCCCAGAACGGGTCAAAAGTTACACTATTAGGCTTTGCAATACATGCAACGCAACGTCGACTTTAGTAGCCGAAGAATATGTGGTAAATTGTATAAAAATGTTGGTAAATTATATAAAAATATAAATAAATTGTGTAATCATAGTGAATTATGTAAAATGATTGTAAATTATATAAAAATGATGGTCAATCTTGCAAAAGTAGCAGTAAACCATATAGCAATCATGCTTCATTCAATAGTAAATTATATAAAAGGGATGGTAAGTTATGTAAAACTTTGATAAATTGTGTAAAATGTTAGTAAATACATACCTAAGATCCCAGAATGGATCAAAACTGACTCTAACATGCCTACAAAATGTTGATAAAAGTTAAATGATGGTAATTTATGCAAAAATAGCAGTTAACCATGTAATAATAATGGTAAATTGAGTAAAACAATCATGACGGTAAATTATGTAAATATTTAGTAAATTGCGCAAAATGCAAGTAAATACGTACCTAAGGTCCCAGAATGGATCAAAAGTGACACTATCATGTTTGCAATACGTACAAAGCAAGGTAGACTTTATTTACCGGAGATACGTATTAAATTTAGAAAAAAATATAGTAAATAATGTTAAAATGACGGTAAAAAATGTAAAAATGACGTTAAATCATGTAAAAGTTAAGGTAAAGTATGTAAAACTATAGTAAAATGCGTAAATTGCAAATAAATACGTACCTTAGACACTATCATGGTTGCAATGTATACAGTGCAACGTAGACTTTATTTACCGAAGTCAATGTGTTAAATTTTATAAAAATGTTGATAAATGTCAGTAAATAATATAAAAATCTTGGTAAATCATTCAAAAATAACAGTAAACCATACTTAATTGAGTAAAACAATGGTAAATTATATAAAAGTGACAGTAAATCGTGTAAAATGACGGTAAATTATGTAAAACTTTAGTAAATTGCGTAAAATGATATTAAATACGTACCTTAGATCCCAGAAGGGATCAAAAGTGACACTATCATGTTTGCAATGCGTACAACGCAAGGTAGACTTTAGTTGCCCGATAAATATGTCGCCGACACGAGACTCCTCCATTCTCAAGTAACGACTCCACGCTTCAGCCGCTTTCGCCGTATCACTGGGAATAAATAAATCATTCATTAGTATAAAACACGTGTTTACGGTCGTGCGGGTTAAGCGACGCAAGGCGCGGTCATTACTTCGATGGGTGACCAATTAGTAGTGTGGGAAAAATGTGTTTCCGTGAGCCCCTCCGTGCTTCGGAAGGCACGTTAAGTCGTTGGTCCCGGTTGCTACCTTTAGTAGCAGTCGTTAGGTCAAGTTAGAGGCCTTAAGAGGAAAGGGTACCGGGGGCTCTCTCCATACAAACTATTACAAACGTAGTCGACTGTATTCTCCCTGGATAATGACACTAGAGCAAATATTTTTGGTGCATAAAACTTATAACTGCCATGACCAGGCCATATTTTATGTAATTTTTTATTTATTTAATCTTAATTTCTATGATAATTTGGATAATGAAAAAACCAAAACATAGGAGCATAGTCGAGGCAGTTATAGGTTTTATGGCACAAAAATATTTGTGCTAGTGTCATTATCCAGGGAGGAAACAGTCGACTACGTTTGTATGGAGAGAGCGCAGGTACCCTTTCACCTTGACACAACGCATGTACAATCTCACCTGAGTTTCTCATCGATCTCAGTGATGATAGGTTTTGGTTTGATCGTGATCCGGTTCACGTCCTCGTGGAGACCTTCCAGGAGGTAACGGAGGAACTCCTGTAACAAGGGGAACACAAGGGTTCAATGTCGTAGGTAGTAGGTATCCGGCCTATCCGGCTCATATTTGACGACCCAGTCGCACAATGGTCACCATGCCGGACTGCCAAACACAGGGTTGCGGGTTCCATTGTCGCCTCAGACATGTATTTATGCTTAGATATTTGTCTGTGGTCTGGTCCTTCTCGCGCGTTGCGAAAGGGGGCTAGACGGAAAAAATTAAGACCAAAAGTTGTAACGACACTTTTTGCATAAAAAGCAAGCCAGTTATTTTCGTTTCGTCTTTCTATTTCGTATTGAACAGTGTGCTGTCGCGACGATTATTTACAAAAAAAAAGTTTATTACAATTCCTTCACTAATTAATGGAAAGGAACTTCGTTCCATCCGGATGTTCAGTTTTTTTAAAAAGTAGATATATATTTACAAAAGTATTACAAAAGATAAGTATATAAGTAGTATATGAGTTGTCTAGCACCCATAACACAAGTCTAGTTACTTAGCTTGGGGCTAGGTGGCGATGTGTGGAATGTGTTGTAATATTTATTTATTTATTATTTCCGGCCGAATGCTGTATAGGAAACGAGTATCCGGCCGAATGCCGGATATCAAATAAATACATACGACATAAAGATCATGAATTTTTAATAAAAAACAAACAATAAATTACTCAAACTTCACTAAGGGAAAAATTATGATGAATAAACTCCAATTTCTCTGCGTTAAATGGCGACGCTTCACACCGCCACCAACAGATGGCGCCACTAAGCCGATCGTAGTTCCTAGATCGCGCAAGCGAAGTTTTTCTGAAGATAAGCTCATATACAAGTTCCAACGAAACATCGTGGGGCCGCGGCCTACCGGGTATAACACCTACCCGGTGGAAGATCTTCCCTTTGGAGGTACAATCCACGGTCAAAAGTCTCTGCCCACCGTTACGTTTACAATCCCGTGCAGCACTATTAGAACATTATAACAACGTAACCTGTGGATCGAACCCACGTCGGTTGGTGTAGCGGGTGGCCCCTTATACCACTCGACCAACTAAAGACTTAGCTAACATGTTGACAAATAATAATCACACTGAGTACATTTAATTCAAGTATTTATGTTTGTGTGTAACGTCTATTAGAAGAAGGTCGTAAGTGCAATACTTGTTGATAGGATTATTGTAGCAAACTGATCATTTACTTATGACCCTTACTGTACATACACACCACCTCGTACCTCCAAATCTTTGTACACAAGACCAGCTTCCGAAAGGGCCCGAAATCACCCGAGTCCAGCCGATCGCTTCACCCGTGTAACGAGGCGATTACACGAGTGTGAGTAAAGCGATCGGGTATGTTCCGCCGGATATTCGGCTATTCGGCTTTAAGTTTGGCCGAATATTCGGTATCCAGTATCCGGCCAAACCACTATCCGTCACATCTCTAGTAATAATCACTACATAGTATAAAATAAAGTCACTTTTCTCTGTCCCTATATCCCTATGTATGCTTAGATCTTTAAAACTACGCAACGGATTTTGATGCGGTTTTTTTAATAGATAGAGTAATTCAAGAGTAAGGTTTATATGTATAACTAGCTGCGCCCCGCGGTTTCACCCGCGTAAGTCCCGATCCCGTGGAAATATCAAAATAAAAAATAGCCTTCCCCGATAAATGGACTATCCAACACAAAAGTAATTTTTCAATTGGAACTAGTAGTTCCTAAGATTAGCGCGTTGAAACAAACAAATAAACAAACTGTTCAGCTTTATAATATTAGTATAGATAAGTATATACTTAGTATAGATTGTATTTTCATTTTTTACTCCTACCTAGGTACCTATATCTATTTTTTATGCTCATGGTTTTACTCAATACTTTATTCAGTTTGTATCTTTAGATTTATTTTACTTTACGCCTTTAGCTTTCTTCACATAAAGGTACCTCCTACCGTTTTGGAGAAGGTATCCAAGCCAGGTTTTTATTTATGCAATCCCTTTACCACGGATTGCATCCAGATTTACATGACATTGGCTGTATGCAGTTCGAGGAGCCAATCAAGAAATACGAACGTCAAATTCTATGGAGCCAATACGAATAAAAAATAAAATGGAAGACCGCGAACTGTGACCGTGAACGTCATGCAGTAGGAAAAAGGCCTTTGAACACAACAGATACAGTAACTTAAAAAGGCCGTGATGCACTTTAAGACCCATGTCTATCGATAGAAACAAATAAATAATGCCTTAACACCAAATCTTTAAAGCGTCTCGGAAATGGGATATTGAAAAACGTTCTGTTATAGGTACCCCTCACATGTAGGTACTTAAGCTGACTACTGCTACCTCAGCAACAGTTTCCTCAGCAACGCGGCTGGATTGAGACTGATGAGCTAATGATGGCTTCATTAGCTCATCAGTCTCAATCCAGCCGCGACTGCTGAAAGACGGCTTTTCATAATTATCATAATTTCTATTTCCTAGTTTTTTACTAAATCCTAATTATTAATAAATAGTCACAACATAATCTTTTTTTTTAAAAGCCATTCAGTGGCTATTCTATAACAGTTCCACATGTTTCAACAAATATTCCGTCTCCGAGATGGTTTAGAAGTTTGGTTAGAAAGCATTATTTGTAGCGCACTTTTGAAAAATCTTAAGACATCACGTTTGGTCAAATACCCCATTTCCGAGACGCTTATGAGATTTGGTGTAAAGGCATACTTCATTTGCCGTAATATCCTCTATCGATAGGTATGGTTCTCAAAAATATCGCGCAAAAAAATACTATGTCAAGTTCCCAGTACTAAATGGCAAGACACCTTTTTTTTTCAGTTCAATGTTCGAAGTTTTTAACCTCTTTGGTTTTACGTTAACATCAGCTGCTGTCAGCTTGAGGTGACGTCTTACCAATCTAATCAAAAGCACTAAAGAGTATTGATATCAACTTCGAAGCAAATCACTCCCAAAATAACTTTCTTCCCCTTTTTAACCCCGTTAGGGGATGAATTTCAATAAAATACGAAACACGTGTTCCATTAATTCTGTTAAAGAATGTTTATGCAAAATTTGAAATAGATTGGACTAAGGAATCACGTTGTCCAATACAAACTTTGCCCCCCTTTTTCACCCCTTTAGGGGTAGAATTTCGGAAAATTCTTTCTTATCGGATGCCTACGTCATACAAAGAACATACTCTCCAAGTTTCAAGTCTCTACGATCAGCGGTTTAGGCTGTGCGATGATCCGTCAGTCAGTCAGGACAAAGGATTTTATATGTATAGATAAGAAGATAATACATGCATAATATAGCCGTGCAAAGCCGAGGCGGGTCGCTAGTACTTTGATAAAAGAGATCCAATCAAAGAGTATTTAAGTTTTTAATAACCCCAGCACGCCGCTTCATACACATGTTCATACATAATTGCTGGAGCGTTGTTCCAAATTCAAAAAACGCTCCTGCATTGGATTGAATTTTCTTTTACCGCGACACTGGCTTTATGCGCGATAGTAATAATGCGAAGCCATAATAAAATTATAAATAAAAAAGAGATGGCGCTAGATGCTTCTTTCCGTATGTCAAACTGACAATTTTGACATCATCCCTACGTTCTGTACGTTTTCATGCAAAACTATTATGGTTTATTTTTTACGCCAAGAAATATCAAATTTTAATTAGTAACATAAATCTACTTGAAATACCTAAACCTCTTCTGATATTTTCTGAACCCATTCGTGAAGATTATGTTAAAATCTGTTTCCTAGTTCCCGAAATTAGACTGCACAAACAAAGGTAAACAAATAAAATCAACATTTTCTGAGATGAATGGTAGTTTCGCGAAAACGAAGAGATGGCGCTAGTTACTTGAAATTAAAAAAAATATCTTATTAAATTAATTACTTTATTTTCTAGTTAAAAAATGTGTATATTGCTATGTTTTCTTAAAATACATAAGTGTACAAAATTTTTAAGCAGAACAAAAAGAATAATCAACTAATTTGTGATTTTATAAATTTAAGAAAACCTGAATCGCGCATGCAAGATTTTTTTCTACCGGAGCTATATAAGGTTAGCGAATTCTATAGTGCTAAGATCATTATGGACGTAGAACGCTTACTTCCAAAACTTCGAATTTATTATATGTAGAGATTACCGAAATATTGGATTTAAAATATTACAATGCAACTGTTTTGATTCGATAGAAAAAACAACCTAAAAATTATTTTAACTGGGAAAAACCGTACGTAAATTTATGCAAATCATTCTGGTTTTTCTAATAGTTTTGTTTTCCAACAATATACTACCGAAGTACTGTTGTATTATTTGAAATTAATTCAAAATATTGCTGAATAACAAAATAAAAACTATTTGTGTATTATCTTGCATCTCGCTCAGTTCTATGCTCATGGTATCTTATCATTAATCCCCACAGTTTATACCATTATACCATTTCAGAAACTCAATGTTTTTTTTTTAATTTGGCACTATGGTGACCATATGTTAAAGTTGATTGAATCCGGCGTTACTTTTCGGAACTCCATAATATCTGTAATGGAAGTATTAATATTTAGTTTTTAGTTCCGAGCCTAGTGCCGAAACACAAAATGCAATGAGCACCGCCCTCCCGCCCACTTGAAGAGGCATGCAATGAGGACAAGCAAAAGTTAGTATTAGTATTAGTGACACCATTCATAAACCACGACACGTGTTTCGCGTCTACACGACGCATCATCAGGATTGGACTCCGACCGCGCTATAAGGGCGACAAACGTTAGATACGACGTCGCTCTCCGAGATGTTGCCTCGCTGAACGCCGCTGTTGTATGTTAAAGTCCAAGTTCAAAAGTTAAAAAATCATAAAGTTTGAGTTAAATCACGAACGTCAAAATCTATGGTTAAATCACTTTAGATCATAGTTAAAAAAAAACTTTCGATGTGTCATAATAGTAGATTATACAACAAGTGAAAAAAAAGGTAATTTAATTCGAGGGACTAAGTTGGATCCCGAGAGCAGCGAAGGATTCTATAGTAGTATATCTTCAAATCTTCAAATTATGAAAAGAATAAGTAGTTATAAATTTAACAAAAATGATAGTTTGGTTATATTTATTGGAAATAGGGGAAGTGTTTACAAACAAGACTTGTTAAAATATTGTAATACTTTGTGCTCTCTAAACATAGATAAAATTGTAATGTTTACACTACCCTACTGTAAAAACTTGCCAGCTGCGGAAAATAAACTTAGATATAATTTAAAGGATGATGCCAGTAAATGTATGAACTCTGGTACCCGGTCCAATAAGATTAAATGATATGTCATTAGAAAGGTAATTTAATGTAGGTTAATATTTGACTATTAGCTTGTCTTGATTTTTAGTCCGATCGAAATAATATAACTGCCAAGTTTTAAAAATCAATAGTAAATCATCAACATACATCTCGTGCGATAATGTTTGACTATTTATCGATTTTTGTCAAAGTAGACGACTATATAAAAAAAAAACTTAATGACGTCATAAAATCATAAAAAAAATATATTTTTCAAGCGAACTTATTGGCTATGAATACCACCCTCAATCTCAAGTTACACTAACCAGGCCAATAAATGCATTGTTTGATGGGTGAAATCGATTTTTAGTGGTGCTTGTCCCCGATTTGATTTGAGATTTCTAGAAACAAAAGGCGATCGAAATAAAAACAAACGATGAACGAATCAGGAAACAAAAAACGATCGAAACAGAAATAAAAGACAATCGAAATGAAATCAAAACACGATCACAACGGTAAAGAATGAATGATCGAAAAAAACGATCTAAATGAAAAGAAAAGACGATCGAAATCGAAACAAATGGCAATTGAAAAAACTAAAAGAAGATCGAAACGGGAAGAAAAGACGATCGAAATAAAATCAAAAGATGATCGAAACAATATCAAAAGACGATCGAAAAGACGATCACAACGGAAAGGAAGGCTGATCGAAAAGAAAACAAAAGACGCTCGAAATGAAAATATAAGACGATCGAAATTGAAACAAAAGACACTCGAAAGGAAACTAAAAGAAGATCGAAACGGAAAGAAAAGACGCCCGAAATAAAATGAAAAGACGATCGAAATTAAATTAAAAAACGATCGAAATGAAATCAAAGAGACGATCACAACAGAAAGGAAGGGTGATCGAAATTGAAATAAAAGTCAATCGAAACGAGACCAAAAGAAGATCGAAATGGAAAGAAAAGACGATCGAAATGGAGACAAAAAACGATTGCAATAGAAAGTTAGAATGATCGAAAAAGACGATCAATCCATTTCGATCGTCTTTTGATTCTATTTCGATCGTCGTATGTTCCATTTCGATCGATTTTTCGTTTTTCGATCATCTTTTGCTTTGTTTATCAAATTCAATTCGGGGACGGTCAAGAAGCAAATATTTCGCTTGATCCCAGTGTTGAATCCGAGGAAAAACAGGAACCTACCATGGCAGGAATTGAAATTCCTGTTTGTCCCCATTTGGGGACAGCATTCGGCGACTGGCAGAAATGACCAATACTTGCTTGTAAAATTGCATTTTCTTGAATTCACGCTGCAATCTTTGGTCGATTTCTTGAAAATTCATTAGACAAACGGTAAAGGGTAGTAGAACAAAGTAATAAAATAGGTAATCACTACAAAGTATAAAACAAAGTCGCTTTCTCCGTCCCTATATTCCTATGTATGCTTAAATCTTTAAAACTACGCAACATAATATAGCCGTGCGAAGCCGGGACGGGTCGCTAGTAAATAATAATTTAATAGTTGATTGTATCTTATGAGATTCAAATAGTACTTTTACGGCGACGCGACGGCGATATTTAGAGGGGTTATTCTTTATATCACGATTCGAGGTTGCATGCAACCCGCATGCAACTTAAATATTATTTTCTCACCTGCAGCACTTTAATCACGGATTAAATTCCTAGTAACCTCAACTTAAAGTAAGACTTTATTCCCAAGGGAGATAATGTTGTATGAAACTCCCAAGGGAATAAAGTGATTTGAATTTGGAACGTTGAAATTCGTGTGAAAACTCTTGGTTTTAATTTTGAAGGTCTCAGCAAATAGGTTTTATTTTTATTAAGTCATTTGATTGGTCTACAAAAATCTAGCAGGCCACGATTAATGTTTTTTATTTTGATTGTTACGTTAGGTCTAAGCAAATAGGTTTTGCCTATAATACCTACCAAATATTTACCATAATGCTACCATCTCATTGCAATTGCCCCATTTTTTTCTAGTAGGGAACTGGTCACCACAAGAATTTAAAAAAAAGTTGGAATGACGGTATGAAAAGTACAGTATGCACCTCGGGATAAAGCATGTCTTCGTCTTGGGCGGCTTGAACCCCTCGCTTCACTCAGGACTCCACATAACTCCCTCGCTTCACTCAGGAGTTAACTTTAAGATCCCTCGCTCCGCTCGGGAGTTAACCCGAGAGTAACTCATTACACTCGGGGTTCAATATGCCACCCACAACATAAGACATTGCTTTATGCCCTTAATGCATAATCTACTATTGAAGAGGTTTATGTAAGAGGTTGGACAGGACAGGACAGACGAGACAGACGAGACAGACGAGACAGACGAGACAGACGAGACAGACGAGACAGACGAGACAGACGAGACAGACGAGACAGACGAGACAGACGAGACACTTCTGTACAACAGTGTTAACAGCGACATCTCTCGGTGGATGGTGCAGGTTCGCAGCGAGCTGCCGTACGCAGTTCGCGTCGCACGCTAGCGCCATCACTGATACACGAGTGAGCATTTTGAGCCGTTCTCGCGACAGATGAGATTTCGACAGATGAGATTTTACACAGATATACAGTTTTCACTTCTGCCTGCACTCCCGGAGTGCGCTGTTTTTTTATTATTATTTATTTATTTGTTTATATTATTATCATCACTATCACTTCGTAGTAAGTATAAAACAAAGTCGTTTCTCGCTGTTCGTCTGTTTCTATGTACGCTGAGATCTTTAAAACTATGTGACAGATTTTGATGCGGTTTTTTTAGATAGATAGAGTGATTCAAGATGAAGCTTTTAGTGTGTAAAACAAAACTACCACGCGTACAAAGTGGCGGGCAACAGCTAGTATATGAATAAAATGCTAATTAGACATCTCTGTTCACCATTGTTAATATGGCTCAATAAAAGTAAGTATAACTCTGAACGGACTAACATTTCGAAATGGTCGCCATAATAACTTGTATTCTAATTGAAAAGAGCTATCCAATGACATATTACACATCGTTATTGGAGGTGGGTACCACTATTGGCATCATCCTTTAACAATGGAGGGACGTGTAAATAGTCTCTCCAGGAGCGTTACCATGGAGGGTAAGTGTATGTCGCGGAGCGGGAAGATTATTAAAAAAATGGTTTAAATATGAAATTCGTAATAGAACCTGGAAATTGCTTGATGTCTGACAACAAATTCTCACAGAGCAACGGGTATACATAAAAGCCAACGTACCTCAGACCAACTGGAAAATCGAGCCCGCCGAAGGGACCCTTGCTTGGAGATGCTGTCGACGTCCTTGATGTTTCACAACAGTCTCTATACCACTGTGTATCACTGTATGGCAACCCAGGGTGCGCTTATTGTCAAAACAGTACGAGATTTCACACAAAAAACCAGCGAAAAGTCTTGGAAAAACTGGAGCGCGTGCTCACGGTAATTTTTCAAAGGAGCGAAGAAAAAACATGGCTGCGGCGGCGTCCAATCCGCTGCGAGCCGACGGTCACACGAGTCGCCCTCATTGGACCTTCAATGACCAATGCAGCCTATCGGTGCGAAGCTCAATGCAACCCGCGCTTATTTGAAATGTTACAAACATCAAGCAGAAACAATATACCTATGTGTCTATATGATAGCGGAATAGCCAGAAATTTGCTATTTAAAATTAATAAGGCGTGAAAAGTTTACTAAATATTAAAATTATAAAATCTACTTAGATGGGAGCGTATCGCTTCACCATGGCACCCCGCCTTGAAAGATCGGAAGATTTTTCAAAACAAAAACGAAACTTTATGGTTGCTTAGAGCGATAGCGACTTTTTGTAAAAGGGTTGTATGAGTTATATAAACTAAACTACTTACTTATATTTTAGTGACTAACTTAAACTAATAATTATGTTTTAAAGTTAAATTTATTGCGTTGGTATCGGATAGAGTTTAGTTACAGCGCGTTTATAGAAACCCGTACGAGTTTTGACCATAGCTACTCGTATGACATTGTCTTTACCCTTAAAGACCTCAGTAATTATTCCTAACGGCCAGTTCAGTGGAGCCGAGTTTTCATGTTCTACGAGAACCACTGTTCCGATTTCTACCGGTTTGCCAGGAGTAGCCCACTTCTGCCTAACTTGCAGCGTATGCAGATACTCTAGGTGCCATTTCTTCCAAAAAGATTGGACCATACTATCTAACAAGTTCTTACGATCTAACAGACTAATACGTTGCTCTGACAGATCAGTAGCTGGTAAGTATTGCAACGGAGTAGACATCAGAAAATGAGCGGGCGTCAGTACTTCAGGGTGTGGATCTGAAGACATTAAACAAAGCGGTCGCGAGTTTAATATTGACTCTATCTGCGTGAGAACCGTTTGAAGTTCTTCAAAGGAAAGTAACTGACTTCCTATGACTCTATAAAGGTGCGTCTTCATGCTCTTTATATTCCCTTCCCATAGTCCGCCGAAATTTGGGGCTCTTGGGGGAATCATCTTCCACTCGATGCGTCTAGACAGCAGTTCATTAGACAAAGCAGTCTTGAAACTGGAGCTCAACAAGAAGCTATAGAGCTCGTCTAATTGCGCTTTCGCACCCACGAAAGTGGTGCCGTTATCTGAGTAAAGACAAGAAACAGGACCACGGCGAGAAATAAAGCGTTTAAAAGCTCCTAGAAAATTATCAGTAGTCAAACTACTGGTCAATTCAATATGTAGGCACTTCGTGCTCATACATACGAAGAGAAGAATATATGCCTTTTGAGCATGTTGACCTCTGCGGCGCGAAAGAGTTACGCGTATCGGTCCAGCAAAATCCAATCCAGTATGACTGAACGGTTTGGCTTCTAAAACACGACACGAAGGAAGGTCGGCCATGATTGGAGTCGGATGTTTGGGATTCGTCCTAAAACAAGTATTGCACACACGCAACTTGGATCTAATCACAGTTCTGGCATCTAGTATCCAGTAGCGTTGTCTTATAATAGACATGAGAAGTCCAGAACCCGTGTGACAATTCACAACATGATAGTGTTGTATGATTAAATCAACAACATGGTCGCGTTTTGGGAGAAGAACCGGGTGTTTAGCTTCGAAAGGAAGCATAGAGGCAGAAAGTCTCCCACCTATACGTAATATCCCATCAGGGTCGAGAAAGATTGCGAGACTCTGTAGCTTCTTCGAAGGCAATTTACTAGCCTTAATCAACTTTAAGTCTTCAGAGAAGTGTGCAGACTGGACTGCGAGAAGAAGCGCTTTCTCAGCAGCTAAAATCCCTGCTACAGAGCGAGGCTCAACATTAGATTTTGGTCGAACGAATTTTAAAATATATGCTATGATACGCAGCAACTTCTCCCACGAAGAGATACGTTGCGCCAATGAGCATAGCAATGGTGGTTCTGCGTGAGTTATGGCGGTCATGACCTTAGCCTTGTGCTCGGGCAACTCAGCGCAGTTAGCGGGTGAAAAAGGTTTGACCAACCATTTCTCTGGCGCGCAGCGGATCCACAAAGGACCGTTCCACCATAAATCGTGGTTTAAAAGTTGTGATGGAAGCATACCCCGAGAAACACAATCGCTTGGATTTGTAGCTCCAGGCACATGATAAAAATGTTCAGGATCCAAGATCTCTTGAACCTGAGCGACGCGATTACCGACGAAGACCGACCAACGATGTGGTGAAGAATGAATCCACGATAGCGCTATCGTCGAATCAGAAAACGCGTATATTCCAGCGATTGGAATACGCGCTGCGTAAGTTTCTCGTACGGAATTTATTAATTTTGACATGAGTAAAATAGCGCACAACTCAAGGCGCGCGAGCGTAGTAATTTTAGTCGGCGAGACCTTTGACTTAGCGCAAAGAAGACGCGTTTGGATACCGGACGGATAAGTACAGTGTGCGTACACGACACAACCTAAACCGTTCATACTAGCATCACAAAAAGCGACAAGACGCAACTCGCAACCTAATTCGACACCTACATGTCGCGGAATACGTAAAGCATCGAGCAAGTGAAATTCTTGCACTAGTGCGGCAAAACGTGAGCGTATGTGTTCCGGCGCGGGATCGTCCCAATCACTCTTGCTTAGCCATAGCTCTTTAATCAGCAACTTCGCATAGAGTATCACAGGCGCGACTAATCCTAGCACGTCGAATAAACGAGCGACTATAGAGAGTATATTTCTCTTTGTACATTTTTCATTTAACGCGACGGAGGTGAAAAAGAAGTTATCTTCGCACGGTTCCCACGACATCCCTAAAACCTTTGAAACGTCTTTGCCAACGTCAAACTCTAGAGATTTGCGATGCGAATCTGGAAGAGATTCGAGAAGCGAATGTGAATTGCTCGACCATTTCACTAAATCGAAGTCACCAGATTTAAATAAATGTATTAAGTCACGTGCTAATTCAGAGGCAACCTGCCCACTAGGCGCTGAATGTACCAAATCATCCATATACAGACATGTATCGGCTACTTTTGCTGCTTCAGGGTACTGATGACTCATATCTGAAGCCAGCTGTTTGACAGTTCTCATCGCGACGTAAGCGCTTGACTTTAAACCGAAAGGTTGGCGAGTAAAACAAAAGGTGCGAACATTTTCAGATTCGTGGAACCGAAATAAAATACGTAGGTATTTACGCTGTTCAGCTGGTACACCTACACGTAAATAATGCTGTTTTATATCAGCATTCATAGCGATAGGAAACAATCTGAAATCTAATAAAAGTAGAAACAGATCTGCTTGCAAGTTGGGCCCGATGTGCAATACATCATTGAGCGAGAGCCCGGTGTGCGTTTTCGCGCTCGCGTCTAAAACGATCCGAGGCATCGGCTTGTCGGGACGAACCACCGCGTGATGTGGTATGTAGTAACCGTCATCGGATAAATCGGACTCAGCTACTGGAGCGAGATAACCGTTATCTAAATAATCCTGTATCACTTTATTATAATTTTCGCGTAGCGCGGGAGCTTGGCGAAGCCGATTGAACCGAGTTCAGCAGGATCCCTACAAAACGGCAAAGCGACCGTATAGCGACCTACGTCATCACGTGTCACAGTAGATGTAAAAATATTCTCACACTCTGTCTCGTCAGGTGATAACAGACGCTTCGTAGGTACCTCTTCGAGTTCCCAAAATTTCTGCACTAAATCATTTAGCGCTAACGCAGAAAAAGACGTGGCGGTAGGCGCGACTTCATTACGCGGGTAATTTCCCATAAATACGTATCCGAAAGCCGTCGATAAAGCGGGAGGTGCGCGTGGACCACAATCGACCCTTTCACCTAAGTAGATGTATGGAAACAGCTGAGCGCCTAACAATACATCTATGTCTCCCGGTATATTCCATTTTAAATCAGCAAGCGGAAGATTGCGAACGTTTATGTTATTATCGTTATCAATAAAGTGTGATGGTAATTGATCCGTAATACATTCGACCACTAACGCGTGTATAGTGTATCTATGTTGCGGATAAATGCGCGATTCAATGTCTAAACAAACGTGACCTATTATCGGACGAGACGACGTCCCTACTCCTTTGACAAAGGAATTCGTCACTGGAATAATAGGTAAATTTAATTTGCGGGAACATTCTGTTGTTATTAAATGATTCTGTGAGCCATTATCGATCAGAATCCTAATAATCGATTTATTCTCAGGTCTTCCTTTCGGGTGAGCGTACACTTGCGCGGTCGATAATAAAATATCACCCTTATAACTAGCAGCATAAGACTGAGAATGCGTAGCGACCTCTGATAAATGCAACGAGTCAATCTGCGCGGAAGGAGCGGTCGCGGAAGAAAGCGGGGGCTGAACGAGCGCGGTCGCGGTAGGCGGCGCGGGAGCGGGAGCGAGTGACGAAGACGCGGGAGCGGGAGCGAGTGACGAAGACGCGGGGCTACGGCGCGCGGCCGACGGCGAAGACGGCGCAGGCGACTGCGGCGTGACGCTGACTATCGCGGCGTGAGAATGTGTATTATTCTTATTATCTAAATCACCGAAATGTAATAATTTATGATGTCTTTTTCCACAAAAACACACAGAATTACTTTTGCATTGAGGTAAACTGTGCAGCGTACTTAGACAGTTAACGCATCCGTGTTTCGATTTTATAAAATTAAATCGAGTCTTAGAATCTCGCATATTTTTAAATTGTGCGCACTCATATAAATGCCTATGTTTACTATCTCCGCAGAGACAACAACAACTCGTGCTAACAGAAGCGTCATTAAGCAAGTAGGTACTCGCGGCGGAGCGTGCGGGTTCGATTATTTTACCTACGACAAAAGATTTCGTATTTTGACGGCGGCTGTTATTAGAAAAACGAGCGGATGGTTTATTTGCATACGTCGAATTACATGGATTCGAACGTTCTAAAATCTTAGATTGATCTTGAATAAATTCAATCAGCTGTTTAGTAGTAGGTATTTGAACATTACGCACTGAAAGTTCAAATGCTTGAATTGTTTGCGAATCTAATTTTCTTAATGCGCATTGCAAAAACATAAAATCAGCTAAGTCAGGAATACCTACTTCCTTTATAGCAGATATAGAAGCGGAATATTCACCTACAAAGGTGTCGAGAGCGTTTGCGTTGTGCGAGCTAGCTTTCAAGTCAATTATATTATTCAAGTAAAATGTAGCTAGTGCGCGCTTATCTTGATATTTCTTAACTAAACTATCCCATAGCAATGAATAAGTTTCCCCAGATGGAATAATGCCCGCTGTGAACTTTAATGCGTCATCAGTTAACTTAGAAATTAAATACTGCATACGCTGCGAGTCAGTCAGCTGTTTATTCTCGTGAATATTAGCCTTATATGACTGGTAAAATATATTCCAGTTTTCGGGGCGTCCATTAAAACTAGGAATTCTTAGGGGTTCTAAATTCAAGTTCTTGTTCAAGTTATTCGACTCATCTGAACGAGGCCTCGGAATGTTCGAAGCAGCGATCAATCTATTTCGCGTGCGTTTTATACGTGAATACAAATCTTCAAATGCATCTAGACAAGCATATTGTGGCGTGCTGTCAGGTTTTATTAACAATTGAACCCTATTAATATTATCAACAATACTTTCGAATTTCTCGCGTAATTCGTCTATCGTTTCCGATTCAGCCAGAAAGTTCTCGTTCGTTCGCGAAGATGCATCGAACGAAACAATGTTCTTAGATACATTGAACAATCTATCCACGCGTTCAAATATTAAATCTCTCTTTGTATTTAATAATGACAAATCATTCTCGTGCGCCATGATTGCAAAATGAAATAAGTATTATTACAATCGGCGTAAATGTAGGTAGTTATATCTTACAAGACAAGGTGCGTTGAAGTTAATTATTTAGTTATTAGAATGGAAGTTTTTACTAATTATTATGTAAATCTCCTAGTACGACAGAGAATCTATCAATAAATACATAGATCTCGAGCGGGGGTTACAGAATTTACCAATTATAGTTACGTAAATCTGAGTTAGCGTATAATAAGCGTACAAGAATTCACCAATAATTACGCGAATCTATGAGGGAAATTATGCGTTTTAAGGTTAGAATTTCACCAATAATTACGAGAAATCTATGATGCTGATTTTATATCCGGCTTAGAAGGACCATCTTGTGGAGGGACGTGTAAATAGTCTCTCCAGGAGCGTTACCATGGAGGGTAAGTGTATGTCGCGGAGCGGGAAGATTATTAAAAAAATGGTTTAAATATGAAATTCGTAATAGAACCTGGAAATTGCTTGATGTCTGACAACAAATTCTCACAGAGCAACGGGTATACATAAAAGCCAACGTACCTCAGACCAACTGGAAAATCGAGCCCGCCGAAGGGACCCTTGCTTGGAGATGCTGTCGACGTCCTTGATGTTTCACAACAGTCTCTATACCACTGTGTATCACTGTATGGCAACCCAGGGTGCGCTTATTGTCAAAACAGTACGAGATTTCACACAAAAAACCAGCGAAAAGTCTTGGAAAAACTGGAGCGCGTGCTCACGGTAATTTTTCAAAGGAGCGAAGAAAAAACATGGCTGCGGCGGCGTCCAATCCGCTGCGAGCCGACGGTCACACGAGTCGCCCTCATTGGACCTTCAATGACCAATGCAGCCTATCGGTGCGAAGCTCAATGCAACCCGCGCTTATTTGAAATGTTACAAACATCAAGCAGAAACAATATACCTATGTGTCTATATGATAGCGGAATAGCCAGAAATTTGCTATTTAAAATTAATAAGGCGTGAAAAGTTTACTAAATATTAAAATTATAAAATCTACTTAGATGGGAGCGTATCGCTTCACCAAACAATGAACACTATATCATGTTAGAATAAGAAGTTCAATGTGATTGACTCTAACCCTATTGTTAGTAATGATTATTATTTGACGAAGGGAAAGCACAAGCTTCCGGATTCCATCAAAAGACAGATAGCTTCTTCGCTATGTTATTTTTTTAACTTTACAGCCAAGAACTTGGCTACATACACTGCGCCTTTTGCGCAGTTAAATGACATATATAATATTCAGACTACGGATAGTCATCTTTATCCGATTAATTTAAATTAATTATTAAGACAAAAGAGGGACGCTCTTGCAGTAGTTTTGAGACAATAGAGACCTCTAGCACTTTACAAAGTAATAATAATAAAAAAATAAATTTAGATAACAATATTAGTCAATTATTAATCTCATTATCAAACAAGTCAAATAATAACAATTGCTGGAATAAATGCCCTAAAATAAATAAAGTACAGAAAAATTATGTAAAAAATATAAACCTTGTGCATCAAAATATCAGAGGGATGACAGAGGGCAAAATACTAACACTGGAATTGTACATGAACGCTGAGGATATTGACATTGTATGCATAACCGAACACCATCTCCGGGCTCACCAGCTCATGTTCAATTTCAGCAACCACCGGGTTGGCAGCGCATTCTGCAGGGTAAACACGGCAAAGGGGGGGTCTCTTATAATACTGAACAAGAAATTAAACTATAAAGAAAGAAAAGATGTCGTGTCTATGTCTGTGGAATGTGTAACGGAAATATCTTGTGTAGAACTGGAGCAATTAATAGTAGTATGTGTATATAGACGACCTGTTTTTGAAAATTTTAAAGAATTTATTGAGATATTGGATGAAATGCTGACAAAATTAACTAAATCAAAAAAACAATTACTTGTATGTGGTGATTTTAACGTAGATTTACTGAAAATAAGCACCTTTTCCACGAAACTTCTAAATTTGTATAAATCACACAATTTATCTAACGTGTTTCTGGAGCCTACTAGAACCACTGACACTACTGCGACATGTATTGATAATGTTTATGTTACTGATAATATATCCACAATTAGCAAATCTATCATTAATAAATTAGAATCAGACCATAGTGGTCAGTTTGTCAAATTTGCTATTGTCATTAAATCGATACCAAAAAGGAAAATAAAGTACGTACCGGTGACTGCTGCTCGTCTGGAGGAACTTAGATTGAATTTAGCTAACGTTTTACCGTTTCTACCTTGTGATACGGATCCAAATGTATTATACAATAACTTTTTTTCGGTTCTAAATAACCAATTTCAGTCTATATTTACGTCCAGATCTATGGTAGTCTCCGACAAACGCGAGTTTAGTGACTGGGCAACGGTCGGTATTCACCGCAGTAGACATAAACTATATGAGTTATACGCGGAAAGACAGAGTAATACATCAGGGGAGTTTGGAGCCTACGTTAAAAACTATTCAAGGATATTTAAAAGAGTATGTATTTTGGCAAAATCTCTCTTCATTAAATCTGTGATTAAATCTAGTGATAATAAAATAAAAGCTACATGGAAAGTAATTAACGCTGAAACAGGGAGAGTCGCAGCCAAAAACACCGAGTTTAAATTGAGTATTAATGGAAATATAACTAATAATGATCAAGATATCGCAAACGAATTTGAGATTTTTTTCAGTAATGTAGCTATTACTTTGACGAAGGCTTTAAATTCTTCTACCCCCATTGCAGAAGCATTGCTAAAAACGAATGTACCAAATTGTAATAAAACATTTAAATTCCAATATGTTAAAAATCATGACATTATTGTAGTGCTTAAGCAAATAAATCTCAAGAAAACTAAAGATCTATGGGGGATGTCTGTCCCGGTTGTTAAATCAATTATTGAACTGATTATACCAGAACTAGTCATTATATTTAATCGATGTATAGATTGTGGTGTGTTTCCTGATTAAATGAAATTGAGTAAAGTAGTTCCACTGTTTAAATCTGGTAGTACCTCAGACCCCTCCAATTTTAGACCAATATCAGTACTACCCACATTAAGTAAAATTTTTGAAAAACTTATTTTAAAGCAACTACTGAAACATTTCCATGATAATAATATCTTACATAATAAACAGTTCGGTTTTAGTAAGGGGCGCTCGACTACTGATGCGGGTATAGCGTTAATTAAAAACATATTTGATGCTTGGGAGGAGTCACATGATGCGTATGGCATATTCTGTGACTTATCCAAGGCATTTGATTGCGTTCAACATAATACATTGATCATGAAACTACACCACTACGGTATTAGGGACGGCGCCCTGGATCTTATCTCTTCTTATTTGAGCGGTAGGGTCCAGAGTGTTGATGTTAACGGGAAACGATCCCCCGGATCTGCGATAGCAATGGGGGTTCCTCAAGGATCCATATTAGGACCTTTCCTGTTTTTAGTTTATATAAATGACTTACCTTACCTTGTAAGGGACAACCATGGGATAGTGTTGTTCGCAGATGACACCTCCTTGGTGTTCAAGGTTAAAAGGCGTCAGTCCAACGTTGACGATGTGAACAATGCTCTCTCTAGAATAGTTGATTGGTTCAATTCCAATAATTTATTACTGAATGGATCCAAAACTAAATTAATTCGGTTTACACTTCCAAATGTAAAACAAGTAAAAACTGTTGTAAAGATTAATGATGAGGAAGTTGAATTAGTCAGTAAGGCTGTCTTTCTAGGTATAACTTTAGATCCTAAGCTTCAGTGGGGCCCGCATGTGGAAGCATTGTCCAATAGACTTAGTTCTGCCGCTTACGCCGTTAAGAAAATTCGCGAATACACGGACATTGAGACTGCTCGCCTAGTCTATTTCGGCTACTTCCACAGTGTCATGTCGTACGGCATCCTACTGTGGGGGTGTGCTGCAGATATTGATGCTATTTTCATATTGCAAAAGAGAGCTGTTCGAGCTATCTACAAAATGGGCCCCAGGGAATCACTTAGAGAAAAATTTAAAGAGTTAAACATATTAACGCGCTATTCCCAATATATCTACGAAAACTTGCTCTACGTTCACAAAAATCCTGATATTTTCCGTAAAAACAGCGATATTCATAATTTCAACTTAAGAAATAAGGATGAACTGACCGTGCCCGGTAGTAGGCTCCGGAAAATAAACAGGTCGTTTAATAGTACATGTGTGCTCTATTATAATAAATTACCTAAAGAGGTATATGACATGTCCATTAACAGGTTCAAAACTTTTATAAAGCATAGATTGTGCAGTAAGGCGTACTATGATACTTCGTCTTACCTTAATGATAAGAACCCATGGACGTGACTTTAGTTGCTCCATTTCAAATAATACTTTCAAATATTTGTAATATTGACCATTGTGAGCGTGATCACATGAAAAAAAAAAAACCCCATGAGTTTCTTGTGCCTTCTTCTCATTGGTGGGCGCGTTCCGAAGGCACACATCCTAACTTAGTTTTTAAGACGTTTTCAAGTGGTCTATTATACTTTTAAGGTATTATACATCCAAAGAAATAAAAAATTTTGATTTTGATTTTGATTTTGAGTTGAATCCCGAGAGTAGCGAGGGATTCTAGATTAGAATCCTGAGCGGAGCGAGGGATACAAGGACCGAGATAAATTATTTTTTTCAAGAGATGTGTACTCTACTTTTTACCATTGACTGCGAGAAAATAAATTTAGAAATGGTTCAAGAGATTGTGTCTCATTTTCGTTACTGAAAGAATTCATTTTAATATAATTTATGTTATTAGATGTTTCAATAACTTAAAACAACCACGATAACAGATTGAAAAGAATTTTTTTAATTGTATATATTTTTAAGTTTTATTCCGTAGAATTGAATTTTATTCCATGTCATTCCATGTCATACTCCCATTGTCATGCTCCCGAGATTTTGGCGGCAACAAATTATCTACTATAATTGCTGCTTTATTTCGAAATTATTCCAGAGTCAGTGTCTCATTTTCGTCACTGGAACAACTTCGGTATATTATTTATGTTATTCGATTTTTCAATGACATTAAACAACCACTTTGTCAGATAGAAAAAAATCTAAATTGGCGGTATACTTTTTTAAAATTTAATATTCCATCCAGCCAGTACGTTCTTTCAGCACTTTCAGTACGTTTTTTTTATAAGTCCATATTATTTCGTATATTCGTGCATGTTCCAAATTCAAAATGCTTTTATTCACTCAGTCAGTAAAAGAGCGTTTTAATCACTGTTATCGATGTATAAAATGCCCTTTTTCGAGTGGCAATGGTAAAAAAATAATTGTTTTTTTCCTGGAATACTATTAAAAAAAACAGATTGGAATATTTCCTTCATTTGGATTTTGGCATCAAACTCGGAAGTGAAATTTTTAAATTGTTTTTTTAAGTTGTGCTAAAATCAAGTTATATTTTATGACGACCCAGTTGACCCAATGGTCACTATGCCGGACTGCCAAACTCAAGGTTGCGGGTTCAATTCCCGCCTCAGATATGTATTTTTGCTTAGACATTTGTCTGTGGTCTGGTTGTTTGTATTATATGTATATATTTACAAAAGAAATGTATATGAAAAGCCAAGATAGCCTTCATCAATATTCGTCTTGTACCAATTTAGGAAGTGGACAAAGTAAGAGTTAAGAACAATGTCATCCAATGACAGTCAGTATTATTTATACACTACAAGTAACTAGATTCACTAAGTTTCACTTAGTTAACATCACAATAACTCAAATTAATCATAAAATAGTATGATAGTACAATTCAGAGCGATTCGTGAATGAGCACAGTTCGCGGACGCCCGTCCTGTTCGCCAAGCGTTCTAAGATGACAATCCGCGATCCATTGACATATCACGCTTCGCTAGATTGACTGATTACCATAGTCAATCTGAAGTTATGACTGGTAGGTATGCCGTAGTATTTAGTTGTTTATCTATGGATACGCCGACATATATAAGCAGTAGGTATGTCAGTTGTTTAGCACCCATAACACAAGTGTAGTTACTTAGATTGGTGCTAGATGGCGATGTGTGGAATGTCCTGCTATAATTATTTATTATTTCTTGTTTATTTATACAGGTATATAAACATCGCGACAAGCTTTTATAATTTACTAGCGACCCGCTCCGGCTTCGCACGGCTATATTATGCATGTATTATACATATAAACCTTCCTCTTGAATCACTCTTTCTATTAAAGAAAACCGCATCAAAATCCGTTGCGTAGTTTTAAAGATTTAAGCATACATAAGGATATAGGGACAGAGAAAGCGACTTTGTTTCATACTATGTAGTGATGTTATCGATAATTCAATAGTCGACTATCGATAGGCTACACTACCGTAAGGGGCTTTCCCCTCGAATAGAGTTTCGGGTCGTAGTATGCTTACTCATTAAAGATCAACTAAACTCGACCGGTTTGACCGGTAAATGTTATCATAAATATATCTAGTTCTCACCTTTATTTTTATTACATCACAACACATAAACACGAAATACTAAATTTATACGTATGTTTTTATTTATTAACTAGCTGCGCCCCGCGGTTTCACCCGCGTAACTCCCGATCCCGTGGGAATATCGGGATAAAAGTAGCCTACAGCCTTCCTCGATAAATGGACTATCCAACACAAAAAGAATTTTTCAATTCGAACCAGTAGTTCCTGAGATTAGCGCGTTCAAACATACAAACAAACAAACAAACTCTTCAGCTTTATAATATTAGTATAGATAATAGTATAGATTAATATCTAATATCTGCTGTCTTATTGACCCGAAATGTATTATTTTTCCCTTTTTATTTTTGTTTTATTGGAAGTTGAAGTTGGGTTTTATGACCCCTGTTACGTCACGCCGCTGTATGCACATAGTATGTTGCAATGACCCCTGTTACGTCACGCCGCTGTATGCACATAGTATGTTGCAATGACCCCTGTTACGTCACGCCGCTGTATGCACATAGTATGTTGCAATGACCCCTGTTACGTCACGCCGCTGTATGCACATAGTATGTTGCAATGACCCCTGTTACGTCACGCCGCTGTATGCACATAGTATGTTGCAATGACCCCTGTTACGTCACGCCGCTGTATGCACATAGTATGTTGCAATGACCCCTGTTACGTCACGCCGCTGTATGCACATAGTATGTTGCAATGACCCCTGTTACGTCACGCCGCTGTATGCACATAGTATGTTGCAATGACCCCTGTTACGTCACGCCGCTGTATGCACATAGTATGTTGCAATGACCCCTGTTACGTCACGCCGCTGTATGCACATAGTATGTTGCAATGACCCCTGTTACGTCACGCCGCTGTAGGCACATAGTATGTTGCAATGACCCCTGTTACGTCACGCCGCTGTATGCACATAGTATGTTGCAATGACCCCTGTTACGTCACGCCGCTGTATGCACATAGTATGTTGCAATGACCCCTGTTACGTCACGCCGCTGTATGCACATAGTATGTTGCAATGACCCCTGTTACGTCACGCCGCTGTATGCACATAGTATGTTGCAATGACCCCTGTTACGTCACGCCGCTGTATGCACATAGTATGTTGCAATGAAGACCGGCCAAAAATGCTGACTCGCTATGACCTCGATCGCAGTAGCCGCGTGCCGTCATATTTCAGCATTCCTATACCTAACATCGGATAGGTCTCACCTTAGGATAATTATTTATAAGTAATATGTAAGATATTTTTAGTTTTAACTCAATAAATGAGTTATGAATCATTTCTCGGTTTCCTTTCGATCCTCCGACTGCCGCTAACGTAATTCCCCTGACGTTTGTTGTGTTTGTGGTTTCTAATAATAACATAGACGTGAAGTTATGTAAACACTTGTATACGTCTAAATACTTGTTATATATACTAATATTATAAAGCTGAAGAGGTTGTTTGTTTGTTTGAACGCGCTAATCTCAGGAACTGGTACGAATTCAAAAAATGTTTTTGTGTTGGATAGTCCATTTATCGAGATAGGCTACTTTTCATTTAGATATTCCTACGGGATCGGGAATTACGCGGGTGAAACCACGGAGCGCAGCTAATGAATATGAGACAAAGAAAGGTTCTACGATTTAGGGAATAGTAGAATAAAAACGTCATAAAACAACAGTGTTCACACAAGGTACACCCTGAGTGGTCAATTCGACGTCAACCATAGTAGCATTGACCAGTTATTGCCTTGGTTACCGTTCAGCTGATCAATACCTGGGGCCCAAGTCTGCTAACACAATTGTGTTTCAATAGAGTGTCGATAGAATCGTAATAGAATTTTAATGTCAAAAATATGACATTACAATGTCAAATTGGTATTCTCCTAATGTTAACTATTCTATTGAAACACAACTGACACACCACTGACTCACTTTGGTATTCTGCTCTACAATCGTGATTCGATGGAATCTTGATAGTTGTCAAAACGGTATATTGCTTAGCAACATATACCATGTTGTTAAGCAACACTAGCGACGCATCTATATCCATTCCATTGAGACTCCATAGCGATTCTATTGTGATGATAGTAAAACTTTAGCAGAATCACTACATAGTATAAAACAAAGTCGCTTTCTCTGTCCCTATGTCCCTATATCCATTTGCATGCTTAAATCTTTAAAACTACGCAACGGATTTTGATGCGGTTTTCTTTAATAGAAAGAGTGATTCAAGAGGAAGGTTTATATGTATAATACATGCATAATAATGCGTCAAAACAAATAATAATGTCTAAGGATGATAATCAGCCTATTAAAATGATTACGTTTAATTGTAAAAATATTAAACGTTCGGTTCAAGATGTCCGTGAACTTTGCAAATCGGCGGATTTAATTGCACTTCAAGAGACATGGTTACTGTCCCATGACTTAAGTTTTCTTCATACGATTGATCCCGATTTCAACTGCACTGGTACTTCAGCAGTTAACCTGGAGGCCGGAATCCTGCGTGGGAGGCCGTACGGTGGGGTCGCGATCTTATGGAGGGACAGTGTTTTTAAAAATGTTTCCATTGTGAAATGTGATAATACTCGCGTCTGTGGTGTGAAAATAGTGTCTAACGAAAAATCTTTTTTAGTGTTAAATGTGTACATGCCAACAAATGAAGTGGAAAACCTGCCTGACTTTTCGGATTGCCTCGGTACGGTGAGTGCAGTGGTTGAGGGAGAGGATATTAATTCTGTGATCGTATTAGGTGACTTCAACGCGCACCCTAGTGGACTTTTTTACAGGGAATTAGCAAAGTACTGTGAAGAGAACGATTGGTTGTGTGCGGATGTAGATAAATTAGGTATTACGTCAAATACATATACATTTATTAGTGACGCACACGGTACACTTAGTTGGTTAGACCATTGTTTAATTACCAAATCACTTGTAAAATCAATATCTAACATTTACGTTAAGCAAGGTGTTTACTGGTCAGACCACTTACCCATTGTAATGGAATGTCGAATTGATTTTGTACCTGAACATAAGTCGGGCTTGTCAAGTTCTCCCCATAATAATGTAGTATGGGGAACTAGAACACCTGAGCAAATTGAAAAATTCAAGCAAGAATGTAATAAACGTCTACGTGATATTGACTTTCCTTCCGAGATGTCTAATTGCTGTGATAAAACTTGTAGCAATGTGGATCATAGGATTATTATTAATAACATGTACTCTGAGATTATTAAAATACTAAGTGAGGCGGCCGTGACTAGTAAGGATACCACCACCGTTCACACTAGAAAAAAGCGAGTCGTAGGGTGGAATAGACACGTACGTGGGGCGCACCGGGAGGCGCGTCTGAAGTATCAGTGTTGGTTGTCTCAGGGTAAGCCGTCGGAGGGTAGGTGTTTTAGTGAGATGCAGGAGAGTAGGAAGTATTTTAAATACAAGTTAAAATGGTGTCAAAACCACGAAGAACAAATAAAAATGGACATACTTGCTACTCAACATGCTGATCGCAATTTCACTGCCTTCTGGAGAGGTACTAACAAATTAAATGTAAAGCCTCGTGTCCCCGTGAGTGTCGGTAGTGTTTGTGAACCGGAAGCGATAGCTAATCGATTTAAAGAACATTTTATGGTCAAATCTCCACTGGGACCCTATCGCCCGGTCGCGCAGACGCGGATGGTCGATGCTGAGACTGATCGAAAGCCTGTAGACATTACTTTTCGAGCTAAGGATGTTGCTATATATATTAAAGGTGCAGCAAAGGGTAAGTCGCCAGGTCACGATGGTCTCAGTGTCGAGCATCTTGATAATGCGGGACCTCACTTGCCTAGAGTGCTTGCCTTGCTTTATACTTTTTGTATTTGTCATTCTTATCTACCGGAGGACTTAATGAAGACGGTGGTGGTGCCTATCACTAAGTGTAAGACCGGAGATATGTCAGACATAAATAATTATAGGCCTATATCTCTGGCGACTGCGGTTGGCAGGGTGTTCGATGGCTTGCTTAATATTCAGTTGACTAAACACCTAGATTTGCACGATAATCAATTTGGTTTTCGGCCAAACTTATCTACTGAAAGTGCTATATTAAGTTTGAAGCACGACGTCGGATACTATGTCAGACGCAGGACGCCTGTAATTGGTTGTTTTCTAGACCTATCTAGAGCTTTTGACCTGGTTTCTTATGAAAAATTGTGGGATAAGTTGGAAGGTATTAATTTACCATCTGAGGTCACTAATATATTCAAATATTGGTACGGAAACCAGGTCAACAGTGTCAGATGGAATAATTGTGCTTTCTCGGAACCGTACAGGTTGGAATGCGGGGTGAGGCAGGGGGGGCTTAGCTCGCCGTCGCTTTTCAATCTGTATATGAACGAGCTGATCGTCGCACTCAGTAGCCAGCATGTAGGTTGTCACGTTGATGATGTTTGCCTCAATAACTTAAGCTACGCGGATGACATGGCGCTTCTGAGTGCGTCGGTCTGTGGAATGAGAAAACTTATTTCTATTTGTGAGACATACGCGGCTAGTCACGGCCTAGTTTATAATGTTAAAAAAAGCGTATGTGTTGTGTTTGGGGTCGGTGGTGTCAAAATGGCTAGAGACCTACCAGAGATACAGCTTAACGGAACTTCATTACGTAGAGTCCAAGAGTGTAGGTACCTCGGTCACTTGATAACAGCTGATCTCAAGGACGATGCTGATGTTGACAGGGAGCGAAGGGCACTGTCGATTAGGGCTAACATGGTTGCTCGTAGATTTGCAAAATGCTCGAGGAAAGCTAAAATTACTCTTTTTAAAGCCTACTGCACCTCTTTTTATGCGGGCACCCTGTGGGCTTTCTACACAAAGAAATCGTACAGTGCCCTTCGAGTCCTGTACAATAACGCGTTCAGGATGCTGTTGGGGCTGCCTCGGCGATGCAGCGCATCAGGGATGTTTGCAGAAGCACGCACTGATTGTTTTTATGCTACAATTCGCAAAAAGTGCACATCCCTGGTGCGTAGGGTCCGGGCCAGCTCAAATAGCATTCTGAAAATGATTTCAGAGAGGCTGGATTGCCCTTACATGAATCGGTGCGACCGCATTCATGTGGAGTACATCCGGTGATTAGATATAGGTTTACTAACATTAGCTTTTAAGGTTTACTGTTTTTACTAACCCTTATGGATCTCTGGTCTGAAATAAACACATATTTTTTTTTTTTTTTTATAATATAGCCGTGCGAAGCCGGGGCGGGTCGCTAGTACCAAATAAAGTAACAATCTCGATATAACATCAATAGAGTATCGATATAATGACAATGGTTAATCCATTAATGCAAATAAGGCCCCTGGTCCCAGCAGCTCCATCCAAGGCTATCGGAAACCAACGTGGGAGTAGAATCTCTGATGGATTTTAGAAGTAAATTACACAACTATGCATTCTACTATACACTTTTGGGAATTACCTATTTGAATTTAAATTAGAATGATTCAAATATTTGTGTTCTTGTAAAAACGTCTTATGTTCCTTATTTTATTGAAGTATAGTGTTATTATACATCAAAATTATCGTTAACGTATGCGTAATCTAATTAAAAGTGAAGCTTTAATGAATTTTAATAATATGATAAGTTTTTTGATCGATAAAAAACGCTTAATGAAAAATGACAAAAAATGGCGGATTTTATTATGAGGATTTTTTGGAAGGGCTTAGAAGAATTTTGAAGAAAGTAAGTGATAAATTTTTTTTTCTAATTTTCTTATTAGTATTCGTATAATTCCAAACAGTATTTATTTTGTACATAATGTCTTTTAAAATATCCGTAAATTGAGCTAGAACCGGCGCGGCGCGGGCGCAGCGCGGCGTCGACGGCGTGCCGACCCGCGCCGCAAATTTCTTTAATTTTTTACACCACTTTTTAGTATTAATCATGCCTAAATTATAATTTAAATATAAAGGTATATTCAAGTACTTATCATGTGAATAAAAAAAAATGTTATCGCTTTAGATTTTACACTAAACGCCAATCTTTCTAACTACTCTATAATTTCGTCTGAATTTTTTCGTATCTCGAATTCAATTTGTTTATAGAAAATAAAAAAACATAGCACAATTACTGATATGTATAGCTTAATGACCACGGATTTGAAACATAATCCGTGGTCATTAAGCTATACATATCAGTAATTTGTTTACATAATAGCTCTTTTGAAGTGGTCGTAAATATCGTTTTAATGACCCAGCGCGCGTCGCTCACAGATGACGAAATTTATGTTGACATATGACGGCCTTTTGGCTTAAACGTCATCACTTTACTGGTTTTTTAAACATACAAGTCGATATTAAATATTATTATAGATAATTCATTTGTTGGCGAGAGACCGAGAGGCGCGAGTAAGTGCGTTGCCGCTGAGCTCACGGAATGCAGCGTCACCTCAATACAGGGGCCTTATTCTGCTATTTTGCATTAATGGATTTACCATTGTCATTATATCGAGACTCTATTGATATTATATCGAGATTGTTACTTTATTTGGTATTCTGATAAAGTTTTAATAACATCGCAATAGAATCGCTATGGAGTCTCAATGGAATGGTAATAGATACGTTGCTGGTGTTGCCTAGCAATATGGTATTATGTTGCTAAACAATATACCGTTTTAACAACTATCGAGATTCCATTGTAGAGCAGAATACCAAAGTGAGTCAGTGGTGTTTCGATAGAATAGATAACATTAGGAGAATACCAATTTGACACGTAATGTCATATTTTTGACATTAAATTTCTATTACGATTATATCGACACACTATTGAAACACAATTGTGCAGACTTAAGCCCCAGGGGCCGCAAACATGGTCCAGCCAGCTTCATGGACTTACTTGAACCATTGTCGCTAATAGAGAAATACCATTATGAGAAATAATATACCTAATCTATTCTTTAATATTATAAAGCTGAATAGTTTGTTTGTTTGAACGCGCTTATCTCAGGAACTATCGGTTCAAATTTAAAAAATCTTTTTGTGTTGGATGGTCCTTAAAAATAAAATGAAGTAAAAAGTCAACAAAAATAAATTACTTAAAAAAAAAACTAAAAAGTTTAAAAATATATAAGTACAAAAAACAACTAACAAGTTAAATATAAAAATCTAAAATACTACGGATTATCAAAAGAACACTACAAAGTCAAATATAAACAGAGTTTTATTAATAACAACAGCAAAGTTTCACTTCGTCGTATTACTGAGCCAGCGTATTATTAAACGTAGGTATGTACTTGGAAGTCGGACTGGAGATTGTTCTGGAGCTCTCCTTCGAATGCACTCATCCTCTGGTGAAAATCCATCTCGAGTTGTGACAGTGACTGTGCAGTTTCCATGTTTGTGTTGAGTGTTGTTCTAATTATCTTAAGGATTTGTTTGAAAATACACACTGGTAGGTAAATCGGGTTATTATTTATGAATTTGCATTAAAATTTATTGAATTTAACTGTTTAATGTTTTATTTATTAAAATAATTGCTGAGGCGAAACTGTTTAGTTTTAAAAAACTAAACAGTTTCGCCTACCGGAAAAGCATGTAACCGTTACGCTGTTGAGTATGGAAGGATGTCAATGGGTGCTGATGGTTGACTTGTTGTGGTGAGGATGTTTGAGGTTGTGGTATTTGGGTGGGATGAGGTGATTGAGTATGTTCTAATCCAGTGACAGACGTATGTTTACCTAACATTTCCATTTGAGCGTAATAAAGAGTGTCATGTATTATTTTCTGAGCAATAAAAAACTGTCTTCTATTTAAATCCACAAGTTGCAAGCCTATAGCTTTTCCTATGATTTCCCATTCCTCTTCTTTCATATCCAATCGATCAGCAGTATTTAGAAGTGAATCATGCTTTTGCCGTATGTTAGCTTTCGTAACCCTCTTTTTCTTTCGTGGAGATGGGGATGCTGATCCCCATCTCCACGATCTTGGTATGCTTTCGGTTTCTGTTTCAGAAGTCGAAAAATCCTGCAACAAAAGCATTAAGTAAAACAGTTTTGTTTTATGTTCAGATGCCTGAAACAGAAGAAGAGTGGAAAAATATCGCAAGATCTTATAAAAAGTGGAATTTCGGCAATTGCGTCGATGAATTCGATGGAAAACATGTAGCTATTAACAATTATTCAATGGCTTGGTATTATCAAACCATGCAAGTCAACAAAACCAGCATTTAACGCAGAAGGGGTTGCATCTTAATTCAGAAGAAGGTAGAGTTTTATTTAAGGACAGAATGATTAATATTGTATCAACCCATAATTATATATTAAACTAGCTGACCCGTGCCCACTTCGTTGGGCATAATGTTAATAAATTAAATTATCTATACTAATATTAAAAAAATACTTTCCGTAGCTTAAATATAAAAGTTAGACATATGCTGTCGTTGACTTTTTTGTAGGTAGCTCCACATTTTTTCTCTAGAACTCAAAAATATATCTTTCATAGTGAAGGCAGCGTTCGTAAGAAACGCTTTCATTCGACCGTTTTCTTCGATTCACTTTGCAAAACGGACTACCACGTAAAAGCCTTTTTATTTTTCGGTTTTTTATATAACCTATGACACTCAGCAATAATGTGGCTTTCTATTGGTGAAAGAATTTTTAAAATCGGTTCAGTAGATCCCGAGATTACCCCTTACAATTTAACAAATATACAAACACACAAACATTCTTCTTTATAATATTTGTATAGAAGTATAGATAGTATAGATAGTATAGAAGTATAGATAGTATAGAAGTATAGATGTACAGTTTACTTAACATACGTCTGTTTCTATTGCGTCCCAAACCCAACCTCGACGACGTGGCTCACTAACCGACCCAAGGAAGCTCATAGCCTCAAAGTACCACAGTGTAGGGACATACACTTCATCAGCTCCAGCTCCAGTGCGACGTGACTCCTTTACCTAAAACAATATAAATACAATACATATAGCGTCTGCCTCTGGTTTCACTCACGTGTTACCTGAGTAGGTACAGTATGGGTCATAAAGTAAATGATCAGTTTGCTACAATAATACTATAATCCGCGCGCAATGAGAATGGGATGGAACCTTGTCAAAGTATAATCGAAAATGACAGTTTTCAAGTAGAGTTAGCATAAAAGTTCTGAATAATAGGTAATTAGTTTTGATTTTCTTTATTTATTTATCTTTAGTGTAGGTATTTAGTTAATGTATTTCTACTGTATCTGAAGACTTCACGGACAAACATACATACTGACACATATACGGTCCTTATGTGCTCGTTTTATTTAAAATTTTAGAGAAACAATTTTTTTTAAATGAAATCGCCATTGCTCCATAGACAATCTACCACAGACAATAATAATTTTTCTTTAAATCAGTGGGTCCGTTTCAAATCCGCGACACTATGACCGTGCAAATTACTAATTTATACCTAATTATTCTTCAGAACTTTTTTGCAAACAATACTTTTCTGTCATTTTAGATTTACTTTGACAAGGTTTCATCCCCTTCTCATTCCGCGCGGATTATATCAACAAGTATTGCACTTACGACCTTCTTCTAATAGACGTTACACACAACACATAAATATTTGAATTAAAAGTACTCAGTGTGATTATTATTTGTCAACATGTTAGCTATGTGGTATAAGGGGCCACCCGCTACACCAACCGACGTAGGTTCGATCCACAGGTTACGTTGTTATAATGTTCAAATAGTGCTGCACAGAATTGTAAACGTTACGGTGGGCAGAGACTTTTGACCGTGGATTGTACCTAGCGATTCTAGATAGGTAGATAAATACGTCTTTGCGAAATAACCTTGACCACACCAAAGTAAGACAAAGTGACTCATAATATCTTGGGTGTTTACGCATAATTGCATGAAGATACGTAAAATCACTACATAGTATAAAACAAAGTCGTTTTCTCTGTCCCTATGTCCCTATGTATGCTTAGATCTTTAAAACTACGCAACGGATTTTGATGCGGTTTTTTAAATGGATAGAGTGATTCAAGAGGAAGGTTTATATGTATAATACATGCATAATATAGCCGTGCGAAGCCGGGGCGGGTCGCTAGTTATTGATAAAGGAATGCGAAGTTTAACTGTAAAGATAGCTTATAGATTGGTAGGTACATACCTTCTTTAATTCCTTAAAGTAACCAGTTCTTAAATTTTGAATCTTTTTCACTAGTGTTTTCAATGTGGCGTTGCTATCGTAGGTGACATAAAGGTCCAGGAGTACTTTGTTACCTTCATTTCTGACGACCTTGTTCTTATAATTTTTATGTTTTTGATTCCATAAAAATGACATATTTTTATATTGTTCTATTATATTTAGCAGCACTTTTTTCTCTTTTGGCTGTGGTTGCGTCATTTTCGTGTTTCCACTCGAGCGCACGTCGACTGACTGAGCTAGTGTGCAAGTGATAGTGCCAGCTTATGTACTAGATGAATAAGCGTGACAGAGCCCACACGATCACACTAGTATGGATGACTAACTGTCTCACTGAGGCTCGGGTTATCACTAGTTAGTTTACCTAATTATCCAGTTTCATTTCTCATCGTCAATTTCCTTGTCCATTCCATTTACCGAATACAATCACGGTCGCGTACGTGACTGTAGCAAGCGTCCCGATGGAATGGCGTCGATTCCCTGGAGTGGTGGCAAACCGTTAGTGTGGGACGTTACTTGTGTCGAAACACTGACGGCTTCACACCTTAGCTCCACCTCCAGGAGGCGGTCGTTACAGCGCGGGCGGCGCCGGCGGCGGAAGCGACGACGCGAGACGGTAATATGCTTCGGTGATAGATACATATTTCTGCTGTGCTACGGAGACACTGACGTCATATTTTTTATGTTTTAAAGGGTCATATTTCACTTCATTATTCTATTAGTAATTAGTTATTAGACAAAAGGATAACAGAAAACCTACAGTAAGTAATTAGTTCTGTGAAAAAATATCGATTGCTCTAGACTCTAGCTAGAGGCATCATTCAGGAAGGTAATAGAGGAATATATATTCGTATGGAGAAAGCAAAACCCGCATACCCAAAATCATTCGATTTTTTACCTGCAAAAGACATCAACGAGAGCTCGGTTTTAATTTGACCCCAATTTCGTTTAGGCGCCCATACATTGTAAGGGTCTAGTTAAATTGGTTCTTCTAATGTATGTAGACTGTGTATGTAAAACCTTAATTTTCAACGTTTTTTTATTTTGTTTTTGTGCTGTCACCTTCTTACCAAATTTCGTGATCAGGTTTTCGACCCAAAACCTATAAGATGCTTTCGGTTGACCTGGAATTGTCAATTTTGGTTAAAAGCAAGGCCTTAGGGTGCCATCAGACGGACTGCATCGCAGCGACTGCATGCGGTCGATTTATATTTAACAGCTTGTAGTTGTATGTTCAACTTCATACAGTCATGATATCAACTGCACGCAGTCGGCTGCAGTCGTGTAAAGTCAATAACAACTGCATACAGTCGTGCCTTCGACTTTAGCCGACCGCGCAAAGTTAAATATATCGACCGCGCGCAGTCGCTGCGATGCAGTCCGTCTGATAGCAGCCTTAAAGCACAAGTTAAGGGAAAATTCCAAAATATAAAAAGTTGAAAATTAAGGTAAATTTTGGTACTTACAAGTTTTCGCAAAAAAGTAAATTTGCCTATATCTTTTTATCATGTTGACTCAGGACCTTGATTTTTATACACCTAATAGGGACTATAGACTTCAGTATCTGTTATGAATTTCAACTTGCTAGGTCTACCCATTCCAGAGATAATCGGTCGTGACACACGGACAAACAGACAGACTGACAAGAAAGTGATTTTTTTAAAAGTTCCTTTTTACCTTTTGAGGTACGGAACCTTAAAAAAGGCACTTTTTTATATAAATCAACATTTATTAAGAAACTAGCTGCGCTCCGCGGCTTCACCCGCGTAACTCCCGATCCCGTGGGAATATCGGGATAAAAAGTAGCCTATAGCCTTCCTCGATAAATGGACTATCCAACACAAAAATAATTTTTCAATTCGAACCAGCAGTTCCTGAGATTAGCGCGTTCAAACAAACAAACTCTTCAGCTTTATAATATTAGTATAGATTTAATATTTATAACTTTAACGTTAATTACAGTTCTAATAATGGCTATGTTTATTTTTTTTAATCACACTCAGATTCACTTTTAAGAAGTTAAATCTTAAAAATCATACTAATTCTTAATAACTTTACTATTATCTAGTCATTCCATTGGCCATAATCAGAATATTGTTAATTTTCATAATCACAGATTTGTTTCTTAATTAAATAATCTAATTAAAGGTAAATGACAAAATAAATAAATATTGCAGGATATTCCACACATCGCCATCTTGTGTTATGGGTGCTAGACAACTCATATAGCTACTAATATACTTTTCTTTTGTAAATATATACTTATAATACATAGAAACAACAAGACCACAGACAAATATATAAGCATAAATACATGTCTGAGGCGGGAATCGTACCCGCAACCCTGTGTTTGGCAGTCCGGCATGGTGACCATTGTGCCAACTGGGTGACCAATAGTAAAACGGATCATTACAATTCCATTTGTTAGTAGGTATTAGTACGGGATCCCTATAAGTACAACTTTCATCGATCTGTTTAATGGATGAAAAGTATGTTTTATCAAATTAAATGGGCGAATAAATATATTGCAAATGGGTTGCCTATAAAAATTCTGTCCAGAATGATTAATGTATTTTTATTTTTGAAGTTAAAACTTCTTATGGCGCGTTGGGCACTTTTGTGGGTGAGCATTTTCAGCCGCTCTCGCGACAGATTCGTAGCAATGAGATTTCGTAGCAAGGTCTACGGGCTGTAGTACCTCTACGAAATTGTTATTTTTAACGGACGACTATTGACGGACGACAAATGTCGGACGACTATTTGTTGGACGACAAATGTCGGACGACTATTTGTCGGACGACAAATGTCGGTCTATTTTTTTTTAATTAGTTTTTTTAAATTTTTTATTAGTTTTCACTTCTGTCGGCACTCCCGGAGTGTTTTGTTTTAGACTTTTTACTGGTTTGGTCAATAAACACATTCCTCACCAATGAAATACCTTATTATTATTATTTGTCTGTTATACGTCTTGTATCACGGGGCTATGGAGCCCCGGACCTTTGGAAGGCGTGTGTGGAGCCGAAGCCAACACGTAGAGGCCCTTTACAATAACAAGTATAATAGCAAACAATGGGGTGGATTCTAAACCGGCGATTATCCCTGTCTACACTATAAAGTGCAACCAAGGACAACCTCCGGTTTGGATGAAACTATTGATAATCTACAGGACAAAACTACTTGAGCTATTGTGATGGGATGGTAGTGGACTAGATACTGGGGAACTATGGATACTATGGCACCTGCCGTAACAATGTCCAATAAACACGTAAAAATGGCAGGCGGAGACTCGCCAACTCTCAGACTGGGCCACCCTAATTAGCCGAGTAAATTACAGCAAGGGGGCAACAGGAACGTGAGTGGCTTGAAGGATGGAGAGGCCTTACTGGATTTTAAGTCATCGCTGGTAGTCCGAGCGAGCGGGCCAACTCATCACTGACGTTTGACATCCATCCTTCGAGTATTTCTACTCATGCGACTCTCTGGACGGCCGGTGAAGGCAAGCCAGAGGCGGGGGACCGCTTCCTCGTCAATGTTCACTCCGACCAGCCAACCAAGGCAAGCCGGAGATGAGGAACGGTGACTTCCCCCTGGAGAACTCGGGACCGCGGGGTCGTTACTCCCCTTCACCTCGCCTCAAGGTGCCCTGCGGGCTTATTATTATTACTAGCTGTTGCCCGCGACTTCGTTCGCGATGTGGTTTTGGTTTATATAGAATGCCTAGCATTTTCCCGCATAGATACTATTTAACGGTCGGTGTAAGTTATAATAACAAAATAGATATTTTGTTTTTAAGCTATATTTTTTGATTGATTTGGCAAAGGCACTTATGTAGGTAAGTAATATTTATATTTATTTATTTCACTCAAATAGAACATAATACACAACAATATAATAAGCTAAAACTAAGTTCAATTCATATTCGCACAAAACTTTCAACATCTTTGTTTTCCTCATCATCTCATCTTTGGTTTTTTGTAAATGAAAGTAAAAAAGAATTATTAACTACCGTTGTCCCTCTATCCATATTTTTGTATTCATAATAAAAGAGGTTATAGTATTTATAAACACCAACATCATGCAAAAATAATCTATTTTGGTGCAAATAAAATTTTGTTTTTTATTTTCAAATATTATTAATGATTAAATATGAAAGGCCAATTAGACAGAACAGATACTTATACATAAAATAACGTCCTTACCTATTGATAGCAGGCATTACGTTGAACAAAAAATGCTTTCACACCAAACATCTAAAACGTCTCGGAAACGGGGTATTTGAAGGAACGTGATGTCCTATGATTTTACAAAAGTGCACGATGCCCTTAGAGACCTATACCTATCGATAGATGACATCGAAGAAAACAAATAATGCCTTCATACCAAACTTCTAAAGCGTATTGGATACAGGGTTTTTGAAGAAACGTGATGTTCCATGATTTTCCAAAAGTGCGCGGTGACTTTATGCCAATAATAATTGTGTAAAATTACGGTATGCCTAGGGTTATTTTATTATGCTAAAACGTTTATGCCAAACTACAAAAGGACATTTTGTTTATGCCAAAAGTGTGGTTCCCATCTAAAACCTCTAAGCCAACCTCCAACTACTAAAGCGTCTGGGAAATGGAATATTTAAAGAAAAATGATGTCCTATGATTTTTCAAAAGTGTGCGGTTCACTTTGAGACTCATACCCACCTAAATGAACAAAAAATGCCCTCATACAAAACCTATAAAGCGTAAGGGCATTATTTATCCATCGGGTCTAAAATCACAGCGCAAAAAACATAACACTGCCACGCTCCCATACTGAATGTAAGGACCCTTTTGCAATTTTCTGAATTCTAGACCAAATTTCCCAGATTTTCTTAATTAGGTAGCTAGGGCTACGTAATTTTGGGGAAAACAAAATAAAAAAATAGCTGTGACATACGGCAGACAGACAGATATGACGAATCTATAAGGGTTCTGTTTTTTGCCATTTGGCTACGGAACCCTATAAATTGATTTTTACAAACATACCTTATCTATTATTCACTTCAAAAACTTCAAAAAAGGAGGAGGTTCTCAATTCGTCGCGTATATTTTTTTTGAAGTGAAAACTTCTTTAGCGGCGTTGAGCACTTTTTCTGTAATGGGTATAATTAGAAATCGTAGGTTTACTGCACAAAGAAAAATAATTTTGCTTAAGACCTTAAAACTTGATCTAAATAAATAAATAAATCATTTATTACAGGCTACGAAGGCCCATAGATACATACCTTATACACTAACATAAATATTTTATAATATAAATTGAAAGTGTTAATAGATAACTTAAAACTATGTTAGTAGCAGTTCCATGACACTACACTTTCGTCTTAGTAGGTTCGTAATTTGTCCCCGGAAGCGACGGAATAGCACGTCCTTCGGCCAGAAGCTTTCATCCATAATGCAGTCTGCCAATTATGCGTTTTGTCTAAACCTACCAAGAGATCGGGATATTTAGACCTACTGCGTATTAGTTCATGAGTGAAGTAGGCGAATTGACCTTTATTTTTAGTGCGTATCAGTTTAAGAGCGAGAGTAACTATCAAAGTGTCAAACACAACTGTGATTAAATAATATATCAATCAATTTGGGGGTATTTAAGTCGCGAGTAAACAGGTGTCCTCTAAGAAAGTGTATTACATTCAGATGTAACCGCATCGTCAGCTACCTAAAATATGGTCGAAGCCTATCCATAATATCTAAAAAAAACATAAGGTACCTATTACTTTATAGGTGTCAATAATGAAATTTTAATATTAAAAAAAATGAATTAGCCTTGTATTTAGCTGGCAGCTAATTATATTTGAGTCTCTCTATCAAGCAAAAAGTCTCAAGCATGAAGTCTTTGTTTAGTTATCTAGCTTAAGGCAAAAGTCGATGTGATTGTAAAGGATTGTACACATAAATAATTGTAGGGCTACTGCACTTTTAAAAGCATAGTAATAAGGTTTACATAAAAAAGTAAGGTTACATAATAATAAACAAAAATATGACCAGTTAAAATCGACGAAATTTGTAAATAAGAGGCTCTATGTCACTCAGCAGTATTTGCCTTCCTTGACAGGGTAACATTAAAAAAATATAAATCATTGTCTTAACCAGAGTCTACGGTGGCTATAAAACCCGCCTTTATCGAGCGATTTGGAACTAGCTTATAAACAAAAATAGTATTTCAATTTTAATAATTATTTGATGATTTGATCGACTGAACATAACTAAATATTATCGAATTTCTAATTTTAAATTTCAAACATAAGAAGAATCCCTTAGGAGGAAAGGGTACCGGGGACTTTCTCCATACCATGGACTTAATATTATTTAATACTACATACAAACTATTACAAACGTAGTCGACTGTTTTCTCCCTGGATAATGACACTAGAGCAAATATTTATGGTGCATAAAACTTATAACTGCCATGACCATGCCCCTATTTTTTGTTTATTTTTAATTTTTTTAATTTTAATTTCTATGATAATTAGAAAATGGAAAAAACCAAAACATAGGGGCATAGTCATGGCAGTTATAGGTTTTATGGCACAAAAATATTTGTGCTAGTGTCATTATCCAGGGAGGAAACCGTCGACTACGGTTGTATGGAGAGCGCTCAGGTACCCTTTCACCTTAAAGGAGAGTATAGACTACCTAGTATAGAGTATTTATTCGTAACCAACGAGCATTCGCTTACCATGTTTATTTTGTGGAGCTTGATATTTTGATGGTGTTAACATTGGTAGTCAAAAATCAAATTCTTGAACCACACTTCGAACATTTGCCTTGATTTTGCTTGTATTGTACCATTCGTAAGAACTTTAACTGGTTGTAAAGTTAATTATCAATACCCAGTACAGCAAATATTGAAGCATTTTATATAATAATACCTATTTATATTGTTTGTATTAACACCTACAGTTTACATAATTACTGCAAGCATTTATTTTTTGTTTGTTTTCCTATTAAGTATTCTATATGCAGCTATTTTCCTGTTTGTAGACCTTTGTAAACGTCATTATGTTTATGTCTTCTTGAAATGTTTAGAATAAATACATTACCTATCCTGCGGTTTGCTTCACAACTGTTTTTCGCGCTTGTTTGTCTGGAATTTTATAAGCACTCTTCATTTTTACGACAGGACTTAGAAAATTAATAGAATCAATAGTAGAACTCCTGCCGAAGATCGTGCGAAGGATCGTGTGGAGGCGTAAAAGTAGGAAAGCGGACCCCGGGGTCCCGAGAGGGATGCAACCGGGAACATCGCTCGGATGATGATGAGTAGAACTCCGCGTCAGTAGAGCGGTCTGTGAATTGACCAATCAACTGTTTCGACTGATGATGAATTCTAATTTCGAGCACTGTGATTGGCCAATTTACGGGCTGCTCCTCTTCACTTCGCCCTGCATTATTAGAAACGCACGCTAATTTAACGGTATTTTTGGACTATTTGAAGGTATTTCTTAGCTAAACTTGCTCCAACTTAGATCACACTATAACTTGCTAAATAGTGGTCTAACGCTGGCCCTTAATCATATATGACTCTAGCTTTTGCCCACTACTTCAACCGCGTAGGGTTAGAATTTTCCAAAAAATCCTTCAGCTATCTGTACGCCAAATTCGACAGATTCGTCCATTAATTTGAGCTGTAAATTAAGATTTTGAATTTTATATTTTTATGAAGTTGATCAAAAGTAATTTCCATTTCTTTAAAGAGTATACTAATTTAAACTGATTTTTGGATTTTTTTTCTTTAAAACGAATGCATTATCTAAAATTGCAACTAGCGATAAAGATTTGTTCCCGCGATTCTACAGATTTCATTAACAGATTCCCAATTCAAATAGGTATTTGAATTGGGAATCTGTTTATCTGTTCGTGCAGGTGCACGTTGAGCAAAAAATCAGCGTGCGTCTATGCGTGCAGATAATAATTTTAACTTCAATTAATAATAATAATAATTTAAACTGATTAACATGCACTCAATAGATCTAGACTTTAATCAAATACCTATCGATAGCTTCCTTGAAGCAGTTCCAGTAATAAATCTAGTTTGGTAGCATTCCCGAGTTCCTAATGAACAGCCATGATCTTATTACTAGTTCCACTCAGAGATAATACTGACGAAACCATATTCTGTAGGTTCTTACTAACTATACAAACGGTAGTGCTTGGCCTATTATCTGTTCTGGGATAAAGCTTTGATTGGGTCAAGGGAGATAACCTAACGGAATTTATCTACCATACCTTGGTAAGTATTACGATTTAGAAATGACGATTTAGAAATTAAGGCTCTCTACTCATGTGGCTCTACATTCGTCGATGTAACGGGCCCGCCAATTTCAATCAAAGTCAAAATGACCAAGATAGTATGCAACAATTGCAAATAAACAACAATTTTTTATCAAGCTTTTAAATTCTAATAAATTAAAAAACTGGCCAATTGCAAATCGGACTCCCGCATGAAGGGTTCTGTACCTTATATTCTGTTTTTAGTATTTGTTGTAGCGGCAACAGAAATATAATCTGTGAAAATTTCTACTGTCTAGATGTCACGGTTCATGAGGTACAGCCGTGACAGACAGATGGACAGTGGACTCATAGTAAAAGGGTCCCGTTTTTACTCTTTGGGTACGGAACCCTAAAAATGTCCAAAGAATAAAATCTTAAACTCGCGTCAGGACACGTGACCTGATCGAAAAAGCGTAAGACGGATGGAGAGTAGACAGCTATCCCCTCTCTACGGCGCGGCGAAAATGTATGCCTGGGCCTACTGTTTTTAATTTGGTTGTGAGTGTATTAAGACGATGGTATTTTTTAACGGACGACTATTGACGGACGACAAATGTCGGACGACTATTTGTCGGACGACTATTGACGGACGACAAATGTCGGACGACTATTTGTTGGACGACAAATGTTTTTTTTTCATCTAAAACTCTTTTTGCGTATGTTCTCGCGACATATGAGATTTTACACAGATATACAGTTTTCACTTCTGCCTGCACTCCCGGAGTGCGCTGTTTTTTTTTATGTATAATTTTCGCCGATTACTTACTCGAAAACGCTTGAACCGATTTGGAAAATTCTTTTTAGGGTTTCGTACCTCAAAATGTAACAAAGGAACCCTTATAATATCACTTTCTTGTCTGTCTGTCTGTCTGTCCGTGTGTCACCACCGATTATCTCAGGAACGGTTGGACTTATTATGTGTATAAAAATCAAGGTGTATAAAAACTAATGTACGGAACCTTCGGCGCGCGAGTACGACTCGCACTTGGCCGGTTTTTTTATTTTGTTTTTATTTTCTAAAGTGTCCGCGACTTGAACTCATAATTAAAACTATTTAAATAAATTAGTTGAGCGCGATATAAGTGTAACATCTAGGAGGTCTTCGCTATAGGAGATCCGTAATTTTATGTAGTAGTACCTCTTTGTACTAACCTCATTTTCAGTTTCACGTAGGTAGTAGATACATATATGCAAACTATTTGGTTTTATGACAACTGTCATCTTGAGCGGAGGCATGTACCTGTACGCCTAGTATGACTTGTTGAAGCACTCGAAAATAAGGAACCCTTATAAGGTCACTCTCTTGTCTGTCTGTCTGTCAGTGTGTCACTACCGATATTCTCAGAGACGGGTGGATCTAGTAAGTTGATTTTTAGGAAGTTTCATAGTAAATACTCAATATAGTATGTTTGATCGAATACGTAAAAAAGTAGTGCTAAGCGTACTGTTCCTTTTTGACGTTTGATTACGTTTTACACGGAAAAATATTTCGATTTCACATTTTTTAAATGTTTTTTTTATTAAATATCATAATTATTGTATTAAAGTTAAATTGAAAAATACCCTAAATGTTAATCTGGTATTTTCTGAACATATTGGTGTGGACCTCGTTGAAATCTGTTCTCTAGTTTATGAGATTACCTGGTTCAAACAAACAGACAAACAGACAAACAAAAATTCTAAAAACTACCCTATCGTGTTCAGCTAACGATTCTAAGACGACCTGTGTATTTTTTTTCTGGATATTTTACAATTACAGATTTTTTTATGTCTACAGATTTATTATATGTATAGATTATTATGAGCCTGTAGTGTCCCACTGCAGGGCAATGGCCTCTCTACTCCCCTTCCACTGATCGCGATCTTGTGCGACGGATTGCCAATCTGCCAGAAATTTGTCCAAGTCGTCGCGCCACCTTCGACGTGGTCTGCCGGGTTGTCGTTTTCCGTTAATTGGGGTCCAAAGGGTTGTTATTTTAGCCCAAAGTTCATCCGGCATGCGACTGACATGGCCGGCCCAGTTCCACTTTAATGTGGCTGCTTTTTCAGTGACGTCGGCTACCTGGGTCCTGGAACGTATTGCGGTATTCCGAATTCGGTCAGTGAGTCTAACCCCGAGAATACTTCGCTCCATCGCCCTCTGGCATACCCCGAGTGCGGACCTTTGACGACCAGTCAAAGACCAAGTTTGAGCGTCGTATGTAAGAATGGGCAGAATGCATACGTCCATGAGCTTCCGTTTGAGGGATAGTGGAAGTTTGCCCTTCATTAGTTCTTTCATGGACCAGTAGCTCCTCCAGGCGTTTTCGGTGCGTCTAGCAACTTCTTTGTCTTGTCTTGCCTGGAAAGAAACTAACTGGCCCAAATAAATGTACTCATGAACGTAGTCAATCCGCACACTCCCCACGCTGATCGCGCGTTTGACGAAATACATAGGTAATCTTTATTTGAACTTAACTTTAATTCATTAACCAGACCAGTGCAAATGACTAGTATCGATTTACCTACCTACCCACGAGTTGTGACTAGAAAAAATTATCAATCTAACGTGTTCCATATTCTATAAGCTTCATACTTTTTATTGTCTCTTAAACAAGCCAGTGAAACACTATCCATAAAGATTATATAGGGATAGTGTTTAGACTATAGTTAACGAGTAAATCTGTGTCTAAATCTAAGGTTTAAATCCACATATTGGACTATCCTTAAACCTCGTTTTGGAATAAGGGGGAAATTGTTAATTATTTATATTCTGGTCGATAAGGGTCGTCCTTAAAGGGAACTCAGACTATATTACATATTTATACAATATTTCGAAATATTAACGAACTTAGAAACTTTCCACTAACTAATATAAATACAAAATGTAAACAAACAAAACAACAAGTCATTTAAACCGATCTAGACATTATGTTCACATACTCGTAACAAACAATCATCTCTAAGCTCTAAACAATATACGAAACTCAACACTGTGACTCAACTTTACAAGGAAAAAATCTATTAGTAATAAGATGTCAAAATTATAATAAAGTACTTGGCTATTTAACCTCATTTGAGGTATGTAAATTAGTCTAAATTAATAGTGAAATGTCAAATAATAAAATTATAACTTTCCTTTTTATCGGCGCAGTCCCCATATGGGGACCAGCCTTTAAAAAGGTCAAACTTCCGTCAAATGGCGCAGTCCCCATATGGGGACCAGCGTTTTCACGCGACTATAACCTTTATTTCTATGAGAATAGAGTCTTTAATCCTATGAACAATGTATTACCGTAAATAGCACATTGAAATTCTCTATGGCTTACAATACTCAAAAGACTCAAAAGAAAGAAAAACAAAAAACTGACGAAAATTAGTAATAAATGACAGGTCGCCATTTTTTCTAAGTGATTTTTTTATGGCTGATTGTTTATGTTTGTGGAAGTGTAAAATTGTGAAATTATAGGTAATTTTATTGTTTTATCATATGTTTTGTAGTGTTTGGGATACGGTAAAGCTTTTACGTAATCAGATACGTGAATTTCGTAGTATTTTTATTGCATTAATGATGGAAAGTCGGTAAGGATTTTCATGCATTTTTTATGCAATTTCCGTACAAATTTAGCTAAATATAATTGAAAATATGCTGCGTAGTCGTACATATCTATTTACAATACACTATCGGATAGGTAAATTATCTAGCTAGCTAGTGGTGTTTACGGAAATAAGATAGGTAGTCTAAATCAATTTTGATAGGTATTTCGCTGACTTGCGAATTATTCGCGAAATTGCATCTAGATGCGCGCGAGATGCGCAGAATGCAGTTATCAACGGCGAAAAAAAAACCGTTAAATCTTGGGTTTGGGAGAGGTTGTACGGGAGTTACGGTTTTGTACCACTGACCTTTGCTCTCGAGGGTGTTCTGGCCGGTGGAGACGTGTCCGTGGACGATCCGTGAGCATCTAGTCCATAGGGTGCTGGCTATTCGATTTCCACCACAGAAGATGTGTCGTAGGTAGAAAAGGGGAGAAGAAACGAATCAAAGGTCCACACTTGATGCGCGGCGCGGACCGGTAGGTAATCCAAAAGATCGAGATGTGCTCACTCGAAGGTAGCGAGACGAAGACTGGTGGTCGTGGTACGTTCGTAATTCAAACAGGAAAAAAACTAATGAAATCTACCCACAAGTTGTGTTTTCTTTCGAGACCTACCCTCAATCATTGATTATAAAATAAGCTAACAAATAAAATCTGTTCCTCTACGAAACAGAGGTTAATTTTATTATTTGACATTTCACTATTAATTTAAACTAATTCACATACCTCAAATGAGGTTAAATAGCCATAAAAATCAAGTCAATTATATGTCATTATCTATACATTGGTAAATACTCTTTAAGGCTAAAATATTATGTAATTCTCTCTTAAACATAGAGAAGTCTTCAATTTGAGCTATACGATCAGGAACCCTATTTTTGAATCGTTCGCCCCACGTTAGCGCTCGATTTCTACTGATATTCGTTCGACATCGGAAATTCGCTATTTTTGAATCGCTCCATTCGTAACGAGTGGTCTCCACCACTCGTCGCCGACAGGCGAGTGGTAGAATAAACATCAAACAGTCATAGTCAAACATTCGGAAACGGTCTTTGAAAAATATTTATATCTTTTGGGATAATTTCGGATGTCCGCTGGTAATTACCGCTTTTCAAATAACTGCGTAAAACGAATAAAAATTGACATTTTAAATTTCGACGACGAACGATTCAAAAATACAGTAAATTTGTGTCATGCGACTTGGAGTCGAGCGTGACTTGTAGGCGTATACGACGAAGCTTTGTCACACGAGCGATTCAAAAATAGAGCCCCTGGCAACTCACTGTACATCATGGGAGCCAGTGCCATAAAGCTTTTACCAATAAAAACTGTATTGTGTTTAGGTACAAAAAGTTTATGTCTAAGACGAGCACTATTCATTCCCGTGAATAAGTGAAGGTTGCTTTTAGTAAATATATATGAAAGTCTCGAAAATAAACAAGCATGGTAATGTTAAAATCTTCAACTGTTGGAACAATGGTCTACAACTATCCGTAGGCTTTAGGCCATGAGCCAAAAACAAGTTCTCTGTCTGTTGAGTTGCCCCAAAACATGATGCCGTAGCGTAGTGCTGAGGAAACACAGGATACGTATAATATTTTATCTGTCAATAGCAAGCTACTATCTGTGCTATCGGGCAATCGACTTTGAAACATACAAGAATTAAATTAAGAGGAAAGGGTACCGGGGGCTCTCTCCATACAAACTATTACAAACGTAGTCGACTGTTTCCTCCCTGGATAATGACACTAGAGCAAATATTTTTGTTGCATAATAAAGTTAGCCGAAACGCCCGTCGTTATTTGTCGTCTGTCTCGGTGACACATTCCTTGGGAAACCCGTCTTAAGACTGCCTGTCCACAGAGGTGGAGTGAGTTAAGTGCGTATTTATGTACATCCGAATAGAGACCAATATGTATAAGAAATAAAAGTCATTATCTATTGACAGGAAAAGGTTTTTAAGAGAAAAGAGAACAAAATAACCTACAAGAAAAATAAATACTACAAGCACATGAGTAAAAAATAGAAAAAACGGTGCCGGTGGTAGCCCCAAGCTAAATATCTAGACTTGTATTATGGGTGCTAGAACAACGGATATACTATACTTATTATACTTTTCTTTTGTAAATATATACTTATAATACATATAAACAACCAGACCACAGACAAATATCTAAGCATAAATACTTGCCTGAGACGGGAATCGAACCCGCGACCCTGTGTTTAGCAGTCCAGCATGGTTACCATTGTGCCAACTGGGTCGTCATAGTTTTATTACTTTACGATGAATAGAAAACACTCGCGAGGTCTCAGTTCGGGGCGAACTAAGTACAGTAATTGAGTATCAAATATTGATATAGACTTGAGACAGTAAACATCTACTTTCAATTTCATCAAAAGTCAAAAGTCAAGATTTCTTTATTCCTTTCGATGCGTATGTATATATACATGATCACTTGGAATAGTCTTAAAAACTAAGTTAGGATGTGTGCCTTCGGAACGCGTCCACCAATGAGAAGAAGGCACAAGAAACTCATGGGGTTTTTTTTTATGTAATCACGCTCACAATGGTCAATATTACAAATATTTGAAGGTATTATTTGAAATGGAGCAATTAAAGTCACATCCATGGATTCTTATCATTAAGGTACGAAGAGGTATCATAGTATGCCTTACCGCACAATTTATCTACTATGCTTTATAAAAGTTTTGAATTTGTTAATGGACATGTCATATACATCTTTAGGTAATTTATTATAATAGAGCACACATGTACTATTAAACGACCTGTTTATTTTCCGGAGCCTACTACCGGGCAAGGTCAGCTCATCCCTGTTTCTTAAGTTGAAATTATGAATATCGCTATTTTTGCGAAAAATATCAGGATTTTTGTGAACGTAGAGCAAGTTTTCGTAAATATATTGTGAATAGAGCGTTAATATATTTATCTCTTTAAACTTTTCTCTAAGTGATTCCCTGGGGCCCATTTTATAGATAGCTCGGACAGCTCTTTTTTGTAATATAAAAATAGCATCAATATCTGCAGCACACCCCCACAGCAGGATGCCATACGACATGACACTGTGGAAGTAGCTGAAATAGACTAGACGAGCAGTCTCAATGTCCGTGTATTCGCGAATTTTCTTAACGGCGTAAGCGGCAGAACTAAGTCTATTGGACAATGCTTCCACATGCGGGCCCCACTGAAGCTTAGGATCTAAAGTTATACCTAGAAAGACAGCCTTACTGACTAATTCAACTTCCTCATCATTAATCTTTACAACGGTTTTAACTTAATTTACATTTGGAAGTGTGAACCGAATTAATTTAGTTTTGGATCCATTAAGTAATAAATTATTGGAATTGAACCAATCAACTATTCTAGAGAGAGCATTGTTCACATCGTCATCCTGAGTCATACATAAGTAGGTATAGTACAGGTACGTAAGTAAGTAAGCAGGTACTATATTTTGGGTATACAATCGTTCATATATTGGTGAACTGTACATTTAGTAGTAGTAGTAAAATGAATACTACACAATCTGGAAGACGGCGATATCACATCACTATTACACCACACTGGGTCCCTGAATTCAGGGTGGTCAGGGACCTTATTAGGGACTTCGATTATTACACAACACTAAAAAGGTATCCTAACTCAATCGTACAGCGAATGGCACCTGTATTATCTAAAGCGAAAAAAATCGCCATTGCAGTGACTGTCCTTGCGATAACACTGAATATTTGAAAAGCGAGAAGAAGAAGAAAGACATGTGAAACCTCCGGTTTCGTATGCGGCCGAAGGGGAAAAAGAATATTTAAAACTTAGACAAAAACAGTCAAGCTTGGGGATTGTCGAAGCTCTGGAGCCAAATGCAACCTAAATTAAAGCTCTAACTTTAGAGTACAATACCCTAAGGTGTGGACACTGCGTCGCGCTTCGAACAAGCAGCTGAGAGCCCTAAATATTATGATAACACTGCACGGCAATAACTGCAGTGAGAGAGTTAGGCGGACCGGATCTACTTTGGGCGCACTAATTAGGGACCCTTACTGCCTAACTCTTATTACACCTCTCTTGATTAAGGGTCAGGAATCCTGATTCCACGTTCAGTTGACGCATACGCAACGTGCATGCTAAGCGCAAACAATCGTCTGCACTGTTTGCGCTTAGCGTGCACTGCGTAGCGTCTGGTTTAAGAATCTTTATTTCTCTCAAGAATACAATTCATTTGTTAGAGAAACATAACTATTAGTATACTTACATAAATCAGCAATTATCAATTTGAATTAAGTAGATAGGTACACTTTACACATATCCACATAACAGTGCACAAACAATTAAATTAACGTAGTAAACGTAAATAAAAAAAAAAACAAACATTAGAAGAAATGATGGAACAACAACACATCAATTTTACACAATCAAAAACAAAGTGAAGGTAGACAAACCTGAGACAAACAAATCATACAATACAATGAGTGACCCACAGCGCCAATTACGTATCGAAACACAATCGCTATGGAGATATCGTTTGATAGCTATTCGTTTTTTAAGCTATTGCATAGCTTTTATCGCGGGTTTTTTTTTATTTTTATTTATTTAATGAAAGTTAGTGTTTAAAATACAGTAACAGTTACTGTTTGATACGATATCAATCAATATTATATATTTAAGGTACGTAATTTGTTTAGGTTATTTAAGTTAGTTAGGTATTATACTGGTATTGTTTTTGAAATGTAAAATTTAAGTTTCTTTTTAAATAATGGAAGTGATTTTATTTCCTTTATATCATTCGGCAGTTTATTGTACAACTGAGCACCCTCAAACATAATATTTTTGCTACCGTAGTTAGTAGTTCGTGGAGCTCGTAGGCAAATATTATTTGCGTTTCTCAATAACAACCTTTGATATTTTGATCTTTTCGTAAATGTAATTTGTGTGTGTATATTTTTATGTAAGATTTTCCTAATAAGTAGACATGTATTATATACGTATAACTGATGGATGTTTAGCAAATTAGTTGATTCATATACTACAGTAGTGGAAGTTAGATAATTCATGTGAAAAAGTAATTTGATTATTTTATTTTGTGTTATTTGTAGGGTTTTTAAATTCGTCTTAGCGGCTGCACCCCATAGTTCAATTAGGTATGTAAGATTCGGTAACACTAAGGAGTTATATATTACATATCGGATGGATATCGGTAAGCATCGAACAGCGCCCCTGAGTGACCCAGCCAGAGCTGATAATTTTGTCTGAATATTGTTTATGTGTGGCGTCCATGTTAATTGGGTATCAATAAATAGACCCAAGTATTTTTCGGAATCAACTTTAGCCAGTTGCTTGCCATCTATGTACAATGGAAGATGATCTGGGATTTTTTTATTTTTGGCGTGAAAAAACATGTAATTGGTTTTACTAGTATTGACTGTCAACAAATTATGTTGAAACCAGGTAAACAGAACATTTAGATCTTTTTGTGCGTCATCAAGTATGGGTTGTAGTCTGTTTCCAAAATAAAATAGACAGGTGCCATCAGCGTATAGTGTGATATCACCTTGTAAACCCAGTTCACTTATGTTGTTTATGTAAATAGTAAATAACAAAGGTCCCAGGATTGATCCCTGCGGTACACCAAAATTGATCGGTTCAGAAATACTTTGAACATCACCAATTCTCACAATTTGTTGTCGGTTTGTAAGGTTTGAGTAGGTTCAAAGCAACTCCGGTTATACCTATGGCTTGTAGTTTTTTAATTAGGATCTCATGACTGATCGTATCAAAAGCCTTTTTTAGATCAATAAACACACCGACAGCAACCTGCTTTTCATCTATTTTTGTTTTCAATTTAGTTATCAGATCAGTGCATGCAGAGAGGCTGTTCGACTTTTGACGAAATCCATATTGTTTGTCAAAAGTAAATCCAATAGAGTCCAAGTATTTATTTAATCTAGTGTGTATTATTTTCTCAAAGATCTTAGACACTACAGAGAGAACTGAGATCGGTCTATAGTTACCTGGATCAGTCCTTTTTCCAGACTTAAATATTGGACTCACTTTCGCTATCTTTAAAGAATCAGGGAAACAGCCATGCTCAAGACAGTCATTAATCGTTTTCGTCAACCTATCAACTATTATATTTTTAACACTTTTTAAAACTTTGCATGAAATACCGTCCAAACCGGTACTACTGTTAGAGTTAAGGTTGTTTATTATTTTTAAAATCTCGTCGGCAGTCGTGGCACAAAAATCAGTTAATTGGGATGTGCATACTTTTTGCTGTTCACAATTAAACTGGTAATTAACAATATTATTTGGTGGTGATATAATGTCATTTGCCAAAATTGAACCTATATTTGCAAAATACGAATTGAAACAGTTGCAGATATCAGCGACATCAGAGAAGGACCCCGATTGTGTTTCGATTTTTGTTGGTACTACTGTAGATTTAGATTTGTTTTTAGATAATGAATTTATTAGTTGCCACATTTTCATAGGTTTCTTTTCACAATTCCTGAAAGCTTTGAGGTAATATTCACTTTTAGCTACTTGTATTTGTTCTTTGACTTTTTTTCTTACAGATAATAACTCTTCATCTTTTTCTTTGGTGGGATTTTTTCTTAAATGTTCACTCCATAGCTGATTTCTTCTATCTATTGCCTTAATAATGTCTTTATTTATCCAGTCGGACTGTGGTGGATTTTGTATCTTTGTCTTCTTTATTTTACTAAGTCTTAGAGCTTCCTTAAGGTCGATCTCCAATTGGGCATATCTTGTTTCAAAGTTGTTAGACCTCATATTAAACTGCTCTAGCAATCCATGTAATTTTTTATAATCAATGGCATAGTATGTTTTCTGTTTGTTTTTCTCTGTTTTACACTTTTGAATTTCAAGATACAAGTGCTTGTGATCCGACAGGGCTGATTCTATTACGGTTAGTTGGAATTTGTTATTCTTGATATTAGTACACACGTGGTCTAGTAATGTCTTGGTTTTTGTTGTTTGTCGAGTGCAGTAGGTGGGGTCTATCTTATTCAATATGATGTATCCATTTTCCTTTAGGGTTCTTTTATAGTTTCTGGTATTTGTCTCTGCTTTAAGTAAGTTGTAGTTAAGATCACCGAAGGTTATCGCTCGTTTATGCTTGAGAAGCTGGTCCGAATATGTTTCGAGAAAGTTAGGATGACTCGTTCTATCTGGTTTGTAAATGGCGCCAATGTCGATTGAGAATCTGTGCAGGTGGACCCATAGATAGTGGTTATCTTCTTCACATAGTTCTTCCATGTAGCTATGTTTGAGGCTATTGTGTACAAAGATAGAGACTCCTCCCCCCAACATATGTGTTCTGAAGTTATGATAGTGAGTGTAATTAGGTATAGCTATACCATCTGCTTCTGCGTTCGATTTGATCCAAGTCTCAGCTAGAATTATTACGTGCACGGTTCTAGACATTGAACTCACTATACATTTCAATTCGTCTAATTTGCCTGGTGTGATTATGCTGCGTACATTGGCGAACAGGCATTTTAGAGATTTCTTATCCTGGACTACATTTGTGTGAGTGTTAGTTAATTGATAAGTTACATAATTATCCGCCGAGTCTTTAGTGTCTACGACTTCGCCTAAGCCAGCTAGTTTTTTGATAGATCTTGAATGATTTTTGGTATACCTCTGATATATTTGATGGTAAGATTTTGTTCACCAGCTTCAATTCGTCTCTTGAGTTCATCTCGTAATTTTAGCATATGTTGTTTTTGATGTGGTGTTTGATCAGCGAAGCATTTTATGTTCTCGTCACTTATATTAGCCCTGCAACGAAGAACCGATTTTGCTACGTCTGTTGAAGTAAAACACGCTTTGATGAGGCGAGAGGTGCCATGCTTGTATTTGCCTAAGCGAAATACCCTTACAGGCTCTGCACAGGTGGGGTTGATTGATCTTATTATCTTCATTACCTCTGCTAGATCGTGATCTGCTCGCTCCTTTGGTATTTTTGTTTGAGTTTCCTCCACTCCACTCAAAATAACGTTTCTCTCCCTCCAAGCACGGTCATTCATCTCTTCAATCATGGTGTCGTAGTGGGTTTCAGCAGCAGAATTCGCTTGAGATTTCATGCTTGCAAGATCCTTATTGAAGGACTCCATTTTCTTCTCTATGTCACTTTTAAACTTTGTAATGTCTGCCATTTCGACCTTCAGTTTATTTTGTTCTGTGATAAGCTTTTCTGTAGTAATATTTATTTGTGTGATCTGTTCGGTGATAGTAGAAACATTCTGAGATATGTTTTGGAGTTTATCATCTTGAGCTTGTGAAAGTTTTGTTAACATCGACGTCATTCTAGTTTCAAAATTCTCAAGTCTGTCCAGCAAATCTTCATCTCGTTGCCTTTTTTTCCGTAAATACACTTTAGATTCCGTATCTATTTTTAGTAGCTTCTCTCTGTCTATCTGGGTATTGCTATTCTTATGATCGCTATCGACTTCCGTAGTAGACCCTTGAGGGCGATTTCTTAGGTTCGGACCGTCCGACGACATATTGTTATCACCGAGTGGATTTCTTTTGTAATTAATTTGATGTAGAAACTCACAGGTAGTAGTAGATAACTCGTTTACCAGATGTATTATGTTAGAAACTATATGTTGCAGAACTGTAGACACTTGCTAGCGCATTTAAACCACAAATAGGAATAAATTTTCCTCGAGTTTAGTTTGTACTAAACTCGAGGAAAATTTATTCCTATTTGTGGTCCACATTGATCACTGATTTTTTTTTTTTTTAGCGTGCTTAGCGTGCACTGCTTAGCGTGGTGCTTAGCGTAGCTCGGCAATACGAAATCTATAGTTATGACGCAAACACAATCAAGGCCTTTGCGAGATGAGTAATTAGTACCTACTGTTCCCCTAGCATATATATTTTACTGGACGAGCAGCTAGACTTTAGTTGTCTACCGTCGTCGGACACTACAACACGCGTTCGTTCCCAAGTGCTTCTAGACCGGATCTACTACCAGGTAAGTTCATACTTTTTTATTATAATAAAAAAGATAACAATTAAATAAATAAATCTGGGGGCACGGAAGTGCCCCTGCCAAGTCAATTATGCATTGTTTATATAATAAATACCAAGTTAAAATTAATTACAAATCATCAATTTAAATTACATAAAACAAATTACAAATCCAACCAAAAAATAAATAACTAAATAAACAAATAAATTAATACAAAAATAAAAAAATAACTTTAAAAAATAATTAATAAATCAATTAATTTAAAAATAATTATTTGTTCAACTTTGAAATAAAAATGAAATAATACAAACAATTTATTAAATAACCTACTTATTTATATGTAATAAAAATTAAAAGTCCAAATGGGGGTGTGCCCAAAAGGCTGTCTGCGTTGCCTCGTTGATGCTTATACGTTGTTCGAGGTAGGAGCCAGGCCTTTGGTCACCCGAATTAATTTAAATAATTACATAAAGTTATATTAATATAATATACTAGCTGTCCTCTGCGGTTTCACCCGCGTAAGTCCCGATCCCGTGGGAATATCCAAATGAAAAGTAGCCTATAGCCGTCCTCGATAAATGGACTATCCAACACAAAAATATTTTTTCAATTCGAACCAGTAGTTTCTGAGATTAGCGCGTTCAAACAAACAAACAAACAAACTCGCTTTATAACATTAGTATAGATTAGTATAGATTCTATAAGCAAGGCATATTACGATTATATTTTCTACTAGCTGTTGCCCGCGACTTCGTTCGCGATGTGGTTTTGGTTTATATAGAATGCCTATCCCGCATAGATACTATTTAACGTTCGGTGTAAGTTATAATAACAAAATAGATACATTGTTTTTAAGCTATATTTTTTGATTGATTTGGCAAAGGCACTTATGTAGGTAAGTAATATTTATATTTATTTATTTCACTCAAATAGAACATAATACACAACAATATAATAAGCTAAAATTAAGTCCAATTCATATTCGCACAAAACTTTCAACATCTTAGTCTTCCTCATCATCTCATCTTTGGTTTTTTGTAAATTAAAGTAAAAAAGAATTATTAACTACCGTTGTCCCTCTATCCATATTTTTGTATTCATAATATAAGGGGTTATAGTATTTATAAACACCAACATCATGCAAATAATAATCTATTTTGGTGCAAATAAAATTTTGTTTTTTATTTTCAAATATTATTAATGATTAAATATGAAAGGCCAATTAGACAGAACAGATACTTATACATAAAATAACGTCCTTACCTATTGATAGCGGGCATTACGTTGAACAAAAAATGCTTTCACACCAAACATCTAAAACGTCTCGGAAACGAGGTATTTGAAGGAACGTGATGTCCTATGATTTTACAAAAGTGCACGATGCCCTTAGAGACCTATACTTATGGATAGAAGACATCGAAGAAAACAAATAATGCCTTCACACCAAACTTCTAAAGCGTATTGGATACAGGGTTTTTTAAGAAACGTGATGTTCCATGATTTTCCAAAAGTGCGCGGTGACTTTATGCCAATAATAATTGTGTAAAATTACGGTATGCCTAGGGTTATTTTATTATGCTAGAACGTTTATGCCAAACTACAAAAGGACATTTTGTTTATGCCAAAAGTGTGGTTCCCATCTAAAACCTCTAAGCCAACCTCCAACTACTAAAGCGTCTGGGAAATTGAATATTTAAAGAAAAATGATGTCCTATGATTTTTCAAAAGTGTGCGGTTCACTTTGAGACCCATACCCACCTAAATGAACAAAAAATGCCCTCATACAATACCTATAAAGCGTAAGGGCATTATTTATCCATCGGGTCTAAAACCACAGCGCAAAAAACATAACACTGCCACGCTCCCATACTGAATGTCCGGACCCTTTTTGCAATTTCCTGAATTCTAGACCAAATTGCCCAGATTTTCTTTATTAGGTAGCTAGGGCTAAGTAATTTTGGGGAAAACAAAATAAAAAAGTAGCTGTGACATACGGCAGACAGACAGACATGACGAATCTATAAGGGTTCCGTTTTTTGCCATTTGGCTACGGAACCCTAAAAATTGATTTTTACAAACATACCTTATCTATTATTCACTTCAAAAACTTCAAAAAAGGAGGAGGTTCTCAATTATTATTCGTCGCGTATATTTTTTTATGTATTTTCGCCGATTACTTACTCGAAAACGCTTGAACCGATTTGGAAAATTCTTTTTAGGGTTTCGTACCTCAAAAGGTAACAAAGGAACCCTTATAATATCACTTTCTTGTCTGTCTGTCTGTCTGTCCGTGTGTCACCACCGATTATCTCAGGAACGGTTGGACTTAGCAAGTTGAAATTACTGAAGTCTATGGTCCCTATATGTGTATAAAAATCAAGGTGTACAAAAACTAATGTACGGAACCTTCGGCGCGCGAGTACGACTCGCACTTGGCCGGTTTTTTTTTTGTTTTTTTTTTCTAAGGTGTCCGCGACTTGAACTCATAATTCAAACTATTTAAATAAATTAGTTGAGCGCGATATAAGTGTAACATCGAGGAGGTCTTCGCTATAGGAGATCCGTAATTTTATGTAGTAGTACCTCTTTGTACCAACCTCATTTTCAGTTTCACGTAGGTAGTAGATATATGCAAACTATTTGGTTTTATGACAACTGTCATCTTGAGCGGAGGCATGTACCTGTACGCCTAGTATGACTTGTTGAAGCACTCGAAAATAAGGAACCCTTATAAGGTCACTCTCTTGTCTGTCTGTCTGTCGGTGTGTCACTACCGATATTCTCAGAGACGGGTGGATCTAGTAAGTTGATTTTTAGGAAGTTTCATAGTAAATACTCAATATAGTATGTTTGATCGAATACGTAACATAGTAGTGCTAAGCGTACTGTTCCTTTTTGACTTTTGATTACGTTTTACACGGAAAAATATTTCGATTTCACATTTTTTAAATGTTTTTTTATCAAATATCATAATTATTGTATTAAAGTTAAATTGAAAAATACCCTAAATGTTAATCTGGTATTTTCTGAACATATTTGTGTGGACCTCGTTGAAATCTGTTCTCTAGTTTATGAGATTACCTGGTTCAAACAAACAGACAAACAGACAAACAGACAAACAAAAATTCTAAAAACTACCCTATCGTGTTCAGCTAACGATTCTAAGACGACCTGTGTATTTTTTTTCTGGATATTTTACAATTACAGATTTTTTTATGTCTACAGATTTATTATATGTATAGATTCCATCCCATACTACCTTTAATATATTAAATATGGCAACAGACGTATTCTTACCTTTTTGAAAACCAAATTGATTCTTATTTAATAAATTGTTTGCTGTTAAAAATGAGTTTAGCCTTGTATTAATTACTTTTTCAAAGATTTTTGAAAAATTTGGTAGAAGTGCAATCGCCCTATAATTATTAATATCATGTTTTACTCCTTTTTTGTGGATTGGTTTAATAAGTGCTTTTTTCAAACTATCTGGAAAACATCCTGTTTCTAAACATAGATTAATTATGTATACTAGTGGTTTTACTATGAAATAAACACTCTCTTTGATTAGTGAAATTGGTATATCATCGTGGCCCGTGCTTTTTTTGTTTTTTAACTGGTGAATAATGTTTATTAATTCAGTTTCTGTTACTGGGAACATGAAAATTGTATTTTGGTTTGTCAACGTCAAATGTTTATTCGGTTCTTTAGTCTTTAGGTTTGAATTTTTAGGTAAATCAAGAAAATTATCATTAAATTTATTAGACATAATCGTCGGATCAGAAATTTTTTTGTCATCTATTTTGATGTAGTCTACGGTTGTTTTGATGTTATTAGCTGGTGATGTGTTTTGCTTAATTATACTCCATGTAGCTTTAGATCTATTTTTACTATTGTTTATATACCTTACATTTGAGAGCTTTTTCGATACTTTGATTGTTTTTTTATACAGCCTATTATACATTTTATACCTTAAAGTACTTTCTACATTACTATCTTTAATACTTCTTAAATATAATTTTCGTTTTGTTTTACTAGCTAGTTTAATTCCTTTGGATTTCCATTTTGGTTTTATCTGGTAACTGACTTTTATTTTTTCTGTAGGTACACAAATCTTGAAAATAAGAGTAAATAAATTTATAAAAGTTGAATAAGCTAAGTTTGCATCATCTTGTTCGTACACTTCCGAAAAGCTAATTTGCTGTAGATACTTTAGAAAAATTTCAATATGTTTGTTTAAGTTTCGTTTTTGTATGTACCAGTATTTCTCTGTAAAGCTCAAGCTAGAAGCTACTTGTATTACTTGGGCCGTGTGGTCAGAGATGCCCAAGTCTAAGATGTTTGTTTTATATTGTTTTAAATTAGTTAGTATGTTATCAATGCAAGTTTGTGAATGTGAAGTGATTCTGGTCGGCTCTGTGATAGTTGGATGAATTGAGAAGTTTTTCAATGTATTTAAAAACATTTCACTGTTTTTACATATTTCCAAGATATTAACGTTATAATCACCTAACAATAGAATCTTATTCGTATTATTTTTGAAACGGATCAATAATTTGTGTAAAACATGTTCTAGGCATTGTAGAAATAGATTGAAGCTGCCTTTGGGTGTTCGATATATACAAATAATGATATATTGCAATTCAGGTATGACAATGCCACAACATTCAAAATGGCGTTCTATGGCGATGTCTGATATCCAATCAAGTTTTTTATAATTTATATTGTGTTTTAAATAGATTGAAACACCACCTCTAGATATACTTTTTCTACAGTAATGAGCAGCCATTTTGAAACCATTAATCTGAAGAACATCTACTTCACATTCTCTCAAGAAGGTTTCACTTAGACAGCATATTTCGATTTTATGTTCATTTAATATAATTTCTAGTTGCTCTACTTTGTTTTTTATGCTTTGTATATTTAAGTGGAGTATATTTAGTTTGAATTTACTGTTTATGATCTTTTAGTCTCGAAAAAACTTAGATGTATTTGGCTGTGTGATTGGAAGTGGGGTTCACTTATATCGTTTGAAGGCAAGTCTAAAAATTTTCCTAAAGTGGTTAAATGACTTTTTTTATTATTAATTTTATTAAAATAATACGGGATAGTACCAGGCTTGGGACCAGATTTTATTTTTGACAATGTTTTTCTTATATTTTTCCCAATAAAACTAGATTCATAGTCTTTTAAGTTAAAAGCGTTATTTATCAAGTTAGACCTTATATTAAGTAGCGACGTATTAATGTTGTACGGTAGGCTTAAGTATTTACAGTTTATATTAAGAGCTATTAATTGCAGTATATCGTTTACTTTATTTACGTTTAAGAATGGGTTTTTAAATATACCTAAAATAATGATGTTCACAGTTTTTATGTTTTGCAATAGAAATGATTTTAACAGGGAAAATTCGGAAGGGCTAGAGTCATTTGAGCCCACGGACAGTACCAACCAATCATCTTCTTGTAAGTCTATAATGGCGGTGTTCTGAAGAATGTGACGTACTGGAGCATCGGGATAACAGTAGTTTAGTATTCTATACTTATTGACGTTTCGTTGTCTGGCACGGACCATTAATAACTTTGAAGACAAGTTTCTCGACGTTTGATCACCAACGATGACTATTTTTGGCTGTACTGGGGTGGCAGTTTTTTTATCCGATTTGGTACCTTCTGTTAACGAGCTGCCATCTAACGAGGTACGGGAGGCTTCGGAGCTGGGCGCGGCGATTGTTTTCGAGTTGCCTTCCAATCGAACGCGTCTATTTTTGCGTCTGAGAGACACGATATCTGGTGGAGCTTGGCAACTGCTGGGTTGGTGACTTTCAACCGTGGCCACTGTCGCTGATGTGTTTTTATATGAAGGACCTCGCTGAGCATTGACTTGGTGGCTCGTGACCATCGTAGGTGTCTGCACATTTAGTGACAGTTTTTGTTCGCTAGTAGAAGATAAGTTCTGCGAATTTGTGCCAGTCGTAGAGTTCGTAGACGAGTATGAGTTGAGATACTGTTTTCATTTTGTATTTTCTCTATTGCATTTCTTAGTTGGATATTTTCAGTGTGAAGGGAGTTTATTTCTTGTTTTGCAGCAACTAATTTGTTTGTTAACTCTTCAATCTCCGATTTCAGTTCTAGTAAACCATTTAGATCGGTGCCTTCATTTGACTGCGTTGCGTTACATGTATGACAGCGGAGAATATTGTTTGATGTACTATGTGCAATGATAGTGTCGTCTAATGTATTTTCAATAAGAGTGTCGTCGGATGAAACGCTGTCTATAGATAGTCTACGAATTTGCCTTCTGAGGGTCACATTTTCGTATGTAAAATCAGTTTGATATCTGCCCACTGGAGTATCAGCGTTGTCTTTCTTCGGAGTTATAGACCTGCATGTATGACATTTCCAGAGAGATTTACGACGTGGTGACTTTAGTAGGAACATTTTTAGCGACATATTTGTGCATTGCAGATCATACGTAATAGCGCATATTGAACACCGCAAATAATATCTATCAGTTATCTTCTCGGAGCAGGCTCCACATTCTAGGGATATTTCGCTTTCCATTCTTTTAAAGCAAGACTTTGTGTAATAATTTAAAAGATTCAGTTTAGTACTCGTAACGCCATCTAATGTTGACTAGCGGAAGTATGTACTGGTAGCGCCATCTAGTATTGAGTAGCGAAGGTATATATTCTTAACGCCATCTATTGTTGAATGGCTGTAAGTTTTGGAAATAAATGTTCAAGGTCACAAGCATCGCGGCGATATCGTGTGAGTGCAGAGCGCGCGGACGGTTACAATTTGAAAACTTTTAAGCGTCTATTTTAGAATGTTTGTTAGTTTTTGCAATTTATTGAAATTTAATCACACCATGCAATTAGGATGATAAAGTTAGTATTGTTATTAATAAGTTATGCACAGTTTAGTTATGAAAAGCACTATTAAAATGTTGGAAGCAATGTTTACATCCAAATCAAACAGTTTCACACAAAAGTATAATTTTAGCAGGAATCACAGGGAAGTTCACCTTGCCAACACTAATCTTATTGAATCACGTTTTATTTTGTCAATTTATAACACTTTGTCCACTTAAAACCTTTGATTACTATTTTTATTTAATTATTTTATACGGAGCCGACCTTTCATGACGCCTAGCGCCACCTACCAATGAACTGGTTTTAACCAGACTTTCATATATTCTGTGCCGCCTTCAGTTTTTCTGTAATGTTTTCACCGAATAAATATTTATCAGCCCCAGTGTATAAAATAACGTATCATGTGATAGGTTATTACTCTTTGCTCCTTTGTGCTTATCAATATATCCAAAGATAACGCACACAAAACAACGCTTAATTGTTTTTGGCGATTTAACAGAGCATAGTCCCTCTTTATTGGGTTACTTCGTTTTTAACCCCCGATGCAAAAACGACGGGGTGTTATAAGTTTGACGTGTCTGTGTGTGTCTGTGTGTGTGTGTGTGTGTCTGTCTGTGGCATCGTAGCTCCCGAACGGATGAACCGATTTTGATTTAGTTTTTTTCGTTTGAAAGGTGAATTAGTCGGGAGTGTTCTTAGCTATGTTTGATCGAAATCGGTTTAGCCGTCTGAAAGTTATGGGGGATAAAAGTCAGGATCAAAAACCGAATGTGAGTAGATATGCTCGAGTGGGGTATCAAATGAAAGAGCATGATTTGTACATTACAAATAGCTATCTTTAATCAAATCTCAAAGTTTTGAGTTAACAAAGTCAAGATTAACAACCGAATGTAAGCAGATATGCCCCAGTGGTGTATCAAGTTAATTTGCGTCTTTTGGTTTCGTTTGTGTCTTTTTTCCTTTTTCTCCCTAGTCCCATTTTTAGGGTTCCGTAGCTAAATGGCAAAAAATGGAACCCTTATAGATTCGTCATGTCTGTCTGTCTGCCGTATGTCACAGCCACTTTTTATTTAAGTACACCAAATTACCTGAATCATAACTCGCAAGAAAATAATGAAAAGAAATAAGAAAATTAAAAAGTCCCTCCCTACAAAAAGGATGAAATAAAAAATTAAATTAAAAATTTAAAAACCCCCGACACAAAATAATAAAAATAGTAAGAACGTAAAAAGCCTACAAAAAGGAAAAAAACTATGAAAAGAAAAAGCCACAAATAGAACAAAAAAGGTATAAACGAAGCCCTACAAAAAGAAAATTTCAACGAAAATGTTAAGATATCGGTTATGGTAAGGTACGGTCCCCCGACGTGACAATATTTAATCAAAAAAACACACATGTACTTACGTAGGGTCATAGTTTCGAAGTTATTTTATTCTTTTTGTAGGGCTTCGTTTATACCTTTTTTGTTCTATTTGTGGCTTTTTCTTTTCATAATTTTTTTCCTTTTTGTAGGCTTTTTACCTTCTTACTATTTTTATTATTTTGTGTCGGGGGTTTTTATTTCGGGGTTCAGTATATGGATGGTACAAGATTCTCCATAATCTCAGGTATCAAACACTCGGAAATAAGTTATCTTTAATTAATCTGAAAAATATATTACATTTAACTTTATAGCAATATCCTTATGGACTGGGTAACCCATTTCAACAATAGGGCCTGATCGCCGAGCATTGTCATTGCATTGCGAGAATGTCAGCGGGCGTCTTGAGTACCCGCTTGGTCCGCTGCCGTAAGCACTGGTGGCGACTGTTACTGTGTTGGCGGTGGTACATCAGCACCTGATGACGGGTCACATCCAGGCGGTGCCGGTTGTGATGACACTACCCTTTTGGGCCACCTTCGTATTGTGATCATCGTTATTTGTGACACCTTCCGTATCAAATAAATCCTCCTTGTTTTGTCTGGTATTTTGGGTGACCCATACAATGAGGGTACTCATATGAATCAACGTTATTCATAGAAAAAATTAGTGACAGAGATAACCCTGATAGTTTCTCGCATCACGAAAAAAATATTGTTTGTACTAGGTAGGTATAATGGAAAATAAAAGTGACAGAGATGACCCTAAGTACTGTCTAAGTAACTAAGTAAGTGCCTAAGTCAAAGTACTGTAAAAAAACGTAAGCTACAGTATTTTTAACCGACTTCAAAAAAAGGAGGAGGTTCTCAATTCGTCAGCTTTTTTTTTTAATGTATGTTCCCCGATTACTCGGAGATGCCTAGACCGATTTGGAAAATTCTTTTTTTATTTGAAAGGGGATAACTCACAGGTGGTCCCATAAAAAATATATGAAGATCTGATTAGGATCTTCGGAGTGATGAACAGAATTGCACCTCGAGAGTGCAACTAATTGCTCAGTTTTCGATTTCCACCAGTAGAATTGGCACATAAACGAATATTTACCGATAAATGGAATATCTGAAACCACCTTCTCATCAGAAAACTCTTCAATCGGGTACGATTACAAGTTACAATTTGAAGAATTTAGTCGAATTTAGTCGCCGGACTGGGTTTGAATGAATATTGATAGAGAACCCTATCTTAAATGAAGTTCTGATGAGGATCTTCGAAGTGATGAACAGAATTGCACCTCGAGAGTGCAGCAAATTGCTCATTTTTCGATTTCCACCAGTAGAATTGGCCCATAAACTAATAGTTACCGATAAATGGAATATCTGAAACCACCTTCTCATCAGAAAACTCTTCAATCGGTTACGATTACAGGTTACAATTTGAATAAAATAGTCGCTTTCGCCTCACCGGACTGGGTTTGAAAGAATTTTAATGGAGAACCCTATCCTAAATGAAGAGCTGATGAGGATATTCGGAGTGATGAACAGATCTGCACAGCGAGATTCAACAAATTGCTCAGTTTTCCATTTCCACTAATAGAAGTGGCCCATACACAAATAGGTACCGATGAATGGAGCATCTGAAACTACCTTCTCATCACCAAACTCTTAAATGGGTTACGATTAGGTACAGACTGCAATTTGAAGAAATAGTCGCTTTCGCCTAATGGAATTTGGAGTGACACCGCGCACCGGCACTAAAAATGGTTAAATAAAAAAATAAATTAAAATAAAAAAAACCGACTTCAAAAACAAAAAAGTGAAAAATAATCCATTTCGGGTCACTAAACAGCAGATAACTTAAACATAAGTACTTACTTCAATGGTCTCGAACCTACCGATTTTTCGGTATTTCTACCGATATGGGCTATGTTCTACCGAAATACCGAAATGAAACGATTTTTCTACGATTTTAGAGTTTATATGGAAATTCTACCAATTTTACACTTCTAAGTTGGCAACTCTTTTCAATTGTGTTTAATGTTACGGGGAAGTCCTCAATAGTAAGTATAGACCTAGTGCAGAATGTTCCATACACTTTTCAAATGTTTCCTTTTTCTTAGTCTAATTTCATCTTTACTTAATATTTTATCACTTCCCCATTCATCCGCTAACGTTGAACGCATATTTTCACATAATAATCTTTTAAAATAAAACTGCGAAGGAGGCTGTCTACTGAATCAATCACTGGTCGATTAAATTCAATTCAATTTTTTTGTTATGGCGTTCTGTACAGCTTAAGCTAAACAATTCTGCTAATGACACGAGTTCAGCCAATAACGGTATTTGGAGAATGATCGTTTTGCTTAATGTGACCGGTGAAAAATTCAATCACTAGTTTCTTGCATACAAAAATAATCTTTAATACAGCTAATTGTTATGATTTTGAAATTTTGAAATTGATTCATAGATAACCGAGGCTATGGCCAAAGAATATTGGTATAAAAAATAAGTGTGATTGTAGGTATTAGTCTGTAAGTTTCAATTTTTTTTTTCAATACATAGACGATTTTGATTGAATTCTGTATTTTTTTGTCAAATACCGATTTTGGGTACAAATATACCGATTTTAGCTGGCAACTCTACCGATTTCGCTCTATGACGTTCGTTTTCTTTATACCTCTCAACATTCAATCTAACCCAGTCCGACTTCCAAGTAAGTACTTATGTTTAAGTTATCTGCTGTCTTAGTGACCCGAAATGGATTATTTTTCACTTTTTTGTTTTTGAAGTCGGTTTTTTAAATTTTAATTTATTTTTTTGGTCATATCATGCGCAATGATAAATACGAACAAGGGAAGAGACCACCCGGAAGGAGGCGCACCTCATGGCTTAAGAACCTCCGGACATGGTTTAAGCAAAGCACTAGATCCCTTTTCCGTGCAGCAGCATCAAAAGTAAATGATAGCTGACCTCCGGTAGGAGATGGCACCTCAAGAAGAAGAAGAGATGACCCTATTAAATTAGTTTCTCCCATCACATATTTTCATGTAGTAAGTATTCCGGAATATAATATGTTACCTACTTATAAAACAAAAACTATCAAACAAAAGTTCACTTTTAAAATTAAATGTTTTTCTCGATGACGACAATATAATGCGCGTCGGTGGTCGTCTATGCAATTCAAACTTTCCGTACGAGAAAAAACACCCTATACAGTCCATTCATGCTTTTACTAAGCTTTTATTTAGATCTGAACATCTGAAACACATGCACGCGGGCCCTTCCCTGCTTTGGCTACTATTCGTGAATCGTAGGCCGTTAGGCGGTCGTAATTTAGCCAAAACTACCTATCATAATTGTGTTCTTTGTAGGGGTATTAAAGGTCAAACTGTTGTTCCCCAGATGGGTAATTTACCATCTGACCGGCTTTCGCCAGCTGCTTACCCCTTCCAGAATGTAGGCGTTGACTATGCAGGCCCCATTAGTGTTGCTAGTCGTCAGGGTCGCGGATGTAAACTTGTCAAAGTATACATAGCGCTGTTCGTGTGTTTTACGACCAAGGCTATGCATTTAGAATTGGTAGGTGATTTAACTAGTAATAGCTATCAACAAGCCTTGCTTCGATTCATTGCTAGACGGGGAAAACCAGTTAATATCATCTCAGATAATGGGTCAACGTTTGTAGGTGCTTATAATGACGTTTCCAACTTTCTAAAGAGCGTAACTAACTCAGTTCCTGAGAAGTTAGCTAATGAAGGAATTAATTTCCATTTTATACCTGCCTATGCTCCGCACTTCGGTGGTCTTTGGGAGGCTGGTGTAAAGTCGACTAAGTACTATTTAATTCGAGTGCTAGGCAATTGTAATTTAACCTATGAAGAGCTTAATACGGTCTTAATCCAGATAGAAGCGATTTTAAACTCGAGACCACTCACTCCGTTATCATCGGACCCAGATGACCTGTCGCCGCTGACGCCGGCGCATTTCATCATAGGACGAGCATTCACCTCTCTTCCAGTGGATCACCATGACTCCTCCCGTCAGTACCGCACACGCTATCAAAGAATTGAGCAACTGCGTCAACATTTCTGGACGAGATGGAGCAAGGAATACGTCTCCGAGTTGCAACAGAGAGTTAAGTGGCGAGCGTGTAAGGACACCCTGAAGATCAACACTCTTGTTGTCATCAAAGAAGACAAAGTTCCTCCACTGAAGTGGAAGTTGGGTCGCGTGGTGTGCCTTTATCCGGGCAGAGACGGAGTCGCCAAGGTGGCAGATATCAAGAGAGCATCGGGCGTCGTGCGGCGTGCCTTCGCGAAGATCTGTCCTCTCGTGGAAGCTTCTGGTTGGAAGGCGATCTTTCAACGGCTGGGGGCATGTTAGGGACCAGCTCCTGACAATTTATTGATAGCAAATCCCATCTAGCTCCGACCGTTCTTCATATTATGTTAGGCGTTAATTTTAAGTTTTTAGATGTACCAATAGGTAGCTACATTATTGTGACATTATGTCACTCTCTTTTTCTTACTTGCAATTTAACCTTCATTAAAAACTGATTGTACCAAGATGCCCTGAAGTTTTACTGGATAGCATCCCCAACAATTAGCAACACTATCGATTCGTATAAAAATATAGGATGTTTATTTTTTTGCAAAATCAACAGGTTCGATTCCTGGCTAGGTAATAAAGCTTCGAGGGACAAACAAAACAATTATTGTCATGATAGATCTCATTCGCACTTTTGAGGCTAACCTCAAGTTTTCAGAAACGATATTAAAGTATCACTTAAAAAATATATCAATGATTTTGATATTCACGAGACAGCAGATAAAGAAAAATCTACTGAAAAATTTATTTCTGTGATCGATTCAAAATCAAGGAATCAAGGATCAAGGAATTTTCAGGGCGATTTCCTCAGTTCAAAGAATTGTCGGAAATACTCAAGGTACTATGTACCCTGTTGTGACGTCATTTGGCGACGACCCAGTTGGCACAATGGTCACCATGCCGGACTGCCAAACACAGGGTTGCGGGTTCGATTCCCGCCTCAGACAAGTATTTATGCTTAGATATTTGTCTGTGGTCTGGTTGTTTCTATGTATTATAAGTATATATTTACAAAAGAAAAGTATATAAGTAGTACTGTCCCGATCCCGTGGGAATATCGGGATAAAATGTAGCCTATGTCTTAATCCAGATCTCCAGCTATCTACATACCGAGTTTCATCGCAATCAGTCCAGTATTTTTTGCGTGAAGGAGTAACAAACATACATACACACACACTCACACATAGACTTTCACATTTATAATATTAGTAGGAAGTAGGATTTAAGAAATACATGACATTGGCTGTATGGAGTTCGAGGAGCCAACCAAGAAATACATGACATTGGCTGTATGGAGTTCGAGGAGCCAACCAAGAAATACATGACATTGGCTGTATGGAGTTCGAGGAGCCAACCAAGAAATACATGACATTGGCTGTATGGAGTTCGAGGAGCCAACCAAGAAATACATGACATTGGCTGTATGGAGTTCGAGGAGCCAACCAAGAAATACATGACATTGGCTGTATGGAGTTCGAGGAGCCAACCAAGAAATACATGACATTGGCTGTATGGAGTTCGAGGAGCCAACCAAGAAATACATGACATTGGCTGTATGGAGTTCGAGGAGCCAACCAAGAAATACATGACATTGGCTGTATGGAGTTCGAGGAGCCAACCAAGAAATACATGACATTGGCTGTATGGAGTTCGAGGAGCCAACCAAGAAATACGAACGTCAAATTCTATGGAGCCAATACGAATAAAAAAGAAAATGGAAGACCGCGAACTGTGACCGTGAACGTCATGGAGTAGGAAAAAGGCCTTTGAACACAACAGATAAAGTAACTTAAAAAGGCCGTGATGCACTTTAAGACCCATATCTATCGATAGAAACAAATAAATAATGCCTTAACACCAAATCTTTAAAGCGTCTCGGAAATGGGATTTTGAAAAAAACGTGATGCGTTCTGTTATACCCTCACATGTAGGTATACTTAAGCTGACTACTGCTGCCTCAGCAACAGAAGCCATTGATTAGTTAAACACGTCATTAGATCATCAGTCTCAATCCAGCCGCGACTGCCGAAAGACGGCTTTTCATAATTATCATAATTTCTATTTCCTAGTTTTTTACTAAATCCTAATTATTAGTAAAACATTTTCAATTTAGCCAAAACATAATCTTTTTTTAAAAAGCGATTCAGTGGCTATCCTATAACAGTTCCATGTTTCAACAAATATCCCGTCTCCGAGATGGTTTAGAAGTTTGTTTAGAAAGCATTATTTGTGCACAGCGCACTTTTGAAAAATCTTAAGACATCACGTTTGGTCAAATACCCCATTTCCGAGACACTTATGAGATTTGGTGTAAAGGCATACTAATTCATTTGCCGTAATGTCCTCTATAAAAATATTGCGCAAAAAAATACTATGTCAAGTTCCCAGTACTAAATGGCAAGACACCTTTTTTTCAGTTCAATTTTCGAAGTTTTTAACCTCTTTGGTTTTACGTTAACATCAGCTGCTGTCAGCTTGAGGTGACATCTTACCAATCTAACCAAAAGCACTAAAGAGTATTGATATCAACTTCGAAGCAAATTACCCCCAAAATAACTTTCTACCCCTTTTTAACCCCGTTAGGGGATGAATTTCAATAAAATACGAAACACGTGTTCCATTAATTCTGTTAAAGAATGTTTATGCAAAATTTGAAGTAGATTGGACCATTTTCCCCCCTTAGGGGTCGAATTTCGCAAAATCCCGTCTTAGTGAGTACCTACGTCATAAAAGGAACCCCCATGCAAAATTTGAGACTCGTAGCACTTGTAGTTTCTGAGATATCGTGATGAGTGAGTGAGTCAGTGTTTTTCTCTTTTATATATATAGATATCCGTTGTCTAGCACCCATAACACAAGCCTAGTTACTTAGCTTGGGGCTAGATGGCGATGTGTGGAATGACCTGCAATATTTATTTATATTTATTTATTTATTTCATAAACTGAACTTCTCTCAATTCAATTGGTTGGAAATTGAAGAATTTGAAATGCAGCTGATTGATTTCCAATCTAGTTCAATATGGATTCAACAATTTTTGCAACAAGGATAGAGTTTGAATTAATTGAAACTGAAAGATTGACAAGTAATTTAAGTAAAAATGCTAATAACAAAATTCTGGAAACATTCAATTCAATTCATTTATTTGCTTTTACAGTTGGTTACATAGGATCTTAAATAAATATGTAGGTACAGGTTCTCAACTTAAGCCAATAGTCATTGACATGCAAATTTAGGCTAAATTTAGGTAGGTACAAATTACATGGTTAAAATTTATTTTATTACAAATACTTATTACTAATTTATAACGCAAACATATTTCATTTTAGATTTAGCAACTCTTCAACAGAATAAAACATTCTTTCTAACAGCCATGCTTTCAGTTTCATTTTGAATTGCCTTAATGGTAGCAGTTCTTTCTGTAAAGTACTGTTCTTGGTATGAAATCAAGAACTAGTCGATCACCATTTCGTGTGTTACGTAGAAAAATGTCTTTGGCCTCCTTAGATAGCTCTCTGTTACATTTCACAAACAAGCATACTTCAAAGATATACATGCAAGGAAACGGCAAAATTTCGAGTTTTTTAAAATGTGGTCTACAGGACCAGGACAGGGTTAATAACATGGAATGCGTTACCAGACACATTTAACTGTTTGAAGAAGCTGGCTCATACTATTTTAACAATGTTTTCCTCTGCGAGTCATTATTTTCAGAGATAAATAACAATAAAAACTCTGTTAGAAACCGTTTGACAGATGAATCCAGTTCAGCATGCATTTTGCTAAAAGTAACATCTTACAACCCTAACATAAATTATTTGATCTAACCTGCAGCAACAGAAGTCACACTCATTTTACAGTAATTTAATAAAAACATTCCAAAATTTACCTCTTTTGTTTACTTTATTTAATAAAGAGTTTTGATAGTATTTATTGTCTGTTATACGTCCTGTATCACGGGGCTATGGAACCCCGGACCTTTGGAAGGCGAGCGTGGAGCCAAAGCCAACACGTAGATGCCCTTTACAATAACAACGTTTAATAGCAAACAATGGGGTGGATTCTAAACCGGCGATTATCCCTGTCTACACTATAAAGTGCAACCAAGGACAACCTCCGGTTTGGATAAAACTATTGATAATCTACAGGACAAAACTACTTGAGCTATTGTGATGGGATGGTAGTGGACTAGATACTGGGGAACTATGGATACTATGGCGCCTGCCGTAACGATGTCCAATAAACACGTAAAAATGACAGGCGTAGACTCGCCAACTCTCAGACTAGGCCACCCTAATTAGCCGAGTAAATTACAGGAAGGGGGCAACAGGAACGTGAGTGGCTGAACCATCGATTTCAAGTCATCGCTGGTAGTCCGAGCGAGCGGGCCAACTCATCACTGACGTTCGGCATCCATCTTTCGCGTATTTCTACCCTTGCGACTCCACTCCGCCGACCGACCGCTTCCTCGTCAATATTCACTCCGACCAGCCAACTAAGGCAAGCCGGAGAGTATTTTTTTTATTTTAGAAAAAATGCCACGTTGATGCATAAAGGTACCCTGGGCTACAGTATCTTTTGGAATGGGTTGATTTGGACCACGAAGCGATTCGACACTTCTAAAACAATTATGGATTCTAATTTTAAATTGCGTGTAAGTAGTATTAGAGAAACTCAGTATTAACGAGCTTGCCACAGTTTACAGAATTACTCTTGAACGTTATAACTGTTCTTAGAAATCACTGTTCGCCGTTGGGTGAGTGAAGTACACAGACTACTAAGAAGATCGAAAGATCAGACAACCGACTGACGAACATTGCGATCGGCACTTTACGGAAAGGGGCACAACCTCATGTGACAGATCTTTTTTTTTTTGTTGCGTGGATCACACGCAAATGGTCTTCGATTCATACAGCCAGTACATTTATTGGATAATAGGAACCATTTTTTCTATTTTCTATTTATTTTGAGGTTCATAGTTTATTATTATAAATGTTTGTTTATACTGTGAAGTGATAAATAAATTAAAACTCAATTCAATTCAAAAATACTTTTATATATCTTAAAGAACAAATCCGACTTTGGGCATGTTTTAAGCATCTTTGGGAAACTTTAGAGATCACCTCTATGTCTTAGATTAAAATATGCACAGTTATGTACATCACATCACTATTTTAAAATAATAGTACATTGCGATACAAGTGTGGAAAGTTGATCATTCCATAGAGGCGGTATATGACGCGCGAGCGGAACGCGAGCGTGGCAAAAGCCGAGATGGAATGATCAATCCACACGTGTATCGTACGACGTTTTTTATCACAGTTGCGAATAAAAAAAAATACTTGTTAAATAATAAAAAGTTTTTAAGAATTTTCGGTTATGTTTACTATTTTTTGTTAATTGCACTCCCGAAAGGCTAGGTAAAAGACTTTTAATAATAATAATATAATAATTCAATTAATTTATTAGACAACAAAGGTCGACTGGTTAGTAGTACAGAAAATAAAAATAAAAATGTGTTAGTAAATACAAAAGAAAATAACTTATTAACTATACAAATCTAAAATTTACCTTTTATGCAGGTCTTCAGGCACCAATACTGACACAAAGTGCCTAAGCATTGGTGCATCAAACTTATCTGCTAACGTGCTCAGGATTCCGTTGGTACTGGATCTTATTCTATTTAGCAGTGAGCTTGTCTTTTTGCGAATTATCGCGAAAAAGTCGTCGGTTCTCGCCTGCGCAAACATTGCCGACGCACTGCTGCACACTGGCTACCGAGGGAGTCCCAACAGAACCCTGAACCCGTTATTATACTGAACACGCAGAGCTCTCCAGGCCTTCTGCGTATAGTTGGTCCACAGGGCAGCAGTTTAAAAGTTTTGGCAATACGCTTTAAAAAGGGTAATTTTAACCTGGTCGCTGCAGTGTGCAAACCTGTGGGCCAACATATTGCATCTGGCCGCCAGAGCCCTGCGCTCACGCTCAATATCCATCTGGTCTTTAAGGTCCTCGGTTAGGTAATGCCCCAAATACCTAAAACTAGTAACCCTTTCTAGGGCGGTGCCATTCAAAGTTATACTAGTCTCATAATCTACCTTTTTCCCGGGGGCCCCAAAAACCAGATATTCACTTTTGATAGTATTGTACAGCAAACCATGTTCTACCGCATACCTTTCACAAATCCCTAACAGTTCTCGAATTGAGCCTGCCGTTGGGCCCAGCAGCGCCATATCGTCTGCATAGCTTATGTTATTTACTGCTACTCTGTCAATACTACAACCGACTGGCTTACTGCTGAGCTCAACAATCAGCTCATTTATGTAGAGGTTGAAAAGCTTTGGAGAGGTCAAACCCCCCTGCCTCACCCCGCATTCCAACCTATACTCCCCAGAGAGAACATCATTCCATCTAACACTATTTAATTGGTTGCCATACCAATATTGTAACATACGCAAAATTTCCAGTGGTACGCCCGCCTCCCTTAGCTTCCTCCAAAGGAGGCAAGCGTACACCGGCGTACCCCTATCTTTGTAGTATTGGACCATACAGTCTGTTTCAAACATAGAATCGCGGTTTCAGTAGATTGTCCGGATCTAAATTCAAATTGCGCGTCATGTAAAGTGAGATAATTGTCTAATTGTTTGTCTTGTAGACAGTCCAACACCTTCGCAATCACTGTCGCTAGCGAGATGGGTCTATAATTGTCTCGATCAGATACGTCCCCCGTTTTATTTTTAATGATAGGAATGACTATTGTTCTTAACATTTCTGTCGGTAGAAACGAGTGGCTCATGCACAACGTGTAGAATGTTGCCAGTACCCTGGGCAGATGAACACCAGCATTCTTCAGGTGCTCGATGCTAAGACCGTCGTGTCCCGGTGACTTACCTCCAGACATTCTTTGAATGACCTCCTTCACTTGCCTGGCCGAAAACCAGAGCACTTCCTGATCATTCAGTTCTATAGCATCAAGCACCCGACCGTGCTGCCCTAACGGAGAAGACACTCTAAATTTATTAACCTACTAGCTGCCCTACGCGGTTTCACCCGCGTAACTCCCGATCCCGTGGGAATATCGGGATGTAAGCTATCCTATCTCTCAAGTTGGATCGAACTGCACATGGTGTGCGAATTTTATTATAATCGGTTAAGTGGTTTAGGAGTCCATTGAGGACAAACATTGTGACACGAGATTTATATATATTAAGAAATACAGCCTCGTCTGACATACAATATTTTTTTTTGTTTTTTTTTCATTTGTTTTTGCGTCGGCGGTTAAAAACAGAATATAATTGTAAGGAAAAAATATATTTATGTACTTACCTACCTAAAGAAAAAACAAAATAAAAACAAAACTCAATTTTTTATTTTCAAAGAAAAGAAATCACGTAAAATTATCGTTCGTTATCAGACTTTATTACATTGATGAAAACACTGAAAATAATATAGGTACTAGATGTTATAAACCGGGCATCAAAGTGACTACTACCCACCACACTGACACCAAGGACCAAGTTTTCCACATCACAAATTAAACATTGAGTCTTTTCTCGTATAATTGGAATTTCGTACAAAATAGCGTCCTGTCGCAATTGCCAACACAACACTTTCGTTTCCTAGGTTTCACTTAACGTAAAATTACAAGAAGATTTCAGACGATGCGTTGATTACTCAATCGACACTTGTACATAACCGACTACTTGTTTACCATTTGTCATCTCATGCGCAAGGGAAGAATGTTGTGCGGGCGGGGGCGGTACGGTATGGCAAATAATGTTGGCTCCCTGTACCATAGATTAACCAACGCACCAATTTGCTTCTTTGAACCTGTACAGCCGTGGTGAAGTACTCATCCTTCGGCAGGCGCCACACAGTCGCGCACGAGCTAGTGGCCTGATGCTCGCCACCAATCTAAACTGCGCAGGCGACCGTCGTCGTTCGATGGAAGCTCCGCCCTCTTGTCTGGTTTTCTTACAGTAGGTATATAAAATAAACTCAATGTCAATAATTACATTTTATTTTTGAAACGGGGTAATGACGCAATTAACCTAATCATTTAACAAAACATGGCCATTTTCCAAACCACCGCAATCTTCAGAATTAGGTGATGTCATAATTTTCCTGAGTTTTAAGATTGTTATTATGCCTACGCCAACCATCTAACATCAACAACTCAGGCAATAACATTTTTTGGTAGATGACTTGTAAGATAAATAAAACCACATTTTGATACTAATTTGAAATTATGAATGGCTATTTTTGCAAAAAATATCAGGGTTTTTGTGAGCGTTGAGCAAGTTTTAGTAAATATGGAAATAGAGTGTTCCTTTAATTCTCATTTCTTTTAGAATTTTAAGGAGTCAATTTTTGCCATAGCGCGCTCCAGAGCGTTAAATTATGACAGTTTTGTAACGCTGTGATGAGGATGGAGTAGACTATATCCAAGTCCAGGACCTACCCCATCCTCACGGCCTGGTTTAATGAGAATCCTCCCTTAGTCAGTTTTATACATAATAGTTGAAACTTAGGCTTTACCGGCATAACAATAAGTTATTAAGTATTATTATATTACATAGTGATAAGATGTTGTTTCATTAACGAACTGCACCAATAACTTTGTCTATTATTAAGTAATAAGAGTAATATGTCGTTTCAAACTGTATTTAATTGATTAAATTCAATAATTATTACCGAAATAATAACAAGTAGAAACGGTTCTACACAAAAACCCCACTATTCCGGGTATTTCAGGACAGGAACATGCTCTACGACCAACGGAACGGCTAGTTGTCATTATATTAAGGCCTTTTCGCCTCTTTATTTGGCAATTGAAATGGGATACAGGCTGCACGTGTTGGAAGCCTGCCAGCGTGCAGCCTCCAAAAGATTTTGGTAACATTTTTGGTAGATCGAGTGGTGTCCGTCAGCCCAGCGATAACTTAGCTCCTAGAACGAATTCTGTTCGATCAATAATTAGTGCTCAATCTGCTATGTAAATAAAACACAGACGAACAAAAAAGTGATCTTATAACTGTATTATACATAAAAACCTTACTCTTGAATCACTCTATCTATTAGAAAAAAAACCGCATCAAAATCCGTTGCGTAGTTTTAAACATTTAGTCGCTGAGTACCTAAAACGCAGTATGCCAATTTCGCGTTATGCCAAACAGTAATTTAAAATAAGCGTTTGGTCTAAGTGTTTTTATGCCTATGACGCAATAGATCCACTTCTCGTATTGCCTATTTAGCGACATGACTAGATCTAAGCATACAAAGGGATATAGGGACATAGGGACAGAAAATGCGACTTTGTTTTATACTATGTAGTGATAGTGATAGAAGATCACGATAACATAAAATTAATAATGATTATACCTATAACATTAAAACTTTAACTATAACATTAAAACTTTTTCGTAAAACGTATTTTCGTCTAAAAATCATCTGGTATTTGTAGGTACAATAATTTAATTTTCATTACTCATACTCCGAAAGTAGGTCTAAATATGCCTGAAGGGCGTGTAGAAATAAAACTTTCAGCCCTAGGGAAAATCGCTTTCACTGACAGCTGTCATGTCAAATTATGGCTTCGCACGACTTGTGCAATCTGCATGTAGCCAGTATCAGTATCATTACGCATTAGGAACTTGAAAAACCTAACCTCTTTGCTTTTTTTTTACACCAAAGAATAATAATTATGGCTTGGCACGGCTCATGCATACTGCCAGAGTTTAGTACTTAGTAACTTTTTCTCAGTAATCAAATTCAAGTAGGTGTATTTAGTTCAAGATATCTTATTTAATAAAATAAATGTAAAGACGAAAATGGTCAAAGCGACCTATGACCATGCCGCGCCGCCCGCACCCTGGCGAGATATTGCTGATGTGGATTTATGCGCCGTATGGTCAGTGTCGTACCTTGAGTAAAAAAAAACTGGTGGGAAATGCTAGCATTTCCAAATTATTTTAAACGTTTTAATTAGTACTATTTTTTGTTATTTTATTATGTTTTTGTGTTAAGTTTAATCTGGTTTTTCATTTATGATTGTGTATTTTGTGTAAATAACATTTTCTAGACAACCCGTGTTACAAAAACTGTAAGTTAAATCTACGGACTTCGCGTCATTTCCCAGTGTTGGATTAACTTATTAATAAAAATTTCTTCGGTAAGTACCGCCGTATTTAAGTATTGAATACAAATAGCAGAAACCTAAAAAAAGACACTACATAATGTATAACCTCTTTGGTCCCAACCTTGTAAGAGGATCAGGTAGTATGGACACATGAGTACCTACTCATGTGGTATGGAGTCTCATAGTCTCATTTACTCTCGTTGTTAGGAAGAATTTTATGTGTTATTCGTAATGAAAAGCACAGTGTTTACCTCGGGTGAAAGACTCATTAAGTCCCTCGAAGGACTTGTAATGAGTGACTTTCACACCTAGGATAACAATGTACTATTATTGTCGCATTAGTTCAAAAAAATGACCCATAGTAATGTCTTTGTGCAACAGTTCCATTTGGGTTTCTTGTATGAAATTATCATTTATGACTGCTTTTTTTTGTCTTCTTTTAGAATTTTCTTTATTTCAGACCTCGGCTTAGTGTAGGCTTCAGATCTTCTAAAACCGAACTAATCGTAGGTACTTTGTCACATTATTTTCTGTTTGTTATTTTTAAGTTTGATTGTGGAAGAAAATTAAATATAATATTTTATTATTTGCCTTCGACGACGTTTGTTGTCTGGTGTTGATCTCCAAAAACATTCCATACCGGTATGTAGTCATCTTTCAGCCACGTATCTTCTACATATTTTCTAAACTTTGTGTCTTATGTCTGAGTCGTCATCGTCCATTTTCGAGTACTTATTAAGAAGATTTTATAATATTTACTGTGGTATTTTGATTTCTTAACACGGAAATTTCACCTACCTTTGAACACGATCGGTCTGACTGTAATTTCCACTATTGGCAGTTGGCACAATAAATAATTTTAGTCCTAACGGGCACCAGTGGTGGTCGTTTTAGTGGGGCCTGATGAGACTAATATTATTTTTAATGTCCCAACGTCCGCCACTGGCGGCCGCTGGGACAAAAAGATACAACAATAATTTATTCCGTAATTTAAAATATAATTTAGGCCGATAGAACAATAATTTATTGTTCTATCGGCCACCACTGGTGGCTGTTTCAGTGAGGCGCGTTGGGAGTATAAGTATACCTTCAGTTGCCGTCCGCGTCGTCGCTCACACCACACGCGAGACAGCTCCCGCCCGCCCAACGCCTGCCGCCGCGCTATCTGCGGCCTCTATTCGTTCCCAAGTGCTTCTAGATCGGATCTACAACCAGGTACATCAGTTTTTATTTGCATAAATTAATATATTTTATAGCAAGGCATATTACGATATAAATTTACAATAGTAGAGTCAGTGAGATGTGACAGTTATAGAGTGGTTCGTATTACTTTATTGTGAAACAATAGTTAGAATGCGAGCGTCCGTGGGTACTGTCCGTGAGTGACAGCATATATTTTTATAATAAGTAAGCCCCATTGATTCCAACGATACCTTTTGTCGCTTTCTAAAGTGGTGCGGGTGCTATCTATGAAGTCACAAAGAAGGCGCCTGAACCGACAGCCGATAAAATCTAAACGTATCAGGGCCCCATCTTTGTGACGCCATAGATGGCACCCTCACCACTTTACATAGTGACAATAGATATCGTTGGAATCAGCGTGGCTTACTGTTTATCAGAATGCATGTTGTCACTTCCTAAAGTGGTGGGGATGCCATCTATGACGTCATAAAGATTGCGCCCGATTTTAGATGTTGTCGGTTATTGGGGTAACCATTTATCCGATTTGAGCAAATTAGGTATCAAATGAGAGGTAGTTAAATTGGTAACAAAACATGGAAAGTCACTTTTATTGTAGATATTATATCTTAAACAATATTTAAAAAAGAGTAGTTTTTTAAGAAAAAAATTTCGAAACACGTGACTAGCACAATGAATTAAACTTCGTCAATTTTCAGCAATTTGGAAAATTGAAGCTTTAAAGAATACTACGAAAATGTAGCTAATTCGTTATTGCCAAAATGATAATCTAATTTAAATATTAATTGGGTATATTGCCTAGCAAACGTATTAGCTTTAGAAAAAAACTCGAAAAAAAAAACTTTTTTTTTAAATATTGTTCAAAGTATAATATCCACAATAAAAGTGACTATGGATATTTTGTTAGAAATTTTATCACCTCTCATTTGATACCTAGTTTTTTCAAATCGGATAAATGGTGATCTCAATAACCCACAAAATCTAAACCGATCGGGCACAATCTTTATGACGTCATAGATGGCATCCCCACCACTTTAGGAAGTGACAACATGCATTCTGATAATCAGTAAGCCACGCTGATTCCGACGATACCCGTTGTTGTTATAAAGCTTTCCAGTCCTACGGAAATTGAAATTTATCAACTTGGCCTCTCTACTAGTATAAGTTTTTTTGTCTCTATTTGCGTATGTGATTTTTTTGTTTGCTATCAGTGTCGTTGGTGGCAAACAAGCGTTTTGTGTCTATTAAAGTTTTGTTTTCTTATCCTGTTAGACTATAATTTGTGTTACTTGTGACTTATAGGATATTAACCCCGTTAGGGAATGAATTTCAATAAAATACGAAACACGTGTTCCATTAATTCTGTTAAAGAATGTTTATGCAAAATTTGAAGTAGATTGGACCAAGGAATCACGTTGTCCCATACAAACTTCGACCCCCATTTTTCCCCCATAGGGGTTGAATTTCGCAAAATCCCGTCTTAGTGAGCACCTTGAAACGTTAGCCTTTTAGGGGGCTAACCTAACTTAAAATTAGAAATGAAAAAGGAATTACTAGTACAAATTTATTACAATAAAGTGAAGCTATATAATAAAAAAACGAAAAATAAAGAAGTTAAAGAATATAATATAAGTTAAGTGAATTTAAGTTATAAATAAATAAGTGAGACTATAATGCAAAGACAGGGGGGGAACGAAATACGAAGTTGGTTTCTAGCAGTTTTGCTAAGCAAAAGAGAAACTTAGCTTTGGTGATTAATATGGGTCAACGACCGGAGGCGGCGCGAGGCGGCGGCGTGGCTCGGGAAACTGGGTTGGAGGAGACTCGACTCGCGAAGTCTACTCTTCCAGGACGTCCGCTGTGCCGGCAGGTGGTTGTAGCCTCGGTGTGGCCCCGGTACAAGAACCCTGAAAATGAAATATAAAAATCTAAATATCTGAGAGAAAAAAATAAGGTAGATGATAAAAATAAAGCTGCGAGCTGGTGTTGTTGTAGCAAGCCGAGGGTGGTCAAGAAAAAGCAGCGAGTGAGATGATTAAATTTTAGATGAAATGAGAATCTAAGACAGAATGGTTAAAAAGAAAAAGTGTTAAAACTGGGCTTGTGCTATGGAGGTCAGCATCGGAGGATTCTAAGCACTTTCTATTAAAGTAATAAAATTAAAAATGCAATGAAAATCAATTAACATATTTTCTAACGAAGTGGGAATCGAACCGCGACCTTCCGTTAAAAAATACTGAGACACACTTCCCTTGTAATTGGGAACAACGTTCAGTAATAAAGGAACAGCACAGAAACTTAAAATAAATTGTAGGCGCGGGAATCGAACCGCGACCTTCAATAGGAAAATATTAAGTAACACTTTCCTTATATAACTAGTAGCACTGTTAAGTAAAAAAACATAAAATTGTTGGCGCGGGAATCGAACCGCGACCTTCAATAGGAAAATATTCAGTAACACTTTCCTTATAATTAGTAACACTGTTAAATAAGAAACATAAATTGTTGGCGCGGGAATCGAACCGGCGGCCTTCAATAGGAAGAATGCATCCAACACTTCACAGAGGCCGTGTCGTGTCGTAGTGCGTAGATAAGATTTCGCCAAGAATGTAGGTACCTATGCAGGTAGCTACGGCGGAATAAATACTTGCAAATTAAGCTAGAAAAATCTAGAAGGGATGCACAAGAAAATATTATTAAATAATCAATCGTGGCACAGAGAATAATTGAGACAACTTACCAGGAGCAATTAATTAAAACACTTTTATCACAGGCTTTAACTCCAATAAAATATAATAACTGTGCGAACTTAAGAAGTATATAGGTACGTGACTAGCGCCACGGCAAACAAAAGTGAGACTGAGGACAGGAGGACATCAAGCTTAAGTAACCTATGTTGATAAAAAACAAATGAGGGTACCGATGCATTCTGACTCCCCAAGGTTGGAAGAAATTGGTTCAGTATAATTTATTTTGTATGGGAATTTATTCAAAAAATCTTTATGTAATTTACGAGTTATATAATGAACCTACATCGAGCAAAAACAAAAAGGATCAAAACAAAAGGACAAAAAAATAATAATAGCAAAACTATGGTTCGCCTTACCGCGACGCGGAACCCAAGCACAACAAATTAAAATAGGTGTCGGGACTAGGTAAGGTTGGTATGGAGTGGTTCCGTATGATTTATTTTGTTAGGGACTTAGCCCTAGTTACAAAATGCCCCATTTCAATTTTATGGGTATTAGTAACAGTAGTACAACACTCCTATAGAATAAAATTGCAAAAACAAAAATCACTAAAAATTAGCTTCGACAGTAGGGTTTGCTTACATATTTTAAAGTGAACCCTGATTAGAAATTACAATAGGATTTTGACGTACCTTCTTTAGTTTATTATTAGTGTAGTATGAAACTGGTATTGCCATTTGTTAATATTTATTTATTGATTGTAATATCGTAAAAAAAATATTATTGTTATAAATAAGTAGGTACTGTCACAAGTATTGTGACAACCTACGTCATAAAAGGAACCCCCATGCAAAATTTGAGACTCCTAGCACTTGTAGTTTCTGAGATATCGTGATGAGTGAGTGAGTCAGTGAGTCAGTGATTTTCTCTTTTATATACAGGGTGATTTTTTTATGTGGGCCTTCAGGGCTATATCCTAAACCATAAGAGATACCGAAAAATGCTGAAAGGAGTTGCGTGCCCGATTTTGACAAAAACTAAAACTGCATCATTAGATTTTTGAAAAAGTCATTACCCTAGCTGAGAATCGAACCTGTTCATTTTCCAAAATAATAATTATCCTATATTTTTATACCAATCGATAGTGTTGCTAATAGAGATCAATTTCTAGAAACAAACATAGTCTGGAAAATTAAAGGAAATAGCTCATTTTAGTAATCTTCTGTAATTTTCATACAACCATCCCTGAAAAAAATGCAGTGAGGAGCTATGGCCAATGACGTAACAAACTGCTGGACTACCTAACAATATGAACTGTTTTTACAAATTTTATGTTAAAAACTTCATTTAGAACTTATTTTGTAATATTTAGAATAATATCACTTGTCTTCTATGTCTCACACTATTGTTTTGCCAGAGACAGAGAGGTGAAAGTTACAAAATACTACAAAATTCAGCCATTTTCTTTGTTTTGCCATACTATGTTTGTTTCCAGGAATTGATCTCTATCAGCAACACTATCGATTGGTATAAAAATATAGGATGATTATTTTTTTGCAAAATCAACAGGTTCGATTCCCGGCTAGGGTAATTACTTTTTCAAAAATCTAATGATGCAGTTTTAGTTTTTGTCAAAATCGGGCACGCAACTCCTTTCAGCATTTTTCGCTATCTCTCATAGTTTAGGATATAGCCCTGAAGGCCCACATAAAAAATTCACCCTGTATATATACTTAGATTAAAAACTACTTTTTACACGTGTACACTAATTTAGTAGGTACTCCCTACTAAATTAGTGTACACCTGTGCAGTAATGGTTAATTACTGTTTTTATTGGCAATTTGACAACTATTGGTATCTTTACCCTAGGTAGTAAAGATACCAACTGTTGGCACTCCACCAATTTAATATATAAATATTAATATTAAAGTATTAAATTTCAGTACTCCAGTATTTAATTTCATAAGTTTGGACACCCTACCCTTCACCTTCCTCAAATTCTTGTCCATCCATAGGTTGCCTGGAAGAGATCGCTTTAGAGTTTTACCGGACGTCAGTACCATCGACTTAGGATAAAAAAAAATTGTGGCATTCGGGGACTGCCGCGGTAAAGCTATTGCATCGTGCGAGCTTCGTACAGTCGTACCATATACATACACGTCAAGCGAACGCTCGGCCGAGCTACATGGTAGTAGGTGGAGGGGGGGTGTTAGGTTTTATTTTCGTTACGGAATTTCTTGATTCGGTCGCCGCGCTCAAAGTCCGCGATAAAAGCTATGCAATAGCTTAAACATTAGTCTAAAACTAGGTATAACATGATAGATCAAAGACTAGTTATAATATATTCAGCGCGTCGTCGACGACTGAATCTGAATCTTACTACTTCGGAATCCGACTTAATAGCTCAGTTGACTTAGTTAGAAACAAACATCCCCCGCCTAAATCCTTTCTGTTATATTTCATTTATTCATTGCTTTCATGAGTAAAGATTAACAGGTGGTTTTGTCTTAAATAAGTACATTCATGATACCCGTTGTGCGTAGCATATTGATAGGTCATGTTAACTTTACATATCATTCTGTAATGGAAGTATTAATATTTAGTTTTTAGTTCCGAGCCTAGTGCCAAAACACAAAATGCAATGTGCACCGCCCTCCCGCCCACTTGAAGAGGCATGCAATGAGGACAAGCAAAAGTTAGTATTAGTATTAGTGACACCATTCATAAACCACGACACGTGTTTCGCGTCTACACGACGCATCATCAGGATTGGACTCCGACCGCGCTATAAGGGCGACAAACGTTAGACACGACGTCGCTCTCCGAGATGTTGCCTCGCTGAACGCTGGAACAAAAGGCGTTCAGCGAGGCAACATCTTTTGCTAGTCCTCATTGCATGCCTCTTCAAGTGGACGGGAGGGCGGTGCTCATTGCATTTTGTGTTTTGGCACTAGGCTCGGAACTAAAAACTAAATATTAATACTTCCATTACAGATATTATGGAGTTCCGAAAAGTAACGCCGGATTCAATCAACTATTTTACATATAATTTTTAGTGAAAATTGAAGTTAAATCAAAATATGTTGTAAATTCATTTAAATCTATTCTTATTGAGCGTGAAACATGTAAGTCTTTAATTATGATTATTGTATGTACGTCAAAGTAAGGATAATAATATTTATATTGAATATTATACCAATTTGTATGTTTGTTTGTAAAAATCTTAAAATAATATTAGTATGTTAGGAATAGGATATATTATATGTGTCAATGTAGTCAATAAATATTAATAATTGTGCATGTCAAGTAGATTTTATTATATTAATGTCTAATGATAGGCTGTCTGTTTCAGAGATTTGTCATTTTAATATTCATTCAAATTATAATAACTTTTGTTTAGTAACATTTTTTTTCAATTTACTTATAAATATTTTTGTGTTTTGTTCAGCACGTATTTCGTTAGGCAGGTTATTGTATATATTAATTGCGGATATATATGGACTATTTGAGTACAGTCACATTACCAATTAGCTGAACCCCACGTGACCTAGAGCTCACTTGCAAATCTGTAAGGTTGTAAAGTAATGTTACCTGATTCTGTTTTTTTTAAACAATATACTATTCAATACTATTTACAATATTAAAAAAAATACAAAATAGGTAAATACTATATTTTTACAGATATGCGAATGAGCTCTGGGTCACGTGGGGTTCAGCTAATTGGTAATGTGACTGTACATTTTTAATCGACTATTCGGATGGTTCATCTTATTTTCCTGATTCAGTCTCGGTGTATATCTCGGTCTCGTGGGTTTGCTTGCTTGAATATGTTTGGATTTTGTCTAACAAACTTACATATCTCTAGAATGTAGATACCTATAAGAGTTCATATTTGTTATTTAATAAAGTGAGGTTTGCAAGTGTCAGTACTTTGAATGTTAACTAGTATACGTATGCATTTCTTTTGTAGGGTGAAAATATCGTTTGCATTAGTACTGTTTCCCCATAGAATGACACCGTACTTTATCCACGAGTAGGCGTATGCGTAATATGCCACAAGTGCAGTTTTCCGATCTGTAGGTACTCCGTTTTAGTTCATAGAGTGCATACGTGAATCGCGATAATTTCGCTTATATTCTTTCGATATGGGCTTTCCAATTTAAATTTGAATCGATTTCTATACCTAACTAGCTGTCCCGGGCAAACGTTGTTTTGCCATATAAAAAAAAACTAAATCAAAATCGGTTCAGCCGTTCGGAAAGCTACGATGCCACAGACAGACACACACACACACACACACACACACACAGACACGTCAAACTTATAACACCCCGTCGTTTTTGCGTCGGGGGTTAAAAATCATACAAATCGGTTCAGCCGTTTAGGTGTAGTTTGGCAACTAAACACCGCGACACGATTGACATCAATATTTATACGTCACTCAATTGTTTTGCCTTCCCGGCACCTCTCCATTAAAACTTGAACTTTATGTTATGGTATTAAAGTTCTTATTGACTTGTATTATTACGAATCGTTTGTATGGTATGGAGTATAGAAAAGTATTGTTTTTAGACACTTTCAGGCAATTTTTTAAATTTTTCTCTCCGCAAAAACCATCCTCGTAACTTATGGAATATTCTAAAAAAAGAATTGGCCAAATTGGTCCAGGCGTTGTTGAGTTATGCGCTTACCAACACATTTTGCGATTCATTTTTATATATAAGAAAGAAGATAGTATACAAGACTCAACTACATCGAGTTTGTTGTCGTTTATTGTCAATTCAGCATTTAAACTTGATTTTTGCGGGGGCCGTTATTCTATAATTTTAGTTTTCTTATAGTTTATTAGAAGGTTGTTTTCTTCAAGCCATTCCTTAACTCCATTAAATGTTTCTTTAATATTATTATTAGATTCCATGTCATTCTTAAATCTAAATAATAATGAAATGTCGTCAGCAAATAGAACGCAGTGTGTATCTATAGTTTTTGGTAGTTCATTAATATAGGTAAGGAATAGTACATTGCGATACAAGTGTGGAAAGTTGATCATTCCATAGAGGCGGTTTATGACGCGCGAGCGGAACGCGAGCGTGGCAAAAGCCGAGATGGAATGATCAATTCACACGTGTATCGTACGACGTTTTTTATCACAGTTGCGAATAAGAAAAAAGACTTGTTAAAATTTTAATAATAAAAAGTTTTTAAGAATTTTAGGTTATGTTTACTATTTTTTGTTAATTACACTCCCGAAAGGCTAGGCAAAAGACTTTTAACCTATACAGCGTCTGACATACAATATTTTTTTAGGGTTTTTTCATTTGTTTTTGCGTCGGCGGTTAAAAACAGAATATATTAGTTCCGGGTTTCATTAAAAACAGAATATATAAAAAAAATATAATTATGTACCTAAAGAAAAAACAAAATAAAAACAGAATATATTAGTTCCGGGTTTCATTAAAAACAGAATATATAAAAAAAATATAATTATGTACCTAAAGAAAAAACAAAATAAAAACAAAACTCAATTTTTAATTATTTTCAAAGACGTCATTACGTAATATTATCGTTCGCAGACTTTAGAGACAACCTTTTGAAAAGAAGAAAAAAGGTACCAACAAAGAGTTTTAAGCCAGCAAGGCTTAAAAACTCTTTGGATGGTACCTTTTTCTATACATCAAAACAGTATAACCAAGATAAAGGAGATCATTCATGTTTCTAACAAAAAATACCCACAAAAAAAATGCCGGCCAGTAATAAAAATTATTTGTATCTTGTAGAGAATAACATTTTAAACAATGTTTACTAAGGCAACAAAGAGCTACGATCAAAAATCGTTGAGTTATTTTACATTGAAAACCCAAAAAATGCATTTTATAGGGATCCGTTTGACCACTTTTAAGATCCCACTATAACTTCTGAAAGGGTTATTGGATATACCTATGTATATAAATATAATAAAAACAGACAAAACTTATCCATTTACTACTTATTTTTATATTTTTTCTGTAGTAATATCTTAGAAGTGGTCAAACGGATCTCTACAAAATGCATTTTTTTGGGTTTTCAATGTAAAATAACTCAACGATGGTTCATCGTAGCTCTTTGTTGCCTTATTAAACATTATTTAAAATGTTATTCTCTACAAGATAGAAACATTTTTTTTGTGGCCGGCACGTTAATTTTTGGGTACGATTTGAACGATGTCCTTAAGAATGTTTCATCTACTATACTATATGTCATTAGCAGTAAGATACGTATTTGACATATCGGGATGACGTATTATTTTCCAACACTAGTTGGATTTTTTTTTATCGCACGCGTGTATTACGTTGCATTATGAGCCTAAAAGCGGTTTAATAAGATCCACTTTATGAGCAACTGTGATAAAAAAGAATACAGCCGATCACACTTCCTTGAGGAATCGACCAATTTATTATCTTTGGATCCGATAGATATGATGTCAATTCTTTAGTTATATCGTCAAAATGGTCAATCTGCACGTACTGGATTCTGTCTTTTAAATACAAAATGGTCAATCTGCACGTACTGGATTCTGTCTTTTAAATACAATTTCAGCCACTTAAGTGCCAAACCTCTAACCCCGGCGTTGTGTAGTTTGTTTAATAAAATGTCATATTTTACCCTATCATATGCTTTCGTCATATCAAATAGTATTCCTACGGCATAGCTTTTTTCGTTAATGTACTCTAGGGCTTGTTGTACAAATTTGTAAACAGCCATTGTTGTTGATCGGTTTTTACGAAACCCATATTGGTTATCGTCAAGTATTTTATTTTTCTCTAAAAAACTATATAAACGATTAGAAACAGCTTTTTCAAATATTTTTGATACTGATGGAAGGAGAGCTATTGATCTTTAGTTAGAAGGATTGGTTTTATCATCTTTTTTGTGAATCGGTTTGATTACTGAAATTTTTAATAAGTCCGGAAATGTGCCTTCATTTAATGATTGGTTTATGAGTAATACAAGAGGTTCTGCGAGTTCTTCGGCACATTTTTTTAAAAGAAAGGTTGGTATTGCATCCCGAAACTACTTTTGTTTTTTAGTTGTGATAGTATGATTTTTATTTCTTTTTTGTCTACCGGTCTGAGGTAGAGGCTGTTTAATGGATAGCTAGACTGTGTTGTTATATTTGTGGCAGCTCTATTGCTATAACTTGTAGACTCTCCTACACTCGCAAAGTATTCATTAAATGTATTAGCTAATATTTCAGGTAGTAATAGTTTTGTTAATTTTTATTTTTAGATTTTTATGTAATTGTTTTATATTTTTCTTTGTTTTATTTTTAATTATGTTTCATATCGTTTTAATTTTATTTTGTGAATTAGTCATTTGCTTTTTGTAAGTCAACTTTTTTGATATAGTTATTGATTTTTTTAATAGTTTTCTGTATGATTTGTAGTATTTCTTGATGGTTTCGTGGCCGGTTTGATTAAGTATTATACGAAGCATTCGTTTATGTTTGCAAGAATTTCTCAACCCTTTCGTTAACCAATTTGATTTTTTCTTTCTGGCTTTTACTTTGGCAATCCGTTTTGGAAAGTATTGTTGCAATAATGTTTGTAGTAAGCAGTGAAATAGTTTGTAGTTTTTGTTAATATTGTTAGTTTCATAAAGTGTGTTGTCCCAATGTACTTTAATTAAACTATTTTTAAATTGCTCTATTTGTCTATGAGAAAATATTCGTTTTTTGATTTTTTGTTCGTCTCTAGTACTTCGTACTTTTATTGGCTCTATGAATATTTGTGTTATTACTCCGTGATGATCGGAAAGTCCTAAATCGTGTACATCTGTTTGTGTGTGTTTAAAATTCGTAAATACTAGGTAAATACATGTGGAAGTAGTTATACATACCTTTGTAGGAGATTTTACCTGCAGCACAAAATTAAACGTAAGAAGAAGATTTTTAAAGTCTGAAGAGAATGTTGATTTCTCGTGCATGTCAATATTAAAATCTCCTCCAATAACGATGTTCTTGTGTTGCTCTCTCTTGAGTTTTGTTAGTAGTTTGGTAAATGATTCTAAAAACCTATCTGTTTCACGCTCGTTCCAGTAAATACATATAATCAATAAATTCAAACTTTCAATTTCGATTCCACAATATTCGATTACAAATTCAATTGACATGTCAGAAATATCTCCTCGTTCCAAAAACTCGGCGTCCTTCTTAATAAGTATACAGACGCCTCCTTTTATCCGAATTTTCCGGCAAAAATTTGCACCAACAAAGTCAAAGTCAAATTTCTTTATTCCTTTCGATGCTTATGTATACACTACACATGATCACTTGGAATAGTCTTAAAAACTAAGTTAGAACGTGTGCCTTCGGAACGCGCCCACCAATGAGAAGAAGGCACAAGAAAGTCATGGGGTTTTTTTTTTATGTGATCACGCTCACAAAGGTCAATATTACAAATATTCGAAGGTATTATTTGAAATGGAGCAATTAAAGTCACATCCATGGATTCTTATCATTAAGGTACGAAGAGGTATCATAGTATGCCTTACCGCACAATTTGTGCTTTATAAAAGTTTTGAATTTGTTAATGGACATGTCATATACATCTTTAGGTAATTTATTATAATAGAGCACACAAATGTACTATTAAACGACCTGCTTATTTTCCGGAGCCTACTACCGGGCAAGGTCAGCTCATCCCTATTTCTTAAGTTGAAATTATGAATATCGCTATTTTTGCGAAAAATATCAGGATTTTTGTGAACGTAGAGCAAGTTTTCGTAAATATATTGTGAATAGAGCGTTAATATATTTATCTCTTTAAAATTTTCTCTAAGTGATTCCCTGGGGCCCGTTTTATAGATAGCTCGGACAGCTCTTTTTTGTAATATAAAAATAGCATCAATATCTGCAGCACACCCCCACAGCAGGATGCCATACGACATGACACTGTGGAAGTAGCTGAAATAGACTAGACAAGCAGTCCCAATGTCCGTGTATTCGCGAATTTTCTTAACGGCGTAAGCGGCAGAACTAAGTCTATTGGACAATGCTTCCACATGCGGGCCCCACTGAAGCTTAGCATCTAAAGTTATACCTAGAAAGACAGCCTTACTGACTAATTCAACTTCCTCATCATTAATCTTACAACGGTTTTTACTTGTTTTACATTTGGAAGTGTGAACCGAATTAATTTAGTTTTGGATCCATTCAGTAATAAATTATTGGAATTGAACCAATCAACTATTCTAGAGAGAGCATTGTTCACATCGTCAACGTTGGACTGACGCCTTTTAACCTTGAACACCAAGGAGGTGTCATCTGCGAACAACACTATCCCATGGTTGTCCCTTACAAGGTAAGGTAAGTCATTTATATAAACTAAGAACAGGAAAGGTCCTAATATGGATCCTTGAGGAACCCCCATTGCTATTGCAGATCCGGGGGATCGTTTTCCGTTAACATTGACACACTGGACCCTACCGCTCAGATAAGAAGAGATAAGATCCAGGGCGCCGTCCCTAATACCGTAGTGGTGTAGTTTCATGATCAATGTATTATGCTGAACGCAATCAAATGCTTTGATTGCGTTCAGCATCATAAGTCACAGATGATAAGTCACAGAATATGCCATACGCATCATGCGACTCCTCCCAAGCATCAAATATATTTTTAATTAACGCTATCCCCGCATCAGTGGTCGAGTACCCCTTACTAAAACCGAACTGTTTATTATGTAAAATATTATTATCATGAAAATGTTTAAATAGTTGATTTAAACTAAGTTTTTCAAAAAATTTACTTAACGTGGGTAGTACTGATATTGGTCTAAAATTTGAGGGGTCTGAGGTACTACGAGATTTAAACAGTGGAACTACTTTACTAAATTTCATTAAATCAGGAAACACACCACAATCTATACATCTATTAAATACAATTACAAGTTCCGGTGTTATGAGTTCAATAATTGATTTAACAATCGGAACGGAGATCTTTAGTTTTCTTAAGATTTATTTGCTTAAGCACTACAATAATATCATGATTTGTAACATATTGGAATTGAAATATTTTATTACAATTTGGTACCTACATTGATTTTTAATAAACTTTCTGCAAGGGGGGTAGACGATTTTAAAGCCTTCGTCAAAGTAATAGCCACATTACTGAAAAAGTTCTCAAACTCATTTGCGATATCTTGATTATTATTAGTTATGTTTCCATTAATACTTAATTTAAACTCGGTGTTTTTGGCTGCGACTCTTCCTGTTTCAGCATTAATTACTTTCCACGTAGCTTTAATTTTATCAACACTAGTTTTTATCTTTGAATAGTTTTTAACGAAAGCTCCAAACTCCTTTGATGTATTAATCTGTCTTTCCGCGTATAACTCATACAGTCTTTGTCTACTTCGATGAATACAAACCGTTGCCCAGTCACTAAATTCGCGTTTGTCGGAGACCACTATGGTTCTGGGCGTAAAGATAGACTGAAATTGGGCATTAAGAACCAAAAAGAAGTTATTGTATAATACATTTGGATCTGTATCACAAGGCAAAAACGGTAAAACGGTAAAACGTTCACCAAACCCAATTTAAGTCCCTCCAGACGAGCAGCAGTCACTGGTACATACGTTATTTTCCTTTTTGATATTGGTTTTATAACAATTGCAAATTTGACAAACTGACCACTATGGTCCGATTCCAATTTCTCAATAATAGATTTGCTAATCGTGGTTATATTATCAGTAACATAAATATTATCAATACATGTCGCAGTAGTGTCAGTGGTTCTAGTAGGCTCCAGAAAGACGTTAGGTAAATTATGTGATTTATACAAATTTAGAAGTTTTGTGGAAAAAGTACTTACTTTTAGTAAATCTACATTAAAGTCACCGCAAACAAGCAATTGTTTTTTTGATTTAGTCAATTTTGTTAACATTTCATTAAAATTATCAAAAACAGGTCGTCTATATACACATACTACTATTAATTGCTCCAGTTCTACACAGGATATTTCCTTTACGCATTCTACAGACATAGACACGACATCTTTTCTTTCTTTATATTTTAAGTGTTTATTCAATATTATAAGAGACCCCCCCTTTGTCGTATTTACTCTACAGAATGCGCTGTCAACCCGGTGGTTGCTGAAATTGAACATGAGCTGGTGAGCCCGGAGATGGTGTTCTGTTATGCATACAATGTCGATATCCTCAGCGTTCATGTACAATTCCAGTGTTAGTATGTTGCCCTCTGTTAAAGTATAAATATTTTGATGCACAAGGTTAATATTTTTTACATAATTTTTATTTACTTTATTTATTTTAGGGCATCTATTCCAGCAATCGTTATTATTTGACTCGTTAAATAATGAAATCAATAATTGGCTTATATTGTTATCTGAACAATTTTTCGTAATATTATTAGTTTGTAATGTGCTAGAGGATATCTCTATTGTCTCTAAGCTACTGCAAGAGCGTGCCTCTTTTGTCTTATAATTTAATTTAAATTACTCGGATAAGGACAACTATCCGCAGTCTGAAAATGGTTAATGTCATTTAACTGCGCAAAAGGCGCAGTGTGTGTAGCCAAGTTCTTGGCTGAAATATTTAAAAAATAAAATAGCGAAGATGCTATCTGTCTTTTAATGGAATCCGGAAGCTTGTGCTTTCCCTTCGTCAAATAATAATAATTACTAACAGAAGTGTTAGTTTCCATAACATTGAACTTTTTATTATAAAATGATATTGTGTTCAATGCTAAAAAAATATACCTACCTAAGTCTATTTTCCGCAGCTGGCAGGTTTTTGCAGTAGGGTAATGTAAACATCACAATATTAGCTACATTTAGGGAGCATAAAGAATTACAATATTTTAACAAGTCCCGTTTGTTTACATTCCCCCTATTTCCAATGAAAATAACCAAATTATATTTTTTTTCAAATTTAAAGTTACTTATTCTCTTCATTATTTGAAGATAAGATGCAGAAGGCATGCAATAATTTATAAAGGACTGTCCCTCTAAGCAATAGTTTAATTTTGAGCCCATATCAATTCCAATCTCATCGCTGAACATTATTGTTTTATGTTTAACATTTTGATTTATTTGCGAACTTAGATTATGAGAGGTACTTAATCGCTGTGAACGGTCACACAGTTGCTCACTCGATGAGGAAGGTGTATTCGATGGGTCGGGCTGGCTGCAGTGATCGCAACCATAGCTTGTTTTGTCCGCTAATGAGTCAAAACGGTCAGCATAGTAAGAGGATGAGTTTATTAGTTTTCCCATGGCCATTGAATATTCCTAAATAATTACTTTGGATTTTTCATACATTATGTTTATTCGAGTGAATCTTGCAGTTGTTTAAGTTTATTTTGGATTATTAACGTGTCGGCTGCATGTTGCTTTTGATCATCTAATTTTAAATTTAATTGAGACAATTTGTTTTTAATTTCCCGTTTTGTTCTATTGTACTTATTAGTTCCTTTTCATTATCGTCCCTTTCTTATCGTCTTTAGTTGTTGTAAAGTAAGTTGCAGTTTGGTCGCTTCTTCACGAGGAGCGACAGCGAAAGCCTTTCTAGTCTGCATTTTGAAAAGAATGATAGGTAAAAACGACTGGGAAAATGAGCAGGCAGATCCTCAAGCAAGTAAGTAGGTAGGTTATACCGGTATGTCAATTTATTGTACTTACATGGAATTTGTAGAAATTAAGTACCTGGCTGTTATCAGCGTAGGATATACTGTAACATATATTCACGAGAACAAGCGGTAAACAAACCCACAAACACTAAATCACTTTGAATACTTAAAGGCTATCTTCAGAAACTTGACTACGACGATACAGAGAACCTATTATTAGCTTTGAAATAAGTGTTTTTGTTTTCTTTTATTTCCGTTATTGTTTTTTTTTTTGCTTCTCATCTGTAAATCTGTTTCTGTTTTCCTTCAACCCAACTCTTTAGAGGCTGGGAGTATGCGGGTTTACAGACAGGTATTAGTTAAAATGTGTCTATGTTAAATGATAAGTACCTACCTATCTACTGTTCATACATATAGTGTTTAGTTTTGTAAGCGTATACTATTGTTTACCTAGCAAATGCGGTAGGACACTGATACCTCAAGTCACAGGTTTTTGCCTAGTTTGAGGGTCAGGGTTTCTATGTTCTATGTTGTTAATGTTGTTTTTGTCTAATAAATTATTTATTTATTTTTATTTTATTTTTAATATCTTTCAAAAATATTCAAAAGAACACAAAACACAATTGACAACCCGTTAGACCGACCGTCACAAATTTCACGACTTATTTACTTAATTAAACACTAATTAACAATCAGATATTGATAATACTACCTATGGTTAAAGGTGCGATGAAATTGTAATTGGGCTATTTATATACAAAATAACTAATAAAATAATTAAATATTTTGGGACAAATTCAGATCAGCTGTTCACTTTAATGTTGCCAGCGCGGAAAAAAACAACAACATATCCCTCTATTGATAGACTCTGTAATTTAGATTCGTTTAGGAATGTCTCAGACAAGCATACCACACATATACCACATCATAGTTCTTTTCAGCTAATTGTTGCTCTAGCAGGTGTATTTTGTTGTTTATACTTTGTATGTTTTGAAATAGTAAGTATAGTCATTTTATCGAAATTTAATTGAAGTCTTTTTTGTTTCCTATCATTTTCCACAATATTCTATTTTAAAAAATGTACTGGTTAACCCTTTGGTACATAACCCTTTGGTACACCCTGACCCACCCCTTCTATAAGGGGTAGAATTTTGCAAAATCCTTTCTTATCGGATGCCTACGTCATACAAAGAACACACCCTCCAAGTTTCAGGTGTCTACCATCAGCGGTTTAGGCTGTGCGTTGATCCGTCAGTCAGTCAGTCATTCAGGACAAAGCATTATACATTATGTAGCGTTAATATCGCTTTCCATCACTTGATCATAAGCTTTTCCTATGAGAACTTACAGAACTTCTTAGAACATAGTTGTTTCAGAACACTCACTTTCTGGCTTAGCTGTGAAACTTGCTTTTTAACTTGCATTTTTTCTAATATTAGATACATTTTCAAGTTTATGTTCTATCGATTTAAGTTGAGTTTTAAAGATTTTGTAGATATTGGTTGTTGATATTTGTAGATAGATCTTAAAGCTTCTTCCGGGAAGATCTTCTGATTGAGTGCTATCTAAGGAAGTTTGTATAAGTGATTTCATTGAAGCTGCTCGAGTTGGTTTTTATAGTAGTGTTACGTTTTCCATGTTGGTCTGATTTTTGTAATAAGTACCATTATGGAGGAAAAACATAAAATAAACCAGCATTTTTTTTATTGCAGTTATCAGTTGATTTCGAACAACCGCTCACATCTTTCAAAGCAACCCATAAACTACTGAGCCAAGTATACACGAACGAGTACCTACAGTTGGCGAAATGGGTCCAAAGGTCAGTTTTTTAACTTATTATATTTACGTAAACGGAGTTATATTTGATAACTAGCTGAGCCCTGCGGTTTCACCCGCGTAAGTTTTTTTTTGAAGTGAAAACTTCTTATGGCGCGTTGGGCACTTTTGTTGGTGAGCATTTTCAGGCGTTCTCGCGACAGATTTTGACGCGACAGATTAGTTTCTAGAAAGACCGCTATTCGAATGTAGATGGCGCTGATTTAAATTTTTTACTGCCATCTAGCGAATAAAAAATAAACTATATTTGTTTAAGTGAGTGCTAATAGATGGCAGTAGCAGATCGTTTCAAGAAATATTCTATGAGAAATAACAAGTTTATTGTTTTCACTTCTGCCTGCACTCCCGGAGTGCGTTTTTTTTTTTTTTTTCTTAGGAATGGGTTTGCACTTGACCATAATATGCCTGATGGTAAGCATCATTATGGCCTACGATGGAGCGTGCTTACCCAGTAGGAACCGATCCCGAGGGAATATCAGAACGAAAAGTAGCCTAAAACCTTTTTCAAAATATCGACTATCCAACACAAATAGATTTTTTTTAATTTCAAACCAGTATTTCCTGAGATTAACGTGTTCAAACAAACTCTTCAACTTTATAATATTACTATATTATTAACTAGCGACCCGCCCCGGCTTCGCACGGCTATATTATGCATGTATTATACATATAAACCTTCCTCTTGAATCACTCTATCTATTAAAAGAAACCGCATCAAAATCCGTTGCGTAGTTTTAAAGATTTAAGTATACATAGGGAAATAGGGACGGACATAGGGACATAGAGACAAAGAAAGCGACTTTGTTTTATACTATGTAGTGATTTATTAATATTATATATATTAATATATATTAGTATAGATTAAAAGTATAACCACTGGGAATGATTACCGCAAAGTATAACCACTGGGAATGATTACCGCAAAGTATTACATAAATTACAAAGTTTATATTGATTATGTTATGCTTATTGTTATTTTTGGAATGAACTATCACTTTTATTTAGTCTCATAAATTTTTGGATAGTTGTAAGTAACACTAGAGATAACAGTCACATTATGTGGATGTTTATTAAACAGTTTTCTTCATTCATAAAGTCAATAAAGAAGCTATGATTACTTTTAGACGCCCGCTACCTTTACTAGTATTTTCCACTGGTAAGGTTAATGAATTAAAGTTTACTTAAAATAAAGATTATGTATTGCATTTGTATGGGAATTTGTCTATTAACTAAACCAGTGAAATGTCTAATAATAATTTTAATAGTAGATTATGCATCAAGGGCATAAAGCAATGTCTTATGTTGTGGGTGGCATATTGAACTCCTGAGCGAAGCGTGGGAGTTAATTAGAGTCCTGAGTGAAGCGAGGGGTTCAAGCCACCCAAGACAAAGACATGCTTTATCCCGATGTGCATACTCTACTTTTCATACCGTCAGTCCTATTTCTTTTTTTAATTCTTGTGGAAAATTCAGTTCCCTGGCCACTTTAAAAAAATTCAACTTTAATTGGGGCAATTGCAATGATAAGGTAGCATGATGGTAAATATTTGGTAGGTATTATAGGCAAAACCTATTTCCTTAGATCTAACGTAACAATCAAAATGAAAAACATAAATCGTGGCCTGCTAGATTTTTGTAGACCAATCAAATTACTTGTTATAAATAAAATCTATTTGCTGAGACCTTCAAAATTAAAACCAAGAGTTTTCACACGAATTTCAACGTTCCAAATTCAAATCACTTTATTCCCTTGGGAGTTTCATACAACATATCTCCCTTAGGAATAAAGTCTTGCTTTAAGTTGAGGTTAATAGGGCTTTAATCCGTGAGCAAAGTGCTGCAGGTGTGAAAAATTAATTAAACAAATTCTGGACTGAATTTTTTTACTCAACCCATTCGCAATATATTTATTGAGCTATTTAGTCTATACCTATTAATATCATAAAGCTGAAGCGTTTGTTTGTTTGTTCGTTTGAACGCGTAAATCTCAGGAACTACAGGTTCGAATTCAAAATATTTTTGAGTTGGATAGTCCATTTATCGAGGACGGTTATAGGCTACTTTTCATTTTGATATTCCCACGGGATAACTTACGCGGGTGAAACCGCGGAGCGCAGCTAGTTTGATATAAAGTACTTTTCGACCACTAACCAGCTCGCTGAAGGTAGTCCTTAAAGGGATCCTATCCTAGAGAGCACGTGTGCTCAAGTTTATAGAAGGTAGTCCTTAAAGGGATCCTATCCTAGAGAGCACGTGTGCTCAAGTTTATAGAAGGTAGTCCTTAAAGGGATCCTATCCTAGAGAGCACGTGTGCTCAAGTTTATAGAAGGTAGTCCTTAAAGGGATCCTATACTAGAGAGCACGTGTGCTCAAGTTTATAGAAGGTAGTCCTTAAAGGGATCCTATCCTAGAGAGCACGTGTGCTCAAGTTTATAGAAGGTAGTCCTTAAAGGGATCCTATCCTAGAGAGCACGTGTGCTCAAGTTTATAGAAGGTAGTCCTTAAAGGGATCCTATCCTAGAGAGCACGTGTGCTCAAGTTTATAGAAGGTAGTCCTTAAAGGGATCCTATACTAGAGAGCACGTGTGCTCAAGTTTATAGAAGGTAGTCCTTAAAGGGATCCTATCCTAGAGAGCACGTGTGCTCAAGTTTATAGAAGGTAGTCCTTAAAGGGATCCTATCCTAGAGAGCACGTGTGCTCAAGTTTATAGAAGGTAGTCCTTAAAGGGATCCTATCCTAGAGAGCACGTGTGCTCAAGTTTATAGAAGGTAGTCCTTAAAGGGATCCTATCCTAGAGAGCACGTGTGCTCAAGTTTATAGAAGGTAGTCCTTAAAGGGATCCTATCCTAGAGAGCACGTGTGCTCAAGTTTATAGAGTGGTTATCTCCGCAGTTCGCATTACTTCATACATCGCTACCACTCAATACAATTGTGAAACTAACTATAATTATATCATCTATGTATATAAACAACAAACATTCCCAACACCTAGAGACCTAGAGAGAGATAGCAAGTTGATTTATCATTATAAAATCGCACCGTATTGACCCTGTATTTGTGTGTGTTTCAGATCAAGTGGAAGTCTATGTTCATGATTGCTCTGTTCGGAGTTGTCTATGTCCTGGCATGTGTCCTGGCTACGACAACGACATCTGATTCCTTCGACCGTATCTCCAATACAGAAATTCCAAAAGTAAGTAAAACCGCAGACTATATAAAAGTACAAGGTATAAACTATAAACGATTATGGATATTTTAATATTTATTTTACACAAGCTGTGTCCCGCGGGCTTACCTGAGATAGTTTAGTGATTGATATCCTAGATACACAGAATTAGTGATAAAACCAATTAAAAATCCTGTTAAAGCCATTTTCGACTTCTATGCGGACGAAGTCGCGGGCAAAAGCTAGTTAGTATTAAATGCATAGAAGAAGTCTAGGGAACAAGGGTAATATAGTGTTTTTAGGGGGGAAATGGAATTTTTTTGGGTTTTTTGTCTTGAGTGTCGTATGTTAATAAAACCGGAATGTCATACTCTTTTTAATGCTGTGATTTAATTAAAGGGTTGCCATAGAAAACAATGAAAATTTAGTATGAAAACTAAAATAGTGCCGAAACTGAAAAACAAATCAAGTTTATTTCAGTAAAAAATCTATTGACACGTTAAAATTTATTTAAAAAAAATATTCTTAGTAACTTCTTAGCCATCTTTTGGTCCACCTACAACATTAGCGACGGCATACTAAGTATGGGGATATCAATCGTTGTCTGAGAAACATTTCTCTATATTCTGAAAAGGTGCAAAAAGTTCTTTCTCTGTATTAAAATTTTGAGTAAAATTCCTGAAAGCTCTTCTGCCTAGCAGAGCTCACGCATATTCAATGAAATTGAGAATGGCAGACTGCGCAGGCCACTCTAATACCGTGATAATTGTACTCGCTGAACTCGTTCACAACCAGCCTTACAGTGTGAATGCGTCCATTATCTTGCATGAACATGAAATCTTGGTCGAGCTGCTTACAACTTACGAGGAGCTTGCTTACTTGCTGCAACGAGTTTAGTTTCATACTAAATTTACATTTTTTACTATTGCAACCCTTTTATTAAATCACATCATTAAAAAGAGTATAAAATTTCGCTTCTATCGACATACGACACTCAATACAAAATCCCAAAAAAAAAAAAAACCCAAAAAAACACAATTTTACTCGTGTTCCCTAGTCTTTGTTGATGTGTGTATATATCAAATATAAAAACGTGGTTACTTAGTTACAAAATTCCTCGAACCAAGACTTACTATTATTTTTATTTAACGAGTTTTATCGCTGGACGACCACATCACTCTATTACTTACAAAACAAACCCATAACAATGACATGGCATGTTGACACCATGTTGACACCTAACGCCACATCTGATATTATTATACAAATCAGCACAACAAATCAATCAATCAATATTGGTATAAAGGCATAACCTACCTGAATGCGGCTGAGATAATAATAATAACTGACTTATAAAAATTACAGACCACGATAAACACCAAAATGACAGCACACCGGAAACATCACACAGATCTTGCACACAAAGACTCACACTATCAAGAAAAGAAGGAGGAAGAGGTATTATGGATATAGTTAACCTACACAATAGAATCATTTCAAGCCTCAGAAAGTATTTCCGTACACACGCTGAACACTCTTTAATTCATAACGCAATAGCCCAAGCAGATAGACGCTTTACTCCATTAAATTTACGAAACCACAATACTCAACGCAATGAACGGCTAAAGACCCGAAAACCAAAATTGAGGAATGGCGACAGAAGAGCCTTCACGGGAGACACTTTAACGACCTCCAGCTGCCACATGTCGACAAGACTGCGTCGAACGCGTGGCTGCAACGAGGAGATATGTTCCCGAGACGGAGGGCTTCATGTTAGCCATCCAAGACCAGGTTATTGAGACACGCAAATACCAAAAACACATCATTCGATTACAAAACTTACCTACAGATTTGTGCTGCCGATGTCATAGCAGTTCTGAAACAATCCAGCACATAACAGGTGCATGTCGTTCCATAGCACAAACCGATTACAAGCACCGACATGATCCGGTTGCAGCAGTAATTCACCAACACCTTGCCTATAAATATAAATTCATCCAGGAAAAAGTCCCATATTATAAGTATACACCCAACTCCGTTCTTGAAAATAGTCAATACAGATTATACTGGGATCGAACCATTACCACAGACAAAACAATCCATTTTAACCGCCCTAACATTTCATAAACCCACTAAAGCCGTACCTATATCTAATAGACATAGCCGTTTACAACACACACAATAATACTAACCGCTCACACCGAAAAAACATTGCTAAGTACACAGACCTATCTATAGAACTAAGAACACAATGGAATGCAACACACGTGAAGACTATACTTACCAATCATAATAATTATCATCTACTGGAGTCATCCCCAATACCTTACACACAAGCCTAACTACACTTGATTTGCCTAAATCCACATAATTAATGCAGAAAGCGGTCATCTTAAACACATACAGAATAGTTAGAAAATTTTTGTCTCTTCCAGTCTAGAACGCACTTGGCTTCGGCCTGTGTTAGATTTACCTCTTAAAAAGAGAGAAGAAAACTTAAAAAAACGCAAAATAATAATAATAATCTATTTACCAACAAGATTACAGCTTGTGTTTCAGTTGATTACAATTATTCAAGTAGGTAAGCATGATATGTATTTTAAACTATGGAGTATAGAACATATATTATATACTCGTAAAACAAGCAGGAAATAACAGCGGGTTCTGCACTAAGCAGAAAGCTTGAATCGCATGAACCCAGAGTGGATTACTATTATGAAAGAAATTTTATCTGATCTCGTAGGTAAATAAGTACAGTGCCTTTGTTGAGGTGGACTATGACAAAACTTATTAAATGATAAAAAACTAAATGAACTCAATAAACTAAAATGCAAGTTCAACTAATAATACACGGTATTCACTAGTTTGTAAACAGGTAGGTATTTGTGAATACGTGTATGTGTGTGTGTGCGTGTGCGTGTGCAAGTGTGTGTATGTGTGTGCGTGTGTGTGTGATTATGTTGTATAGTAATAAGACAATGGTTAAAAAACCCAGGAAATTCCCCGTCACCACAGAAACTTAAGATTCTGCGTACGAGGGCCCAAGTTGAAAACCATCAGTGAATGTATTGTGTGTAGTGTAATGTATTATTTACTGAAATGAAAACTATTATGTTCGAGAAGTTGGTAAAAGAGATTCCGTCTGCGTATAGTTAAGAGTAAGAAGCCAATTATCTACAATTCTTTTGTCTTGTCGGGTTGTACAAAACCTAATCTGGTTTAATCTTTCGCAAGCAATATTATATAGATACGGGGATACAAACAACGGTAAGCGCTTCGAGAAAGTTTTACGAACCCGGGGTATGTATGTTTTGAAAAGTCTACGTTTAACAAGATTTCCATAATCGTGAGAACAAATAGTGGATTTGTGGGCGGCAGTAACAGTCCGAAGTACAAAGAGCTGTCGAACACTTAAATACACCACATTCCTTGTAAAAGCACTCTGTTGGGTAACGGTATGGCTTTTTAAACATCACTTTTAGGACTGCCCTTTGGGCGCGCTCAAGTAATATAATTTTTGTTTTTGCTGCACCACCCCACGTTTTAATGCAGTATAAAATGAGAGCCTGACAAAGACTTTTGTACACCAATAGAAGAGTCAGCACACTGGCGTAAAGATTTCATTATGAAAAGTGTTCTTCTTAATCGACCTGTTAGAGCTACGATATGTTTGACAAATGAGAGCTTTTGGTCAATTATAACTCCCAGATATTTGATGCAGTCTGCATGACTAATGCTATCACAGTCATAGATTATTGGTAAAGATGAGTCAGAGGCCTGCCCCAAACAAGTTAAGGAGTGTAACTTAAGACTTTGTAGCTGAGGAGGGCTGGATGCCTGCGTTATAAAGAATGTTAGATATTTAGTCTTTTCATTATTCAGTGATAGTAAATTCCTGTCAAGCCAGTTTGTGACCAGGGCCAGTCCTCTCTCAGCAGCCCGATAAACACCTTCCCAACTGTTGTCCTTGAAAAGTAAAACGGTGTCATCTGCATAGCAGATAACCTGTGCATTAATAAGTGGAATATCAAACAGATCACTTAAGTAAAGCAGAAATAGTGTTGGCCCGAGGACGCTGCCCTGGGGCACCCCGAACTTAGTGGGTAGCATATCGCTTTTAAACTGACTTACTTTTATACACTGTTTGCGGTCATTAAGATAGCTTTGAAACCAATTGGAACAAAGACCCCAAACTCCCAAGCTCTCCATCTTCTTAAGTAGAATGGAGATAAGGTTGAGTTAATGAAACCGACCTCATTACCATTCAAAGCACTTCCAAAATATGTTGATCTTAATGATTCATTGCGGACACATTCTAACAAAACATGTTGGACATCTTCCACAACATCGCAATTTTCACAATTAGGTGATGTTATCATTTTCATCAAAAACCCGAACTGTTTGGATCGAAGACTTAATTTAATACGAATGCTAGATAGATAGGAATACACGCAAGCTCCACTCGAGCAGTCAAACTGTGCGATAAATACAGTCAACAATCTAGTGCCTCGCTTAGAAGGCTGCGGAATTTCCTTCCAACTGCCCCCAAATTGTGTTAGCACGAACTCTTATATAGTTCCCGTTCTTGACTACGCAGAACGTCGTCGTTCCAATAAGCTCGAGCGGCTAGGTCCCCTCGCCAAGCCACGACAAGGAACGTCGTCGTTCCAATAAGCTCAAGCGGCTAGGTCCCCTCGCCAAGCCACGACAAGGAACGTCGTCGTTCCAATAAGCTCAAGCGGCTAGGTCCCCTCGCCAAGCCACGACAAGGAACGTCGTCGTTCCAATAAGCTCAAGCGGCTAGGTCCCCTCGCCAAGCCACGACAAGGAACGTCGTCGTTCCAATAAGCTCAAGCGGCTAGGTCCCCTCGCCAAGCCACGACAAGGAACGTCGTCGTTCCAATAAGCTCAAGCGGCTAGGTCCCCTCGCCAAGCCACGACAAGGAACGTCGTCGTTCCAATAAGCTCAAGCGGCTAGGTCCCCTCGCCAAGCCACGACAAGGAACGTCGTCGTTCCAATAAGCTCAAGCGGCTAGGTCCCCTCGCCAAGCCACGACAAGGAACGTCGTCGTTCCAATAAGCTCAAGCTAATGAGAATTAGAGCTTTTTTATAGGCAGTGCCAACGTCCACAACAAGTTTGACAGACGTGACGTCACTTTTCTATCTTTAAAATCTAAATAAGTAATTAAGGGCTCAATAGTAATCTTTAAAATTAATACCATAGCCATAGTCAATCTAGGAACTTGAAATAACGTTTTTCTATTAACAAAATAATATTAAAATCAATAGTCGCTATCATATATATATATTATTTGATGTGTACTTTCCAGCAGTTCCCGAGAGTGCCGGGAGCGATGGCCGTACCACCACCGACAGTGGACGACGTAGGCGACCTCTACAATAAAATAGATAATATAATACCGTCTGAAAGACAGGGATACGAAAGAATTCGTCGTGCGATAGCACCTAATGGTATTGGTAGTTGTCCACATGACACGCATAAAACAAATGAAGGATGTGAAAAAAATAGCCCAGAGTCGCCTCCCGAATCATCATTATCGCCATCGCCATCGCCATCGCCGTCGCCATCGCCATCGCCATCGCCGTCGCCATCGCCATCGCCATCGCCGTCGCCGTCGCCGTCGCCATCGCCATCGCCATCGCCATCGCCGTCGCCGTCGCCGTCGCCGTCGCCGTCGCCGTCGCCGTCGCCGTCGCCGTCGCCGTCGCCGTCGCCGTCGCCGTCGCCGTCGCCGTCGCCATCGCCATCGCCATCGCCATCGCCGTCGCCGTCGCCGTCGCCGTCGCCATCGCCATCGCCATCGCCATCGCCATCGCCATCGCCATCGCCGTCGCCGTCGCCGTCGCCGTCGCCATCGCCATCACCATCACCACCACCATCATCTTGCTGTCCGGATCCCAATGTATTTGGGGTCGGCGCAGTTGCCTCCCTAATATTAGCGAGCTATTATATTTATTATAATAATATTATTATTGTGATGTGATAACACGGCAACACCCACAAAAAATTGCACTCACAAAAAAATTGTGACGCGTCCCGTTCCGCGAACGGACGTGGATGTGACACGGCACTCGTTTTGTATTTGTTTTAAATTGTTTTATAACAAGATCGCTCATCTAGGCGGGTGTTATGGTGACGAGTGACGATTGACGATTGCATTATTTTTCCTTTATATAAGTCTTCTAATTCGTCACTTGTCACCATAACACAAGCCTAGTTACGCACACACCTTACAATCCTTGTTTCATCATGTGGCAACAGCAACGATAATACGTTGCCATGGTTACCTTGTCAATAACATGATGCGTTCCCGGAACATGACGCAAGACGTCATCTTTTTTGTGAATGCAGGTGTTCCATCAATTATTTATACGTTACAACGTTGACGTTATAACCTCAAAAATATTATTGTAAAAATAATACGTGGGGTGCATAGTGTCAATAGTTATACACGGTGTAACAAGGGGGGTGGATCATCGGTTGTTGGGGGGTAGGGGACCTCAGTACCTATCGATTTAACCCCCATGTATGTTCAGCAATATTCACTGGTTCAAAAGTTATCTGGACTTTAGTGAAATTTTACAGCCAAACTATCAGGTCTGCGATTCTGTTTTTTTTATGAAACAAGTTTAATAGTGGACCTTTTTAACCCATAAATTAATCAGAGTCTAAGATTTATAAAACTCAAAATATAACCATTAAAGTAATATTTTTTTTCAATATCTAATGTTTACATTATCTTTGTATGGTTCTAAAAAAATATATCACAGAACATTTTTTTTGCAACCTATCTTAAAAACTACTCGCTTTCATGAAGAATAAACCCTGAAAGTTTCATTTGGCTAGAGCTAAGGCATCATGTTGAAAAAAGTTTCATTTGGCTAGAGCTAAGGCATCATGTTGAAAAATGTACTTGATAGTCCAAAAAGTGAAATAATCGATATTATTTTTCAACTTCAAAGATCCTCGTCAGATCTTCACCAAATATTTATGGGACCACCCTTGAGGTAGACCATTTCCAACAAAAAAAGATTAATCAAAATCGGTTGAAAAGAAAAAAACGGTCGGTGTACGAAGAGCAAAATCCGAGAGATGATAAAGTATCTATCAATCGTCGAGATCCATATTTTTAAAATAAAACTGCTACTGCTACTCCGACCTGAACTGATGATATAAAAGATTTCGGCCTTGCTGCGGCAATAATAGAATGTACAAGAGCAATGCTTTTTTTCTTCCATTTGTCAAGCAATGCTGTTCGAAGTTTCAGCTATAATGGGCTCACCATTGAATATCTTTGATCAGTCGTTTTCACAGTTTGTTTTCGACAACGCCGATTTCAACACGCAAACATTAGATGGGCATAATACTTTTCATGCTATGGGTGGCATTCATTGTATAACACCTAAAAGTGCTATTGCTTCCGACCAAAACATTGAACGATTAAAGCAAATTAAAGCAAAACTAAATTTTGAAATAGTGAGTCAGATGTGGATTAGGCCTACTGGGGATACCACGATAAAAAAAACGCGCCGCTTTCTCTACCTCATGGTGGTGTGGAAATGAGTATTTCTGCCGAAACGTGTGTTGAACTACACTTTACGGCGCTCGTACGCCGAAACTATTGGTTTTAGGAAAAAAAGGGTTATGACATAAATTGTAGAAAATTTTCTTTACTATTATTTTGTATAGATTGTTTTTCTTGTAAAATGCGTCGGAAAGGATTTATTATCAAAAAACTGCTTTTAGGCGCCATTTTTGCAATATGGCGGCGCGAGCGGCAAAGATACGAGGTGGCAAAGTTAAAATTCGGTAAGAGCACGCCAAAATCTATAAAATTACCAATTTTCAAAACTCCCGGAAAACTTTCCAAGTAAAAATACCAAATGACTGTACTATAAGGATAATAATAAAAAAACACTACGAAGATGATATCATGTAAGGTTTTCGTAGGCGATGCTTTACAATTTGTATAGATTTTGATATTTTAGAACCTTGTTTTGATATGACGACGCAGTTGGCACAATGGTCACCATGCCGGACTGCCAAACACAGGGTCGCGGGTTCGATTCCCGCCTCAGACATGTATTTATGCTTAGATATTTGTCTGTGGTCTAAAATTACAATTCTAGTAGAATTGAAGTTATTTAGTTAAGATAAGAAAAGCAAGGAAATTTGTCCATAATTAAGTGAGTTAAGAAAGTCAGTATGTATTCTTAAATAAATAATAAGTAATAAAATAAAATTTCGTTTATTTTTTTCCCATGCATCCATCACAGTTTCAACTTATTTTGTAACAATTTACAACTTGTCGTAATTATAATAATGTTCTTGAGTCTCAAAATAAAGTAAAGTATAATGAAAAAGGAACGGTGACACAATAGCATGGGCCACGCTATCAAGTTCGGAGGAAAACCTCCAGATATCCTATCCTATCCTACTAATATTATAAACGTGAAAGTTTGTATGTATGGATGTTTATTACTCTTCTCGCAAAAACTATTGAATAGATTTTTATGAAACTTTACAATAATATAGCTAATACATCAGAATAGAACATAGGCTATAATTTATAAAGATATTGTGTGAATTGTCCAAAACGTAATAAAAAGTGTCGAAAACTTGACATCTGTCACTTTGACATCCGCCACTTTGACATCTGTCAAATGTCACTAACATCTGGGAAATTACTCAGCGTTCTGTTTTCATATTTATGCTGATTAAAAGCTACTTAATTTTCGTGATAAATTTTCACGGGATCGGGACTAACGCAGGTGAAACCGTGGAGCGCAGCTAGTGTAAGAATAATTAAGCAGCGGCGGTGTATATTTGTAAGTTTAGATGAAGAAGAAAGAAGATGAAGAGGGATTACCTCAACAATAGTGGATTCTTAAACCTTGCAAGGAGTCAGGACTGGAACCACGCGGTGAGCGTTTCCCAATTAATTATATTGTCAAATACTCACCTGAAAACTCGAAGGATTAATTATATCAAGGGCGGCCTCGCGAATTTTTAAACAGACAAATATTTAAGCATACATGTCTGAGGCGGGAATCGAACCCGCAATCCTGTGTTTGGCAGTCCGGCATGGTGACCATTGTGCCAACTGTTGCCAAGATGAGACCATATGGCAGTCCGGCATGGTGACCATTGTGCCAACTGTTGCCAAGATGAGACCATATGGCAGTCCGGCATGGTGACCATTGTGCCAACTGTTGCCAAGATGAGACCATATGGCAGTCCGGCATGGTGACCATTGTGCCAACTGTTGCCAAGATGAGACCATATGGCAGTCCGGCATGGTGACCATTGTGCCAACTGTTGCCAAGATGAGACCATATGGCTCACACAGTCCGGCATGGTGACCATTGTGCCAACTGTTGCCAAGATGAGACCATATGGCTCACACAGTCCGGCATGGTGACCATTGTGCCAACTGTTGCCAAGATGAGACCATATGGCAGTCCGGCATGGTGACCATTGTGCCAACTGTTGCCAAGATGAGACCATATGGCTCACACAGTCCGGCATGGTGACCATTGTGCCAACTGTTGCCAAGATGAGACCATATGGCTCACACAGTCCGGCATGGTGACCATTGTGCCAACTGTTGCCAAGATGAGACCATATGGCAGTCCGGCATGGTGACCATTGTGCCAACTGTTGCCAAGATGAGACCATATGGCTCACACAGTCCGGCATGGTGACCATTGTGCCAACTGTTGCCAAGATGAGACCATATGGCTCACACAGTCCGGCATGGTGACCATTGTGCCAACTGTTGCCAAGATGAGACCATATGGCAGTCCGGCATGGTGACCATTGTGCCAACTGTTGCCAAGATGAGACCATATGGCTCACACAGTCCGGCATGGTGACCATTGTGCCAACTGTTGCCAAGATGAGACCATATGGCTCACACAGTCCGGCATGGTGACCATTGTGCCAACTGTTGCCAAGATGAGACCATATGGCAGTCCGGCATGGTGACCATTGTGCCAACTGTTGCCAAGATGAGACCATATGGCTCACACAGATCTCATGTAGAGCCAAGCTTCTAACTCTACACCTTCACTATCACTATCACTATTACTACATTGTATAAAATAAAGTCACTTTTCGCCGTCCCTATGTCCCTATTTCCCTTTGTATGCTTAGATATTTAAAACTACGCAACGGATTTTGATGCGGTTTTTTTAATGGATAGAGTGATTCAAGAGGAAGGTTTTTATGTATAATACATGCATAATATAGCCGTGCGAAGCCGGGGCGGGTCGCTAGTTGTCAATATATGTGGTTTGGCTGGTGCCTCTTTCCCCCTCAAACTGGTGTTTCTCTTACACCTTAGTTTTCATTCTGTCGTCACCTCTGCCTCCATTTTTATACTGCTCACTTTCTTCGTTCCATTTCTTGCATCCTAATTCTTGCATAGTTATTCATTATTTTCATTCCATTCTACGTATATTATAAACAAACCGCGCGTCTCGTAGTACTTACTTGTTTTAGTCTTCGTAGCTCGTAGCATGTGCTACGCATGTGCTACGTAGTACGCAGCGAGAGCTACGATTTATGTTTTTCATTTTGATTGTTACGTTAGGTCTAGGCAAGAAGGTTTTGCCTATAATACCAAATATCTACGGTGTGAAAAGTAGAGTATACATCTCGGGATAAAGCATGTCTTCGTCTTGGGCAGCTCAAACCCCTCGCTCGAAAAAATCAAATTGGACTTCGACACGATCGGACGTGTTGTTTATTTAATTAATGTATTAAAAAAAATTAATTACTTGCATAAATTGTGACCTAGACTTTCATACAGAATCTATCTAGGTCACTCGGATATAAGTTTTAACAATAATTATGTGTGGTGTGTTCCATTAATATAATAATGGATAGTCCCTTTAAGGAACGTAGCGCGTTAACGCGTCGTACCCCGCCGCCCACGCCTTCACGTGCGCCTGCGCCCAGACCACAGGAAGAGGACTCTCTAGGATTAGTGAGTACCTCTGAGATCCAAAGCTGGATGACCTCTATCGAATCATGCCTAAATGAAGTGTGCGCTGTGGCAGCCGAAGGAAAGTTGAACGCGGACCAAAAGCTAAGGATCAACAATTTATGCCGCAAAGTGGGTCACGGGACATCTCAGCTGGCCGTCCAATATCAATCACTTAAGGCAAAGGCCATTAATACGCATACTTCCCTACAAGCTCTTAAGGAAAAGCAGGACCTCTCGCAACGTCTCCACGACCTCCAACAAGCCCTTGAAGAGTCCTCTAAACCAGTCTCCGCAAAAGTTTCCTTCGCCGACATGATAAAAAAAGGTACCAATGATTTTGTTCAGCCCAAAAATATAAGCTCTGTCGCAATTTATCCCACAGATAAAATGAAATCTAGTGAGGAGACAAAATCTTTGGTCCAAAATATCATCAAGCCAGGACAAATGAAACTGCACGTTAGAGGACTGCGTAAGACAAAGAACGGCGGCATCATCATCAGCACTGAGACAAAGGACGATATTGAAAAACTAAAGCAGTCGGCGCAACTCACTACTTCTGGCCTTACTGTGGACGAGCCACATAAACGCAGACCTAGAATTGTTGTAATCGGGGTTCCCGCGTCCATGAAGGAATCGGACGTCTTTACTTGCATTTATCAACAAAACTTGGCTGATAAACTTCAAGGTACAACACTTGAGAATTTTTTGTCCTTGATTAAGCTCAGTCATAAATCTGGAAAGAGAGACGCCGAGACCTGTAATTACGTACTGGAAGTCCCGGCACAAATTCGAAAGGCCCTGATAACCAACGACCGAGTCTTCGTAAATTGGTCCTCGTGCCCTGTCAGAGACTTTACACTCGTCACAAGGTGCTTTAGATGCCAGCAGTACGGACACGCAGCCAAGACATGCCGGGAGGAGGTCAATACCTGTGGACATTGTGGCGAAGTAGGTCACGGGATAAAGGACTGTAGAAAGACAGCTGAGACGCCAAGATGTGCTACCTGCCTACGTTTCAAGAAGCCGTGTAACCATAAAACTGGCGATCCCACCTGCCCCGCAAAATTACTTGCAGAAAATCGGCACATTAATTCAATAGATTATATAGGCACTTAAACACCTTTTACTAACTTTAAACATAAGTAGTTTTTTAAGAATAATTATTGTCCTACTAACCTTAAAAAGTAAATTACCAAATCGATCTCGCACGCATAGTTTTATTAAATGTAAACAAACTTCGACGATTTATAAGTACAAATATTGGATTTGACACAGTTTTTTCTGATGATGACGCGAATTCTTGCATGTCGCATTTAATAAACATAATTTCCACAAGTCTTATTTAAGAAATTTGACATAGATATAATTCGATTAAGTAAATATTTGTTTTTACCTTTATACGCATTTTAAGTACATGATTATTGTTTCTAGCCTTTTTGAAGAAAATACGAATATTTTGCTAGTAATTAGTAATTTTATTTTATAAGTTAAAGTAAGTCCTGATTCGCCTGAGATACAGGAATCTCCTAGTTCAGGCATATGTGTTTTTATTGTTCTCTTGTATGTTTAGTTCTAAGTTTACTATGTAAAATATGTTTTGATTAAATATAATATTATTATTATATATATTATATTGCGCGCGGATTATATCAACAAGTATTGCACTTACGACCTTCTTCTAATAGACGTTACACACAAACATAAATATTTGAATTAAAAGTACTCATTGTGATTATTATTTGTCAACATGTTAGCTATGTGGTATAAGGGGCCACCCGCTACACCAACCGACGTAGGTTCGATCCACAGGTTACGTTGTTATAATGTTCAAATAGTGCTGCACAGAATTGTAAACGTTACGGTGGGCAGAGACTTTTGACCGTGGATTGTACCTAGCGATTCTAGATAGGTAGATAAATACGTCTTTGCGAAATAACCTTGACCACACCAAAGTAAGACAAAGTGACTCATAATATCTTGGGTGTTTACGCATAATTGCATGACAAAGTCGTTTTCTCTGTCCCTATTTCCCTATGTATGCTTAGATCTTTAAAACTACGCAACGGATTTTGATGCGGTTTTTTAAATGGATAGAGTGATTCAAGAGGAAGGTTTATATGTATAATACATGCATAATATAGCCGTGCGAAGCCGGGGCGGGTCGCTAGTTATTGATAAAGGAATGCGAAGTTTAACTGTAAAGATAGCTTATAGATTGGTAGGTACATACCTTCTTTAATTCCTTAAAGTAACCAGTTCTTAAATTTTGAATCTTTTTCACTAGTGTTTTCAATGTGGCGTTGCTATCGTAGGTGACATAAAGGTCCAGGAGTACTTTGTTACCTTCATTTCTGACGACCTTGTTCTTATAATTTTTATGTTTTTGATTCCATAAAAATGGCATATTTTTATATTGTTCTATTATATTTAGCAGCACTTTTTTCTCTTTTGGCTGTGGTTGCGTCATTTTCGTGTTTCCACTCGAGCGCACGTCGACTGACTGAGCTAGTGTGCAAGTGATAGTGCCAGCTAATGCACTACACGATCACACTAGTATGGATGACTAACTGTCTCACTGAGGCTCGGGTTATCACTAGTTAGTTTACCTTATTATCCAGTATCATTCCTCATCGTCAATTTCCTTGTCCATTCCATTTACCGAATACAATCACGGTTGCGTACGTGACTATAGCAAGCGTCCCGATGGAATGTCGATTCCCTGGAGTGGTGGCAAACCGTTAGTGTGGGACGTTACTTGTGTCGAAACACTGACGGCTTCACACCTTAGCTCCACCTCCAGGAGGCGGGCGTTACAGCGCGGGCGGCGCCGGCGGCGGAAGCGACGACGCGAGACGGTAATATGCTTCGGTGATAGATACATATTTCTGCTGTGCTACGGAGACACTGACGTCATATTTTTTATGTTTAAAGGGTCATATTTCACGTCATTATTCTATTAGTAATTAGTTGTTAGACAAAAGGAAACCAAAAAACCTGTGTACAGTAAGTAATTAGTTCTGTGAAAAAATATCGATTGCTCTAGACTCTAGCTAGAGGCATCATTCAGGAAGGTAATAGAGGAATATATATTCGTATGGAGAAAGCAAAACCCGCATACCCAAAATCATTCGATTTTTTACCTGCAAAAGACATCAACGAGAGCTCGGTTTTAATTTGACCCCAATTTCGTTTAGGCGCCCATACATTGTAAGGGTCTAGTTAAATTGGTTCTTCTAATGTATGTAGAGTGTGTATGTGAAACCTTAATTTTCAACGTTTTTTTATTTTGTTTTTGTGCTGTCACCTTACTTCTTACCAAACGTGATCAGGTTTTCGACCCAAAACCTTTATGATGCTTTCGGTTGACCTGGAATTGTCAATTTTGGTTAAAAGCAAGGTCTTAGGGTGCCATCAGCCGGACTGCATCGCAGCGACTGCGCGCGGTCGATTTATATTTAACAGCTTGCAGTTGTATGTTCAACTTCATACAGTCATGATATCAACTGCACGCAGTCGGCTGCAGTCGTGTAATAGTACATTGTTATCCTAGGTGTGAAAGTCACTCATTACAAGTCCCGAGACGGAGTTTGGCGCCCGAGCGTAGCGAGGGCGCTAATAGTTCGAGGGACTTAATGAGTCTTTCACCCGAGGTAAACACTGTGCTTTTCATTACGAATAATACATAAAATTCTTCCTAACAACGAGAGTGAATGAGACTCCATACCTCCATACTCCATACTCATGTGTCCATACTATCTGATCCTCTTACAAGGTCGGGACCAAAGAGGTTATACATTATGTAGTGTTTTTTTTAGGTTTCTGCTATTTGTATTCAATACTTAAATACGGCGGTACTTACCGAATAAATTTTTATTAATGAGTTAATCCAACACCGGGAAATGACGCGAAGTCCGTAGATTTAAATTACAGTTTTTGTAACACGGTTTGTCTAGAAAATGTTATTTACACAAAATACACAATCATAAATGAAAAACCAGATTAAACTTAACACAAAAACATAATAAAATAAGAAAAAATAGTAGGTACTAATTAAAACGTTTAAAATAATTTGGAAATGCTAGCATTTCCCACCAGTTTTTTTTTAATCAACGTACGACATCAGCAACATCGACAGGGCGCGGGCAGGCGGCGCGGCATGGTCATTGGTCGCATTGACCATTTTCGTCTTTACATTTATTTTATTAAATAAGATATTTTGAACTAAATATAGGTACCTACTTGAATTTGATTACTGAGAAAAAAGTTACTTAGTACTAAATTCTGGCAGTATGCATGAGCCGTGCCAAGCCATAATTATTATTCTTTGGTGTAAAAAATAAGCAAGGAGGTTAGGTTTTTGAAGTTCCTAATGCGTAATGATACTGATACTGGCTACATGCCGATTGCACAAGTCGTGCGAAGCCATAATTTGACATGACAGCTGTCAGTGAAAGCGAAAAGCCCTAGGGCTGGAAATTTTATTTTCTACACGCTCTTCAGGCATCTCTAAACCTACTTTCGGAGTATGAGTAATGAAATAGTACATTGTTATCCTAGGTGTGAAAGTCACTCATTACAAGTCCCGAGACGGAGTTTGGCGCCCGAGCGTAGCGAGGGCGCTAATAGTTCGAGGGACTTAATGAGTCTTTCACCCGAGGTAAACACTGTGCTTTTCATTACGAATAATACATAAAATTCTTCATAACAACGAGAGTGAATGAGACTCCATACCACATGGGTAGGTACTCATGTGTCCATACTACCCATATACTACCTGATCCTCTTACAAGGTTGGGACCAAAGAGGTTATACATTATGTAGTTTTTTTTTAGGTTTCTGCTATTTGTATTAAATACGGCGGTACCTACTTGCCGAAGAAGTTTTTATTAATGAGTTAATCCAACATTGGGAAATGACGCGAAGTCCGTATATTTAACTTACAGTTTTTGTAACACGGTTTGTCTAGAAAATGTTATTTACAAAAAATACACAATCATAAATGAAAAACCAGATTAAACTTAACACAAAAACATAATAAAATAAGATAAAATAGTTCCTTGTACTAAACTCTGGCAGTATGCATGAGCCGTGCCAAGCCATAATTATTATTCTTTGGTGTAAAAAAAAAGCAAGGAGGTTAGGTTTTTGAAGTTCCTAATGCGTAATGATACTGATACTGGCTACATGCAGATTGCACAAGTCGTGCGAAGCCATAATTTGACATGACAGCTGTCAGTGAAAGCGATTTTCCCTAGGGCTGGAAATTTTATTTTCTACACGCTCTTCAGGCATATTTAGACCTACTTTCGGAGTATGAGTAATGAAAAGTCAATAACAACTGCATACAGTCGTGCCTTCGACTTTAGCCGACCGCGCAAAGTTAAATATATCGACCGCGCGCAGTCGCTGCGATGCAGTCCGTCTGATAGCAGCCTTAAAGCACAAGTTAAGGGAAAATTCCAAAATATAAAAAGTTGAAAATTAAGGTAAATTTTGGTACTTACAAGTTTTCGCAAAAAAGTAAATTTGCCTATATCTTTTTATCATGTTGACTCAGGACCTTGATTTTTATACACCTAATAGGGACTATAGACTTCAGTATCTGTTATGAATTTCAACTTGCTAGGTCCACCCATTCCAGAGATAATCGGTCGTGACACACGGACAAACAGACAGACTGACAAGAAAGTGATTTTTTTAAAAGTTCCTTTTTACCTTTTGAGGTACGGAACCTTAAAAAAGGCACTTTTTTATATAAATCAACATTTATTAAGAAACTAGCTGCGCTCCGCGGCTTCACCCGCGTAACTCCCGATCCCGTGGGAATATCGGGATAAAAAGTAGCCTATAGCCTTCCTCGATAAATGGACTATCCAACACAAAAAGAATTTTTCAATTCGAACCAGCAGTTCCTGAGATTAGCGCGTTCAAACAAACAAACTCTTCAGCTTTATAATATTAGTATAGATTTAATATTTATAACTTTAACGTTAATTACAGTTCTAATAATGGCTATGTTTATTTTTTTTAATCACACTCAGATTCACTTTTAAGAAGTTAAATCTTAAAAATCATACTAATTCTTAATAACTTTACTATTATCTAGTCATTCCATTGGCCATAATCAGAATATTGTTAATTTTCATAATCACAGATTTGTTTCTTAATTAAATAATCTAATTAAAGGTAAATGACAAAATAAATAAATATTGCAGGATATTCCACACATCGCCATCTTGTGTTATGGGTGCTAGACAACTCATATAGCTACTAATATACTTTTCTTTTGTAAATATATACTTATAATACATAGAAACAACCAGACCACAGACAAATATCTAAGCATAAATACATGTCTGAGGCGGGAATCGTACCCGCAACCCTGTGTTTGGCAGTCCGGTATGGTGACCATTGTGCCAACTGGGTGACCAATAGTAAAACGGATCATTACAATTCCATTTGTTAGTAGGTATTAGTACGGGATCCCTATAAGTACCTACAACTTTCATCGATCTGTTTAATGGATGAAAAGTATGTTTTATCAAATTAAATGGGCGAATAAATATATTGCAAATGGGTTGCCTATAAAAATTCTGTCCAGAATGATTAATGTATTTTTATTTTTGAAGTGAAAACTTCTTATGGCGCGTTGGGCACTTTTGTGGGTGAGCATTTTCAGCCGCTCTCGCGACAGATTCGTAGCAATGAGATTTCGTAGCAAGGTCTACGGGCTGTAGTACCTCTACGAAATTGTTATTTTTAACGGACGACTATTGACGGACGACAAATGTCGGTCTATTTTTTTTTAATTAGTTTTTTTTAATTTTTTATTAGTTTTCACTTCTGTCGGCACTCCCGGAGTTTTTTGTTTTAGACTTTTTACTGGTTTGGTCAATAAACACATTCCTCACCAATGAAATACCTTATTATTATTATTTGTCTGTTATACGTCCTGTATCACGGGGCTATGGAGCCCCGGACCTTTGGAAGGCATGCGTGGAGCCGAAGCCAACACGTAGAGGCCCTTTACAATAACAAGTATAATAGCAAACAATGGGGTGGATTCTAAACCGGCGATTATCCCTGTCTACACTATAAAGTGCAACCAAGGACAACCTCCGGTTTGGATGAAACTATTGATAATCTACAGGACAAAACTACTTGAGCTATTGTGATGGGATGGTAGTGGACTAGATACTGGGGAACTATGGATACTATGGCACCTGCCGTAACAATGTCCAATAAACACGTAAAAATGGCAGGCGGAGACTCGCCAACTCTCAGACTGGGCCACCCTAATTAGCCGAGTAAATTACAGCAAGGGGGCAACAGGAACGTGAGTGGCTTGAAGGATGGAGAGGCCTTACTGGATTTTAAGTCATCGCTGGTAGTCCGAGCGAGCGGGCCAACTCATCACTGACGTTTGACATCCATCCTTCGAGTATTTCTACTCATGCGACTCTCTGGACGGCCGAAGAAGGCAAGCCAGAGGCGGGGGACCGCTTCCTCGTCAATGTTCACTCCGACCAGCCAACCAAGGCAAGCCGGAGATGAGGAACGGTGACTTCCCCCTGGAGAACTCGGGACCGCGGGGTCGTTACTCCCCTTCACCTCGCCTCAAGGTGCCCTGCGGGCTTATTATTATTATGAGCCTGTAGTGTCCCACTGCAGGGCAAAGGCCTCTCTACTCCCCTTCCACTGATCGCGATCTTGTGCGACGGATTGCCAATCTGCCAGAAATTTGTCCAAGTCGTCGCGCCACCTTCGACGTGGTCTGCCGGGTTGTCGTTTTCCGTTAATTGGGGTCCAAAGGGTTGTTATTTTAGTCCAAAGTTCATCCGGCATGCGACTGACATGGCCGGCCCAGTTCCACTTTAATGTGGCTGCTTTTTCAGTGACGTCGGCTACCTGGGTCCTGGAACGTATTGCGGTATTCCGAATTCGGTTAGTGAGTCTAACCCCGAGAATACTTCGCTCCATCGCCCTCTGGCATACCCCGAGTGCGGACCTTTGACAACCAGTCAAAGACCAAGTTTGAGCGTCGTATGTAAGAATGGGCAGAATGCATACGTCCATGAGCTTCCGTTTGAGGGATAGTGGAAGTTTGCCCTTCATTAGTTCTTTCATGGACCAGTAGCTCCTCCAGGCGTTTTCGGTGCGTCTAGCAACTTCTTTGTCTTGTCTTGCCTGGAAAGAAACTAACTGGCCCAAATAAATGTACCTACTCATGAACGTAGTCAATCCGCACACTCCCCACGCTGATCGCGCGTTTGACGAAATACATAGGTAATCTTTATTTGAACTTAACTTTAATTCATTAACCAGACCAGTGCAAATGACTAGTATCGATTTACCTGCCTACCCACGAGTTGTGACTAGAAAAAATTATCAATCTAACGTTTCCATATTCTATAAGCTTCATACTTTTTATTGTCTCTTAAACAAGCCAGTGAAACACTATCCATAAAGATTATATAGGGATAGTGTTTAGACTATAGTTCACGAGTAAATCTGTGTCTAAATCTAAGGTTTAAATCCACATATTGGACTATCCTTAAACCTCGTTTTGGAATAAGGGGAAATTGTTAATTATTTATATTCTGGTCGATAAGGGTCGTCCTTAAAGGGAACTCAGACTATATTACATATTTATACAATATTTCGAAATATTAACGAACTTAGAAACTTTCCACTAACTAATATAAATACAAAATGTAAACAAACAAAACATCAAGTCATTTAAACCGATCCAGACATTATGTTCACATACTCGTAACAAACAATCATCTCTAAGCTCTAAACAATATACGAAACTCAACACTGTGACTCAACTTTACAAGGAAAAAATCTATTAGTAATAAGATGTCAAAATTATAATAAAGTACTTGGCTATTTAACCTCATTTGAGGTATGTAAATTAGTCTAAATTAATAGTGAAATGTCAAATAATAAAATTATAACTTTCCTTTTTATCGGCGCAGTCCCCATATGGGGACCAGCCTTTAAAAAGGTCAAACTTCCGTCAAATGGCGCAGTCCCCATATGGGGACCAGCGTTTTCACGCGACTATAACCTTTATTTCTATGAGAATAGAGTCTTTAATCCTATGAACAATGTATTACCGTAAATAGCACATTGAAATTCTCTATGGCTTACAATACTCAAAAGACTTGACGTCGAAACAAAAAACTGACGAAAATTAGTAATAAATGACAGGTCGCCATTTTTTCTAAGTGATTTTTTTATGGCTGATTGTTTATGTTTGTGGAAGTGTAAAATTGTGAAATTATAGGTAATTTTATTGTTTTATCATATGTTTTGTAGTGTTTGGGATACGGTAAAGCTTTTACGTAATCAGATACGTGAATTTCGTAGTATTTTTATTGCATTAATGATGGAAAGTCGGTAAGGATTTTCATGCATTTTTTATGCAATTTCCGTACAAATTTAGCTAAATATAATTGAAAATATGCTGCGTAGTCGTACATATCTATTTACAATACACTATCGGATAGGTAAATTATCTAGCTAGCTAGTGGTGTTTACGGAAATAAAATAGGTAGTCTAAATCAATTTTGAAAGGTATTTCGCTGACTTGCGAATTATTCGCGAAATTGCATCTAGATGCGCGCGAGATGCGCAGAATGCAGTTATCAACGGCGAAAAAAAAACCGTTAAATCTTGGGTTTGGGAGAGGTTGTACGGGAGTTACGGTTTTGTACCACTGACCTTTGCTCTCGAGGGTGTTCTGGCCGGTGGAGACGTGTCCGTGGACGATCCGTGAGCATCTAGTCCATAGGGTGCTGGCTATTCGATTTCCACCACAGAAGATGTGTCGTAGGTAGAAAAGGGGAGAAGAAACGAATCAAAGGTCCACACTTGATGCGCGGCGCGGACCGGTAGGTAATCCAAAAGATCGAGATGTGCTCACTCGAAGGTAGCGAGACGAAGACTGGTGGTCGTGGTACGTTCGTAATTCAAACAGGAAAAAAACTAATGAAATCTACCCACAAGTTGTGTTTTCTTTCGAGACCTACCCTCAATCATTGATTATAAAATAAGCTAACAAATAAAATCTGTTCCTCTACGAAACAGAGGTTAATTTTATTATTTGACATTTCACTATTAATTTAAACTAATTCACATACCTCAAATGAGGTTAAATAGCCATAAAAATCAAGTCAATTATATGTCATTATCTATACATTGGTAAATACTCTTTAAGGTTGAATGTTTCGTATCGCTAAGCAAAGTATTCCGCTAGATGGCGCTTGTTTTCCCCGAAAGTATATTTTTATTTTATTTTGCTATAATTGACGTGGAATTAAAGTATTTGTATATATGTTGCCTGTTTTCTAGTTTGCTCTGAACATATTTCAAACATAATTTAATTTTTTGGAAGTCACATTTTAATGTATTTCCAAAGTACAATTTTTAACTCTTGTCACGATATAAATGACACGCACACATACAAAACAATAAACTGTAGCAACTATAGACTATATTTGACGTAGTCCTACAGATACCGATTGGTGTAGTCATTTAGAGCGGCGGGGTAGTGCTCTGAAGAGCCCCAGTTCAAATCTCGATACAAATAGAATTTTTTTTTGAAAATATATTTTTGAATAAATTTTCTAAAACAGGATCAATTTTATGGTAGGTACTGTTAGTAATCTTTTTTTTTTAAACTAGGACGAATTCTGAACGATGTAAATTGTACTAGGTCTGAATGGAAAGAGAAAAATAAAGACAAAGTAATGTACAAAAAGGTTTATTTATTTAAAATTAGTTCTATCTTATCATCTTATATCGGGGACTGACATAGCCAGCAACACTTCGACCCCTTGGGATCGATTAACGCAGTGATCCCACTAAGAGGAAAAATCCTATGTTTTTCGGTTTGGGATATGCATTCCCAAGGAGGCCCATGGGTCTCCTTCGCTTCGCCACTAAGACGGCGCATTCACACAGGATGTGCTCCATAGTTTCTCTGACATCACCGCAGGTTCTGCAGTCAATATTAGAAGTTATCTTCATTTTTAAAAGCATGGTTTTGTAAAGCCATGTCAAGGCACCAATCACAGCTCGTGCTTTGCTTTTTCCGTTATTCAATATAAATTTAGAAGCCCCTCTGGGCCTGCTACCTATGAATTTCTTCGAATGTAGTAGCCCTTCACTGATTTCCCACTCTTGCGTGTGTTTCTTATCAACGTAATCCTTTACGGCCTTTGTGATTGTGCATGCTGGCAGGCCCGTACATGGTTCTGGTCCAAGCATAGCACTTGCCGATCCTGTTCTTGCAGCTCATCAGTCTTCTCATTTCCTGCTATTCCTTCATGGCCTGGGACCCAGAGTAGTCGTAGTTTGTTCCTACGGCCCAACTTGTGTGGATAGGTTACCCACCTTGAGGGGTATACTTGTGAAATAATGCAATCACTTACAAGACACTAAAATTCCCTCAAGGTTTATTTTCAGTAGGTGCTCAGATGGATGATACTTTAAACACAATAGTAGGAATATATTAAATGATTATAATATTTTATTTTTGGTTTTTCTATTTACTGACTACTTGACATCTCTGTTGACTCTCCGTTGCCTAGGTAACAAGCGCGCATCTAGTGCGAGGCAAAGTATCGACTGGGTGTATGTTACCAGTGTGTACAACAAACAGTATCAAAAAACAACAAGACTGCTTGGTTTGTTTCTCACGAATTACTATACTTCATTTATATTTTATTATATTTTTATACTATTAATTAAATGCAAACAAGTACAAATGTTTATTTATTTATTATATACGTAAAGTGATAATTTGATAAGTCTATCAAAATAATGTATAATTCAAGTATCAAAAGTGACGCGACAGTGCCAAAAGTTACATAAAATCTTGCAGGTGTAGGTCTGGCAGCACTGAGTTGAATATCATGCAATTGAAATTATTTTGATTTTTTATTAGACAGATTAGACGGAGAGGCAACGTCGCCCTTATCCAGCAAACTGTATTGCGGCTCTGCTCTAGCGTAATTGCGTGTTCCTGCTTCCACACACAACGCGACAACGTCGCGTGTTTCCACACATCTATGCGTCACCTCACACTATGACCATACGTCAATATAACCATGCACCACCACATACGTAAAATTGGTCTCTTTTTTCACGCTGAAACAGAGTACTTCCTGGATGTTAAACAGTGATATTTTTGGTCTGCCCCTACAATAGCTTAAATTAGGCCTACTTTAAGTCATAATAAGTTAAATATCTCAGTATAAAACGTAGGAATCTCTAAAACATTTAGTAGGGAAAACGTACCACCTTAAATATTATGTAATTCTCTCTTAAACATAGAGAAGTCTTCAATTTGAGCTATACGATCAGGAACCCTATTTTTGAATCGTTCGCCCCGCGTTAGCGCTCGATTTCTACTGATATTCGTTCGACATCGGAAATTCGCTATTTTTGAATCGCTCCATTCGTAACGAGTGGTCTCCACCACTCGTCGCCGACAGGCGAGTGGTAGAATAAACATCAAACAGTCATAGTCAAACATTCGGAAACGGTCTTTGAAAAATATTTATATCTTTTGGGATAATTTCGGATGTCCGCTGGTAATTACCGCTTTTCAAATAACTGCGTAAAACGAATAAAAATTGACATTTTAAATTTCGACGACGAACGATTCAAAAATCGTTCGTCGTCGAAATTTTGTAAATTAATTTAGTAAATTTGTGTCATGCGACTTGGAGTCGAGCGTGACTTGTAGGCGTATACGACGAAGCTTTGTCACACGAGCGATTCAAAAATAGAGCCCCTGGCAACTCACTGTACATCATGGGAGCCAGTGCCATAAAGCTTTTACCAAAAATAAAATGTATTGTGTTTAGGTACAAAAAGTTTATGTCTAAGACGAGCACTATTAATTCGATTCGTTCTGTGTGCGTCGATTCTTGGTTACGTCGATTCATTTCGATAGTGCGCCGAATTATAGCGAGTCTATGCATGTCGAGTCACTTTCGAGCGGCGAGTTCCTGCGCGGTGAGTCTTTCTACGTCGAGTCTTTATATAGAAGCACAATATTACGGTGAATTAGCCGAATGTCGATCTTCCAAGTTACGCGGTACTGTTCGCAAGAAAAGTTGTTATGAAACAGACTTTCTAACTATTTTAGAGTTAAAAAATGCTATTTTATTTGTAAAATCTCGAGAAATTTTATATCTGTTTCTTGTAAAGATAAAATAACTGATTTAGTTGCTGATGTTGGTTGTATATAAAGTTAGCCGTTATTAATAAAACTAAAAATCAAGTTTCAAAATCAACTTTAAAAAATATAAACTTGTATAAAATATAAGTAAATATTAAAATCAGTCTTCATAATTTAGTGCAAGAAAAATTAATTAAAATAATAGAAGAACATAATAAAAAATTTAATAAATCACCTGAAAAATCACAACATAACAACGCTACAAAATAATTAAAATAATAGAAGAACATAATAAAAAATACTAAGAAATCAGTCATAATTGTGCAAAAAAAATCACAAGTAAAAATCCCATATAACACTACAAATAGTTAAAATGAAAAAAAAAACATTTTTAAAAATTATTAAAAAACCAGTCTTAAACAAATGATAATAAAAAAAAAATCTCAAAAAAGCCATTCAAAAACAATTAAAAATTTGGGGTGAAGATGTCGACTGCTTAATTTAAAATTAGTATTTATCACAAAAATCAGTCTAAATAAGGAGCAATATTTAAATAAAATAAAAATTGTAAAAATCACAATAATTATAAATGCAATAAAAATATATTGTAAAATGTGAAAATTAAAATTAATTTAAAACAAATCAGTCTTGAAATTATGACAAAGAAAATTAAAAAACTGCAAAAAATAATTAACAAAAGACTGTGTTCATTAAATAAAAATAAAAAGGAATTTAAATAGAACAGCCTCAGGTTATAAATTATGTTTAGGATTAAAAAAATAAAATAAAACTGTCATAGTTAAGTATAGAAAAACAAGTTAAACAATAAAAGAAAATAATTATAAAATAAAATATCATAGATAATCAAGCCATCGAAAATAGTTTAATAATAATATTCTGTCTACCTATATCAAAGCGAATTACTGTAGAAAGACGCCACAAACATATTTCGACAGTAATTTTTTGAGCTAAAAAATCCGCCACGATTAGCGCAATATTTTTGTCTCTTCTGCCTCAGATTTTAAAAATATCGACAATGTATTGTCGGACATTTCCCAACTTTTTTATTAAGGCGGTTGTGCCAGCCTTCAACGTTATTAGTTGTCCTAGTAATTTCGCCGTTTTATCATGATATTAAAATAACGTTGGAACTTAGCCATTGGTTACCACATGAGTATAAACTAGCACCTATTTTAACCAGAACTTAGACCTAATCCCCCTTATTCCATGGCGAGGTTTGGGGATGGTCCGAGATGTGGATTTAAGCCTTATATTTCAACACAGATTTGCTCGTGAACAATAGTCTAAACTAAACACTATCCCACTATATATTGATAGGGATAGTGTTTAGACTATAGTTCCCTATATAATCTATAGGGATAGTGTTTTGACTATCGTTCACGAGTAAATCAGTGTCGAAATCTAAGGTTTAAGACTACATCTCAGACTATCCTTAAGCCTCATTTGGAGTGGGGGGAATGGGTCTTTATTTTTATCAATTTTTACATTTATGTAAAGTAAAAAATAATTCCATAGTTTATTCATACACTTCCTTCACAAATCTTCATTTTTCATATCTTCTTCTTCTTCGTGTCGGTGTTTGAGGACGATAGTTCTTTACTATTTTTCGACTAATAAATATACTTAATTGTATTTATTTTAACGGATATTTTCGCGTTTTAAATTAATTTGCAACGAAACGTCAGGTTTAAAACAATTTAATGTGGAACGCGAAAGTGTCCGTAAAATAAATATAATTATGAATTTAAGTTCAGAAAACCTTAAATAAAATGCTATGATAAAACCTATTTTAAAATTGTAGAATATCTAATTTAACATTGTAGCCTGTTTTTCCTGACTGTACTGCATGAACGATGCTGTTCCCAAACCAAAACTCGATAACGCAAAACGCAGTATCGAAAAACTCGACGTGGAAAGACTTCGCTGTAAAACCGTTTGCGACGTTGGAAAACGCGATGTTTAAACTCGATCAACATGAAAGCGCTCACTATACAAATACTCGACGTCAAGCGACTCGGCAAACACAGAACCATTCATTAATTCCCGTGAATTCACTATACAAATACTCGACGTCAAGCGACTCGGCAAACACAGAACCATTCATTAATTCCCGTGAATTAGAATTAGAATTCCGAGAACCCATTAGGTCTAATTTAATGAACGTCTCTGAGTGTGGACGTAAGTGAAGGTTGCTTTTAGTAAATATATATGAAAGTCTCGAAAATAAACAAGCATGGTAATGTTAAAATCTTCAACTGTTGGAACAATGGTCTACAACTATCCGTAGGCTTTAGGCCATGAGCCAAAAACAAGTTCTCTGTCTGTTGAGTTGCCCCAAAACATGACGCCGTAGCGTAGTGCTGAGGAAACACAGGATACGTATAATATTTTATCTGTCAATAGCAAGCTACTATCTGTGCTATCGGGCAATCGACTTTGAAACATACAAGAATTAAATTAAGAGGAAGGGGTACCGGGGGCTCTCTCTATACAAACTATTACAAACGTAGTCGACTGTTTCCTCCCTGGATGACACTAGAGCAAATATTTTTGTTGCATAAAACTTAAAATTGCCATGACCATGCCCCTATGTTTTGTTTTTTAAATCTTAATTTCTATAATAATTAGAAAATGAATAAAACCAAAACATAGGGGCATAGTCATGGCAGTTATAGGTTTTATGGCACAAAAATATTTGTGCTAGTGTCATTATCCAGGGAGGAAACAGTCGACTACGTTTGTATGGAGAGGGCGCAGGTAACCTTTCACCTTAATAATAAAGCCTCGTCGTTGTTTGTCGTCTGTCTCGGTGACACATTCCTTGGGAAACCCGTCTAAGACTGCCTGTCCACAGAGGTGGAGTGACTTAAGTCGTATTTATGTACATCCGAATCGAGACCAATATGTATAAGAAATAAAAGTCACTATCTATTGACAAGAAAAGGTTTATATGCTACAAGCACATGAGTAGGAATCTACAAGCACATGAGTAAAGAATAGAAAAAAAGGTTGTGATATCATACTTAATTATTATAACATCTTCTTTTATATTAATACACTAGTTGCGCCCCATGGTTTACCCGTGTTAGTCCCGATCCCGTGAAACTATATGAGGCAAATTAAGTAGGTCTGAGGACTCCAGCTATCTACAAATAGAGCCGGAAAGGGAGCCCTATCGCTCGTATAATCTTTTTTAGCATGTTGTTTGGCATAACGATTTTAACATAAAGTTTTGTCGCATAAATTATTAATCATCACTACATAGTATAAAACAAAGTCGCTTTCTCTGTCCCTATGTCCCTATATCCCTTTGTATGCTTAAATCTTTAAAACTACGCAACGGATTTTGATGCGGTTTTTTTTAATAGATAGAATGATTCAAAAGGAAGGTTTATATGTATAATACATGCATAATATAGCCGTGTGAAGCCGGGGCGGGTCGCTAGTAATTACATAAATAATTCTGATAAATGCATAAAGTAAAAGATATAAAAGAGTCAGCCGATGTCCAGGATCTGATGATAATAGCGATACTAGGCACCTGTCATTTAAATAAGTTAGATCTGTCGTAATTGCAATCTTTCGGGCGACCTAAGTACCTACAATTGAGTATCGAATATTGATATAGACTTGAGACGGTAAACATCTACTTTAAATTTCCTAATTCCTTTAATAAAAATCCTGAGTCATACATAAGTAGGTACTAAACTACATTTTGGGTATACAGTCGTTGAAATTGTAAACTTTTTATTGATAAATAAAAATAAATAAAATAAAAAATTGGTGAACTGTACATTTAGTAGTAGTAGTAAAATGAATACTACACAATCTGGAAGACGGCGATATGACATCACTAAGTACCTACACCACACTGGGTCCCTGAATTCAGGGTGGTCAGGGACCTTATTAGGGACTTCGATTATTACACAACACTAAAAAGGTATCCTAACTCAATCGTACAGCGAATGGCACCTGTATTATCTAAAGCGAAAAAAATCGCCATTGCAGTGACTGTCCTTGCGATAACACTGAATATTTGAAAAGCGAGGAGAAGAAGAAAGACATGTGAAACCTCCGGTTTCGTAGCTTGGGGATTCTCGAAGGTCTGGGGCCAAATGAAACCTAAATTAAAGCTCTAACTTTAGAGTACAATACCCTAAGGTGTGGACACTGCGTCGCGCTTCGAACAAGCAGCTGAGAGCCCTAAATATTATGATAACACTGCACGGCAATAACTGCAGTGAGAGAGTTAGGCGGACCAGATCTACTTTGGGCGCACTAATTAGGGACCCTTACTGCCTAACTCTTATTACACCTCTCTTGATTAAGGGTCAGGAATCCTGATTCCACGTTCTTTTTTTTTTTTTTTTTTTTTTTTTTTTTTTTTTTTTTTTATTTCTTTGGTTGTATAATACCTTAAAAGTATAATAGACCACTTGAAAACGTCTTAAAAACTAAGTTAGGATGTGTGCCTTCGGAACGCGCCCACCAATGAGAAGAAGGCACAAGAAACTCATGGGGTTTTTTTTTTTTTCATGTGATCACGCTCACAATGGTCAATATTACAAATATTTGAAAGTATTATTTGAAATGGAGCAACTAAAGTCACGTCCATGGGTTCTTATCATTAAGGTAAGACGAAGTATCATAGTACGCCTTACTGCACAATCTATGCTTTATAAAAGTTTTGAACCTGTTAATGGACATGTCATATACCTCTTTAGGTAATTTATTATAATAGAGCACACATGTACTATTAAACGACCTGTTTATTTTCCGGAGCCTACTACCGGGCACGGTCAGTTCATCCTTATTTCTTAAGTTGAAATTATGAATATCGCTGTTTTTACGGAAAATATCAGGATTTTTGTGAACGTAGAGCAAGTTTTCGTAGATATATTGGGAATAGAGCGTTAATATGTTTAACTCTTTAAATTTTTCTCTAAGTGATTCCCTGGGGCCCATTTTGTAGATAGCTCGAACAGCTCTCTTTTGCAATATGAAAATAGCATCAATATCTGCAGCACACCCCCACAGTAGGATGCCGTACGACATGACACTGTGGAAGTAGCCGAAATAGACTAGGCGAGCAGTCTCAATGTCGGCGTAAGCGGCAGAACTAAGTCTATTGGACAATGCTTCCACATGCGGGCCCCACTGAAGCTTAGGATCTAAAGTTATACCTAGAAAGACAGCCTTACTGACTAATTCAACTTCCTCATCATTAATCTTTACAACAGTTTTTACTTGTTTTACATTTGGAAGTGTAAACCGAATTAATTTAGTTTTGGATCCATTCAGTAATAAATTATTGGAATTGAACCAATCAACTATTCTAGAGAGAGCATTGTTCACATCGTCAACGTTGGACTGACGCCTTTTAACCTTGAACACCAAGGAGGTGTCATCTGCGAACAACAAGTTCAGTTGACGCATACGCAACGTGCATGCTAAGCGCAAACAATCGTCTGCACTGTTTGCGCTTAGCGTGCACTGCGTAGCGTGCTTAGGCCGCTTGTAGACGTCCGTTTTTTAACGGAACGTATTTTTTGCCGGATTTGCGGTGGTGTATGAATTATAATGAATGTGTGTACATGCACCGGACATCGGTCCGGCGAACAATTGTCCGGTGCATGTACACACATTCATTATAATTCATACACCACCGCAAATCCGGCAAAAAACACGGTCCGTTAAAAAACGGACGTCTACAAGCGGCCGCGAGCCTGCGTAGCGTGCTTAGCGTGCTTAGCGTAGCTCGGCAATACGAAATCTATAGTTATGACGCAAAAGCAGTCAAGACCGCGATCGCCCCGCTGGATTTTGCGAGATGAGTAATTTGTACTTTCCTAGCATATATATTTTACTGGACGAGCAGCTAGATTTCAGTTGTCTACCGTCGTCGGACACTACAACACGCGTGCGTTCTCAAGTGATTCTAGACCGGATCTACTACCAGGTAAGATCATACTTTTTTATTATAATAAAAAAGATAACAATTAAATCTGGGGGCACGGTAGTGCCCCTGCCAAGTCAATTATGCATTGTTTATATAATAAATACCAAGTTAAAATTAATTACAAATCATCAATTCAAATTACATAAAACGAATTACAAATCCAACAAAAAAAAACTAAATAAATTAATACAAAAATAAAAATAATTAATAAATCAATTAATTTATTAATAATTATTTGTTCAACTTTGAAATAAAAATGAAATAATACAAATTTAAATTTATTAAATAACCTACTTATTTATAAGTATGTAATAAAAATTAAAAGTCCAAATGGAAGAAGGTGTGCCCAAAGGCTGTCTGCGCTACCTCGTTGGATGAAGATGCTTATTCGGTGTTCGAGGAAGGAGCCAGGCCTTTGGTCACCCGAATTAATTTAATAATTTACATAAAGTTATCCCTATCTCTATATATATAAAATTCTCGTGTCACGGGGTTCGAAGTTGAACTCCTCCGAAACGGCTCGACCGATTCTCATGAAATTTTGTGAGCATATTCAGTAGGTCTGAGAATCGGCCAACATCTATTTTTTATTTTGTTTCCTTTAGTTTTTTTTTAAATGGCAAAACAAAGTTTGCCGGGACAGCTAGTATTCCTCTGCGGTTTGACCCGCGTAAGTCCCGATCCCGTGGGAATATCCAAATGAAAAGTAGCCTATAGCCGTCCTCGATAAATGGACTATCTAACACAAAAATAATTTTTCAATTCGAACCAGTAGTTTCTGAGATTTGCGCGTTCAAACAAACAAACAAACTCTTAAGCTTTATAGAATAGAATATAATTTATTCAGACAAACATACGACATAAAAATGATGATGGATGGGTGACGTCACGGATGGATGGGTGACGTCACGGATGGATGGGTGACGTCACGGATTAAACCAGTGTGCTTTAGCAATTTCTTTTTATTAATTTTTATGTTATTTATTTCGGTTTGTTGTGTTGTTTATATAATTATATATTACTATTTTCTTTCATTTTTCTTGGAAATGTGCAAATGCTGTGTCGTATATCTAAGTAGAGTAGGTACCTATCTTATTTATATTTTTAATTTATATATATGTACCTATCATAGTATCATTTAAGTACTTGTAGTTGTAGTATAGTTTGACGTACGTGTACCGTCTGTTACTGACGTCACCGGAACGGCCTCAACGGAAGACCAGCGCTAGTCTAAAGACTAGCATATCGCTGAGTTGGGGTCCGTTTTGCAACAATTGTTATTTAAGCTTTAAAGACTTTGTTATCTATTATTTTGTTGCAAATAAATAATATTCTATTCTATTCTTATTCTAAAAACACAAAAACAAGAAAAATGAAACAAAAGAGAAACAGTACTTAAGAAATAGTTACAGAGTAAATAAATACAAAAAAAAACACAATAAATACACAGAGAATAGGGTAGGTATGGGTATATTATAACATTAGTATAGATTCTATAGCACGGCATATTACGATATATTTTCTATAGTAAAGTCAGTGAGATGTATCAGTTAAGAGTGGTTACCTCCGAAGTTCACATTACTTCATACATACACCGCTAATAACAATACTATTGTGAAACGAAGTGAATATTATCATCTATATGTATAAACAAGAGTTTACTTCCATCATCAACCACATCCCCAACACACCAGCTGGAGGCGTTGGAGTCCATTGAGAGGAGAGCCAGGAGACTCATCGGTGACGGTAAGCTTGCCAAGAGTATTGAACATCGTCGCAAGGTGGCGAGCTTGTCAGTCTTTTATCGGATACATTTCGGGGAGTGTGCAACAGAACTCTACGACCTAATCTTGTCATCTCCATTCTTTCATCATACAACCAGGCAGACTGGTGTGCGGCACCGATTCATGGTGGACATACCAGACGTCCGCATTGAGGGTTTTGCTTCGTCATTCCTTATTCGTACTGCAAGGAAATGGAATCGGTTGCCTGCGTCTGTCTTTCCTGACGTGTACAATTTGGGGGTCTTCAAAGCGCGAGTGAATCTTCTAGGGGCACGTGTTACATCTCAGGCCGCATCATCACATCACATCAGGCAGGTGTGATAGTGGTCAAACGCTAACCTGTCATTTGTAAAAACAACCTAGAGACCTAGACATAGCAAGTTAATTTTTCGTTTTAAAATCGCACTGTATTAAACCAGTGGATCATATTGCTCATTGACCGTTTGGTTGTAGCTTTGAGCTGAAAGGGTACCTGCGCTCTCTCCATACAAACGTAGTCGACTGTTTCCTCCCTGGATAATGACACTAGCACAAATATTTTTGTGCCATAAAACCTATAACTGCCATGACTATGCCCCTATGTTTTGGTTTTTTCATTTTCTAATTATCATAGAAATTAAGATTTAAAAACAAAACATAGGGGCATGGTCATGGCAGTTATAAGTTTAATGCACCAAAAATATTTGCTCAGGTGTCATTATCCAGGGAGAAAACAGTCGATTACGTTTGTATGGAGGGAGCCCGCGGTACCCTTCCCTTTTAACCGTCTTCAAAACAATGCAATATTTTTATTTTTACACACAAAAAGGGTGAAAAGGGTGTATTTCTTTATTTTATTATCTATGTAAAAGCTCCATGCATGCCAAGTTTCGTCATGCTTTCAGCCAGATGGGACCGTAAAAAGAGTTAAGGAAACGGAGTAATGAATTTTCACTTATAACTTTTCTATTTTTCGTTTACGACTAAAAGTTAATTGACAAGAGTTGTAGATAATCTTATTTGCAACAAAAACTGTTAACTATTAATTTTGTGAAGACCTATAGTTTATCAGGTAAACCAATAACAATTAAATCCCTTTTTCCAAGATGGCGGCCGTGGGACAAGGGCTATACTATAACCCCTCAAACTTGAAATCAACTTTAAACTGACCCCCCTTGTTAACTTAAAAAAAACGTGTGGCACTCGGGGACTGCCGCGGAAAGCTATTGCGTCGTGCGAGCTTCGTACAGTCGTACCATATACATACATACATACATACACGTTAAGCGAACGCTTGGCCGAGCTACATGATAGGCGGAGTGGACTCCCCACTCCGCCTATCATGTAGCTCGGCCGTTAGGTTTTATTTTCGTTACGGAATTTTTTGATTGGGTCGGATTGATAGAAAAATTATATATAGAAAAAAAAAATCCGCCATTTGTCGTCCGTCAATAGTCGTCCGTTAATAATCGTCCGTCATTTGTCGGGGGTGTTAGGTTTTTTTCGTTACGGAATTTCTTGATTCGCCCCCCAAGGCCCGCGATAAAATCTATGCAATAGCTTAAAAATAAAATTGCGTCTTCTGACAAATGCACGCTAAGCTCTGCTGAAGTAAGAATGGCTCTGCTCCTCAGGGAGACATTCCAAGCACTCTGACAGCTCAGTTTAAACTTCGGAGGCTGCCGTAGAGATGCGATATGCGCGAAGGTTGTAGTGGTGTACCGCCACAAACCTGTATCTGTTTCTGTTTCAGATCATGTGGAAGTTTGTCTTTATGATAGCTCTGTTCGGAGTTGTCTATGGCCTGGATACGACATCTAATTCAGAAATTGAAAAAGTAAGTACTTAGAGTATAATATATGTAATAGTACAAGGTATAACTATAAACCTGGAGATCATCAGACCAGTGGCGTAGCTTGGGTCATTGTCGGAGTATAATATATGTAATAGTACAAGGTATAACTATAAACCTGGAGGGAGATCATCAGACCAGTGGCGTAGCTTGGGTCATTGTCGGAGTATAATATATGTAATAGTACAAGGTATAACTATAAACCTGGAGATCATCAGACCAGTGGCGTAGCTTGGGTCATTGTCGGAGTATAATATATGTAATAGTACAAGGTATAACTATAAACCTGGAGATCATCAGACCAGTGGCGTAGCTTGGGTCATTGTCGGAGTATAATATATGTAATAGTACAAGGTATAACTATAAACCTGGAGATCATCAGACCAGTGGCGTAGCTTGGGTCATTGTCGGAGTATAATATATGTAATAGTACAAGGTATAACTATAAACCTGGAGATCATCAGACCAGTGGCGTAGCTTGGGTCATTGTCGGAGTCAAATTTTGCCGCCCTTTTAACGTCATAAAAATAAAAGTGGTGGTGAAAAAAACGTAATGATTCAAAAGAATTGAGCGAAAAATATTAATTACAAAACCATGTATGGATGCGGGGCGACTCGTGTATTGAGCGGGAGGGAGATTGAATACGAGTATGTGCAAGTGGGTAAGAGCTAACTTCATGAAAAATTAATTGTCTGATTAACCGCCAGTGACCGCACAAAATATTTTATTTCCAACTAGCGACCCGCTCCGGCTTCGCACGGCTATATTATGCATGTATTATACATATAAACCTTCCTCTTGAATCACTCTATCTATTAAAAAAACCGCATCAAAATCCGTAGCGTAGTTTTAAAGATCTAAGCATATAAAGGGACAGAGAAAACGACTTTGTTTTATACTATGTAGTGATGATTTAGCCGCCCTCCGAATTTTCCCGGGTCTCAATTGTATGTTTTTTTATTTCACGTTTTAGTCGGAGATCCCTTTAAGAACGACCTTCATCAAGCTGTTAAATGGATAAAAAGTATTTAATATCAAATTAAAAAGGTCAATAAATACATTGCGAAAGGGTTGTCTAAATGTTGTCATTGCAGAATATGATTAATTAATTGAAAAAATATTTTTTTGTTTTTTAAACCGTTCACGGGTTTGTCTAAGAGACAAATTCCATACCAATAGAAAGTATGAAGCCTATAGAATATGCAAACGTTAGGTTGACTATTTTTTCCCGTCACAACTCGTGGGTAGGCAGGTAAATCGATACTAGTCATTTGCACTGGTCTGGTTAATGAATTATAGTTATGTTTAAATAAAAATTATGTAAGTATTTAATTGGTACGGAATTTATCTATTGACCTGATTTGCAATATATTTACTGACTTATTTATCAAAATTCACATTTCCAGGTTAACCGGAAGTACCCTATAGGTTTTGGGTCGAAAACCTATTTATGGTAGTTGCCATTGACCTAGAATCACGAAATTTGGTAAAACAGCAAGGTGTTACAGCACAAATAAAGGAAAAATAAAAAAAAAAACGTCGAAAATTAAAGGGTGTCCCCATACATACATTATTGAACCAATTCAACTTGACCCTTACATCGTATGGGCGCCCAAACGAAATAAGGGTCAAGGTAAATTGGTAACTAATTACTATCATACCGCTGCAAGGGTATAGAGAGAGTTGAAACGGAACCCTCGGCGCGCGAGTACGACTCGCACTTGACCGGTTTTTTTGTGTTGTTTTTAGGAAGCCAAGCAATGGACAGACAAAGACATCCTTTACCTCCTGAAGATATTGAAGGTAAGTCTTGTGTTAAATGTAAGACAAGTAGATGTTGCACCTGAGACCTTATACCACGTCTTGTTTACTAAACTTTCAAACGATTATACAACAGAGGGGGCGATAAACTACTTAAAAAATGCAAAAACCGCGCCCTCGGTTTCACTTGCGTAAGTCCCGATCCCGTTGGAATATCGGGATAAAAAGTAGCCTATGTGTTAATACAGATCTCCAGCTATCTACATATCAAGTTTCACTGTAATCGGTCCAGTAGTATTTGCGTGAAGGTGTAACAAACATACACACATACTGATACACAAGCTTTCACATTTATAATATTAGTAGTTTAAGATAAGATATATTGACGACCTAGTCGGCACAATGGTCACCATGCCAGACTGCCAAACACAGGGTTGCGGGTTCGATTTCCGTGGTTTGTGATCTGTGGTTTTGTTGTTTCTATATGTTATTAGTTACTTTATTTATAAAAGAAAAGTAGTAGTATATCCGTTGTCTAGCACCCATAACACAAGTCTAGTTACTTAGCTTGGAGCTAGATGGCGATGTGTGGAATGTACTGCAATATTCGTCCATTAATTTTTTTATTTACTAGCGACCCGCCCCGGCTTCGGACGGCTATATTATGCATGTACTATACATATAAACCCAACTCTTGAATCACTCTATTAAAAAAAACCGCATCAAAATCCGTAGCGTAGTTTTAAAGATTTAAGCGTACAAAGGGATATAGGGACAGAGAAAGCGACTTTGTTTTATACTACGTAGTGATTTATGATATTGGTTACAGCATGAGGAAGGGCGTCACCGCGACAAGAAGCCCTACATCTGTGAGAGCTGCGGTGTCAAGCATCGTTCACAGGATCTCCTTCGCCTACACCACAGACACACGCATCATGCCAATAAACATATCAAGGTACAATCACATGTCATAATTATCATCATCTCTATTATAATCAAACATTGCCACCTTCCCTCCCCACTGAGACATCGCTCTATGTTAGCTTCGCTCAAACAACTAGTTTTGTTATGTACTAGAGGCAGCATACTATTTACCGTTACACAATCTTGTGAGGCCGTCGCGTCGGTCGCATCACCGCGGTTTCGACAGCTCCTGACTAGCACGAAACCGCAGTTGAGGCCTCCATACGTTCGCTGGGTAAGGTACAGAGCGAGATAGCTAGCGCGCGCGACAAGGATGGCGATAGCCCCGCTTCATCTGGCACCTGAGCGGGCGCGGGAGGCGAGTGTTGACCGCGGCGCATACGTCACCGCCGAGGTCGCTGTGGCCGATGAACCGCGATCAGTTGTTTTTGACATGATAACGTCTAATAAATTGATGAAAACCTGCATTCACAAAAAAGTGTGAAGTCATTGTCACGTTCCGCTACAATAACATTAGCTCTAGTGTCATTATCCAGGTAGGAAACAGTCGACTACATTTGCGTGGAGAGAGAGCCGGGTACATTTCCTCACTTTTGTATATAATCACCAATACTCCCTGTATATACAGGATGATTTTTTTAAGTGGGCCTTCAGCACTATATCATAAACTATAAAAGATAGATCACCAGGTTCGTTTCCTGGCTCGGGTAATGACTTTTTCAAAAATCTAATGATGCAGTTTTTTCTCAGTTTTTTCAGACACCATATTTTCTATATTATATCTCTCAACATTCAATCTAACCCAGTCCGACTTCCAAGTATGTTTAAGTTATCTGCTGTTTTAGTGACCCGAAATGGATTATTTTTCACTTTTTAGTTCTTTTTTTTCAGTTTTTTTCTAGTTTTTGTTTTTAGGTATTTTTTTAGTTTTTGTTACCAGGTTTTTTTTTTCAAGTTTTTTTTAGTTTTTTATACTATGTAGTGATATAATGTGATGTGTACTTATTATGTACAATCCACGGTCAAAAGTCTCTGCCCACCATAACGTTTACAATCCTGTGCAGCACTATTTGAACATTATAACAACGTAACCTCTGGATCGAACCCACGTCGGTTGGTGTAGCGGGTGGCCCCTTATACCACTCACACAACTAAACACATAGCTCACATGTTGAAAATAATAATCACACTGAGTACTTTTAATTCAAGTATTTAAGTTTTTGTGTAACGTCTATTAGAAGAAGGTCAACTCCAATACTTGTTGATAGTATTATTGTAGCAAACTGATCATTTATGTATCACCCATACTGTACTTTCCAGCAGTTCCCGAGAGTGCCGGGTGCGATGGCCACACCACGACCGACAGTGGACAACGTAGGCGAGCTCTACAATAAAATAGATAACAATATAATACCGTCAGAAAGACAGGGATACAAGGGTGGTCGTGGAGGCGCGTTAGGTTCTGGTATTGTTCCATGTCCACATGACACGCATAGGATAAAAGGAGAATGTAAAAAAATAATAATCATAGAGATGCCTCCCGACTATTATGATTAGCGAGCTATTTTATATATTACACATATTTTAAGACCACTGTGAAGCTGTAAATTTCCATACAAAAAGCGGTAACGTTTTCCCCCCATAAACGAAGTCCGATTTTGATAATTTTTGAAAATATTCTAGATCTAATGGAAAACTAGGTTTAACCGTTTTTTTTTTTAAGAAATATTGCCCGAGATAAAAGTTATTAGTATCGGAATATCTATATTTTTGCCTTAAAAACTTCATCGAGCTTTTCAATTGTTTTTAATAGACAAACTGAATTACCAAAAAAGAAAAACGCATAAACCTAGAATAACATGCAGTGAATTAAATGAGACCTTTATTTCATTTTGTGAAGGATAAAGGGGGTAAAAACGTTACGGCCCGCAACATTATTTGAAAAGAAAATGTAGGCAATTACGTCCGAACTTAAACTCTCTCTATCGCACGATACCGGTAATTTTTGAAAATACCTCAAGATTCTCTTAAGATTTTTTTTAAAATTGATTTTGTACCTAAGGAGGGTCCATACGCCAACGACCTTGCTACACAGGCTACTAAATAGTTACTACCGGCACCGGACGCCCTCCTTGGTGAAAGATCTCACCTACAATTCCATCTCAGCACTTTTGAGAAAAACAAAACACCTTCGTAACAATCAACAATGTTCACCAAGGAAGGCGACCGGTGCCAGTAGTAACTATTTAGTAACCTGTGTAGCAAGGTCGTTGGCGTATGGTGTAACATAAGATAGAAACATAAATTATTATCATAATTATATTTATTTAACGGATATATTATTTATCGCGTTTTTTTTAATAAATGTTCAAACCTGACGTTTCGGGAACTTTGGGAACGTGATTATATCCATTAAAATAAATATCATTATGAGTTAAAGTCGCGAAAACCTAAGAAAATACTATAAATAAATGTATACTATATTTTATTTTTTCTATTTAATTGAGTTGTAAAAATATAGTGATAGATCTGACATTAACACTAAATATTTAATCAATAATTATAAGATTCTACGGAAATTATCTAATTAAAAGAATATTCAAAATTATAATATAATTGTTTTAATCTTTACCTTTTCAGCGATGTTGGCCTATACTAGTGTAGGGTTTGAATATCGGTCCATTTTTCTATTCCGGAATTGAGTTTCAATATTGATCTATCCAGTTCCGGAATTCTGGAATTCCGGAAATCGATGCTTCCTTTATACATAACTAGCTGCGCCCCGCGGTTTCACCAGCGTAAGGGTCGATCCCGTGGAAATATCAAAATAAAAAGTAGCGTTCCCCGATAAATGGACTATCCAACACAAAAATATTTTTTAATTCGAATCAGAAGTTCCTGAGATTTAGGTTGAAACAAACAAACAAACTCTTCAGCTTTATAATATTAGTATAGATAACGTCGTATAGATTGTATTTTCATTTCTTACTCCTACCTAGGTATATCTATTTTTTATGCTCATGGTTTTACTCAATACGTTATTCAGTTTGTATCTCTAGATTTATTTTACTTTACGCCTTTAGCAGATGCGTTCTGTTATACCCCTCACATGTAGGTACTTAAGCTGACTACTGCTGCCTCAGCAACACTGCTGCCTCCGCAACAGCCATTAGTTAAACACGTCATTAGCTCATCAGTCTTAATCCAGCCGCGACTGCCGAAAGACGGCTTTTCATAATTATCATAATTTATATTTCTATTAAATTCCCAGTACTACATAAATGGCAAGACACCTTTTTTTCAGTTCAATGTTCGAAGTTTTTAACCTCTTTGGTTTTACGTTTTTTTTTTTCCTTTCGGTCTGCGTCCTAATATTAACATCAGCTGCTGTCAGCTTGAGGAGACGTCTTACCAATCTAATCAAAAGCACTAAAGAGTATTGATATCAACTTCGAAGCAAATCACGCCCAAAATAACTTTCTACCCCTTTTTTAACCCCGTTAGGGGATGAATTTCAATAAAATACGAAACACGTGTTCCATTAATTCTGTTTATAGAATGTTTATGCAAAATTTGAAGTAGATTGGACCAAGGAATCACGTTGTCCCATACAAACTTTGCCCCCCTTTTTCACCCCCTTAAGGGTAGAATTTCGCAAAATCCCGTCGTAGTGAGCACCTACGTCATAAAAGGAACCCCCATGCAACATTTGAGACTCCTAGCACTTGTAGTTTCTGAGATATCGTGATGAGTGAGTGAGTCAGTGAGTCAGTGATTTTCTCTTTTATATATATAGATAGGTAAGTATACAAAATGCATAATATTTATTGAATAACTGTTGATATCGAAATGAAGGGGTATTTAGGTAGGAATAATAATTAAATTAAAATAACTGTAAATATAATTAAAAATGAAGGAATCTATCATCTAGAACTTTTGTTGGATGTGAACTTCTTACACGATTGCAAATGTAAGAAACTGGTGAAAAGTCGCGTTCAGCCTCGAGCCTAGTAGGCGGTATTGTTTCGAATACTTGTAGCATTGTCCTCGATCGCCGCCGTCTTAGAAAACTGCCTTTTCGACTCGAAATTCCGGTTTTGATGTAACCAATTCCGGTAGGTATTACAAACGATACTGAAATAAGTCGGAATTCCGGAATTTTGTTAAAACCGGAATTCCGGAGCTCAAGCCCTAGCCTAGTGTTGTCTCAACTTTCGTGGGTTCGAACCCCACCGCGGCAGTCACGGTGCGGTGGTGCAACAATGGATGTTTCTTACATGTCTACTATTAATGCCGCCCCAGAGAGAAGATGGCAACACACACCGCCTCTATGCTAATAGAGTATTATAAACTAGCGACCCGCCCCGGCTTCGCACGGCTATATTATGCATGTATTATAAATATAAACCTTCCTCTTGAATCACTCTATCTATTAAAAAAACCCCCATCAAAATCCGTTGCGTAGTTTTAAAGATTTAAGCAGTCCAAGGGAAAAAGGGACAGAAAAAGCGACTTTGTTTTATACTATCATGTAGTGATAGTGAAGTTGATGATGAAGTTGACGATGATGAACGATGTTCAATTATAAAGTTTAGACCATAGTGGCTTGGAGAGTAACAGGTAGCAAAGGTGTAGAAAATGTAACTTAACTTATAAAAGTGAGTAGCTGGCGGTAACTGGTACGGGTTCTAAGAAAAAAAAATCCAAGACACCTTACTCATCATCAATATATTGACAATAACTCAATATTCAATATGCTACAATAATTCATCTATTAGTCTTTAGAAAACTTAGTCAGCTCCTCGGAACAATTTTATTATCATATCTACGCTGCCGTCCTCAAGCTAAAATGCCGTTATGTACAAAAACTACTTTTTGAGTTATGAGCTAAAAACGCGGCAATTTTTTGAAAAGCGTGCTACTTTATAACTATCAGTCATAATTGGGATTTCAATGTACTGATGGATAGATCTCACGAAGCACTATCAAATAGCAAATATTTTAATTTATAATAAGAACTTTTAAATAATAAAAATTGTAAAAATGTTTTTTTTCTTAGTATTTCTCTAATTATTAATTCATAAATCCACGTCTAAAATGCCGTTGCGTAAACAATAACGGCATTTTAGTGTTTGGTTTTACTTTGATTTTATATGATTTACGATACAAAAAAAAATTACATTCATTTCTAAATTAGAAAGCCGTTAAAAGACTTTAGAGTTATTTTAGCTTAGCACAATGATATTTTAAATTAAATGAAAATGCAGTTAAAGTACTTAGCCGCTATTTAGAGTTGGAATTTATGAAAAAATATTTTTATTGATGAAATTTTTACTATACTACAACGCTAAACTGCGGCTAAATACAAAACTTACTACGATAACCGCATTTTAGCTTAGTCTTTATTCTATTTTTTTGAAGGGTATCAAATTAAATACAGAAATAAAACAATTTGAAATAGTCATAAGATCTTTGACATTAATCCCAAACGACCCCGTTTAGAAGTTATGTGTTAAATAAAAATTTTCATTATTATAATTTCAATCATACGGAATTGGGTACTAAGTAACCGTTTCTAATAAAAAAATCACACATCGGTAACTTTGGTAATGGATGAAAAACAGACAAAAAACATAAATTTAAAAACTTAAACATAGCCAATAGCCATAGTAATCAATTTATTTTACGTTCAAAGTTATTCTCGAAAATCTAGTTAATATTAGTTGTACCAATATTTCACATGGTGTGCTCTATCTAAGTATGTATTTTATAATAATATGAGATAATTATTGAAGTGTTTTGGAGATAAAGAATGATTGTACTTTATACCTTATCCAATATGATGATTAAAAGTTTCAGCTTAACAGCGCGAGACCCCAAGATTTTACAAAGAAAATAAGCTCCATTTCCAAACAATTTAAAAATACATTGACTTGTTAAGAAATACTCATTATTGAATGTTTCGATGTCCTTGACAATGTTTATTATTACGAAAAATTAGTTAAATTAGTTAAAATTTACGAAAAATTAGTTATTATAATTGACCATAACTTCTAAATGGGGTCAATGGATTTGAGCTATTGTCGAAATATCAATTCCTGAATATTTCATCTAAACCGTGCGAGACTGAAAGATTTTGTAAGGAAAATAAGTTGTCGTGCTATTGAAATATGAAAACTCATGCTTGTGACGTCTTGTCAAAAATTACATGCTTAGAATCACATGTTATTTCATGTTTCGATGTTCTCGATAGTATCTTAAAGTAGACGTAGTAGGACATTTTTATTATGAACATAACTTTTAAACGGGAACGTTTGGGATCTCGGTCAAAGGTCACATGGCTTAATTATTGTTTAAAAATCAATCCTTGAAAGTTCCAGCCGTGAGAGACCGAATTATTTTATGAAGAAAATATTTTTCATTTCCATACATTTAAAATATACAAACTCTTGTTTTATGGTTTTCTGTCAAAAATGCCATGCTTAAAATGACTTATTATTGAATACTTTAATGTCCCCGCCAATATTACGTACTCATAAAATAGTAAAAAAAAGACATTTTTATATTGACTATAACTTTTGATCGAGAATGTTCGGGATCAAGGTCAAAGGTCACATGGCGTAACTATTGTTTAAATATCAATCCTTGAAAGTTCCAGCTTAACCGTTAGAGAACGAAAGATTTTACGAGGTATTTTTTTTCATTTCTGTACATATAAAATATACAAACTCTTGTTTTATGGTGTTCTGTCAAAAATGCCATGCTTAAAATGACGTATTATTGAATAATTTAATGTCGCCGACAGTATTACATACTCATAGGATAGTCAAAAAATGTCATTTTTATTTTGACCATAACTTCTAAACGGGATCGGTCGGGATCAAGGTCAAAAGTCACGAGGCTTTACTGGAGTTTAAATATAAATCCCTGAAAGTTTCAGCTTAACCGTACGGGACCGAAAGATTTTATGAGGAAAATAAATTCCATTTTCATACATTTGAAACATACAAAGTCATAGTTTGTGGTGTTTTTTTAAAATACAACAAGAATCACTTATTTTTGAATGTTTTTATGTCCCCAACAATCTTGCATACTTAAAACTCACGAAAACACAACTTAATTTTTCAAAATTCCTATGAAAGGCACGCTCAAAATTCCGCCCATTGTGCGCCGGACTGAGCGGGCCTCCCGCCCGACCACCCGCTCCGCCCGCTTACCCCGTCGCCCCGAACATTTCGTCGAAATATTACCCGCGCGAGAGCAGATAGCCGCATTTTAGTTAGGTATTGCGGTTTAGCCGCATTTTAGTCTTGTAGCAACACAAAAAACATTATCTGAGTTTTTAAAAATCTGCCGTTATAACATTACGGCTTTGTAAACCTTGCAAAAAAAAACTATGAATGCAATACTAAAATGCGGTTAAGTGTCTTTAACGGCAGTTTTGTTTATGATTTATATTTAACGGCTTTATAGTTTAGTACTACTAGAGAACAGAAGCCTAACTAGAGAAACGTTAAGGTACTTTAACTGCATTGTAGAGTACAGATATCGCATAACGGCAATTTAGCTAGGATTATGAGTATATTTTTTTATTAAATACTTACACTATGTACCTTTAACCGCTTTTTAGATTAGCAATGATACTTAAAGGCGTTTTAGCGTTGGAATGTAACGATTTACATGTATATAACGGCGATATTAATTTTTATATTTCGACGACTATAAAAGCTACGAAAATTCTGGTAATACAGGCCGAAAGAGATTTTTTTTCTGATTATGATGGCATCAAAAGGTCAAAATCAACAAAATGTTAGTTAACGGCATTTTAGCTTGAGGACGGCAGTACGTATATTGACGACCCAGAATACGATTTTTTAGGATTTTTTAACGATTTTTTTTTCTATCGAATCACTCAAATCGTGTTTCGAAGTGTATGACAATACAAAGCATAATATCTTCACCTTTACGACAGTAGGTATCATTCTATGGATTTTAGCGGTTGATACACGAAAACTGTTCCTAAGACACCTCTATCGCGCTTCTGGTCATACCACTTCGGCTTAAGGCAGGTACCGTTGTACTCCACCTAAAAAAAAAAAAAAAAACGTACCGTTGTACTGCTTGTATAAGAAGTAACCCAAGAAACAAAATTGTACACATTATAATAAGAATGACACTAAGAATGAACTTTTACAAAATATTATACTATATGTAGAGCTAAATCACATTTTAAAACGATAAATAATACATTTGCCTAAATCCTGTGTTTTAGACGAAAAGGGACTTAAATAATTACCTTTATATTAAAATCTACCATACCTGACACAAGGACGTGGTTGCTTGTCCAAATTCCAATTTATATGATACTAGCGACCCGCCCCGGCTTCGCACAGCTATATTATGCATGTATTATACATATAAACCTTTCTCTTGAATCACTCTATCTATTAAAAAAAACCGCATCAAAATCCGTTCCGTAGTTTTAAAGATTTAAGCATACAAAGGGAAATAGGGACAGAAAAACCGACTTTGTTTTATACTATGTAGTGACGCGACGACGCGGCGCGAGGCATACCCTATAAAAGTCAGGGTCGCCATATAGGGTTAATGGTACTTAGGTGCAATAAACAGAAATGAAACCATCACGGGTGCTCAGTAAATATAGACTTTAATTAATAAGATAAATCATTAATATATTTAGGAATGTTCAGTATGATTTATGAATGAATTCAAATTCACACTGCAATCTAATAGTCGGGAGGCAACTCTATGTTTTTTTTTACACATTGCCATTCTCCATTATATTTTATAATATGCGTGTCATGTGGACATGGAACAATACCAGAACCTAGTATACCTCCAGGACCACCTCTTTTGTGTCGCATCTGTCTCTTATACGGTAATATATCTATTTTATTGTAGAGCTCGCCTGCGTCGTCCACTGTCGGTGGTGGTGTGGCCATCGCTTCTGGCGCGCTCGGGAACTGCTGGAAAGTACACATCACATAATATACAGGGTATCCGGTAATGAATGGATAAGCGGGCACCTACGGATAGAGGACACTGTGCCGGTTCAGATAAATGGAAGTTATGTTCTATGAAAGTCTCTCGGTTTCCGAGATATCCGCCTTTTTAAAAGTTTGAGGCACTGATGTACGCTATCCGTTCTACACTCACATATTAAAATCAGTGCCTCCAGCTTTTAAAATGTATATTATAGACTAGCTGCGCTCCGCGGTTTCACCCGCGTAACTCCCGATCCCGTGAGAATATCGGGATAAAAAGTAGCCTATAACCTTCCTCAATATATGGACTATCCAACACAAAAATAATTTTTCAATTCAAACCAGCAGTTCCTGAGATTAGCGCGTTCAAACAAACAAACAAACAAACTCTTCAGCTTTATAATATTAGTATAGATTACATTTGAAAAATATCTATTTTCTTTCTTTTTAGTTTGCGTTATTTTATCTTTTTTTCATGATAAATTTTTATTTAATTATAATTTTTGGGCTATGTTTTAATGATAAAAGCTTGTTTTATTCTTAAATCTTTTATCTTTTATTTATTATTTTTTTATTATTTAATTTATTATTTACTAGCTGCGCCCCGCGGTTTCTCCCGCGTAAGTCTAGATCCCGTGGGAATATCGGGATAAAAAGTAGCCTATGTGTTAATCCAGGTTTCAATTTATGTACATACATAGTAAGTAATATTTATGTAACATTTAATTTATTATTTTCAATTAAATTTATTTATTATTATTTATTTTTATTAATTACATTCTATGTAAATCTTGTGTTGCACAGTGGTTTCTTTTATTTTGTGACATTTGCGAAACGTCATCCGTAAAGGGTCCTGCCGGAAGACCAGCGGCTGTGTCAGCTAAATGTTGGTGCAGCTATCATTGCTGAGGCAGAACCTTTTTGGAGGCACACGGCTCCTTAGATCTTATTTCTTCTTTGTATATTTCTTTTTTCCTTTTAATTTTTTTGTTTTTATTATTATTTTATTTTAAACTTTTGTTCTAGTGCTTTTATGTTTGTTACTACTTTTCTGATTGTCATATGTCGTGTGCTTGTCCAAATATATGTTTTCTTTCTTTCTTTTCTTTACATACCGAGTTTCATCGCTGCGTTTTTGCGTGAGGGAGTAACAAACATACACACACACACTCACACACACACACGCACACACAAACTTTCACATTTATAATATTAGTAGGATAGGATTATTATTAAATCTTTTTTTATTTAATTTTTATTTTTTGCTTTTTAGTATTAAATATGTAGGATACACCACGAGCAGGTAAGGTTGGCTTGGCTCCTGAAAGATGATGATTTGGAACCCCTACATCCCAATGCAACCCTAGACAAATTTAGACATGATGTTTGCCTTATATTTTATTGCAATCTAATTCATTGATCATAAGACCGTTTAATGAGCGCACTCTACTAAACTAAGTCTTTTAGACGATTCAAACGAGCTCAAACTCGATGAGGTTGTGTCGTTTCATTGCGATGTTCAAATGGCTACCTTCCAGTTCCATCATCAGACCCTGGTTGGCATTGAAAGACAAACTACTCGTCAAGACGATTCTAACGAGCCCAAACTCGGTGGGGTTGCGTCGTTTCATTACAGAGTTCCTATAACCACCTTCCAGCACCATCATCAGACCCTGGTTACCATTGAAAGAAAAACTACTCGTCATGGCGATTCAAACGAGCCCAAACTCGGTGGGTTTGCGTCATTTCATTGCGAAGTTCCTATGGCCACCTTTCAGCTCCATCATCAGATCAGCACCATGTCATCATAATATGGCATTGTCACGCGATTTACACACGTATGCAAAATTTCAGCTCAATCGGTAACCGGAAAGTGGGTCTAATTTAATTTGCAAATTTTGACGTACAACTTACATACGCACAGTGCAAGTTACATACGCACAGTGCAAGTTAAATAAATAATAAAACAAACGGGGTGAGCTAAATAAAACCGTTTAATAAAAGCTTGTAATAAAACAAAACAGCTGATCGCGGTGCATCGGCCACAGCGACCTTGGCGGTGACGTATGCGCTGCGGTCAACATCGACCTCGCCTCCCGCGCCCACTCAGGTGCCAGATGAAGCGGTGCTATCGCCGTCCTTGTCGCGCGCGCTAGCTATCTCGCTCTGTACCTTGCCTAGCGAACGTATAGAGGCCTCAACTGCGGTTTCGTGCTAGTCAGGAGCTGTCGAAACCGCGGTGATGCGACCGAACGGCCTCACAAGATTGTGTAACGGTAAATAGTATGCTGCCTCTAGTACATAACAAAACTAGTTGTTTGAGCGAAGCTAACTTAGAGCGATCATACTCTCAGTGGGGAGGGAAGGTGGCAATGTTTGATTATAATAGAGGTGATGATAATTATGACATGTGATTGTACCTTGATATGTTTATTGGCATGATGCGTGTGTCTATGGTGTAGAAGGAGGTCCTGTGAACGATGCTTGACACCGCAGCTCTCACAGATGGAGGGCTTCTCGTTGCGGTGACGCCCTTCCTCATGCTGTAACCAATATCATAAATAATAAAATTAATAGGTAAATATTGCAGGACATTCCACACATCGCCATCTAGCTCCAAGCTAGCTAGACAACGGATATACTCGTACTACTTATATACTTACTTTTATTTTGTAAATATAGTATACTTATAATTCAATTCAATACATTTATTTCAGACTAGCTGCGCCCCGCGGTTTCACCCGCGTAATAATTTTATGCGCAACTTTCAAATTTTTTTCTTTCATAAGAACCTTCTCTTGACAAAAACAAACACAACAAAAAAAGAATTAGCGAAATTGCTCCAGCCATTCACGCGTGATGCCGTGATCAATGTTAAATTGGGATTTTTATATATTTAGATACTTTCATGTAGCTTTGTTTTAACTTCGCTGGAAGCAGGTTTTCCGCTGAAGAGTTTGTTTGTTTGTTTGAACGCGCTAATCTCAGAAAGTACTGGTTCGAATTTAAAAATTCTTTTGGTCATGGATTTATCGAGGAAGGCTTTAGTTAGGCTATATAACATCACATACTGCGACCAATAGGAGCGAAGAATCAATGGGAAATGTGGAAAATACGGGGAAAATTATTCATCTTTAAGGCTTCCATTGTTTGTTTGATTGAACGCTCTGATCTCAGGAAATGCTAGATGGAATTTAAAACATTATTTTGTAAAATTAATATGCAGAAAAGAACAGATTGTGATAGAATCGCACAGTCGATTACGGTGTGCACACCGTACACACTACTGCATATAGACATGTATATATATACCATCATTTAGCGTGGCGACGCGTGCGTGCCACGACATGCGTCGCCACGCCAGAAATCTGTTTTACGTGCGGCTATAGTGAGCTCTAACGATCTGCATCGAAAAACAGCCCTATGTTCATCATTTGCAGTTTCGACCCACTGTGCGTCGCCACGGCATGCTTCGCCACGCCAAAAATCGGTTTTACGTGCGGCTATAGTGAGCTCTAACGATCTGCACCGAAAAACAGCCCCATGTTCATCATTTACAGTTTCGACCCACTGTGCGTCGCCACGGCATGCGTCGCCACGCCAGAAATCGGTTTTACGTGCGGCTATAGTGAGCTTTAACGATCTGCATCGAAAAACAGCCCTATGTCCATCATTTGCAGTTTCGACCCACTGTGCGTCGCCACGGCATGCGTCGCCACGCCAGATATCGGTTTTACGTGCGGCTATAGTGAGCTCTAACGATCTGCATCGAAAAACAGCCCTATGTCCATCATTTGCAGTTTCGACCCACTGTGCGTCGCCACGGCAGAAATCGGTTTTAGGTGCGGCTATAGATGTTTCACATCAATATAGGTCCCTTTTATCCCGATATTCCCACGAGATTGTGACTTACGCGGGTGAAACCGCGGGGCGCAGCTAGTTTTATAAATCAGTAAAAATAACAAATCAAGGCAAATTTTTAGCTTTGCCGTATTTTTTTTATTTATATCATCCGTGCTGAAAGGCAAACGCATCTATAGCTATAAAGCCACGAGAACGCATTTCGTACTAAGCAAAGAGACTTTGGTACCTATTTCCATCCTATTTCCTACTCATGTGCCTATACTTCGTTAAAAGAGATCCAATCAAAGAGTATTTAAGTATATAATAATCCCGGCACGCCGCTTCATTGCTGGAGCGTAGTAATGTTCTAAATTCGAAAAACGCTCATGCAATAGATTTAATTTTCTTTGACCGTAAAACTCAACACTGGCTTTATGCACGAAAATGCCAAGCCATAATTTTAAATAAAAAAGATGCTTCTTTCTATATGTCGAAATGACAATTTTGACATCATCCCTACGTTCTGTACGTTTTCATGCAAAAATATTATGGTTTATTTTTTACGCCAAGAAATATCAAATTTTAATTAGTAACATAAATCTACTTGAAATACCTAAACCTCTTCTGATATTTTCTGAACACATTCGTGAAGATTATGTTAAAATCTGTTTCCTAGTTCCCGAAATTAGACTGCACAAACAAAGGTAAACAAATAAAATCAACATTTTCTGAGATGAATGGTAGTTTCGCGAAAACGAAGAGATGGCGCTAGTTACTTGAAATTTTAAAAAAATATCTTATTAAATTAATTACTATATTTTTTAGTTATAAAATGTGGACATTGCTATATGTATTCTTAAAATACATAAGTCTACAAAATTTTTCAGCGTAACAAAAAGAATATTAAATTAATTTGTGACTTTATAAATTTAAGAAAACCTGAATCGCGCATGCAAGATTTTTTTCTACCGGAGCTATATCAGGTTAGCGAATTCTATAGTGCTAAGATCATTATGGACGTAGAATGCTTACTTCCAAAACTTCGAATTTATTATATGTAGAGATAATTAAAATAAAAATAAAAAATAATAATAATCAAAATCAAAATTTATAACAAAATAATAAAATACAATGTCAACTAAGTGTAATCACTAAGTGTAATTCTCCTGACAAAAATAAACACAACAAAAAAAGAATTAGCACAATTGCTCCAGCCATTCACGCGTGATGTCGTGACCAAGTCAAATTGGGATTCTTTTATACATTTAGATACTTTCATGTAGTTTTACCAATAGGAGCGAATAATCAGTGGGAAATGTGGAAAATACGGGGAAAATTATTCATCTTTTTAGGGGCTTCCATTGTTTGTTTGAACGCTCTGATCTCAGGAACTGCTAGATCGAATTAAAAATATAGGCTACCTTTTATCCCGATACTCCCACGGGATCGGGACTTACGCGGGTGAAACTGCGGGGCGCAGCTAGTTTTATAAATCAGTACCTAAATAACAAATCAAGGCGAATTTTTAGCTTTGCCGTAATTTTTTTATTTAAATCATCTGTGCCGAAAGGTAAACGCATTTATGGCTATATAGCCACGAGAACGCATGGTATATTTTGATAAAGGAGATCCAATCAAAGAGTATTTAAGTATTTCATAATCCCAGCACACCGCTATGACCGCTTCATACAATATTGATAAAAGAGATCCAATCAAAGAGTATTTAATAATCCCAGCACGCCGCTTCATACAATATTTGCTTGAGCGTTGTAATGTTCCAAATTCAAAAAACGCTCCTGCATTAGATTTAATTTTCTTTGACCGTAAATAGAATGGTAACTCGACTCTGGCTATATGCACGGTAATTCGGAGCCATAATCTCTACATATAATAAATTCGAAGTTTTGGAAGTAAGCGTTCTACGTCCATAATGATCTTAGCACTATAGAATTCGCTAACCTTATATAGCTGCGGTAGAAAAAAATCTTGCATGCGCGATTCACGTTTTCTTAAATTTAGAAAATCACAAATTAGTTGATTATTCTTTCTGTTCTGCTTAAAAATTTTGTACACTTATGTATTTTAAGAATATATAGCAATATACACATTTTTTTAACTAAAAAATAAAGTAATTAATTTAATAAGATATTTTTTTTATTTTCAAGTAACTAGCGCCATCTCTTCGTTTTCGCGGAAATACCATTTTTCAGAAATTTGTTAATTTTCTTTGTTTACCTTTGTTTTGTGCGCTCTAATTTCGGGAACAAGGAACCAGATTTTAACACAATCTTCACGAATGTGTTCAGAAAATATCAGAAGAGGTTTAGGTATTTCAGGTAGATTTATGTTACTAATAAAAATATAATATTTTTAGGCGTAAAAAATAAATCATAATATTTTTGCATGAAAACGTACAGAACGTAGGGATGACGTCAAAATTGTCATTTTGACATACGGAAAGAAGCATCTAGCGCCATCTTATTTTTATTTATAATTTTATTATGGCTTCGCATTAATAGTGCATATAGCCAGTGTCGCGGTCAAAGAAAATTAAATCCCATGCAGGAGCGTTTTTGAATTTGGAACATTACAATGCTCCAGCAATATTGTATGAACATGTGTATGAAGCGGCGTGCTGGGGTTATTAAAAACTTAAATACTCTTTGATTGGATCTCTTTTATCAAAGTACTAGCGACCCGTCTCGGCTTTGCACAGCTATATTATGCATGTATTATCTATACATATAAAATCCTTTGTCCTGACTGACTGACTGACTGACGGATCAACGCACAGCCTTAACCGCTGATCGTAAAGACCTGAAACTTGGAGGGTGTGTTCTTTGTATGACGTAGGCATCCGATAAGAAAGGATTTTCTGAAATCCTACTCCTAAAGGGGTGAAAAGGGGGGACAAAGTTTGTATGGGACAACGTGATTCCTTGGTCCAATCTACTTCAAATTTAGCAAAAACATTCTTTAACAGAATTGATGGAACACGTGTTTCGTATTTTATTGAAATTCATCCCCTAACGGGGTTAAAAAGGGGTAGAAAGTTATTTTGGGGGTAATTTGCTTCGAGGTTGATATCAATACTCTTTGGTGCTTTTGATTAGATTGGTAAGACGTCATCTTAAGCTGACAGCAGCTGATGTTAACGTAAAACCAAAGAGGTTAAAAACTTCGAACATTGAACTAAAAAAGGCGTCTTGCCATTTAGTACTGGGAACTTGACATAGTATTTTTTTTGCACGATATTTTTGAGAAATATACCTAACGATAGAGGATATTACGGCAAATTAAGTATACTTTTACACCAAATCTCTGTCGTCTCGGAAATGGGGTATTTGACCAAACGTGATATCTTAAGATTTTTAAAAAGTGCGCGGTGCATTTAGAAACCCATACCTATCATTAAGAGGTTATTGCGGCGCACAAATAATGCTTTCTAACCAAACTTCTAAAACATCTCGGCGACGGGATATTTGTTAAAACATGGAACGCTTCTTTCAATATCCCGTTTCCGAGACGCTTTAAAGATTTGGTGTGAAGGCATTATTTTTTTGCCTTAGTGCCCTCTATCGATAGATAGGTATGGTTCTTTAAGTGCATCACGGCCTTTTTAAGTTACTATACCTACTCATGTGGTTACTATATCTTTTGTGTCCAAAGGCTTTTTTCCTACTCCATATGACGTTCACGGTGTTCGCGGTCTTCTAATTTCTTTTTTTTCGTATTGGCTCCTCGAACTACATACAGCCAATGTCATGTATTTCTTAAGTAATAATATAATTACTTACATTTTTTTTAAACTCTATCTTTTATTACGGTACGCCAAAATTACTCTCTGCGCAACTGCTCAGCCCTACCTAATAATAAAATTCTGAACAATTTGCCAAAAAAATATTATTTTACTAAGTAGTTCCCGCTCCGGCTTCGCACGGCTATATTATGCATGTATTATACATATAAACCTTCCTCTTGAATCACTCTATCTATTAAAAAAACCGCATCAAAATCCGTTGCGTAGTTTTAAAGATCTAAGCATACAAAGGGACATAGGGACATAGGGACGGCGAAAAGTGACTTTATTTTATACTATGTAGTGATTACCCAAATATTATTTGCATGGTGTCATTTTGGCGTCTAATAATTGTAAATACTAAAACCTATTTTGTTATGAATACTAAAATACCTAACATATGAATAGGAATTTCACACCTTTTTAATTATTAAAACAGACAGACAAGAAAGTGATTGAATTTGAATTTGAAAGATTTACTTATGTGGTTTGTGCATTATTGGTCTGTGCTAGAAAGACAGAAACAGAAGAAATAATATTGTTGGTTTAGAACTTTAAGTACTTACGTAAACGTATAGCCCATTTTACATCACATCCAAAGACAATTGGGTGTAGGTACCTACCGGAGGTTTTCGTCTTCCAAGTTAAAATACCTACATGTACCTACTTACTTAATTCAAAATCTATCTTCTATACAAATAAAATGCTTTGTCCTGATAGACTAAAGGATCAACGCACAGCCTAAATCGCTGATCGTAGAGACCTGAAACTTAGAGGGTGTGTTCTTTGTATGACGTAGGCATCCGATAAGAAAGGATTTTCCGAAATTCATTCCCTAACGGGGTTAAAAAGGGGTAGTCAGTTATTTTAGGGGGATTTGCTTCAACTCGAACTCTTTAGTGTATTTGATTTAAATTAGGTAAGTATATTTTATTTTGACACATGTTTGAAACTCAATACAATTTAAAGTCAACAAAAAAATCCTATTAGAACTATTTTCGACTCCTGCGCGGACGAAGTCGCGGGCAAAAGCTAGTCTTAAATAAAATAAAAAGCTGGCGCCAGATACGTCTTTCCGTATGTCAAAATGACAATTTTGACATCATCTCCACGTTTTGTACATTTTCATACAAAAATATTATGGTTTATTTTTTACGCCAATAAATATCATATATTTATAAGTAACATAAATCTACCTGAAATACCTAAACCTCCTCTGATATTTTCTGAACGGTTACGTATCATAATAACTAAGTTCAATATAACTATGTTCGAAATAACTACGGTCGATTCACATAAGTTCATAATACCTAACGGTCGATTGGGCTACACATTATAATAACTAAGTTCAATATAACTATGTTCGAAATAACTAACGGTCATAATACCTACAGTTTAAAATACCTAATGGTCGAAATACCTAATGGACGAAACACCTACGGTTAATTTAACTACAATTAATTCAACTACGGTTTTTCACCTGCGGTTTAAAAAAAACAATTTTATAAAATCCCTAACCAAGTAAAATGGGTAGAATTCGCTTCTAGCACTCGCCGGCCGCTACCGCGGCACCGCTCGCTTCGCTCCTCGGCTCGTGCGTTGTGGTCGCAGTTCTAACATAAACCTAACCTATACATGTCGGTTCTGGGTAGGGAGTTTTCCGGGTGGGTCTTTATATGCTGCCTTTATCACGCAACTAGAGACGAATTTTACCTATTTGACTTGATTAGGGAAGCATATAAAGACCCATCCGGAACACCCCCTACCCAGAACCGACATGGATAGGTTAGGTTTATGTTAGAACTGCGACCACAACGCACGAGCCGAGCGAGCGAAGCGAGCGGTGCCGCGGCAGCGGCCAGCGAGTGCTAGAAGCGAATTCTACCCATTTTACTTGGTTAGGGATTTTATAAAATTGATTTTTTTAAACCGCAGGTGAAAAACCGTAGTTGAATTAATTGTAGTTAAATTAACCGTAGGTGTATTTTTAACCGACTTCAAAAAAGGAGGAGGTTCTCAATTCGTCGCGTATATATTTTTTTTTTTTTTTATGTATGTTCGCCGATTACTCGAAAACGCCTGGACCGATTTGGAAAAATCTTTTTTTGTATGAAAGGGGATAACTCAGAGGTGGTCCCATAAAAATTGAATGAAGATCTGATGAGGATCTTCGGAGTGATGAACAGAATTGCACCTCGAGAGTGCAGCAAATTGCTCAGTTTTCGTTTTCCACCAGGAGAATTGGGCAATAAACTAATAGTTACCTATAAATGGAATATCTGAAACCACCTTCTCATCAGAAAACTCTTCAATCGGTTACGATTACAGGTTACAATTTGAAGAATTTAGTCGAATTTAGTCGCCGGACTGGGTTTGTATGAATGTTGACAGAAAACCCTATCTTCAATGAAGATCTGATGAGGGTCTTCGGAGGGATGAACAGGATTGCACCTCGAGAGTGCAGCAAATTGCTCTATTTTCGATTTCCACCAGTAGAATTGGCCCATAAACTAATAGTTACCGATAAATGGAATATCTAAACCCACCTTCTCATCAGACAACTCTTCAATCGGTTACGATCACAGGTTACAATTTGAAGAATTTAGTCGAATTTAGTCGCCGGACTGGGCTTGTATGAATGTTGATAGAGAACCCTATCCTAAATGAAGATATGATGAGGATCTTTGGAGTGATGAACAGATCTGCACAGCGAGGTTCAGCAAATTGCTCAATTTTCCATTACCACTAGTAGAATTGGCCCATGCACTAATATTTACCTATCGACGAATGGAGCATCTGAACCTTCTCATCACCAAACCCTTCAATGAGTTACGATTAGGTACAGGTTGCAATTTTAAGAAATAGTCGCTTTCGCCTCATGAAGTAGAATTTTCAGTATCAGCGGCACTAAAAATGGTTAAATAAAAAAATAAATTAAAATTAAAAAAACCGACTTCAAAAAACCTGAAAACAAAAACTAAAAAAAACTTGAAAAAAAATCCTGGTAACAAAAACTAAAAAAAACCTGAAAAAGAAACCTGAAAACAAAAACTAGAAAAAGACTGAAAAAAAAAAAAAACTAAAAAGTGAAAAATAATCCAATTCGGGTCACTAAAACAGCAGATAACATAAACATACTTGGAAGTCGGACTGGGTGACACCATGTTTCCTATAATACCCCTCAACATTCAATCTTACCCAGTCCGACTTCCAAGTATGTTTATGTTATCTGCTGTTTTAGTGACCCGAAATGGATTATTTTTCACTTTTTAGTTTTTTTTTTTTCAGTCTTTTTCTAGTTTTTGTTTTCAGGTTTCTTTTTCAGGTTTTTTTTAGTTTTTGTTACCAGGATTTTTTTCAAGTTTTTTTTAGTTTTTGTTTTCAGGTTTTTTGAAGTCGGTTTTTTTAATTTTAATTTATTTTTTTATATAAAATTGTTTTTTTTTAACCGCAGGTGAAAACCCGTAGTTGAATTAATTGTGGTTAAATTAACCGTAGGTGTTTCGTCCATTAGGTATTTCGAAAATATGCCAAACAACCATTAGGTATTTTAAACAGTAGGTATTATGACCGTAGTTATTTCGAACATAGTTATAATGAACGTAGGTAAATTAACCGTAGGTATTTCGTCCATTAGGTATTTCGTTCATTAGTTATTTCAAAAATATGTGAAACAACCATTAGGTATTTTGAACAGTAGGCATTATGACCGTAGTTATTTCGAACATAGTTATATTGAACTTAGTTATTTTGATATGTAACCTTCTGAACACATTCGTGAAGATTGTGTTAAAATCTGGTTCCTAGTTCCCGAAATCAGAGTGCACAAAACAAAGGTAAACAACAAAATTTAAAAAAATCTGCAGAAATGGTATTTCCCCGAAAACGAAGAGATGGCGCTAGTTACTTAAAATAAACCGTGCGAAAGGTGCGCTGATTTAATTCGGAGAGCGAGCTTCACAATAGCACGATTGATGAAAACAACAAGATAGTCATTGACGATTCGTTGAGAAGCCTACCTGATGATTCAATATGTAACTATTCGCGCATAATTAGCCTCGAAATGCAAGTTGAAGAGCTTAGTCAAACCTTAAATGTAGCAAATGAAGAAATAGATAACTTGTCCATAGAGAATAGAACACTTAAGAAAGACTTGGATAAATGTAATCTGATCATAAGATCACTTAAGACGTTGCAATCACCGACTCCTGAAAAATCTCGTAATCAGTCACCCAAAATTACGCAGGTTCATAAGAAAAAGATTACTTTTGCCCCCATAACGCGTGACGTAGCTGTACAAGCAGAAATTTTAGACACTAAGAAAAGAAAAAGTAAAGAAAACAGAACTTGTAAACTAATCATTAAAAGCAAAGAAAAGCATAAGCAGCGGAACCTATGTAGAAAAATTTCAATACAAAACAAAAAATAATGTCCTTAAATAATAGCCTACTAATTCTCGACATGGAAAAAAATCAGCTATTGCATAAAATAGAAGAATTAAAATATGAAATGAAGCTACAGAGCGAGCGCATCACGCAAACTGAGAAAATAGGAAAAGAAGAAAAACTACAAAACAGCATAAAGCAAAAAGATGAATCCAAAGCTAGAAATCACAATGAGCAAGAAAGGGAAAAAGAAAAGTCTAAACAGGAAATAACAAAGGAGAACGAAAACAAAAAATCTGAAGATAGGAAAAGAAAAGTGATTATTTTTTCTGATAGTACTGGCCGAGGGGTGGGACACAGAGTGTTGCAGCATACTGGGTCTATAGACATTGTAAATTATTGTAAGCCAGGAGCAACAAGCGATCAAATACTCAAGAATTTTTATGAAAACACCGAACACCTTGACATAAACGATCTAGTTTTTATTCTGATAGGAAACTATAATGCACAAACTGACAAGTCATCCACACCATACGTAGAGATAATAAAAGATATACTAAGTAACAATAATCGAAAATTTAATATTGTATTAGGATGCATGATGTATAATGGTTTTGATAATGCAAAAATCTATAAGATAAATGAAGACTTAGCCCACTTGGCAACAACTAACGAAAATGTTAAATATTTAGATATAAACTCGGTGCAGAAATCATATGTGAAACTATTTAAAATTGATGAGGTTGTAAGAATTAGTACTAGTATTAGCTTTAGGGGATCAGCATGTCTGACATTTATAAAACCAGATGTTCATAATATAAATTTTCAGAAGAGCAAGCAAATGATAGTAAATGGTTAGAGATTGTACATGCAAATATTCAAAGTATAGGTAATAAAAGTCTTCAAATTGAACTGTTGTCTGAAAACACAAATTGTGACATTATTTGCTTATCTGAAACCTGGGCTAGTGACCTTAAATTAGAAACGATGTATCTTGAAGGTTACGTAATAGGTTCCTACTACAACAGAAAAATCTTTGAACATGGTGGTACTGCAATTTTTATAAAAAATGACATAGATTTCAAGGTGAGACATGATATTGTAAACTTAAGTTATGAAATGCACTGTGAACTTGCGGCTATAGAAATAAAATGTAGTAAATTGATAGTAATTTGTGCGTATAACCCTGACCACGTCTATAAAATTTTTGAAGATATATTTACCAAATTATTGGAAAAACTTTCAAGGGAAGGAAAGAATTTTGTAATAGCTGGTGATTTTAACCTAAACATTATTAAACCAAAACTTGATAGTAAGACAAAACTATTTTTGAGGTTATTAGATCAATTTAAGTGTAGGCTCATTTTAAAAGAGCCTACCCGAAGTCAAAAAAAATCTGCTACATGCATAGATAACTTTATAGTAAATATTGATGACAATTATAAATTACATAAGGGTCAAGTACTTTCATCTAAACTATCTGATCATAATACTATTCTGTTAAAATATAAAGTTAATAGCAATAAAATAAGAAAACATGTGGATACTTTTAGAACAATGCGAATAATGTCTCAACTAAATAAGGATTTTTTTCATTACGTATACAATAGGGAATTTGAAAATCTAGTAAATATTATCAATGTAACAGAAAGTGCAAATGAAAAAATGAATATCTTAATGGATTGTTTTAACTATTGCTTTACGAGTGCTTTTCCTTTGAAAACAATAAAAATAAATAAAAAGAAACAGTACATTTTAAATACTAAAGGAATAAAAACATCGGAATCTAATTTACAGAAGTTAGAAATTTTACAAAATGTTTGTCCGACCGAGGAAAGGAAGAAGAAAATTAGAATCTATAAGAAAATATTTAAAAAGTTTTAGAAACGTCTAAAAAGTTAAATAATGCCATGCGTATTAAGAAATCTACAAATAAAATAAAAATGACATGGAAAATAGTTAAAGAACAAAGTAATAAAAATTCAGCACAACATACCAAGGTCAGTAAAATTCGCAATTTAAACGGAGACCTGGTCACCGCGGACAAAGATATTGCTAACGTTTTAAACATATACTTTAATAATATAGCACATAGTTTGACTAAGACATTGAAAATTGAAGTTTCCAAATCAAATGAATATCTTGGAAAGTTATCTTCACCATCGTCAAAAATATTTTTTTCACCTATTACAGCGAATGAATTTAGAAAAATAATTAGCCAGATTAAAAATAAATCGTCAAAAGACATATATGACGTTGACTCTAAGATTGTTAAGAAACTTATATTTAATAACTTGAATATGTTAAATATTACACTTTTAGTCATTAATGAGTGTATTTTACAGGGAGTGTTCCCGGCTTGTTTGAAACTAGGTAAAATTGTCCCTTTATTTAAAAAAGGAGATCATGAAGACATGGGAACCTATAGGCCTATTTGTATTTTGCCCGTTTTTTAAAAATTTTTAGAGATAGCGCTTAAATCGAGAATGTTGGAATATTTTGAAGGGAACAATCTGTTTACGGAAAGTCAGTTTGGGTTTAGAAAAAAGATGTCTACTGAAATGGCAATTAGGAAGACAATCTATTATGTGCTTGATGCCCTGGACAAGGCACAGAAGGTAAGAAGTATCTTTTGTGATTTGTCTAACATTTGACTGTCTACGACATGACATACTCATTAGTAAGTTAGGGTTTTATGGTTTTGATGGTAAAGAATTGAGAATCATAGAATATTATTTAAAAGATAGGGTACAAGTTGTTAATGTTAACCAAACATTTTCAGACAAAGCCACTAGTACAATAGGGGTTCCCCAGGGTTCAATACTGGGACCCCTTCTCTTTTTAATATATATTAACGACCTTGTGAGTTGCATACCAGATTGGGCAACAGTCACATTATTTGCGGACGACACACATATAGGAATTACAGATAAGAAATTAGAAGCCATAGACAATAAAACCCTATTTATAAAAGATATACTAACAGACTGGTTCGCGACTAATGGTATAATACTAAATTCAGAGAAAACAAATATTTTAAGTTATAGTTGCAAAAAAACTAAAGCAAGTAATGTGAATAGCAGTGTAGAATTGTGTTCCGAAGTAAAATTCTTGGGATGTATGTTGGATTCAACTCTCACGTACGAAAGCCACGTAGATAAAGTCTGCAGCAAACTAGCGAGTGCTAATTATGCGCTTTTTAGGTTACGAAGCATAATTGACAAGCAGACATTGATATCTGTCTATTATGCCTACTGTCACTCTATCATAAACTATGCTTTAACTATATGGGGAAACTCAACTCACATAAAAAGGGTTCTCATTTGTCAGAAAAGATCGATTAGGATAATATATAACTTACGTAGACTGACCTCCGCTAGAGCATATTTTAAAAAGGCAGAAATAATGACTGTTATCTCTTTGTTCATATATAAGGCTCTTTTAGAAGTTCACAACAAAAGAATATTAAACGAAATACCTAGGAGGATGGATATACACAATATTAACACTAGACATAAACACAAATTAATGACACCGAAAACTAGATTAGTTAAAACAAAGAAACTAGGCATAAGCCTTAAAATAGATCTTTATAACAATCTTCCCTACCTCGTGAGGCAACTTCCGTACATTGAATTTAAAAACAAGATGCATAATTTTTTTAAACTTAACCCCTTCTATAATATTTCTGAGTATATGGCGTATTCATTTTTTGATTTGCATGATTCGTGATAAGTTGCTACTGTTCAGAGATAATGTTTTATAATGTTTTAAAATAGCATTTACCTAATAATTAACACTACTGTTACTCTAATACTTACCTGTTTATGTGTTTGAATTATCTATGTAATTGACTTGCCAATATTGCGAAATGTGATGACATGGTGAATAAATGATTTATGATTTATGATTTTAAAAAAAATATCTTATTAAATTAATTACTTTATTTTTTAGTTAAAAAATGTGTTCATTGCTATGTATTCTTAAAATAGATAAGTGTACAAAATTTTTAAGCAGAACAAAAAGAATAATAAATTAATTTGTGACTTTATAAATTTAAGAAAACCTGAATCGCGCTATCAAGATTTTTTTCTACCGGAGCTATATAAGGTTAGCGAACTCTAATTATCTGAGATCATTATGGACGTAGAACGCTTACTTCCAAAACTTCGAATTTATTATATGTATAGATTTGCATTGAATAAGCTCCGAAACTACTGGACGGATTTTAATCAAACTTTGTAACAGGATACGTTGATTCATTAGGAGTAATAACCTCATTTTATATCCCAATATTTCCACGGGATCGGGACTTACGCGGGTGAAACCGTGGGGCGCGGTTTTTGGATTTTTTAAGTAGTTTATCGCCCCTCCCTGTTGTATAAACGTTTGATCTAGTAAACTGGTATAAGGTCTCAGGTGCAACATCTACTTGTTGTCTTACATTTAACACAAGACTTACCATCAATATCTCCACGAGGTGAAGAATGTCTTTGACTGTCCATGGCTTGACTTCCTAAAATAATACAAAAAATAACAACGAGTCAAAGGTTAAAATAATATTATTTTTTTGACATCTCAAAATCGTCCCATCGTGTTAGGAGAGGCTGAGGAGTCTCACAGATAAGCGACGTATCTGTGAGACTCCTCAGCCTCTCCTGATCGTTTACGGTCGTGCGGGTTAAGTGACGCCTGACGCGGACATTACTTCGGTGGGTGGGAGTAGTGTGGCAAGAATGTGTTTTCGTGAGCCCCTCCGTGCTTCGGAAGGCACGTCAAGCCATTGGTCCCGGTTGCTACCTCTAGAAGCAGTCGTTAGGTCAAGTTAGAGGCCTTAAGGCGATCTAAAAACTCTAACAATAGGTGAGCCACACCACTATACAAGAAGTCAAAGTCAAAGTCAAATTTCTTTATTTCTTTCGATGCTTATGTATTATACATTGATCACTTGGAATCGTCTTAAAAACTAAGTTAGGATGTGTGCCTTCGGAACGCGCCCACCAATGAGAAGAAGGCACAAGAAACTCATGGGGTTATTTTTTATGTGATCACGCTCACAAAGGTCAATATTACAAATATTTGAAGGTATTATTTGAAATGGAGCAATTAAAGTCACATCCATGGATTCTTATCATTAAGGTACGAAGAGGTATCATAGTATGCCTTACCGCACAATTTATGCTTTATAAAAGTTTTGAATTTGTTAATGGACATGTCTTTAGGTAAATTATTATAATAGAGCACACGTGTACTATTAAACGACCTGCTTATTTTCCGGAGCCTACTACCGGGCAAGGTCAGCTCATCCCTATTTCTTAAGTTGAAATTATGAATATCGCTATTTTTGCGAAAAAGAAGAAGAAGAAGGATGAGTTTATGGGTGACTGCATTATTTAATAGAGAATTAGAACACAAGGTAACATTAGTCAACGAGACAAGCTTGGTCTAAGTGTTGACAACGACCAATGTGTAACCAACCAACCAACCAACCTGTGACCAATCTGTCTGTCTGTCTGTATTGGTATACATATTTGTTATTTCTGTTGTGTTTTGCTATTGTGATTTTTAGAAATTGGATGTCTAAAAGTATAAACAACTTAATGCTTGTGTTATGGGTGCCAGATAACGGATAAACTACTTATATACTTTTTTTTTTGTAATTATACTAGTAGTTCGCCCCGAACTGAGACCTCACGAGTTTTTTTCAGCGTTTATTATATTTCAGCGTAAAGTACTAAAATGTATAATATAACGACGAAAGACTCCAAATACGACAGGTCTATCTTATTTGAATGATAGGTGCCTAGTATCGCTATTATCTGACATTGGATGATTTAGAGAATCCAAACACGATAGGCATAACTTGTTGTTGTTGTTAACTTGTTGTTGTTAAGTTCTAATTAGCATAGGTCAATCATCACACCCTGGACATCCGTTGACTCTTTATTTTTACTCAAGACATTTTTAATGTGTCCAACATAATATCCAGAAGATAGTAATTCCTTTCCTTCCTTCCTTATGTATCTACTTATCATAATGTTACGTAAGAGGAAACGAGAAGACAAGGTCGAGAACGAGAATATATTAGAGAAGTTTGAGAAAAATATGTCCTGTAATAAGTCCCTAAACTAAAATATAACAAGTCAATAAAAATTATAAAAAAATTAGTCACAAATTTTATAATTATCAGAGTCTCTAGATCGGCTAGAACCGAACATTCCTACTATTTAATACTATCCATCACTATTATTGTAAAACAGCCCATGATTATGAAATAAATAATTATAGGAAATGAAGCAAAGAGAGTTCGGACGATTTGGGGCAAAGTAATAAATTTCTATAAAATTTAAATAAATTTGGATTAAGAATATTGTAAATAGTAAGCGTGTTACATTGTGAATTTGTGATGCTACACCTTCGTTATTTTTCTTTTGCAATCACAATGTAACACGCTTACTATTTAAGTACAATATTCTCCAAAAGAGAATGGGCATAGTGGCCCACCTATTGTATAGAGTCGAGTTATATGTCATTTGAAAGGTCATGACAGTAGCTTTATTTTATTGTATGACACCAACCCTGTATCTCGAATAGGGACGGATCTAGGACGTTTTTAGTTTTTGAAAAATATCTTTCTGTTTAGGTCGAGATGTACGTCATTTGAAAGCTCTTGACAGCGGCATTATTTTATTGTATTACACTGGTCCTGAAATATGAACAGGGACTGATATAAAACGTTTTTAATACTTAAAAACATTAAAAAGTTGAGATCGAGATGTATGTCATTTAAAAAATACTGTTAGTAGCTTAATTGTATTGTGACGGACTAACTCTGAAATCCAAACAGGAACAGATCTAGGATGTTTTTAGTAAAAAAAATATTGTTGTCGAGATGTTTATCATAGTTTGAAAGGTCGTAACAGTAGCTTTATTGTGTGACTCTTCTGGAAATACGAACAGGAACGGATTAAGGACGTTTATAGTTAAAGAACAGGTTGATGTTGCTATGTACGTTATCTGAAAGGCTGAGATGTATTTTATTTGACGCAGCAAGCCTTTTCGGGGGGTAAACAATTATTTTGATGCTCGGATCCTTGCCGTGAGCATAAATCAAGACGCTAGAACAAGCTTTTTTGACGTGATAAATCTTTTAAATCGGTCAGAAGAGTAGGGGTTTAATTACCTGTAAAGATTAAATGCAATGAACGTTGTAACGTCATAAACGTGTTATAGCGTGTAAAGGGTGCATAGAAAGAAGACAGAGCTAATCTAACCTTCTAACAATGACTTTGAATAAGATATATCTGTTAAGAATCGTGTTAATTTGACGTAAAATAAAACGTTTTATGAATTACACTGAGGCTGCGTCCTCGACAGAGTCTACCCATTTTTTCCTTGATTTCTTTCTGGCGACTGGTCTTGGACGTTGTCATCATCATCATCCGAGCGATGTTCCCGGTTGCATCCCTCTCGGAAGCCCGGGGTCCGCTTTCCTAGCCTCCACTTCGCACTATCTTCGGCATCCCGGTTAGTCAGGCCATTTGCACGCATATCACCCTTTACGACGTCAAGCCAGCACTTCTTGCGTCTATCCAGTCTGCCACGACCTGGCGGAGGCGCCATGGCAAGACATTTGTTTCCCACGTAACTAGCAAGTTTCCGCAAGACGTGACCATATCAACGTAGGCGACATTCTTGCAATTTATCTGCAATGTCACGGACATGAAGGCTGCCCCGGATGCGAGAGTTTTGCGTCACTCCAGACATCCAGCGCAACATCTTCGTCTCCATGACACGCAGTTCCTGCTTATGTCCCTCAAGCACCGGCCACGCCTCTCTACCATACTATAGAACAGATCTAATGATGGTTTTGTAGGCCTGTCCCTTTAGTTTAACCGGCATTTTGGGGTCGCAAATGACACCAGTCACCTCACGCCACTTGGCTCAAGCTGCTGAAATGCGTGACTTGACGTCGCAATCCGTCGTGTCGCCGGACGCGTGAAGCACAGCTCAGATCCCAGGTACTTTAACTGGTCTGTCCGCTCAACCATATGACCGTCTACGCAGACAGGTGTGGGATCTGTGGTATTGCAAGCCAAGTACTCTGTCTTCGCCACATTTATTGCATGCCGCCGTTCTCAAGTGACTTCTTTCACGTGTTTACACGTTGGACCAGTCGCCCCTTATCCGAGTCCGCCACCGCAATATCATCAGCGTACATGGGCAGCCACGGAGGATGCTCGCGTGCATCTCTGATGGCTACAGACAGTGCATCCAATATTACGCTAAACAAGAACGGGCTTAGGACGAAACCCTGGTGGACTCTAACGGTAACACTTTTTTTACTTTACTTTTAAAATGTCTTTATTTAATTAATGATAGTTACAGAGTTTATACATAACCTATGCTATATTATGTAAGAACTAACTTATTTGAGTACATGTTATTTTGTACAGACTGGAGCGCCTTTATAAAATATTATTGGTGAGGGTAGACAACGGATGAATTTTATTATTATAAGAAACGAACAGAGCAACAATCATCTAAGTTAATAAGTATTATGTAAGCTTAGTTAGCGTTACATTTGCAACAAGTGACCTACTTATAACTACGTTTATGTGTACCTTATGGTACATTGAGAACGATCATAGATATTGGTCCAAAGTACAAGAAGATAATCCACTTATACCTACTTCAGAACACGACTGCAATATCTCCAGGTATATTCAACTATTAGTTGATTGCATAATTTTAATTACCTACCTATCCTAAAAAGACCGGAATTAGACAAAAACAGTAAGAACCGAACTATTTGCAAGGCAAACAATTTATAACAACAAGTAGGCAGGTATACGTGCTCAGCTGTTTTGTAATGTACCTACTTACGTACTATATCTAAGTTTATTAAACTTTGTAAGTTAACGATGCGTACCTACGCGTCTTTGTACAACAAAAACCACGCACAATTTGTCAAAGATATACATGGCTAACAAATATAATACATAGTATTAAATAAAAATCTGGTGATCCAGTGCCTATACTTATGTTTGACATCTTAGTGGATTTGTACGTACCTGACAAATACCACGACTATTATTAAATATGGATTATGTCATCACAAGTAGCACGCAAATAATTACTGACTAATTATTAGTCACCAAAATGAGTAAAGTACTTAATAATATCTATTTTCTACCGAATAGGGGGTAATCTTAACTAGGGAATAGGCAAGCGGCCGGCGAAGCCGAACTTGACCGATCATGCATTCGTGTGCCGACGTCATTCGCAACTAAGAAAATAGTGATGGGGCAATCGATATCGATTACTCATGTTGTATGAATTTAGAAACCGGGTTGAGCAAAGTTGTGAGATTAAAGGGTTTTTATGGTTTTTATTTTTAATATCATTGTAAAATTGACGTGAAATTTTTAAAATAAATGTTTTCATTAGGGGGTAATTCAAACGTTCATGGAGTCTGACTAAGTTTGTTCGAAACGGGGTATTATAACAGATTTTTAAAGCTTTGTTTTGGACAATTTGCAGCAGCTTATAGTTGCTGTCACAAGTGCTATTCCAAACAGGTGCAGCATATGTAATGCATGGTCTCACTAAAGACGAATACATTTTTAGTTTTGTTTTCGGACTTAGATTAGCTCGTCTATTTAAGATTGGTGAAAGGGCGTTTATAGCCTTAATACCTTTCGATTGTAAGGATGTTGTGTTGATAGTCCAGTTTAATTTGCTATCAAATAAAATACCAAGGTATTTGACAGATTTGCTCCAGGGGATAGGATGATCATTAGTTTTCAACTGGCGCCTAGGTAAAGACCGTTTTCTAGTAAACAGAATAGCTTCAGTTTTAAGAGTGTTTAGCTTTAGTTTCCATCTGGTAAAATATTCTATTAAGAGTTCCAAGGACCATTGCAACCGAGATATAATTATGTCGATATCATCAGAAGATGTAAAGCTAGCCGTATCATCAGCAAAACAGGCTAGTGAGGTATGCGGTGTCGCTATGCTAATCGTTGGGGCGGAAAAATGAGAAGCGAGACGATTAGAATAGTACATAATATTTATTAAGAAACTAAGTTACAAGACTTATTTTAAGATTATTAAGGATTAAGCTACAAGTTAATATTTAAGTTAGGTTAAGTTAGAATTAAGTTAGGTTAAGTTTGAATTAAGTTTTTTAGACGTGGAATATAAGTATTTGAGTTTAGTGTTTAACGTTGAGGCTAGAATAAGGACATGGGACTTTTTCCTTTAGAGGGTCGGTTTCAGCGGGGTTAGAACCGAGCTAGTGTAGGACACAAAGCTCTCTATCTCCCTATCTCTCTCTCTCCCTCTCTCTCTCTCTCTGCGAGTTACCGGTTGTTGGGTTTCATAAAGAAGACTTAGCTCAAGGGAACAGGTCGTGTAGCGTCCGGGACAAGGTGTGGCATCTCTTCCTCAAAGTGCGTCAAGACGCCGGTCTACGCCAAGCGGTCCCAGACCGGAATCGGCTCCTCGGTGTCATGACGGACCGGTGTCTTCGGGTGTAGCCCCGGAAGCTTCTCCAAGGAGTAGGGGCGCTGTAAACCCGACGATAATTCCCTGATAATAGGGAATCAATTAAAGCACTATTTAGATGAGATCGGCTCACGATTAGGTTAGAATTAATAATTTCCAAACTTTCTATGTCGCAAAAGCTCTCCGCCATTCGCAAGGAAAAATGAGAAGGGCAAAACCGGGTGGAACTACATGTATGTCGCCTCGGAAGTACGTCATTTGACAGATGAGCCACAGATAAAATATAATGTTAAGTTCTAGTTTTTATTTATTGATTTATTGTTTTTATTAATGGTTTAAATGTATTAAGTTAGATTTAGTTAGTTAAAACAATTACTAAATTGTTTTAATGAAGAAATTAAATTGATTTTGTGGTCGTAATTAGCTCCATCTGGCGGTGGGAGGCAAATACGGAAATTAGTTTTATATCGATTGACGTAATAGATTTGTTCTAGAATGTACCCTAACTTTTTGCTACTTTAGTTCAACGGAATGATTTGTTAATAACGATGTTCATTAATTAAAGGTTTGATAGTTTAATAGTGTTTGATTAATCAATAACCCCGTTTCCTATGGAATTTAGTCTGTAAAACTGACCGAGATAAATAAATATTATGTGTTAGCGCGACATCTATCAAGGCAGAACGGCGTTATTTCGGAAAGGGTCGAAAGGACGTGCCGACCTGGGCGACCGAAGTAGTTAGACTCTTAGATGAGAGAGGTCGCTAGTAGTTTTGAAATGACCTAATTTTGTGTAAAATTAAAGCTTTATTAGTATACAAGTTCATTAAAAAGAATATTAATTATTTATTTTGATTTTAAAAGAAAGGAGCTGTTGCGACGATGGCACATCGTGACATTACCGCCCGGTCCGGGTAAAAGTTTTTTTTCCTGTGAGAAAAAACTTTTGGGGCCAGAATAAACAACTCACACATACAGCCTTCACCAAGCATACACTATCAGTCTTGTCATCCATTTCTTTCGTTCAAAAATCAATCATACTCTCGCATACATTCTTCTTCTGTGGTTGTCATTGTCAAAATTTTTATTTTGACAGCGCCGTGACATACTGAAGGTCAACTACCTGTCAGATGGGTTGTTGACCAAAGTTGTTTTTCTAGGTTTTTGTTTATCAAGTTTTAAGGGGCAATGTACGAGTGTTAATTATGAGTTTATTACTAATGATACCATTAAGTAAGGACTATGGGCAATATCGATAAGTATCCGCTATGATCTCGACGTAGTAACAAAACAGTTAAGCAGTGCTTTGCGACTAATAGGCCGACCCACGAACATTATTATTGTCCACTAATAGTCCAAGTGAACAAAAACACCTAAGAAAGTGTCCTGTTCATTAAGAAGTACCTACTGTACGTAAGTACTACGAGTACCTTTTGTAGGTTATTAGCAACAGAGGTTTAAGAGAGGCTCCGTTGCTAAATCTTTAGTCTGCCTACCAGGTTTTAGAGGAAATAACTAAGCTTTCAAGGGACGCTTAGCTATTTAAATAAGTACAGTTCATTAGTAACAAATCATGTTTAGAAGTTTAAGGTTTAATAACACACATTCTAGGGGAGGCCCTAGGATGTAGTTATTGTTAAGTAAGTATTCAAGAGAATGTCTAGTTTTAGGTTCTTTTAGTTTTAGTTTATAGTATTTAAGTTTTTAGTTCGAGCCCACGCATGGAGTAGGTTTAAGTATATTGAGTTATAGTTAGTATCTAGGTAGAATTATTTTAACTTTAAGCCTACATAGTTTGTAGTTTTAGGTACCTATTATAAGTTTTAGTTTTAGTTTACATACCTAGTTACAGCAGTTCATGGTCCAGCCCTGCGCTTTGTAAGTCTGGTAAGTATTAATAAGATAAGACAAGGTATTGAGATTTAGATTTTATTAGTGGGATACTGAGAGTTATCAAGGGGCGGTAGGGAAGGGGGGTTGAGGGTAGGTTAAGGTTATTACAGCTAAGTTTTAGTCTAAGTAACATCTTATGTCTATGTTAGTTACAGGCTAAGGAAAGAATAAGCCAACACCAAGGACGCTCGACCTACAACAATAACGCAGAAACCCGCAGAGAGGCAAATGAGAGAAAATATAAAAGGGTGCCAATAAGGGGAGCTAGAGAGGGTCCCACACTAGCCAAAAACCACGTTAAGGGGCGCCAATATGTCGCTATGCTAATCGTTGGGGCGGAAAAATGAGAAGCGAGACGATTAGAATAGTACATAATATTTATTAAGAAACTAAGTTACAAGACTTATTTTAAGATTATTAAGGAGTAAGCTACAAGTTAATATTTAAGTTAGGTTAAGTTAGAATTAAGTTAGGTTAAGTTTGAATTAAGTTTTTTAGACGTGGAATATAAGTATTTGAGTTTAGTGTTTAACGTTGAGGCTAGAATAAGGACATGGGACTTTTTCCTTTAGAGGGTCGGTTTCAGCGGGGTTAGAACCGAGCTAGTGTAGGACACAAAGCTCTCTATCTCCCTATCTCTCTCTCTCCCTCTCTCTCTCTCTCTGCGAGTTACCGGTTGTTGGGTTTCATAAAGAAGACTTAGCTCAAGGGAACAGGTCGTGTAGCGTCCGGGACAAGGTGTGGCATCTCTTCCTCAAAGTGCGTCAAGACGCCGGTCTACGCCAAGCGGTCCCAGACCGGAATCGGCTCCTCGGTGTCATGACGGACCGGTGTCTTCGGGTGTAGCCCCGGAAGCTTCTCCAAGGAGTAGGGGCGCTGTAAACCCGACGATAATTCCCTGATAATAGGGAATCAATTAAAGCACTATTTAGATGAGATCGGCTCACGATTAGGTTAGAATTAATAATTTCCAAACTTTCTATGTCGCAAAAGCTCTCCGCCATTCGCAAGGAAAAATGAGAAGGGCAAAACCGGGTGGAACTACATGTATGTCGCCTCGGAAGTACGTCATTTGACAGATGAGCCACAGATAAAATATAATGTTAAGTTCTAGTTTTTATTTATTGATTTATTGTTTTTATTAATGGTTTAAATGTATTAAGTTAGATTTAGTTAGTTAAAACAATTACTAAATTGTTTTAATGAAGAAATTAAATTGATTTTGTGGTCGTAATTAGCTCCATCTGGCGGTGGGAGGCAAATACGGAAATTAGTTTTATATCGATTGACGTAATAGATTTGTTCTAGAATGTACCCTAACTTTTTGCTACTTTAGTTCAACGGAATGATTTGTTAATAACGATGTTCATTAATTAAAGGTTTGATAGTTTAATAGTGTTTGATTAATCAATAACCCCGTTTCCTATGGAATTTAGTCTGTAAAACTGACCGAGATAAATAAATATTATGTGTTAGCGCGACATCTATCAAGGCAGAACGGCGTTATTTCGGAAAGGGTCGAAAGGACGTGCCGACCTGGGCGACCGAAGTAGTTAGACTCTTAGATGAGAGAGGTCGCTAGTAGTTTTGAAATGACCTAATTTTGTGTAAAATTAAAGCTTTATTAGTATACAAGTTCATTAAAAAGAATATTAATTATTTATTTTGATTTTAAAAGAAAGGAGCTGTTGCGACGATGGCACATCGTGACATTGGTTGCTTAGGGATATCGTTAAGGTACACTAAAAATAGATAAGGGCCAAGTATTGAACCTTGTGGCACACCCGCATGCACATATCTAATAGAAGATGAAGTACTACCAATATGAACACAGAATTTTCTCATTAGCAAGTAAGATTCAATAAGTTTAACTAGAGCTAAAGGTACATCGTGATTAATAAGTTTGTGGAGCAAGCCGGCGTGCCACACGGTATCAAATGCTTTTTCAATATCCAAAAGGATCATACCCGTAGATTTATTCGTAATTAGGTGATGTGCGATATGTTCCGCTAATCGGACCATTTGATAGGTAGTAGAATGGGATTTACGGAAACCAAATTGTTCTGGTAATAACTTGTCTTCTATAAAGTTGGAAAGTCTGCTGGAAATAATGCGCTCAAAGACCTTACCCAGACAGGGCAGTAAGCTAATGGGTCTGTAGCTGGAGGGAATTTTTGGATCTTTGCCTGGTTTCTTGACTGCTATGACCTTTGCAACTTTCCATTTATTAGGGTAATAGGATAGTCTCAGACAATCGTTGAAAATTTTAGTCAGTAGAATAATAGATTTGAACGAGATATTTTTGATTACGATATTACTTAAATTGTCAATTCCGGGGGCTTTACGATTTTTTAATTTTTTGATAGTTTTAAGAACTTCATTAGGTGTGACAAGATCACTCACGAAGGTGTTACTATAGGATCCTAATGTTTGTAAGGATTTTTTAACGGCTAGTTCAATGCTTGGATCACTGACCCAATTTGAGGTTAGGGACATATTTTCAGCGAAGGCACTTGCTAATAATTCACATTGTTCATCAACAGCGGAAGTTACAGAACCGTTATTATCTTGAAGAGGTGCAATACGTATAGCTTTTTTCGTTACTGACCTAACCACCTTCCATAAATCTTGGCTAGGATTATCAACTTTAGCAAGTTTAGCGTTCCAAGAGCTACTGTTAAATAAGTTAATGACATATTTGACCTGTGCCTGAATATAATTAACATAAGAAAAAAGAGCTCTTCTAGTATTTAGGTCTTGTTCTGAGTGGGCTGCTCTACGAAGTTTATTTTTGTATTTTATAAGATTTTTAATTCGCTTGGGTAGTTTATTAGACGACGGAGTAACGAGACATTTGGGTATGTAAGACTCGCGCGCAGATATTAATATGTTTGTTAGATATTCAATGGAATGATCAATATCTTCTGGGGTATTATGAGTACTAGCGGAAAGGAATATATTATTATCTAAGTGATTCCTGAAACCAACCCAATCGGCTTTATTGTAGTTATAGCGATAGTGAGAAATACGGTCAAAAATACCATCTATCATGAAGATGACAGGCAAATGGTTAGAGGAAAGTGCATCAAGAACTTTCAAATCAGATGTAGGTTTGTAATTTTTGCAAATTAATATATCGGGATTTGATGGTGTATGAGTACCTTTGTAGTGTACTAAGGTATTTTGAATAGGGCCAAGAACGTCGTAATCATTGGCAATCATATGCTCGTGTAATGTAATGCCTCTGGAGTTTGTAGTGGTACTATTCCAGTAGAAATGTTTAGAGTTAAGATCACCCATTAGGAGGACATGACAACAAACACTAAGAATGATGTCAAGATCCGACTTGTGAAGAGCCTGATTAGGGGAATTATAAGCCGATATAATAGCAATAGACTTACCAGACAAGTTAATACGTACACCTACACATTCTAACGCGGTAGTGGATGGTAGAACAAGTAATGTATGCGGAATATTCTCTTTGATTAAGATGGCGACCCCTTGGCCGCAGCCCCCACTATTTTTGTCGCACCGATAGCAGATATATCCTGGGGAGTCTAGATTTACATCCGCTCCAAGACGAGTTTCGGATATTGATGCAATATCAATCCTCCGATCATTCATAAGATCAAGAAGTTCACTAAGTTTAGTGCGAATGCCGTCGGCATTCCAGTATAATATGTTAATAGTATTTGGATTATCAAACATATTGACCTAAATGGGTAAGAATCAATATTACTTTATCTATCATAGATGTACATGCTTGAAATTGATTTTTGAGGGCTTTAATTGTTTGAAGAATCTTGAGCATTTCTGCCGTGGGATCATCATGTATGTCATATAAGTGATTGTCAGGTAAGTGATTAACGGGAATATTCGGGTGAACGGCTGTATCTGAGATGGACGGGATTGCAGGTGCTTTGGGTACTGATACATCTTGTCGGGGAGTGTCAACGCTGGTAGTTTTGACAGTGTCTGCATACGAAATCGATCTCGTGACGAATTTTGTGGGTAGTTTCTTTGTTTTAATAGATTTTAACTCTTCTTTGCGATCCTCTAATTTCTTCAAGTATTTCTGACGCTCACTGCAGTCACGGAAGTTGGCAGGATGACTTTCTCCACAGTTGCAGCACTTTGCTGGCTCACTGCGATCTTTCTTAGGGCAATCTTGTGTCAGATGGGATTCCGTGCACTTTACGCATCTCGGTGTAAGATTGCAGTTTTTAGAAGAGTGTCCAAATAACTGACATCGATAACACTGTGTGCCAAGGAATGTCTTCGCTTTGTATTTTTGTATGTTTACTACACAGTTGCTTATGTATTTAATCCTCTTAAATGCAGCCATATCAGAACCAGGCGGCAACTGGATCATAAATGGAGGACAGGGAACTTCTTTGTCTCCTACGATCTTGATCTTCCGTACAGTTGTTTCTTTAAAACCCAGGGCACTCAGCTCCTGACTAAGTGATTTTTCTACATAAGCTGGTAACCCAAATATGATAGCCTTGAATTTCCTTTCGTCTTTTCTCGAAAATGTGTGAAAGTTCATTTTCTCAGCTCGGAGACCATCTTGAAGTTTCTGATGGCTATCAGCATTGTAGCAGAAGATTCCTAGTTTGTTATTACCTTTATATTGGAGGTGATATGCATTTGTGTAACGTGAAACCAGGGTTCTGATGTACTCATGAGACCATTCTGGTTTGAGCATCATGAATATTGGCGGGATCTTACTTTTGCGAGTGGCGGTTGCACTTTGCAGTTTATTTGCATGGGTTGTCGAAGGTGGTTTGTCGGTTAACAGCCCGCTGAAGGAATTTCGAGATTTAATACCAGATGGTCGAGTAGTTTCTTTCCTTGGAGCGAAATGTTTTGGCATCTTCCAATCGTTGGGGTTATCCAGATCATCGTCACCTGCTCTTTTCGAGAGCGAACTAGACGATTCGGATCTTATAAGAAAACGGTCCATCTTCCCGGGTAGTATCGATATCGAAACTATCGAAAATATCGACACGTTCCCATCACTAAACGCGTATCTAAACTTATAGCACTATAGTAGGGATACAACTCTAATGCGCGTGCGAATGCAACAGCTGAGCGCATCGAACTGTTGAGCGCATCGAACTGTTGAGCTAACGGTAACAGGGAAGGGCTTAGTGTCACCAACAGCAGTTCGCACCACGGAATTAGAATTTCGGTACATGTCTCTGATGATTTGAGCATAAGCTTCCGGCACCTATTTGGGCTGCAGCGCCCACCAGATCATCATGCGAGGAACACAGTCAAAGGCTTTCTGCAAATCTAGGAATAGAAAATGCAGAGGCGTATTCTTCGTCCTGTATTTCACAATAACGATCCTTAGGGCGAAAGGGTCCATGGTGCCATGGCTAGGGCGGAAACCATATTGACACCCAGAGACAGTGCACTTCTGTCGGATCCGAGAGGTGACTATCCGCTCGTAGAGCTTCATGGTGTGGGACATGACCTTTATACCTCGATAACTGCCACACTCCTACACCGATCCCTTGCCCTTAAAAACTGGAGTAATACTCGTAACACTCAATCTCCATTGGGCAGGGATGTCGCTGGTCTCGAGTATGCGGTTAAAGAGGTTGGTCAAGATGCCCACGAGAACCCATCGCCTTCCATGGTCTTGGACGTTGTACATCGGGTTAACTCTGGATGGTGGAAATGGCGACAGGTCACATCAACCACTTGCGAGCCGCAAATACCCGTTAAACTGAAGGGTCAAATCTATAAAACCATGATAAGACCTGTCTTCATGTATGGATCAGAATACTGAGCCATGAAGAAGAAGGATGAGAGAAGATTGCATGTGGCGGAGATGAGATTGTTGAGATGGATGTGTGGAGTAACGAGGAGGGATAGAATAAAGAATGTTTAAATTAGAGCAAGCCTAAAAGTAGCACCGCTTACTGATAACGTAAAATAGAACCGTTTGAGTTGGTATGGACATGTGATGAGAAGAGAAGAGATGCATGTGACTAGAAGAATGATGAGTATGAATGTAGAGGAAGACGACGACCTAAGAAAAGATTCATGGACTGCGTGAGACAAGACATGATACAGATAAATGTGAACGATGAGATGATGACTAATAGAAGTAAATGGAAAAAGAAGATATACTGCGCCGACCCCAAACAAATTAGGTTAAGGGCAGGAAGATAATATATATAATGTCTGGTTTTGGGACCATAATTGGCTTGGGCTGAACCGAAAGAAACAGAACAAGTCATGAAACGAACTGCGACGAAAGCGTCTACAAATATCAGAAATGTTACCTACTTGATCTAATGGACCGATTATCGCTGGACTAGTATTGGAGATTTCTTATTAGTGCCACCTTCGCGCTACTGGTATAATGTTCGTTGTCGGAGGTTTAAGCTGTCTTAGTCTAAACTTAGAGGAATGTAGAGTGGAAGAGTGGGCTGAATACACTGACCTTTAGATAAAATACCTGCTTTTTTAAATATTGGTCGTTACAAAAGGTAACAACCAGGATTTAATTCATGGCAATGAAATCTTTGTTCTGATACACATGAGTACTATTACCAAAGTCTTTGCTTTCATAAGGGAACTTGACTGGCAAAAAATACCCAAATCGACATCACCACAGTTCATGCTTATTTTGTCCTAGTAAATAGGAAACCTTCAATTTAGAACATTCTATGTTTGCTACCAGAATAGGGTTAGTATGTAGCGTAATACAATGGATTGCCAAAGAATAGTGACCCTAATTTTTGAATCTATACTCCCAAGCATAAAACACTAAAGCTTTTTGCCTATGACATAAGTTTCACCCTGCAGGTGAAATCTTTTGAGTGCGTAGAAGAGGGATTTATCAAACGCTTCCAGGATTTTACTGACAACACAGTGAACAAGCTAAATACTAATTCGACTAAGAACCAACTCTGAGCATTTAACCTACGTAAATAAATGAAAAATTAAGGGTGACGAACACCAGCAACTCTAAAATATTACGGCGTTGTGGTAGACAAAATATGTTTAATTTAAACACTAAAATAAAATGTGGGATTAGAAAAAACGAACGGTATTCCGATTACAGGATCAACCCACGCATTATGTATACTATAGGTCTGCTGCTGTATGCTATTTCTGCCTGAAAAAATCTTTGCATAGCCATCGAGTTGATGTCACCCTAAATAATACATCTGTCATCATCATAAGTTCAAACAAAACAATGTCTGAAGTTCAGAAAAATCTTTTTAACTAACATCTCTCATAACTGTTTCTACAAGAGAATTGAAACTAACTCCAATTTGTTGCACCTTAATTTTGTACTAGATTAAGTTTTTTATATTGGAATAAAATAAATAATAATAAAATAATAATAATAATGGGAAAAAAATACTCGTTTAAGTAGGCTAATTTTGACAACCCTGCTGTCCGGCGATCCTAAAAAGAACTTTTTGGAGCCTCATTTTCTTCCCATGGATTATATTTCTTATACTTAAATTAATATAACTGGGTTTTATATGTGGATTAATTCATTTAGTGACTTGCTTTGGCGTCATAGTTATACTAACGGTGAGAACCAAATGGTTAATCAATTAATAACTACAATTTCTTAAGATTTTCCACAAGACACAAGATAGTTGAGAAATCATAGAAAATAGTTAATTCTTGTTTCAATCACTATCAAATCAACTGAAATAGATATAGATAGTTTTTAACGTGATAACGTCTAATGAATTGATGAACACCTGCATTCACAAAAAGACTGTTATCAGGCGTCATGGTAACAATATGCCAATGACGCCGTTATGTTCCGATAGACGTCACGCGTCTCGGGTTTTTTTATCATCATCATCCGAGCGATTTTGTTTTAATTAATTATTATTTTTATGTTTTAAATAATTTAATTATAATATCGCTCATCTGGCTTGTGTTAAGGTGACGAGTGACGAATAGAAGAATTAAGTATATAAAGAAAAACATATATATGAAAAAAAAAGGAAAATAAATATAAAAGAAAAGAATAAAAATAAAAGCAAATTAAAAAAATCACAATTTTCCATCGTTTTCTTATGACGTTATCACGTAAAATTCTCGTCCGTAAACCGATTTTATAGACAACATTTCTTTTTTCAATAAATTCATTATGCGCTGAATCCGTTCCAGTTTGTATCTCTCTGGAATGGTGTTAAACAATAAAGCTACTGGTACCACCTTTTAAACTATATAAATCTGGGCAGGGTTTTTACTAAAAACGTTCTAGATCCGTCCCTGTTCTTATTTCAGGATCAGTGTCATGTAATAAAATAATGCTACTGTCAAGAGCTTTCAAATGACGTACATCTCGACCTAAAAAATAATAGCTGTTGGATTTCCAAATAAATAAATAAATAAATAAATAAATAAATAATAAATAAAAAAAACATTTTTTTTTCAAAACTGAAAACGTCCTAGATCCGTCCCTATTCGAGTTACAGGATTAGTGTCAACAATAAAATAAAGCTACTATAATGACCTGTCATATGACATATAATTCGACTCTATACAACAGGTGGGACACCGTCTATACGAAAATGCCCATTCACCTTTATTAGTTTTATTTATTTTCTATTTTTTAGTTGGACTTTTTTTATTAAAGCGTGTTTTTTTTAGTTTTTTACTGTATTAATTTATTTTATACTTTTTGGTCTTTGATAACGAAATATGTTAGATCAGACCCTGGTTACTATTGAAAGACAAACTACTCGTCAAGACGATTCTAACGAGCCCAAACTCGATGAGGTTGTGTCGTTTCATTGCGAAGTTCCTATGACAACCTTCCAGTTCCATCATCAGACCCTGGTCACCATTGAAAGACAAACTACTCGTCAAGACGATTCTAACGAGCCCAAACTCGATGAGGTTGTGTCGTTTCATTGCGAAGTTCCTATGACCACCTTCCAGTTCCATCATCAGACCCTGGTTACCATTGAAAGACAAACTACCCGTCAAGGCGATTCTAACGAGCCCAAACTCGATGGGGTTGTGTCGTTTCATTGCGAAGTTCCTATGACCACCTTCCAGTTCCATCATCAGACCCTGGTCACCATTGGAAGACAAACTACTCGTCAAGACGATTCTAACGAGCCCAAACTCGATGAGGTTGTGTCGTTTCATTGCGAAGTTCCTATGACCACCTTCCAGTTCCATCATCAGACCCTGGTTACCATTGAAAGACAAACTACCCGTCAAGGCGATTCTAACGAGCCCAAACTCGATGGGGTTGTGTCGTTTCATTGCGAAGTTCCTATGACCACCTTCCAGTTCCATCATCAGACCCTGGTCACCATTGGAAGACAAACTACTCGTCAAGACGATTCTAACGAGCCCAAACTCGATGAGGTTGTGTCGTTTCATTGCGAAGTTCCTATGCCAACCTTCCAGTTCCATCATCAGACCCTGGTCACCATTGAAAGACAAACTACTTGTCAAGACGATTCTAACGAGCCCAAACTCGATGGGGTTGTGTCGTTTCATTGCGAAGTTCCTATGACCACCTTCCAGTTCCATCATCAGACCCTGGTTACCATTGAAAGACAAACTACTCGTCGAGGCGATTCTTGACGAGTAGTTTGAATGAATGAACTATAAGGTATGGATAATGAGATAATTCCTGCAGATTCCCTCCAGCTCTATCATCAGATCAGTTCCATGGTACCATATTATTGTCACCGAAGTTACGCCCTTTCATTTGATACCCCACTCGGGTATATTTGCAGTATAGTTTGTGTGCCATATAGGTAGATCCCCTTTTGGACCCCTATCTCCGTAACCCCCTGACCGATCCTGCTCATGTTCGAACTTAAAAATTCTATGGACCTCAACTACTTGTATACCAAAAATCATGAAGATCAGAGCAACGGTACTCAAGTTATCGTCGAACAAACATACAAACATACAAACATACGAGCGACCGACCCTTCTCAACACTAGACCTCTCTCGCTTCGCTCGTTCGGTCAATTATATACATACATATAGGAAACACCCAGAACCAGAAACAAGAATTTATGGTCAGCATAAATACTTGTTCCCGGCGGGAATCGAACCCGCAACCTTCTGCGTCGCAGTCGGGTGTTCGCCCGACGCGCCACAGAGGTCGTCATATTAACTATGAATGTATTCTGTGTTTGTTAATCAATATCACTTTCAAAGAAATTAAACTAAGTCAACTAAATCCTCGTGACACAGTCTGTGGTTATACTTACTTTCTGAATATTTGAATGAGATGTCGTATCCAGGGCATAGACAACTCCGAACAGAGCAATTATAAAGATATACTTCCACATGATCTGAAACAAACACAAAATTTTACGTGATAACGTCATAACAAACCGATGAAAACGATGATTTTTTCCTATAAGTCTTCTATTCGTCACGCGTCACCATAATACAAGCCCAGATGAGCGATATTATTATTTGTTTTATATTGCTGCATGCCGTGTGACGTCATTGTTGACATGACGTCACACAATGGGAACGTGACAATGACGTCACCGGAACGTGACAATGACGTCAACGGAACGTGACAATGACGTCACCGGAACGTGACAATGACGTCACACAATGAGAACGTGACAATGACGTCACACAATGGGAATGTCACAATGACGTCACCGGAACGTGACAATGACGTCACACAATGGGAACGTGACAATGACGTCACCGGAACGTAACAAAGACGTCACACAATGGGAACGTGACAATGACGTCACACTGTAGGAACGTGACCATGACGTCACACTTCAGGAACGTGACAATGACGTCACACTTCAGGAACGTGACAATGACGTCACACTGCAGGAACGTGACCATGACGTCACACTTCAGGAACGTGACCATGACGTCATCTGTTTTGTGAATGCAGGTTTTCCATCAATTTACCAGACGTTATCACGTCAAATATCAATTGGTGTGAAATAAAGTTTTTATTATGGAATCATTTCACGCATTCGTGTTACTTTTCACCTGATAACACATTCGTGTTACTTTTCACCTGATAACACATTCGTGTTACTTTTCACCTGATAACACATTCGTGTTACTTTTCACCTGATAACACATTCGTGTTACTTTTCACCTGATAACACATTCGTGTTACTTTTCACCTGATAACACATTCGTGTTACTTTTCACCTGATAACACATTCGTGTTACTTTTCACCTGATAACACATTCGTGTTACTTTTCACCTGATAACACATTCGTGTTACTTTTCACCTGATAACACATTCGTGTTACTTTTCACCTGATAACACATTCGTGTTACTTTTCACCTGATAACACATTCGTGTTACTTTTCACCTGATAACACATTCGTGTTACTTTTCACCTGATAACACAGTTAAACTTTGAAAAACCAAACTACATAACTGTTTATATCAAATAGTATAACCATAACGCTAACACATAACTTGAACGTCTTCAGCGAGTGTAACCGCGAGGCACAGATAGTTTCCACAATACGACTGGACATACGAATAACTAAGTAAGAAAGTAAATTTAACAAATTAAATGACTGTTAAATACTAATCTTGTTTTTATAAAAAACAGTTAATTTACAAACTAGTAGTTCGCCCCGAACTGAGACCTCACGAGTTTTTTGTACCGATTTTTACTTTTCAGCGTAAAGTATGATATAACGGCGAAATACTTCAAATACTTCGGTCTATTTGTTTAAATGATAGGTGCCTAGTATCACTATCATCAGACACTGGACATCGCTGACTCTATTATACTTTTAACGAATCCAAACGCGTTAGGCATAGGCTCAGAATACAGAACAAGACTAGGTATCTTGTCTAGAAAATGAATTCCATAGCCTAATTTTCTTGGTCTCAATCACGTATTTATTTCACGTTTTATTGATACTCGAGAGAATAAGTACCTACAATGAAAGTAAATCGTGTGTGATTAAAAACTCCTATAGCCTTCTTCCTTCTATATTCCACCATATCGTCAGTAGCTAGAGTACCTACCTACTCATCAAGTGAACACGATAGACCTAACTTATCTAGAGGTGAGTTCATATAGCTTTCTATATATTACTCGGCTATATTACCAAACCCCAGATATCAGTTGCTTGTTTAACACCTAGAGCACACTCATGTGCCTAGAGTGCCTCCTTATCAAGACAACTTTAACGAACATTAACGGTAGACTTAACTTGTCTAGAAGATGAGTTCATTATTTCTTTGAAGTTGAGTGCCTTCTTCCACCTCTATCACCAGATCCCAGATGTCAGCTGATTCTTCAGAAGCTATAGAATACCTACTTATCAAGGTGCTTTGAACGAGTACAAACATGGATATGACTATCTTAGACTTCTCAAGATCGTTAAGTTCTTATTGTCACCTTTCTCATCGGGTCTTTATCATCAGACTTAACACTAAAAATTTTAGTACCTATGTAGTAAGTATGTACTCATCTTAATCTAACGAAAGAGGTAAAGAGGAGAGAGGCTCCTCCCTCGATACAAATATATTAGAGAAGTTTGAGACCTATATTATTGGTGGACCTATATGTCCTATAATAAGTCCTAACCTATTATTAAATAAAAATTATAAAAAGATTAGTCACCAGTTTTTTTAATTAGAATCTCTAGATCAGCTAGCAATACTATTTAATATTATTCACCACAATTATTAACCAAACCAACCCTTGATTATGAAATAAATGAATAATTATGAATATGAAACAAAAAGAGAGGTCTGACGATTTATAGGAAAGTAGATTAAGTAGACGCTTTTAATCTACAGTCTTCACCCAAGGTAGGTAAGTAGGTACATCCTGAGTAGGTACATCCAGACGACGTCAACTATAGAAGGATTGTCCAATTTTCGCTTCGGCTTCCGTTTAGCTGATCAATAGCTGGTTCAAGCAGCTACTGATCCTTCGAAGACCATCGAGAACGAACACAAGAGTGCATGACTTTGCATTCTAAACTTTTACGAATTATTTGAATTTTATTTAGGATGACCGTATTATTATATAGATAGGTACCTTTTTTTATCAATTTTAATCATAATATCAAAGCTAAGTTAATATGTAATATGTGAAATTATCTGGAAATCATATTTTTTACGACAATGACAGAAAGAAAACATGTCATTTTGATTTTTGACATTGTCATTTTTTAATCATGAAGGTCAAAGCGTTTTTTTCCTTTTTGATACAAATGAGTTTGATATAAAAATGACCGCTGAGACGATACATTCCTGTGGATTCCTTCCAGCTCCATCATCAGATCATTTCCATGGTACCATATTATTGTCACCGAAGTTACGCCCTTTCATTTGATACCCCACTTGGGTATATTTGCCATATAGTTCGCCTGTCATATAGATAGATCCCCTACTGCACCCCCTATCATCGAAGCCCCCTAACCGATCCCTCTCATGTTCGAACTTAAAAATTCTATGGACCTCAACTACCCATATACCAAAAGTCATTAAGATCAGAGCAACGGTACTCAAGTTATCGTCGAACAAACATACATAGATACATAGATACATAGATATATAGATACATAGATACATAGATACATAGATACATAGGTACAACCGATCGACCGTCTCGCCACTAGACCTCTCTCGCTTCGCTCGTTCGGTCAACTACAACCTTGGAGTCTTCAAGTCTAGAGTGAATAGGTACCTTCTAGGCGAGCATGCTACATCTTCGACCTCATCTTCGCGACACCATCAGGTGAGATGAGGTCAAATGCAAACCTATTTTGTTAAAAAAAAAAATTACACTAAAAAAAACATGATTAAGGACCTTCACTATCACTATCACTACAAATTATAAAACAAAGTCGCTTTCTCTGTCCCTATGTCCCTATATCCCTATGTATGCTTAAATCTTTAAAACTACGCAACGGATTTTGATGCGGTTTTTTTAATAGATGGAGTGATTCAAGAGGAAGGTTTATAATATAAACCTTCCTCTTGAATCACTCCATCTATTAAACATATTATGTACATATTATGTATAATACTATACATATTATGTATAACATGTATAATATAGCCGTGCGAAGCTGGGCGGGTCGCTAGTATATTTAAAAATAGTCGTCCGACAAATAGTCGTCCGACATTTGTCGTCCGTCAATAGTCGTCCGTTAAAAAAAATACCATATGTACGTCTTAATACACTCACAGCCAAATTAAAAACAGTAGGCCCAGGCATACATTTTCGCCGCGCCGTAGAGAGGGGATAGCTGTCTACTCTCCATCCGTCTTACGCTTTTTCGATCAGGTCACGTGTCCTGACGCGAGTTTAAGATTTTAAACCCATTACAGAAAAAGTGCTCAACGCCGCTAAAGAAGTTTTCACTTCAAAAATATAGTTAACCTGTCTTTCATGTTTCACACAATATTCAGGTAGGTTTAATAATAATTATATATTTCAAATTTTCAGAAATTTAATTTATGTTGTAAGCACCAACCTTCTTGACTCAAGCGACTTTACAAATATTTAATTCATCATCATCATCATCATGTCAGCCAATACACGTCCACTGCTGGACATAGGCCTCCCCCATACGACGCCACAAACAGCGGTCCTGAGCCGCCTCCATCCACCGACCACCCGCGACCGCCACAATGTCGTCGGTCCACCGGGCAGCTGGTCTCCCAACACTCCGTTTCGCGTTGCATCGTGGCCGCCACTCGAGAACCTTTACTCCCCAGCGGTTGTCAGTTCTGCGAGCTATATGACCTGCCCATTGCCACTTCAGCTTACCAATCCTGAGAGCTATGTCGGTGACTTTGGTTCTTCTACGGATTTCCGTATTTCGGATTCTATCACGTAGAGAAACTCCGGGCATAGCTCTCTCCATAGCCCGCTGAGCGACTCTGAGCTTATGAACGAGGCCTATAGTCAGCGACCACGTCTCGGATCCGTATGTCATCACTGGTAACACACATTGGTTGAAAACTTTCGTCTTGAGGCTCTGTGGTATTTGTGACGAGAAGATATTGCGAAGCTTCCCGAACGCTGCCCAACCGAGTTGGATTCGTCGTATTTAATTAATTAAGGGTAAAGTATACCTTTAATTAATTAAATATTTGTAAACGTCTAGTACACTCCTTTTTTTTTTTAATAGAAATCGTCTAAGCAGTTCGAAATTGTGTAAGGTAAGGACATTTTTTTGGAAAATATCGAAATTCTAAAAATGCTAGTCGATGAAGCGGAAAATTCTGAATCCAGTGATATAAATAACTCGTTTTTGCCGAAATGTCCCTTACGTTCAGTGATACTTCTAGTATCGATATGCACGAATAAATAAATGCGAACTTCGGAGATAAACCACTCTATAATTGATACATATCACTGGCTTTATTATAGAAAATATATCGTAATATGCCTTGCTACAACAGTATCTAATATATAAAATTCTCGTGTCACAGTGTTAGTTACCATATTCCTCCGAAAAGGCTTGCGGATTTTAATAAAATTAAAAAAATAAATAATATTAAAAACATATTACAATAATCGAAAGGAACTTCGTTCTGTTATAGGAGAGCCACTAATTCACTTTAAAAAAAAAAAAAAATTTGTTTGGCTAAATTAAAAAACGATTTATTTTATTTAGGACTAGCTTTTGCCCGCGACTTCGTCCGCGTATAAGTCCAAAATGGTTCTAATAGGATTTTTTATTGGTTTTAACTCTAATTTATTTGGGTTTTAAAATTACCGAAGTCGGTAGGTTAGTTTATATTCTTTTATATTTATATTTCACATGTTTTCTTTGATACTCATTATAAAGGCAGAGAGGACGAAAATTCTGTATTTACTTGGAAGCAAATAAAAAAAATGGTTCTGAGGGACTTTGAAAATATTGAAACAAAAACATGTAGTTTTTAAAGTTGAAGTCTATCTGTCTGTCTGTTTGTTACTTATACAATAAAAAACGCCTAAACCAATTGAAATCTGGTTTTCACTTTAAGATAGCTAGGATAGGAAGGTCGTGTTATACTTTACATCTAAATCCAATAAGTAGAACCTGAGTAATCAACGAAAAACTGCAGCCGCTCGAGAAACCCCGGCCGCCCGTGACGACACGAACGCGTCCCACTAAACACGAACGTCACAGAATACATAATAGTGTAGCATACTTTTTATCCCACGCATATCCCATTTTATTCCATATTTCCACGGGATCGGGACATGCTGGTGAAACCGCGAGGTGCAGCTACTTTTGATTAAAGAATGATTCGTATATTTCATACTATGTAGAGACAATGTTCTACCATTTCAAATTTCGAATTCTACGTCCCCATGAGGCCGTCTCCTAAAAGTGCAACCTTTTTTGAATAAAATCGAAATGGGTGTCAAATGTAGGTGATTTAAAAGGAGTATTGATATCAACTTCGGAGGAAATCACCCCAAAATAACTTTCTACCCCTTTTTAACCCCGTTAGGGGATGAATTTCAATAAAATATGAAACACGTGTTCCATTAATTCTGTCAAAAAGTTTATGCAAAATTTGAAGTAGATTAGACCAAGAAATCACGTTGTCCCATACAAACTTTGCTCCCCTTTTTCACCCCTTTAGGGGTAGAATTTCGGAAAATCCTTTCTTATCAGATACCTACGTCATACAAAGAACACACCCTCCAAGTTTCAAGTCTCTACGATCAGCGGTTTAGGCTGTGCGTTGATCCGTCAGTCAGTCAGTCAGTCAGTCAGGACAAAGGATTTTATATGTATAGATATAGATAGATATAGATAAGAAGATAATACATGCATAATATAGCCGTGCAAAGCCGGGGCGGGTCGCTAGTACTTTGATAAAAGAGATCCAATCAAAGAGTATTTAAGTTTTTAATAACCCCAGCACGCCGCTTCATACACATGTTCATACAAAATTGCTGGAGCGTTGTAATGTTCCAAATTCAAAAAACGCTCCTGCATTGGATTTAATTTTCTTTGACCGCGACACTGGCTATATGCACGATAGTAATAATGCGAAGCCATAGTAAAATTATAAATAAAAAAGAGATGGCGCTAGATGCTTCTTTCCGTATGTCAAACTGACAATTTTGACATCATCCCTACGTTCTGTACGTTTTCATGCAAAAATATTATGGTTTATTTTTTACGCCAAGAAATATCAAATTTTAATTAGTAACATAAATCTACTTGAAATACATAAACCTCTTCTGATATTTTCTGAACACATTCGTGAAGATTATGTTAAAATCTGTTTCCTAGTTCCCGAAATTAGACTGCACAAACAAAGGTAAACAAATAAAATCAACATTTTCTGAGATGAATGGTAGTTTCGCGAAAACGAAGAGATGGCGCTAGTTACTTGAAATTAAAAAAAATATCTTATTAAATTAATTACTTTATTTTCTAGTTAAAAAATGTGTATATTGCTATGTATTCTTAAAATACATAAGTGTACAAAATTTTTAAGCAGAACAAAAAGAATAATCAACTAATTTGTGATTTTCTAAATTTAAGAAAACCTGAATCGCGCATGCAAGATTTTTTTCTACCGCAGCTATATAAGGTTAGCGAATTCTATAGTGCTAAGATCATTATGGACGTAGAACGCTTACTTCCAAAACTTCGAATTTATTATATGTAGAGATATAGTAAAATGATTAAGAACTAGGAAATAGAAATCTGGATAATTATGGAAAGCCGTCTTTCGGCAGTCGCGGCTGGATTGAGACTGATCATTCTATGACGTCTGTTACCAATCGCAAGCTACTGTTGCTGAGGCAGCAGTAGTCAGCTTAAGTACCTACATGTGAGGGGTATAACAGTTCCATCCGGTGTCGCTATGCTACAGTCGGTTGTGGGAACTGGGTAATAAATTAAAAGCAACCGATAACATAGGGAACATAAATTTAATTAGACTAAGGTGAAGCTATACAAATCTAGAATGTTTAAGGTTAATTAAGAATAAAGTAGGTTTAAGTAAGATCCTAGTTTGTGTTAAATTAAGTAAGTTAAATTGAAATTAAGTTAAATGAGTGACGTTAAACTAAGTTTGAGAAAAGGTGAAGTTAAGCGTTAAGTTAAAAGTACATGGACTGTTCCCATAGATTTGGGTCGCGTTCTAGAGGGAGATCGAGCCGACTGGTATCAGGTTATCGAGAGTCGAAATGAAGTTCACTGTCGCTACAACTACCAGTCTCTAGCATCACAGGTGTTATGTGAACTCATCTTAGGCTGAGCGGTTCCGGTACGTCCTGCTGGTGTGGGGTCGAGTCTGCATTCGCCTCAAGGGGCTGGTCTGCGAGTATAGGTCCTGAACCTCCATGGGTATCTCGGGTACAATCTCAGACCAGACATCTGTGTTATTCCTTCTCTCTCTAGCGGAGTAGATACCGGGAGTAAGGTTCGAACCGGTGCCAGGTTCCCTGAAATAGTCCAGTAAATTGTGTCAGCAAGGTCCGGCCTTGCCATACTATATAGACTGTCAACCGCTCGATGCTGGGTTCCCTACAACTAAGTGCAAGAAACCTCGGTTGACAGTGTACATAGTTTAATTATGCAGGTTATAACAATAAGCGTCTTAAAGAAGAGATTATATTTAGTTATTTAAGGTAAAGGTAGAACTAAGCATTACAAGAGGAAAGTTTCTCTGAAGTAACCCGTAGCAGGGTTTTGTTTTATTAAATTTCTACTAGAAACTAATTATTAGGTTAAGATAAGAATAACAAGGAATCAGTCCTTGTTTATGTGCCCTAAGAGAGACAACATACATAGGGGCGGTGACACAACAGACATGTGCCACGCCAGCAAGTACTGAGGGATAACCTTCAGATATTTAAGAATAAAATAAGCAGCGTTCCTATATATATTTGAATATTAAGTAAGTTTAGATAAAAAGAAGAGGTGTGACCTCAGCAATAATTGATTCTTGAGCCAAGCAAGGAGTTCGAGACAGGAACACGCGGTGCGTTTACCAAGCATTTAGTAAAATACAGAAATCGGTGATTAATTATATATTAAAACACTTACCTAGATAGGGCTTGCAAAACGAAATATAAATACATTATATTAGGAGCGGCCTCGCTAAATTTTAATTTAAAATACAACAGTGCGTCGTAATCAGCGGCCATTTAGCAAAGAAAGGGAAGCTGTCCTACATTCCTTGAGTAACGGGACTCGTACTGTTTTACCAATAGCTGCGTCGGTAAGAGTCGGTTTCAATGTTGATATTAACAACAGAATAAAGATGTTATGTATCCTACAGGCTTTAGGTGATCTAGCTGTTACTGAAACGAGCCGAATATTTATGTATTAATAATATTTTATTTAAGTAAATGTGAGCAGAAGAAATAGCTGTTGTTCAAAGAGAATTTAAATACTACTGTTGTTAATAGCGACATCTGACGGCGAACGCCGGTAGTTAATCGAACGAACTCGAAGACAACGCAGCTTAAAGTAATAAGAGCAGTAGGTACTAGTATTACGCCTTGGCGTCAGGTGGAGCTAGTTGTATTTTAAATCGACTACTTTTATAATAGTTTTTGTAAATAAAAGAATATTGTTTTTTACTGTATAGATTTATATTGATTAATAGTAAGTACGAGAATTCGTACATGTAACGCTACGTTACATAACCCGCCTCTCCAGGGAAAGATTTTTGCCTGTGCAAAAATCTTTATGGAACTCGAATATAACAGCTCACACTATCAGTCATCATCACACATACTCGTCAGTCTATCCATCCATACGTCAGTCTATCAAACATTTGCAATCACTCTCTTTCATTCAGTCATCTTTCATAGTTGTCGTTGTCAAAAATTTGATTTTGACAACTCCCAGTGACATAAGAAAGGTCAACAAACTGTCAGATAAGTTGTTTGACCAAAGCTGTATACTATTCTGAATGTTATTAGGTTTATTTGGGTTAAGTACGAGTGTTAAAATAAGATATTTTTACCAATGAACCTGCGAGAGCGAGGGAACTGGGCCAATAAACTAAGTGTTCGCTAAGTTCTCGTCGTAGCAACAAAACAGTTAAGCTATGTTCTATTACTAGTTCGGCGGAGCTCCGAAACATTAGTATTAACAACAAAATGTTCAAGGGATATTTTATTGTCAATTGAATACCTGCCCATGCAGTTCCGAGGAAACAAGACACCTAAGAGAGCGTCCTGTATAATAAGGGGTACCTACGTAGGTTATTACCAACAAAGGGCTAATCTTTGTTGATAAATCTTTAGATCTGCCTACTAAGTTTTAAGGGGAATAGTCAAGCGTTCAAGGGATACTTGCTATTCTAAGAAGAGTGGTTCATTAGTAAAAAAAAAATCTATATTAGTTTTTCAGTTATAAGTGAGTTTAGGTTTAGTAACGCTACATCTTAAGGAAAAGGCCCTAAAATGTGGTTATTATAAGTAAGTATGCATTCTATTGAATGCCTAGTTGTTTATATTTAGGTTCAAGTTAAAGGGAATGCCTAACTTTGAACATTTAAGTTTTTTAGGTTTTTTTGAGTGGTCTAGATTCTAGTATTTTAGTTTATTTTAGTTTAAAGTATTTAAGTTTCATTAGAGTAAAAGGCTAGTTTTGAATTTTTAAGTATTTAGTTGAGTGTCTAGTTGGAAATATTTAGTTTTTAAGTCGAGCCCACGTAATCGGTAGAAGTTGAGTTTTGGAAGGTCTACGTGCCTCGCGTTCCATGTCCGACTTCTAGCAAGTTTAGGTATTAGATAAAGAATATGTTAGTAAAGAAGTTTATTAGTAAGATGTTGAGGGTTATCAAGGGTAGGTTGGGAGGGGGATGAGGGTTGGGTTTAGGTGTTAGTTAAGATCTTAGGTCTAGGTATACATCTTAGAGCTATGTTAGTGTACAAGGTTTAGCGACTAACCATCACCGAGGTACGCACGTGCTAACTGCACAGAGACTGGTAGGGTAGGGTGTGAGACATGAGAACATAGGGTTAAGTATAAGTTTTTGAATCAAGTTAATAAGGGGCGTTAATATTTCGACTCCTGGAGAACCTGATACCAGCTAAGAACCACGTAAGAGGGCGCCAATATGTCGCTATGCTACAGTCGGTTGTGGGAACTGGGTAATAAATTAAAAGCAACCGATAACATAGGGAACATAAATTTAATTAGACTAAGGTGAAGCTATACAAATCTAGAATGTTTAAGGTTAATTAAGAATGAAGTAGGTTTAAGTAAGATCCTAGTTTGTGTTAAATTAAGTAAGTTAAATTGAAATTAAGTTAAATGAGTGACGTTAAACTAAGTTTGAGAAAAGGTGAAGTTAAGCGTTAAGTTAAGAGTACATGGACTGTTCCCATAGATTTGGGTCGCGTTCTAGAGGGAGATCGAGCCGACTGGTATCAGGTTATCGAGAGTCGAAATGAAGTTCACTGTCGCTACAACTACCAGTCTCTAGCATCACAGGTGTTATGTGAACTCATCTTAGGCTGAGCGGTTCCGGTACGTCCTGCTGGTGTGGGGTCGAGTCTGCATTCGCCTCAAGGGGCTGGTCTGCGAGTATAGGTCCTGAACCTCCATGGGTATCTCGGGTACAATCTCAGACCAGACATCTGTGTTATTCCTTCTCTCTCTAGCGGAGTAGATACCGGGAGTAAGGTTCGAACCGGTGCCAGGTTCCCTGAAATAGTCCAGTAAATTGTGTCAGCAAGGTCCGGCCTTGCCATACTATATAGACTGTCAACCGCTCGATGCTGGGTTCCCTACAACTAAGTGCAAGAAACCTCGGTTGACAGTGTACATAGTTTAATTATGCAGGTTATAACAATAAGCGTCTTAAAGAAGAGATTATATTTAGTTATTTAAGGTAAAGATAGAACTAAGCATTACAAGAGGAAAGTTTCTCTGAAGTAACCCGTAGCAGGGTTTTGTTTTATTAAATTTCTACTAGAAACTAATTATTAGGTTAAGATAAGAATAACAAGGAATCAGTCCTTGTTTATGTGCCCTAAGAGAGACAACATACATAGGGGCGGTGACACAACAGACATGTGCCACGCCAGCAAGTACTGAGGAATAACCTTCAGATATTTAAGAATACAAATAAGCAGCGTTGCTATATATCAGTATATTAAGTTTAAATAATATTAAGAGGTATTACCTAAACGATAGTTGGTTTTCGGGCCTTGCAAGAAGTCCGAGCACGAGACACGCGGTGCGTCTACCAAGCATTTGGTAAAAGGCCGAAAACGATAATAAATTATATATTTAAAACACTCACCTGGATAGGGCTTGTAATAACAGATACAAATTAATTATATTAAGGGCGGCCACGCTAATATTATATTTTAAAATTAAATATGCGTCGTAACCAGCGGCCATTCAGCAAAGAAAGGAAAGCTATCCTACATTCCTTGAGTAACGGGACTCGTACTGTTTTACCAATAGCTGCGTCGGTAAGAGTCGATTTCAATGTTGATATTAACAACAGAATACAGTTGTATGTATCCTACAGGCTTTAGGTGATCTAGTTGTTACTGAAACGAGCCGAATGTTTATGTATTAATAATATTTTATTTAAGTAAATGTGAGCAGAAGAAATAGCTGTTGTTCAAAGAGAATTTAAATACTACTGTTGTTAATAGCGACATCTGACGGCGAACGCCGGTAGTACATCGACGAAACTCGAAAACAACGCAGCTTAAAGCAATAAGAGCAGTAGGTACTAGTATTACGCCTTGCCGTCAGGTGGAGCTAGTTGTATTTTAAATCGACTATTTTCATAATAGTTTTTGTAAATAAAAGAATATTGTTGTTTACTGTATAGATTTATATTGATTAATAGTAAGTACGAGAATTCGTACATGTAACGCTACGTTACACCGGGTGTCCCTTGACACCTCTCCAGTTTTTTTATTTTGTAAATGGCAAATCTACGTTTGCCGGGACAGCTAGTATAATATTTATTATACACTAGTGATCCGTCCCGGCTTCGCACGGCTATGTTATGCATGTATTATACACAATTAAAAAAACCGCATCAAAATCCGTTGCGTAGTTTTAAAGCTTTAAGCATACAAAGGGATATAGGGTCATAGGGACAGAAAAAGCGACTTTGTTTTATACTATGTTGTGATAGTGATATGTAATTAATAAAATGGGCAAATAAAAATTGATGTACCTTCTACCGATCTAGAAGCACGTGGGAACGAATAGAGACGCAGCGCGTCGTCGGTCGGTCCGTGTGGTGGACGCGACGAAGGCAGACAACTGAATGATAAAAGCGTCTCGATATGAATTACCTATTACTGAATATTTATTGAGTAAATACAGGTTTTATACTAATACAAGTTAGTCATTAGAACGGAACGTGTGCAGTGTTTGTACCATGACGCAGATTTTCAGTTTCCGCGGATTTCCCTAAATTACTGACCTATCAATGTATAAAAAATATTCTACCATTTTTTTTCTCTAATTCAGGACCACGTTAGCTTATGTCAATTTCATACAAAAACAAAAAAGTCTGTCATGTTAGTTTCATTTTCGCTGCCTATACCGCATCGATTACGCCGCCGCCGCCGCCGCCGCCGCCGACAAATGTTTACGTCAGACACATCTTTATTAGATAGGTACTTACTATAAGTATTACAATAATTATCGAGTTTATTAACTTTAAATATTTTTCAAGGGATACTTGGGGAAGGGACATTTTTGAACCTTTACGTTTTAATTAAACTATCCTTAAAGTACGAGCTTTCGTTTAAGTCGGTTCAAGTTGAAGGCGAGCGACCGCGCTAATAAGCGTTGCTTAACCCACACAATCACTTCAGGTAGCCAATATTACTTTTTAAGCCCTCAAATACCCATAGGTACAACCCATTATAAAATTCGTCTATCGGCTGAGTTGTTTTACCTTGAAGACCCGAACCCGGAACAAGGGAAGTCCCGATCCCGTGGGAATATCGGGATAAAACGTAGTTTATGTACTAATCCAGGTTTTCAGCTATTGACTTACCGAGTTTTATTGTTATCCGGTCATTAGTCCTTGCATCAAGAAGTAACAAACAAACATACTAACACCATTATCGAGTGAATGCAAGCAAATCAGTGAGCAACAGCTAGTGCAATATATATATTTTTGAAATGTGCTTATTAAGCCCTTTCATTTGATACCCCACACGGTACATTTTATTTATTTTTATTTTTAACTAGCTGCGCCCCGCGGTTTCACCCGCGTAAGTACTCACCGTTTAAACCTTCCCTGGACTACAACAAACACAACAAAAAAAGAATTGGCCAAATGGGTCCAGCCGTTCTCGAGTTTTAGCGAGACTAACGAACAGCAATTGATTTTTATATTATAGATGACATATAATCTAAAAATATACACACATGTTTTCAATAAAAACAAAGTGTTAATTATATTTAAAATAAACGGTATTTACATGAATCATCTGCTAAAATTAAAGCACAGGCAGTAGAATTCGTTATCAACTTTATTTCTTCAGGCTGGATGCCGAAGATAGTGCGAAGTGGAGGCGTAAAAGTAGGAAAGCGGACCCCGGGCTCCCGAGAGGGATGCAACCGGGAACATCGCTCGGATGATGATTTATTTCTTCAGGCTCGAGTTAACATAAAATAGTTTAAAACAGGCACAAGAGTTTAACAACGACCGCCATCTTCATCTCATTTTTCCATTTCCCTCACTTTTACAGCGCTCTCACGATGCTCAAGCGCGCCAACTTGTAAAAAGTAATGTTGCCAATTTTGCCAACTGAAAAATAAAAACTTAATAAAGCAATACTGCCAATATATTGACAATCGAACGATAAAAACCTAATAAAGTAATGTCGCCAGTACTAACAACTGAATAATAATAGTACATTGTTATCCTAGGTGTGAAAGTCACTCATTACAAGTCCCGAGATGGAGTTTGGCGCCCGAGCTTAGCGAGGGCGTTCGAGGGACTTAATGAGTCTTTCACCCGAGGTAAACACTGTGCTTTTCATTACGAATAATACATAAAATTCTTCCTAACAACGAGAGTTACTCATGTGTCCATACTACCTGATCCTCTTACAACGTTGGGACCAAAGAGGTAGGATTATATAGTGTTTTTTTAAGGTTTCTGCTATTTGTATTCAATACTTAAATACGGCGGTACTTACCGAATAAATTTTTATTTATGAGTTAATCCAACACTGGGAAATGACGCGAAGTCCGTAGATTTAACTTACAGTTTTTGTAACACGGTTTGTCTAGAAAATGTTATTTACACAAAATACACAGTCATAAATGAAAAACCAGATTAAACTTAACACAAAAACATGATAAAATAACAAAAAATAGTACTAATTTAAACGTTTAAAATAATTTGGAAATGCTAGCATTTCCCACCAGTTTTTTTTTACTCAAGATGGTCAAAGGTCGCTTTGACCATTTTCGTGTTTACATTTATTTTATTAAATAAGATAATATCTTGAACTAAATATACCTACTTGAATTTGATTACTGAGTAAAAAATTACTAAGTACTAAACTAGTATGCATGAGCCGTGCCAAGCCATAATTATTATTCTTTGGTGTAAAAAACAAGCAAGGAGGTTAGGTTTTTGAAGTTCCTAATGCGTAATGATACTGATACTGGCTACATGCAGATTGCGCAAGCCGTGCGAAGCCATAATTTGACATTACAGCTGTCAGTGAAAGCAAAAATCCCTAGGGCTGGAAATTTTATTTTCAATACGCTTCTCAGGCACCTTCAGACCTACTTTCCAAGTATGAGTAATGAAAAGGTATTTTAACACATCTCTGTTTGCATTTTCAGTAGTATTGGTATCAGGTTGGTATGATTCCTTGGATCATTGAATACTCATAAAATCCAAATTGATTTATCAACCCAAGATGTTTACATAACTAATTTAATTATCAAGCAAGCTATCAAATACTCTGCCAACCGCAGTCGCCCTATAAACAATATACGTGTTTGACAATATACGTGTTTGACCAATATACGTGTTTGACAATATGCGTTTTTGACATTTTGCGAAAACTTACATGCTCTTGTCATTTTGAGTGTTTGACCTTATGCGTATTTGACCTTCTACGTATCTGCCATTTTTTTTTTTTTTTTTTTAAATATTGCAGGACATTCCACACATCGCCATCTAGCCCCAAGCTAAGTAAATAGACTTGTATTATGGGTGCTAGACAACGGATATACTACTTATATACTTTTCTTTTGTAAATATATACTTATAATACATAGAAACAACCACACCATAGACAAATATCTAAGCATAAATACTTGTCTGTGGCGGGAATCGAACCCGCAAACCTGTGTTTGGCAGTCCGGCATGGTAACCATTGTGCCAACTGGGTCGTCATCCGGTCTTACACTCATAGGCACCGCCATCGTCTTCATTAACAGGAAAGGGTACCGGGCGCTCTCTCCATACAAACGTAGTCGACTGTTTCCTCCCTGGATAATGACACTAGAGCAAATATTTTTGTTGCAAAAACCTATAACTGCCATGACTATGCCCCTATGTCTTGTTTTTTTTTTCATTTTCTAATTATCATAGAAATTAAGATTTGAAAAACAATTAAGAAAAAAAACACAAAACAAAGGGGCATGGTCATGGCAGATATAGCTAGTGCAAATAAACTAAATAAGTACTGTTAGTTAATTAAATTTAATTAAACTGTTAATTTAAAAATAAAAGAAATTCTTATTTTATGTATATATAAATATATAATGCCCTACCAGAAAATTTAAAAGATGTTCCTATTAAAAAATTTAAACATTTACTTCAAGAATATTTATTGTTAAACTAGCGCGCCCCGCGGTTTCACCCGCGTAAGTCCGATCTATAAATTCTCACCGTTTAAACCTTCCCTGGACTACAACAAACATTTCAAAACCGAAATCATCTAAATCGGTTCAGCCGTTCTCGAGTTTTAACGAGACTAAGGAACAGCAATTGATTTTTATATATAGACTAGCTGCGCCCCGCGGTTTCACCCGCGTAAGTCCGATCTTTAAATTCTCACCGTTTAAACCTTCCCTGGACTACAACAAACACAACAAAAAAAGAATTGGCCAAATCGGTCCAGCCGTTCTCGAGTTTTAGCGAGACTAACGAACAGCAATATAGATAGAAGATTGTTTTTACTCAGTACAAGAATATTTAGTTTATAATAAAGTTTCATTCTAATGTTATTAAAATTACAGTTTAGATTTTTATTATAGCACTTATTATGGAGAAATGAGATCCCATCAAAAACAAAAAAACCAAGTCTCGCAACCCAGTTCTTCTACCGTAAAAAGTTGTGAGATCCATGTAATACCAAGTCGGTTAATTTATTCAGTCTTTATTCAGTCAGCCTTTCTGTCTAAGTTATTTCGTAACAGATTGACTTGGCAATCGCATGAAAACACAATGTATCTCGCAAGCAACACATATTATTTTAAATTAGATTTTTTAGTGCGATTGCCAAGTCAATCTATTACGAAATAACTTAGACAGAAAGGCCCTTTAGCGGGACTGAATAAATTAACCGACTTGGTATTACATGGATCTCACAACTTTTTACGGTAGAAGAACTGGGTTACGAGACTTGGTTTTTTTTACAAGTTATGTTTTTGATGGGATCTCATTCCTTTTGGTATTTGTAGATAGTCCTACTTCTTTTTTCTTTCCGATACCTTCTACTTCTAGAATACTTACAACGGATTTTCTTATACTTACAGGTACACTGATTCATTGACTGCAAATATAACTTTGTAATCCTATATATTTATATGGGATTACAAAGTTATTTATGCAGTTGGTGTATCTGGAAAACTGGACCGAAATTGCATAATATTTTAATTTTTCCTTGATTTATACACTAAACAATAATTGTATTCAAAATTTGAAGCTTCTATGTCTGCTAGAAGTGCCTTAGACTTTTGATGATCGGTCAGTGAGTGAGTGAGTGACAAAATTAGGAAATTTTGACTAGTTGTTGAGGGGAATAATTCGATAGCTAGTGGAAGAAATGCAAACACTCACCAGCATCCAGGAACGCTGCTATTGATAGGGGCCCCTTTCTGCTGGACTCCGTAGGCACGTAATTTAATTATCTGGCACGCGTTCTAAACGTCTTGGTGATGAGTAGAAATATAAGAGAATAGGACTTTTCGAAGCACTAGTCGGTAGGAGCTAGTCGCCATTGACGGTTGATGTAGAATGTGTAAAGTTAAAGATGGCGGCTCTGTAGCAGTCACCGCTGCGTTTTGTTTTCCCTTGTAAGGATGCGTTTAGTTTATTGTGCCCGCATTAAAACCTTGCTATCGATTCCCATTCAATTTAATTAACCTAAACTAAACAGTTTTGTGCTAGTTTCTAATAAATGTAAATATATTAAATAAATACGAAACATGCCGCCGACCATAAAATAACTCACTTATTTTATAGCAAAGAAAACTATACGAGAAATTATTCTAACTTATAACTAAAAACAAAGAATGTAATAGTTAGATGTGCCTATTCAAGAGGCAATGGGCAGACCTTTACAACAGGCCGCTTGGTAAGCTTGTTACCGATGCGTACAGTGACAACTCGAGTAACACCGTCGGTGCCGGGGTGCAGCTGATGCACGCGCGCTAGGCGCCACTGCAGCGGTGGTAGTGTGTTATCTATTAACACGACTACTGTACCCTCACAGAGGGGTGTCTGTGTTTTATCGTGGAACCATTTACCTCGTTGTTGTAGCTGGTGGAGGTACTCTACGCTCCAGCGTTTCCAGAAGTGTTGGACAGCTTGCTGGATTACTTGCCAACGAACAAGTCGGCTTGGATTATCGCCTGTAAAGTCGAACTCAGGCAGCGAAGTCAATGGTTCCCCGACAAGAAAGTGACCGGGTGTAAGTGGTAAGGGATCCGCGGGATCATTACTTTGTGTACAGAGCGGTCTGGAATTTAGTACAGCCTCAATTTGACAGAGAAGTGTGTAGAATTCGTCGTGCGTTAGTATGAGTGTACCAATGACTCGCTGAAGGTGTGTTTTCATGCTTTTCACCGCTGCTTCAAAAATACCTCCAAAATGGGACGCATAAGGAGGGTTGAAATGCCATGTAATGGACAGGTCAGTCAAGTTTTTGTTGATGGTTGCTTGATTAGATTCGTTTCGTAGAAACGTGTAAAGATCGGATAGATAGCGATCGCATCCGACGAAATTACGTCCGTTGTCGGAGTAAATATCTGTACATAGCCCTCTACGGGATATGAACCTACGTAAAGCGTTCAAGAAGGCATCAGTAGAGAGATCGGGCACTAATTCCAAATGGATTGCCTTCGTTGACATGCACACGAATACACAAACGTATGATTTGAAAACTTTCGCGTTTCTAGACCTTTTGGATTTAAGATTGAAATGCCCAGCGAAGTCCACGGCTACGTGGAGGAACGGGCGGAGTGCGCGGACTCTAGCTGCCGGTAGTGAAGCCATCGGCGGCTGCGGTGCGACAGGACGCGCGCGGAAACAAGGCACACAACGGCGAGTGCGCATACGGACTGCGTCGCGGGCGCTCAGGATCCAGTAGGTCTGGGCGAGAATATATTGTAACGTTTGAGGACCGACATGCAAATGCGTTGCATGAAAATAATCGATAAGTAAGTCAGTGAATTTATGTTTTTTCGGTAACAGAAGTTGATGCTTGGCATCGTACGGAACGTTGGCACGACTTATCCTGCCGCCGACCCTGAGCAGTCCGGCGTCGTCCAGGAAAGGTTTTAATCTTTGCAGACGTTTGGTGCACCTATCGTCATCCTGGAGACGTGAGATGTCTTCTGCAAAGTGTTCCTTTTGAACAAGCGAAATGACGCGTTTGAGAGCGAATTTGGTTTCAGGAACCGTGACATAGTTCGTTGAGTACGACTTTGTTTTACGACATTTGTCGTGAAAGCGGAAAATTAGAGAAATAATACGCAACGCTTTAGGTAGCGACGAAAATCGCTCGAGGAATCCTAAGTTAGGTTCGCAATCACTTATTACGAGGGTATGTTTGCAACGTTCTTCGTCAGTATGACAGTTGACATTAGAAATCGGCCATTCTGATTGAGGTTTTGTGAGCCAGGAAGGACCATGAAACCATTGTTGATGATCTAGTTGGGAAGGTAGAATCCCTCGGGACGCGACATCCGCAGGATTGTCCGCTGATTTAATGTGATGCCACTGCGAGGCAGGCACATTACTTGTCGTTTCCGCGATGCGGTTAGACACGTAGGTACGCCACTTGTGAGGAGATGAGCGTAGCCAGGCAAGGGTTATTGATGAATCGCACCAAGCGAAAACCTGGTCGAACGATACGTGATTGCTGTAAGCAGTACTGACCCTTTTGATGAGTTTCGATAAAAGCAAAGCCCCACACAATTCCAGACGTGGAATTGTGAGGCGTTTTAGAGGAGCGACCTTAGTTTTGCCAAGAACGAGATGAACGCTGATAGCGCCGCTTGGGTCGACGACACGCAAATATACAGAGCCAGAATATCCCTTTTCAGAAGCGTCTGAGAAACCATGAAGTTGCACTTGATTAGTACTAGGAAGCACATGACGAGGTAAAGCTATGTTTTGCAACAATGGGAGTTCGTCAATGAGCTGATACCAAAGATCACATATACCCTTAGGAGGAGTATCATCCCACCCTATTCCAGATACCCACAAGAGCTGGATAAGATGCTTGGCGAAGAGAGTAATGGGACTAAGAAACCCGAGAGGATCGTATATCTTCGCTATTTCCGCAAGCATAATCCGTTTTGTACATTTACGGGATGGAGTATCCGTCTGATAGGAGAAGGTGTCTGATTTGGGATTCCATTTGAGTCCTAAGACCTTAACAGACGTATCAGTGTCAAGTGCTGAAAGAATAAGTGCGTCGTCTTGTACATAATTCTCCTTGTTCAATTGAGACAAGAACTCGGGACTGTTACTGGTCCATTTACGAAGTTCGAAGGTTCCGGCCTTGCAAATGGACGTGAGCTGACGTTGAAGCTCGAGGGCGTCTTCCAGTGTATCAGCACCGGAAACTACGTCATCTACAAATACTTCATTGAGGAGCACTTGTGAAGCAAGTGGAAATGAGTGAGCTTCGTCTATTGCTAACTGACGAAGCGTGCGTAAAGCGAGAAAAGGTGCAGAAGCGACGCCAAAGGTCACTGTGCACAGGTGGAATTCCTGTACAGGATCGTGAGGAGAGAATCTCCAGAGGATTCGTTGGAAGTCACGATGTTCTTCGCAAATATTTATAAAACGGTACATCATTTTGATGTCGGCTGTAAATACTATTTTATGTAGTCTGTATTTCAGCAACACATCAGTTATGTCCTGATGTAACTTCTCTCCAGTAAGGAGGTTGTCGTTCAGAGACCGGCCCGATGTCGTCTTGCACGAGGCATCGAAAACGACCCGAAGCTTTGTAGTAGCCGCTGTCCTCTTTACCACGCAGTGGTGAGGAAGGTAAACAGGAGGTGCATCGATGTTTGAAGAAGCAGAGACGGGCTCCATGTGTCCCAAATCCATGTACTCTTGGAGACACTTGTTATATTCTGCTCGTAAAGCAGGTTCACGCGCTAATCGAACTTCTAATTTATTTAGACGAGAGAGGGCAATGCCTCGCGATTCGCCTAGAGGAGGAGCGTTCTCCTTGAAGGGAAGAGCAACCGTATATTTTCCAGTTGAGTCGCGTTTGTGAGTAGCGACGAAGATCGATTCGCATTTGGCTTCTTCTTTAGATAAGTGCGTTCGTTCTGGTACTGACTCCAGTTCCCAGAACCTTTGAAGTTGAGTGTCCAACTGACACGTACTCAAGTTAGTGCTTACCTGTCTTTGAGTGGAATGGGAAATTCTACCGTTGAGTAGGTATCCGAAAATACTATTGATGGCTACAGGGGTTCCCTGTGGGCCTTTAATAGTGTCGTGAAGCAGTATGCTATCACTGTAGTCCGACCCCAGCAGGAGTTCGACGGGACGCGCAGAATGTAATTCTGGGTCCGCTAAAGTAAGACCTTTAAGGTGAGAGATGTGTTCAAACGAACTCGGAATATTTGGAACGTAACTAGTTAACTTTGGTAGAATAAGCGCTTCAATAAACAACTTAGGTTCCGATCTGTTGTGGGGTGTCACCTCACAAACTACATAGCCACGCGGTTGTTCGATGCTGTCACCTATGCCCGTAACCGTAGTGCTCGTCCGAGAGGGGTACCGCGGCAAGTTAAGGCGTTGAACGCACGATTCCGTGATAAGAGTGACCTGCGAGCCCTGATCGACGAGGGCGCGCACCGGACGCGGTACGTTAGGTCCGTGGTTCATAGAACGAACATTTACCAGTGCCGTTATAAGCAAAACCGTACAGTTCTGTTTATTAGAAAGCCCCGTAGCTCCATGTGATGGAGTGGGCGTTGAAAATTCCGCTACCGAATGTAATCCGGGGGAAGAAGAATATTCCGTCGTCAGTGTGACGTTTTGCACGGGCATTCCTTCATGTAATGAAGAGTGATGCCGCTGGGAGCAAATGCGGCAGCTGTGGCGCGATTTGCAGTCTTTTGTGTCGTGACCGATGAACATGCAGTTGTGACAAACGTTGTTTACTTTAATAAAATGTTTACGTTCATCTAAGTTTAGTTTATGAAAGTTTTCACATTTATATAATGGATAATAAATAAATAAATAATAAATGTTTTATTTCATAGAACAATACACTACGGCTAATTATAGAAATGAGAATTAAAACAAGTTTTAAATCATAATTCGCAGTGTCAGATTTAGCATCTACCCTCCGTACTAGTTTGCACTGTATGACGGTCAGGTATGATTCCTCTTCCGAGATCGCAGCAAGTTATCCACCTACCTCCAATTGCCAACCGGCAAACGGCACAGTAGGTGAACACAAGTAACAAGTTTATCGGTGAAGCATAGTATAACGAAAATTTATAGACTGAGTTGTTTACAGTAATCGTTCTTGTTCCTTATTATGACATATTAATATTATTAAATTACTTATAAAAAAAAGGTAGCCCAAAAATTCCCGACAATGGCACATTTGGGAAATGTGTATATGTAGGTATGTATAGGTGTGTGTGTGTATGTATGTAATTATGTGTGTATTGCGTATGTATGTGTGGATATGTGTGTACGTATGTGTGTTTTGTGAAGTTTATTCAAGGAAGGACATATTAGACATACACTAGTATCAAGGAAAAGCATAGGTACATAATAAGTTGAGGTTTAATATCTGTAACTTTATCATTTAAGAATATCAAATAAATTCTCGGTCTCATCATAAGTCAAATGGTGTAGGAAGTCGAAGATGGCTTTCTTTACTTGAAATAAAGATAGTGTTTGAAGGGTTATGTTTTTACTTATTTTGTTATAAAGCCAGGGCATCAAATACGCAGGAAATCTATGTGCGAATTTGGTATTAACTATGGGTATTGTGCAAATGTTATCTTGGCGCCTATTTGAGGACAAATCGGTATATGGTGTTATGGAGTGTTGCTGTAAGATGAGCATTCTGATGAAGTATTGCCTAACTGTTAAGACTTTGGCTTCCTGGTATAAGGCATAAGTCGGATGCTGACGTTTCTTAAACAACATCACCTTTAAGAGTCCTCTTTGGGCTTTTTCAAGACTATACATGAAGGTTTTAGGAGCACCGCCCCAAACTGGTAAACAGTAAGATATGATGGACTGTGCAAGAGCATAGTAAATTTTAATAAGCAACTGTGAGTCACAAACATGCCTCAGATTTTTAAATATATAAATTAGTTTCCTGACTCGACTATTAAGTTGTGATATCTGAGGTTTCCATGAAAGATGGGAATCTATGAGCATACCCAAGTATTTTATGTCAGGTGTTCGCTCAATAATGTAGCAATTGCAATCTCCATCACTGGATTGAGACAGACATGTATGTAGTTTAATATGTATGCAACTTGGAGGTGGAATAACGTCTTTGCGAATACCAAATGTAATATACTTCGTCTTGCTCTCATTTAACGTTAATAGATTACTGTCTAGCCACTCAGCAACAGTCCTTAACCCACCCTCGGCTCTGTTCGCTACCTCACTCCACGAATTTCCCTGGAAGACAATAACAGTATCATCGGCAAAGGATGTTATTTGAGTGTTCGACAAGTTTAGTTCACATAGAGAATTTATATAAATCAAAAACAGGGTTGGTCCGAGCACACTCCCTTGAGGAACTCCGTAATGTACATCCAACTCAGTACTACGTAAGTCAGTATTTTGGATTTTTGTATATTGCTTTCGATTTTGTAAGTAGCTTTTAAATAAATCCAAAGACTGGCCACGAATACCCATACATTCCATTTTCTTAAGTAGAAGAGGAAAGGACACGGTGTCGAAGGCTTTCGTCATATCGATAAAAACACCTAAGCATTTTTTCCTTTTATCTAACGAATCTACTATGTAGGAAACTAGGTGGTGGGCTGCATGAGACGTGGATTTTTTGCTACGGAAACCAAATTGATTGCTAGCGATAAGATTATTTTTTTCCAAATAATTTTTTAACCTTTTGTTTATTAGTTTTTCAATTATTTTGGAAATAGCAGGTAGTAATGAAATTGGTCGGTAATTAGAGATGTCACCTCTATCGCCATTTTTAAAAATAGGAATAACTACGGATCGCTTAAGAGCATTAGGAAAGGTATACGTATCAAAACAAGAGTTACATATTATCGTTATTGGTAGTGAAAGAACATCGATTGCAGATTTAAGGAAATTTACAGATAAACCATCCCAACCAGTACTAGATCCTGACTTAAGACTACGTATAATAGCTGAGACCTCAAAAACACTGGTAGGTAAGAGCACAAAAGAATTTAGTGTAGTGTTTAATTTCAATTTACTCTCTAAACAGCTGTCAGACATATTAGTTCTCAACTTTATATTATTTGCTAGATTTCTGCCAATGTTGACAAAATACTCATTGATATGGTTGATCGAGTCGATTTTATTACTTTTTATGCTCAGTAGTTCCTCGTTGTTAGACTCTGATCGAGAGAAGTCACAGATGTCCCTGATAACCGACCACTGCTTCTTTAGACTCCCACCTGACTTCTCTAGTTCATTTCTATGATGAGCTCTTTTTAAGTTTTTCAACAGTTTATTGCAAGTGTTACGATATCGCAAATATGTTATTTTGGCTATTACATTACCTGGATTTAGTCTCATGTTTTTGTGTAGTCGATCTCTGTTTCTCATACAACGAATGAGGCCAGGAGTTATCCATGGTTTAATTGATTTTTTTCTATTTGATATTTTTATAACGTGGGTATGATTAGACACAATATTTGTGAGTATTTCTAAGAATGTGTCGGTCGGATGAGAATTGTCTTTACAATACACGCATTTAATTTTATTTTTATTTAAATAATCAGCCGAAGTTGCAGCGTGAACACTCATAGTTCGCGCGGAACGCATGAACGAAGTATCTTGAGTTCGCGACGAGTCGTACTGAGCATCCGAACGCGAGCGAGATAAGGCGCGTCGCGCAGCTTGCGCATGGCGCGATGACGTCACTGAAGCGGGCGAGCCGGCCGAGCCTAGCGGAGGCGCGCGCGCCGCTGCTGATGTGGGCGCGTTCGCTGAGCGCGCGGTCGCAGACATCACCTCCGACGCCGCTAATTCCTTGTCGAGGAAATCAATTAAATCGCTCACGGCGGGAATGTCGCTGGACGAATGTAATGACAGTTCGAAACGCCTGCGTATATAAGGCGTAATTTTTCGTAGTAGAATATTTAAAAGAACAAAACTCCACTCTGTGACTGGAAAACCTAAAGACTTTAGAGCCGTAATGTTTTCGTGATAAGTATTTAGCAAGTTACGTAAGCTCGGTTCAATACATTTATCGTTCACCGGTTCAACATCAAAAATATTGTCGAAATGTTTTGTTGCTATGATTCGTTTATTCTCATAACGATTAGTTAATACCTGTAAGGCGTTTTCATAGTTCGACTCAGTAACTGGGATAGATTTTATGAGATTTAATGGCTCACCTTTTAATGACAATAACAAGTAACGAAACCTTTCGACGTTTGTTAAACATTGATTTTCATGAACGAGCGATTTATACAAGTCATAGAAGGCACTCCATTCGGTCAGTTTCCCTTCAAACGTTTGTAATGATAACTTAGGTAAACGAATATGCGAAGCCTCTGGCCTGCAGTGTGAGTGCGCGTCGAACCCGTAGGCCGCCGACACACTCGCGATACTTTGTTTACGGGTTTCCTTAATATCATCCAACTTTACTTGAATTTCATAATAAAGTGAATCGAATTGGTTACGAATAGCTAAATGTTTTTCTTTTGGAAATTCTCCACCCTTTGCAGCCAGTTTCTCGATTTTAGCTTGCACTTGGAAGAACGTTTTTTTTATTGCATTTAATTCTTTTACTCGAACACGAAATTCAGATAAATTTTCAGCACAATCGACTATACGTTGGATGCTATTTAGGGCTAGCTCACGTTCGAATTCTAATTGGTCAAGTTCCATTGTTACTGAGGAAAGTAGGTAGGTGTAAATTTAAAAATTAGTCGCAAACTAAATTTAAAATTACGGTTATTTAACATGTAATGCTAAATAACAAAAAAAAAATGTGTCCAGTACGAAAATACATGAACAGCTAAAGTGGGTAATGTATGAAATACAATGACCGCAATAAATTGGGTTCGGTATGTAATACCTTTAAACTGATAAAATATATCAGGCACAAGAGAAAACAAATTACGAATTTATTTTGTATGTAATACAAATTAATTAATAAATCGTGTGCGACTAGCCTTATTGTTAACGTGATGTACCTATCACTGCACCGCTGCGTGGCACCGTCCGAGCGCGAGCGGTTTCTCGTACTACCGACCGTTCGTTATGAAAACGAAAAATTGATGCAATGTAATTACACCAAAAAAGCTTAAAACCATATAAAACTATATATAATTAGAAAGAGCACGTTGAGATCTCACTGTATACATCGGTATTATCGTAAAATAATACGCTAAATGTTTGGAAACTTGATATGAAGTTTATAGTCTGACGGTAGGTCTCGTTTGACGCAAATCAGATTGAAATTTAGTAAAATGCTAGCACAAAACAGTAATAAAACGCGAATTTAATGAAATATCCAGATACAAACGGTGATATCCGGCTCGAAGTTATGTTGAGGGGAATAATTCGATAGCTAGTGGAAGAAATGCAAACACTCACCAGCATCCAGGAACGCTGCTATTGATAGGGGCCCCTTTCTGCTGGACTCCGTAGGCACGTAATTTAATTATCTGGCACGCGTTCTAAACGTCTTGGTGATGAGTAGAAATATAAGAGAATAGGACTTTTCGAAGCACTAGTCGGTAGGAGCTAGTCGCCATTGACGGTTGATGTAGAATGTGTAAAGTTAAAGATGGCGGCTCTGTAGCAGTCACCGCTGCGTTTTGTTTTCCCTTGTAAGGATGCGTTTAGTTTATTGTGCCCGCATTAAAACCTTGCTATCGATTCCCATTCAATTTAATTAACCTAAACTAAACAGTTTTGTGCTAGTTTCTAATAAATGTAAATATATTAAATAAATACGAAACACTAGTTATAATTCTTAAACTACTTGTTCAAATTGGATGAAATTTGAAATATACCGAGTTCATACAATGCTTGCTTGGTATCTGAAAATTCAGGCTTTTAGTTTTATCCATAACGAAGTTATAGGGGGTCGAAAATGGCCTGAACTGTTTCGAGAAAAGGATGGTATGGCCGTGCCGCTTTTTTGCTCGACTTGGCCCCCAGATTACTAGTTATACCTTGTCCTATTAAGGTTAAGTTCTCTAGCTCTAGCTATTAATATATGAACGCCATTTGTATGGCAGAGTTCGCTTGTACTTATATTAATACTATGACCCATTGTAATTACCGAATTCTTGGACAAATAAATACTTACTTACTAGCAAAATCGAACAAAGCTAATATCACGTGTAGATGCTCAATTGTTCATTATCAAATTCTTAATTGAATTTTTCAATTTGGTGATTTGGTACCCCATACTATTTTGTTATGGTCATGAACTTGACAAGACCCCATGATTACATAAGTAAAGTTACACATGTGCTATTTTCAGGTACAACCAACGTTCACAAGTCCACTGCCACCGTAACGTTTCCAATCCTGTGCAGCACTATTTGAACATTATATTAACGTAACCTGTGGATCGAACCCACGTCGGTTGGTGTAGCGGGTGGCCCCTTATACCACTCACACAACTAAACACATAGCTAACACGTTGACTAATAATAATCACACTGAGTACTTTTAATTCAAGTATTTATGTTTGTGTGTAACGTCTTTTAATAAGAAGAATAAAAATAAGAAAAATTATTTTATAGATTTTGGGTACATCGAGGTGTTATTACAATTAATAATTATATTGCTTATATACCCAGTGGCCTGCCCAAAAATAAGCAAAAAACGGTCCCAAGGTCCCTTGAGATGACGTCATCTAGTAGCGTCACGCGCCAGGTCATAAAAACAAAATTTACGATCACGTGACAAGAGCTTTAATTATGTAAACTAAAGACTGATTTGTTTAGCTATTGTTTTAAGTTTTATTTGAGTTGTGCGATGTTTATTTTATTTGTATAAACAGATTGAATTCGAGATAATATGAAAAAAATCATACGAAATTATTAATTTAAAACATTTAATTCATTAATATTATTTCATTTAAATATTTTTCAATTGTCAGCCAGTTATAATTTATATTCAAAAAATTCATTAATACTATAACCATTTCTCAGTGAGCCACATCGTCAGTTTTGATTTAAATTTCACAAATGTCAGATTCTTAAATTCATTAGGTATTTTATTAATTTCTTTAACACTATTTACAAAACAGTATTATCGTCGCAAACTGACAGTGGACTTATGAAGCATAATGTTAATAATCAATTCGACATTCCATTACAATGGACAAGTAGTCTGACCACTAATAACACCTTGCTTAACGTAAATATTAGATATTAACTAGACTAAACTAAACTAACCATCCAGTGTGCATCAGTCATAAAGGTATAACAATGGTTGATGGTGTCAGTATCTGACGTAACCAATCGCTCTCTTCACAGTACTGTGCTAATTCCCATTAAATAAATTTGTAATAAAGTCAACTAGAGGACGCGTTGAAGTCACCTAATAGAATATAATATAACTAGCGACCCGCCCCGGCTTCGCACGGCTATATTATGCATGTATTATACATAATATAAACCTTCCTCTTGAATCACTCTATCTATTAAAAAAACCGCATTGTCAAAATCCGTTGCGTAGTTTTAAAGATTTAAGAATACAAAGGGATATAGGGACAGAGAAAGCGACTTTGTTTTATACTATGTAGTGATAGTGATAGTGATTATATTCAAACAAACACACGACATAGTACCTATACACAGAAATAAGAAACATAAGATATTTACAGAGGATAGTAATAATTATATGAGAAGTAGAGTGTTTGCTGAAATAGGTAAAGCCTCAGCATATGCAGATGTGCGTGCGTATCTGATATGCTGCAGATACGCACGCACATCTGCAGCGCTGGTCTTTCGGCAGCACCCTGTGTGTGACTTTCCAAAAGAAAAAAACCGCCGAGGGTTCCGTACATTAGTTTCGACGACCTCTGTGGCGCGTCGGGCGAACACCCGACTTCGACGCAGAAGGTTGCGGGTTCGATTCCCGCCTGGAACAAGTATTTATGCTGACCATAAATTCTTGTTTCTGGTTCTGGGTGTTTCCTATATGTATAATATGTAGGTATATATTTACAAAAAAAAAAAAAAGTATATAAGTAGTTTATCCGTTATCTGGCACCCATAACACAAGAATAAGGTTGCTTAGCTTGGGGCTGGATGGCGATGTGTAATATGTCCTGAAATATTTATTTATTTAACTCTCTTTCTCTACCCTTACAGTGGTATGGTTACCAATATAACTTGACCCCTATTTCGTTTGGGCGCCCATGGGTCTACTTAAATTGGTCGAACTATGTATGAATGTAGGTTTTCGACCCATAACCTCTAAGGTACTTCCGGTTGACTTGGAATTGTCAATTTTGGTTAAAAGCAAAGTCTTACAGCACAAGTAAAGGGAAATTCCGAAATATAAAAAAGATGAAAATTAAGGTAAAGGTCCGAAATATAAAAAAAAGAAATCCAGGAATTAGATAGATAGATAAACACTTTATTGCACCATAAAAACAAAAACGAAAAATGATTACATAAAAATAAATAACACAAAATAAATTCTAACGTGAATATCTGCTAAAAGAAAATTAATATATAATACTACCTTACAATTAATGAATTTTAAAACAAAATTTACCTTAATTTTTAACTTTTTTATATTTCGGAATTTTCCCTTTAACTTGCTCTGTAACACTTTGCTATATAGGGTAGGTATTTCTTTGCTATAGACCCAAAACCTATAGATAGGGTATTTCCGGGTGACCTGAAGGCCAATTCTCGTAAATAACATTGTTCAAATTACATTTCAATATCATTTCGATTGATTTTCGATCACAAATAGTACCCTCAAAGTAGCTCAAAATACCCACAAAGTTAGGTTTTTGTAAGAAAAAAAACTGACTTTGAAGGTATCTTTTGCAATCGAAATGCAATCGGAATGATATTGAAATGTAATTTCAACAATGTTATTTACGAGCCTTCAGGAATTGTCATAACCACATTTGGCTATTCCAGGTCAACCGGAAATAGGTACCCTAAATTTTATGGGTCAAAAACCTATATAGACCTCAGTATTTGGATTCGCGTTCGCGTGCGCTTCGCGTGCGGTTGTGTGTTAAGTCGATAAGTGCATCTAAGTACCGGTACATACCTACATTGTTTACAATAAGTAAAGTAAAGACAGAAATGGTTCAGTGTAAAAAGTGTAAATTGTACTTGTCTGTGAACAAGGATGACATTGTAAGGTGCAGGGGCAGTGCCTGTGAGGCAGTGTATCACAAAAAGTGCGTCAAAAATATGAAATCGTTTTTGCAAAATGAAAATATGTGTGAGGACTGTTGCAAAAGGGACTCCCACGGATTAAAAAAACAAGCAGATGGCTCCCCAGGATCCAGTAGCAAATCTAAGATTGAGATCGACCCCAAGGACCTCTCAGTCGAGTCACTTCTTCTCCAAGTAAACAAAAAGCTCGATATTATGTACAAAATCGAGAGACGCTTCGAAGAGCTGAAAGATACAGTGGAATTCTATGCGGAGCAATACCAAACTATCATAGAATTTAAAGAAGAGGCAGAGAGAAAGTACAAAGCTTTGGAAAATAAAAACGTATTTTTGGAGAAACAAAATCAGGCTCTGGAGGAGAGAATCCTAGAATTAGAACAAAAAGGCAAGGAGAAAAATGTAGAAATAATAGGAATAGAGAAAAAACAAGGTGAAAATATAAGAGAGGTGATGAAAAGCCTAACAAAAGTCGTCAAAATCAAGATCGAAGATATTGCCGACGCAAAGAGGGTAGGCAAAGAAAAAGAAATAAACGGAAAAATGTTCCAGCCGGTTGTAATTACATGCAGAAGCAAAACAATACGAGATGTGTGGATAGAATCGAGAAAATCTGTGATTACAAATGGGCAGGTATATAATGACAACAGTCAGGACAGAATTTATATAAACGAAGACCTACCTAAATATAAGAGACAATTGTTCTGGAATTCTAAAAGTGAACTTAAACATATGTACAAATACATATGGATACAAAACTCCAATATCTTGGCGAGAAAGGAAAATGAGAAGAAAATATATAAGATAAAAAGTGAGAAGGATATAGAAAACTTAAAAAAACAAATGAAGCCATGCTAGCCTGCCTATATATTATTATTTTTATTATGCGAAAACAAACAATGATTACCATTATCATTAAAATTCGATTGCAACTATTCAAGTATTACCTATAATAGGTATAAAGATATAGAAAGGTTTGAAGAGACCTTGCACACTGCAAAAAATGGATTAGATATTTTTCACTTAAACATAAGATCACTGCGAAAACACTATAACGAATTACTAGTCCTACTTCATAAGTGTGAATATAGAATTGATGTGATTATACTTACAGAAACAAATATAAAGCAAGAGGAGGTGGTGTTGTACCCGTTGCCGGGATATAGTACTAGTCATTCACATACTAGAGAAATCCAGAAAGGAGGGGGCGTTGTGATTTATTCGAAGGACGATCTGAACATAGAGTGTAAGACCTTACACACTACTGTAGCTGAGTGTATACATGGGAAGATATCGATAAACAATGTATATATACATATCATTGCCGTGTACCGACCACCAAGAAAAAACAAGAAGACTTTCATAAAACAGCTTGATATTATGCTGAAGAGTATTCCTAGAAGGGAGGAGCTCATAGTCATCGGAGATATGAACATTGACTTGTTCAGAAATAGTCAAGATACCACCAGTACAATAAATAATAGCTATACAAGTACCCTATCCGACATGGGCCTGCAATGTGCAATACCTATCTCGGAGATAACGAGGGAACAGATAGTTGACGGGCGGTTGGATAGATCGTGCATCGACCACGTATGGGTGCGAGCGAGACAGAGCGTCGTCGACGATACGTATGTGACTGCAGCGGCGGCGCAGGCGACGACCCGGTCGAGCCTGCAATCGTACGTACTGGAGTGCGGTATATCGGACCATCATGCTGTAGGTATAACTATGGACATTCAACGAATCAGCTGTTCGCAGGGTAATCTATCCAAACGTAAAACTATTATCGATGATGACATAGTGAGGCAAAAATTAACTGCCTATGATTGGTCTGACTTTCTTTTGGTTAATTGTCCTTTGATATTATATCAGCAACTTTGTACAGTTTTTAGTAGCATTTATGAAGAAAGTAAGAGAGAAATTATAATTAAGCGTAAAAGAATATCTCAACCCTGGGTAAATAAGGAGCTATATTCTATGATAGTGAAGCGAGATAACCTATTCCGGGCTTGGAAATCATCGCCTGCTTGTATGAATAAAAGGTTACAGTATACAAAATATAGAAATAAGGTAAATAAAAAAATAAATGCTGCTAAAAATAAATTTAGACAAAAAGAAATAAGTTTGTGTAATGGAGATCATAGGAAAATATGGCTAAGTATTAATACATGGATAGGACGGGTCAGACCAAACCTAGATAGTGTAATAACAAAGTATTTAGGTAAAAAAAATAGCATAGATAATATATGTAGTGAGTTTTCTAAAACATTTACTAAAGAAATATTGGATTTAAAACACAATTGTAATTGTAAATTATTGGATAGATCCTCGTACGTAAAGGCTAGTAATATTTCATTTCGATTTGTAAAAGTAACCTCAAAGGAAATATGTAAAATAATTAATAACTTAAGTTCGGAAAAATCTCCGGGTGTAGATGGAATTAGAGCAAAGGACTTAAAATGTATTTCTAGTAAAATCAGCTCCGTGTTCGCTCATTTTATAAATATGTGTATTTTGAAAGGATTATATCCTAATCAATTAAAGAAGGCGATAATAAGGCCAATATTTAAAGGGGGTAGTCATTATGATTTTACTAATTATAGGCCAATCGCAATATTGTCAGTCATAAACAAAATTGTTGAGAAGGTTATAGTAGGACAATTGTACACATATTTAGATAAATATAATTTGTTAACAAACCACCAGCACGGCTTTAGGCGAGGTCGCAGCACTAATACAGCGTTATGTAGTTTTGCAGACACAATTAATAGTAGCCTAAATAGCGGGAAACAGGTTCTTGCCCTTTTTATTTATTATAAAAAGGCATTTGATACCTTGGAACATGAGGTGCTGCTCCGAGCCATGGAGGAGTGTGGAGTGGGTGGCCCTACTAATCAGTGGTTCCGTAACTATCTTTCTAACAGAACAATACGTACAATGATCAACGGGATTACTGGTGAGGAGGCCGAGGTCACTTTAGGAGTACCGACTGGGTCTGTCTTTGGCCCGCTTGGCTACATTTTATTAGTTAATAGTGTCGTAAATGTCATACAAAAATGTAACGTGTATATATATGCTGATGACATGTGCCTATTATATGCAGCGGACGATATAGTTCAAGCTAGGTTTGCTATACAACATGATTTTGAAAATATCATAAAATGGGCACATGACAACGGAATAATAATAAACCTGCAAAAAACTAAATGTATGCACTTGTACTCGCCCTATAACAAGAAAGCAAAAAATGTAAAATATGAACATTTAGGTATTATAGGTCATACGTATCATTGTTTACACAATAATAAGACCGCTTGTAATTGTGACGTGTTAGAATATGTGCAGAAATACAAATACTTAGGCTTAGTTATAGATAATAGCTTTCATTGGAGAGCGCATATTAATGATCTATGTACAAAACTGAGATCTGCACTAGGTAAGTTTTTCCAATTAAAATATGTGGTAAACAAACAAACACTCCGTATGGTATATTTTGCATTAGTAGATTCATTGCTTAGCTACGCGGTCGGCGTATACGGTCGTACCTATCCTACCTACTTGGCTGAATTGTATAACCTACAAACTAGGTTTCTTAAAATGTTTTTAAGCAAAAAAGTTAAAAAGGATTGTGATGGAGACTATAGGAAACTTTATTATTTAACAAAAATATTACCAGTAGATCTAAAAGTAACTTATCAGATAGCCATCGAATTTTATCATAGTGACGACCTTATGAAGCCTTTTTTTAATAAAGTTAATAAATATAACACAAGAAGAGGTAGGGAAGGAATGTTAGACATACCTAAAGCTAAAAATTGTTATGGTAGAAGAACGAATGGGTACATGGTGCCTAAGGTGTACAATGACTTGTCGTGGCTAAGAAGTGAACCGGGGATGACAAAAAATATGTTGAAAAGTAGGCTTAGGGATAATTTTTTAAAAACAATTAAGTAACTTTATTTAAGATTTTCCAAATCTATATAAACTCGTTAGTAGGTAGGTAATAAGATAGTGCACATGTAATGTAATGTTAGTAAATAAGCGCGCGCTCGCCAACAAACTGCACTTTGCGGTTTGGCGGGAAATTAGTATGTAAGAAAATGTGTACTTTTTTTTAGTTAAATAAAAAAAAAAAAAAAAAAAAAAAAAAAACTGTGTAAGTGCAACGGAGACAGCATATCCCGGCTCAGTCGGTGAAACAGCCATGATTGCTTGGTCAGGTGCAACAGAGATAGCACTCAGGGACTCCGTCGGTGCTGCAGCGCAGTCTGCGCTTAACTGTGCAAGTGCAACGGAGACAGCATATCCCGGCTCGGTCGGTGCAACAGCAATAATTGTTTGGTTAGGTGAAACAGAGATAGCGCTCTGGGACTTGGTCGGTGAAATAGCTCTGCCCGTATTTAGCCGCGTATGTGGGAAGGAGAAAGCGCTCTACTGCTCGGGCTGCGGTTTGGACAAGGACGAGCCCATGTCATGTTCGCTTGGTGCGACAGAGAGAGCGCATTGCAGCGGGAACTCTTCAATCAAAGCACGACCAACACCGCCCCCGCCACCTAGGCCACCACCCGCGCCAAACGACTCTTTCTCTCCATCACAATTTTGAAAATTTGAATGCACTTTATTGATGTTGTTTATTAACGGCGACAAGCTAATGGGCCCACTATCACTACACAAATTTGCCCCACGTTTTCTGATATTAACTTTGGAGTAGCCATACGAGGAGGTCGATCAAATTTAATGTTTTCAATTTCCATTTGCAATTGCTGCACTTGCTCCACTGTCGCGTACTTTTCACTCAAGTTGTTTAGTTCATTCCGTATTGTCACAATATTTTTGAGCAATGTCACCACATCCACATAATCTACCAACACCGGTGGCAATTTTGGTAAGTCTAGAGTCACAAAAATCGGGATACAGTCTGGATCAACTTCCTTGAAAAGACAAATAATGTCCTCTAGGTTTCTTTTTGTCTTTCCTTCCCTTCTTCGGTCAATTTCACACTGCATCAACTCCGTTGCCGGTATAGAGTTAAACAACAGTGACTTTGCATTTTCAATTTCCCTTTCAGAAAACGCCGATCCACAGATTCTTATTAAACTCTCATTATCCATCACATCATGTTTGTATTGTATGTATGATAACACTTAACAAATTACAATCATTGATTGCACTTTAATGTTTTAACGCCATATTAAACACGCCCACTCGTAACGGCTGCGCGAGCGAGACTGACTAATGAGTGCCTTTTCCTCCACGCAGTATGAGCTATAGAGACTTGTGACATGGGATTTAGGCGAGGGATGTTTGGTTCTAACTAAGTCCACTGAGCTATTAAGAGGAAAGGGTACCGGGGGCTCTCTCCATACAAACGTAGTCGACTGTTTTCTCCCTGGATAATGACACTAGAGCAAATATTGGTGCTTAAAACCTATAACTGCCATGACCATGCCCCAATTGAACGGATAACTGCATACCCTAGTTGTAAGGTAGGTACTAGACGTCTTGGTGAACAACTTTAGTTCTACGACTCTTGGAAATTAGATTTATTTTTGAATATTTTGAGGTTTTATTTACTGGAGAATCAGGTGTTTACGGCAAGAAAGACCTCGCCCTGATATTGTAGCGCCTCATTGATGTTTGCCGAAGCCGATATGGATGGGTTTCCAGCGATATTAGGGATACCTATCAATTTTAAAACTACCTACCATTCATTGTCCAAAATTTATGAACAAAACATTTTTATTTTTATTTAAAATAATTTCAATAAAAACTTAATAATTTGTCATTTAGGAATTCTGTTAAATTGTATTATGCTTTATCAACACAAATAATATAACTTCCCCTATTACCTTACTGAATTAAGTAGAGCAATCGATATTTTTTTCACAGAACTTAGAATTGCTGTACACAGGTTTTCTGTTATCCTTTTGTCTAACAACTAATTACTAATAGAATAATGACGTGAAATATGACCCTTTAAAACATAAAAAATATGACGTCAGTGTCTCCGTAGCACAGCAGAAATATGTATCTATCACCGAAGCATATTACCGTCTCGCGTCGTCGCTTCCGCCGCCGGCGCCGCCCGCGCTGTAACGACCGCCTCCTGGAGGTGGAGCTAAGGTGTGAAGCCGTCAGTGTTTCGACACAAGTAACGTCCCACACTAACGGTTTGCCACCACTCCAGGGAATCGACGCCATTCCATCGGGACGCTTGCTACAGTCACGTACGCGACCGTGATTGTATTCGGTAAATGGAATGGACAAGGAAATTGACGATGAGGAATGAAACTGGATAATAAGGTAAACTAACCAGTGATAACCCGAGCCTCAGTGAGACAGTTAGTCATCCATTCTAGTGTGATCGTGTGGGCTCTGCCACGCTTATTCATGTAGTACATTAGCGACCCGCCCCGGATTCGCACGGCTATATTATGCAAGTATTATACCACATCACTCTATCTATTAAAAAAACCGCATCAAAATCCGTTGCGTAGTTTTAAAGATCTAAGCATACATAGGGATATAGGGCCAGAGAAAGCGACTTTGTTTTATACTATGTAGTGATAAAATAAAACCAACACGCGAACGAAGTTGCGGGCAACAGCTAGTGTGGATTAACGACCGTTGTTTTGTTGAGGGATTTCCACGTGTTGAAGTTGGCATGTTTAATTTAGTCAATATGCCGTTAATAACTTTTTTGTTGTTATTGTAGTTTTGTTTTATTTAGAATATGAAAAGCCAGGATAGCCTTCATCATTATTCATCTTGTACTAATTTAGGAAGTGGACAAAGTAAGAGTTAAGAACAATGTCATCCAATGACAGTCAGTATTATTTATACACTACAAGTAACTAGATTCACTAAGTTTCACTTAGTTAACATCATAATAACTCAAATCTTCTATAATATAAAAATGAATCCCAAAATGTGTTGGTAAGCGCATAACTCAACAACGCCTGGACCAATTTCGCAAATTCTTTTTTTGTTGGGTTTGTTATTGTATGGAGAAGGTTCTTATGGAAGAAAAAATTAAGAAAGTTGCGTAGAAAATTACTACGCAGGTGAAACCGCGGGGCGCAGCTATTAATCATAAAATAGTATGATAGTACAATTCAGAGCGATTCGTGAATGAGCACAGTTAGCGGACGCCCGTCCTGTTCGCCAAGCGATCCATTGACATATCACGCTTCGCTAGATTGACTGATTACCATAGTCAATCTGACGTATTCTGACGAGTAGGTACGTCGTAGTATTTAGTTGTTTATCTATGGATACGCCGTCTTCCTATCCTACTTCTTACTTCCTACTAATATTATAAATGTGAAAGTTTGTGTGTGTGTATGTGTGTATGTTTATACTCCTTCACGCAAAAACTACTGGACCGATTGCGTTGAAGCTCGGTATGTAGATAGCTGGAGACCTGGATTAACACATAGGCTACTTTTTATCCCGATATTCTTACGGGATCGGGACTTACGGGATTACTCTTTTACGCAAAAACTACCGAACAGATTGGGATGAAACTCGGTAAGTAGATAGCTGGAGACCTGAATTAACACAAAGGGTACTTTTTATACCGATATTCCCACGGGATCTGGACTTACGGGATCAGGACTCAAGATGTATTTAAAAAGGTTGTAGTTGGGCGGAGGCGGAGCGAGTGATGAAGGGGAGAAGGGTAGGACAGAAAATGGGGAGCAAAGGAAAGGGGAGGACAGGTAAGGGTAGGATAGGAAAGGGGGAGGACGGGAAAGGGGGAGGACGGGAAAGAGGAAGGGGATGAAAGAGGGAGAGGATGAAATGGGGAGAAGAGGAAAGGGGGACGACAGGAAAGGGGGAGGACAGTAAAAAGGAAGAGGATGAAAGAGGGATGGGATGAAATGGGGAGAAGAGGAAAGGGGGAGGAGAGAAAAGGGGGAGGAGAGGAAAGGGGATGGTAGGAAATATGGAGGGGATGAAATGGGGAGAAGAGGAAAGGGGGAGGAGTGGAAAGTGGGAGGGGAGGAAAGGGGATGGTAGGAAATAGGGAGGGGAATAAGGGTAAGGAGAGGAAAATGAGAGGGTGGGAAAGAGGGAGAGGAGGAAAGGAGGACCTAACCTAACCTAACCTTCTCCATCCGTGACAGTAATGTGTCAAAAAAACATTCCGGGCCTATCTGGACTCCTATAAACAAGTGTTTGCTACTTCATCCGCGACGGTTCCGTGTTAGAAAAGCATTCTGGGTCTATCTGGACTCTTAGAAATGTAAGCGCTCGCTTCGCTCGCACGTGTTTGCTACTCCATCCGCGACGTTTCCGTGTCAGAAAAGCATTCTGGGTCTATCTGGACTCTTAGAAATGTAAGCGCTCGCTTCGCTCGCACGTGTTTGCTACTCCATCCGCGACGTTTCCGTGTCAGAAAAGCATTCTGGGTCTATCTGGACTCTTAGAAATGTAAGCGCTCGCTTCGCTCACACGTGTTTGCTACTCCATCCGCGACGTTTCCGTGTCAGAAAAGCATTCTGGGTCTGTCTGGACTCTTATAAATGTAAGCGCTCGCTTTGCTCGCACGTGTTTGCTACTACATCCGCAACGGTTCCGTGTCAGAAAAGCATTCTGGGTCTGACTGGACTCCTAAAAATCAAAGCGCTTGCTTCGTTCGCACGTGTTTGCTACTCCATCCGCGATGGTTCCGTGTCAAAAAAGCATTCTGGGTCTGTCTGGACTCCTAAAAATGTAAGCGCTCGCTTACATCTTAATCTAAATTTCATCGACATACAGAAACATAATAAATATAGTAACCATACCCTTTATCACCAATCTGATGATCTCTCAGTGTTTCGGGATATTGGGCCAAAGCCCCGGAAATGGCCACTCTTCGCCTCTCCATGCCATTAACCGCTTCCACCAAGTACTTATCATTCGTTAGCCACATTTGACACCTAGTCATAACTATCACTATCACTACATAGTATAAAACAAAGTCGCTTTCTCTGTCCCTATGTCCCTTTGTATGCTTAGATCTAAAAACTACGCAACGGATTTTGATGCGGTTTTTTTAATAGATAGAGTGATTCAAGAGGAAGGGTTATATGTATAATACATGCATAATATAGCCGTGCAAGGCCGGGACGGGTCGCTAGTAAATTATAAAGAACAGAGCACTTATGCCTCTGGCTTTATTATCATCGGTTTAGCCTCTTTCTTACCATATTACTTTCCATTTCACCTGTGTTTCTTACAGACTAGTTTATTTGCCTCTTTACTTTTATTCTTCCCCCTAAAACTGGTGTTTCTCTTACACCAAACTTTTCATTCTCTCGTCGCCTCTGCCGCCATTTTTATACTGCTCACTGGCGCCCCTAGTAATTACTCTTTTTTTATCTCTATGCCCAATAAAAACGTTTCATTTCATAAAATCCTAATTCTTACCTAGTTATTGATTATTTACATTCCATTCTACGTATATATAAACGCACCGCGCGTCTCGTAGTACTTGTTGGAGTCGTCACGACAGCTAACATACGTAGCTCGTAGCACGTAGCTACGTAGCGACGCGGCGAGACGGCTACGATACTCTACGACTACGACTTTTTCTCCATCAATAAGTTTATGAATGTGTTGTGTGGTGTAATCTTCGCCCTATGAATAGATTGAAGTAGATGTTGCCTACTGAGTATGTTCTCATATCATTAGACATATCCTTAAACCTGGTTTTGGAATAAGGGGGCTACCCTTATTCCAAAACGAGGTTTAAGGATAGTCCGAGATGTGGATTTAAACCTCAGTTTTAGATACAGATTTACTCGTAAGGGATTTACTCTATAGGGATAGTGTTTAGACTATAGTTTCTATTCGATTATATAGGGTCGATTATATAGTTCACGAGTAAATCTGTGTCTAAATCTAAGGTTTAAATCCACATCTCGGACTATCCTTAAACCTCGTTTTGGAATAAGGGGGTAGATGTTCATAATGTAGTTCGAGTAGCAAGTATGTGATCTGGTTGGCCAGGGCGGTGAAATGACGTAGCCTATACCCTTCTGTGTCGATCGTTACGTTCCTGCTACTTGATAATGATCGTTTCCTCTTCAGTTAAATGGTCGATACGACTTTGGAGTTAAGAAGTGCTTTGGGTGGTCAACGGATGAGAAGGATGTGATTGCTATTCTGATATGAGCGTGTCACAATTGTTTTTCTCGACTTACTTAACTACCAATTAACTTTATTATTATAAACTATTTAACTTCATTTCAACTTCAATTCTAATAATTATTGTCTAACTTACTTCAACTTCAACTTTTTTGTATGGCTGATTGCTGACATAAAGGCGCAATTCTGCCAATGTCAAGTGGGTCGAGGAAAAAAACTACAGCAATGAGAGTGGACGGTATAATGTTTTGGACGGTACCCAGAGATATGTCAACCAGAGGTAGATACGTCTTTGCAAAATAAAGTTGGCTACATGAACGGAAGGTAATTGACAACCGTTGATTCAGTCGGGTTCCCGACTCCTTTATGATCACCCACAAGACGTCATTTAAATAATTTTCACAGTTTTTCGCGAGATAACATGCCTTTGTGCGTATTCAGGAGATGTACAAATTATACTGGAAACACATGAGGCAAAAACATAATCATTTCATTCGTAATTAACAGTGTAATTTATTTAAAATTATTTTTCAACAACACAATTTTCAACATGTATTTTAGTTGTTTGCTAGGGGAGAATGGGGTAAAAAAATCTACAAAATTTATTTATAAATAAAAATTGCAGGACAATCCACACATCGCCATCTAGCCCCAAGCTAAGTAACTAGACTTGTGTTATGGGTACTTAGACAACGGATATACTACTCAAATACTTTTCTTTTGTAAATACATACTTATAAAACATAAAAACAACCAGACCACAGACAAATATCTAAGCATAAATACTTGTCTGAAGCGGGAATCGAACCTGCAACCCTGTGTTTGGCAGTCCGGCAGTCCGGATGACCAATGAGCCAACTGGGTCAGTTTTTGTTTGTAATTATTTGTTTAATTATTATTATTTATTAATGCAAAGGTTTGTATGTGAGAAGGTATGTAAATGTGTGTGTATCTAAGTACGTATATAATTCCTACACGCATAAACTACTAAACCGATTGCGATGAAACTTGGTATGTACTTATTGGTTGTAGATGTTCGTAGAAGTAGATAGGCTACTATTCATCACGATATTCTCGCGGAATAGGGCATGACTACGCGGATAAAATGAGGTAGATACACCTAGGAATTAATATCGTTCATATTCGATTACATTTTTCCTAGTGACGGTTTAATGAAACAAAAATGGGTTAAAATAATCAGGACTCAAAGATACGAGGATGATTGGATGCCGAATAGATATTCAAGAACGTGCTCGATGTAATTAAAAATAAATTAGTTTCATTTTAAAATAAGGTATTTAAGTAAAAAAAAATATTTGTTATATTATTTTATTAAAAATAAATGCTAAGAATTAAAAAAAATTACTTTTGAATTTCATTTAACTAATTATTTATTTTTATTATTCCTAATACAATTAAATTACACAATCAATTTGGTTTATGTCGAACTTCTGCCTCCCCAAATCTGAAAAATGTTCAGATTTATTGAAAAAATAAACCACTAGTCCACTGATTGCCCCATATCCCCTCAGGTACTTTCTGACATGCACGATGACACGCATTCTAATTATAGTGACATCTCTTTCTAACATTGCTCAAGTCCCATTGTCGTGGACATTATAGAAAGAGATAACCTTCTTTTCGTTCAATTTTTTCTAGCATAAATGTAGATTTGTATATGTCATAGTTTGTGTCACATTGTAGTACTGCGAAGTTCGAACATAACCACTCTATAACTGTTACATTCTCTCTGACGGTACCTAAGATTACCTTATATTGTAAATTATTTTTGTAAACAAACAATTGTCATTACGACATGACAGTGACAGATAACCTTGCAAATATTCAAAACTATCTTCCTGTCAGTGTCAAATTTTATCTCTATCCGTTTTGTTTACGGTTTTTTTGGCCGGTTATTAGCCTGGACCACTAATAATTTTTTATGGCAACTTATTTTTGCATTAAATATTTTTGACTATTGGCATCAATTGTAGAAATCGATAGCCAATAAATAGCGATCCTGCTAGCCAATGAAAGAGTTTTTTTGAAGGGTGGTGGTTCCTTGGTGCGAACCCCACGTCAATAAATAAACAGCAGCTGGTCTTTGCTCTTTCTTTTTGGACATTACCTATTATTAATTGCTACACTACGTTTATCTGCGTCCCACGCCCGCCGCGAGCCGGAGCGGCGTGGATATGCTGTTTTTTTTTCTGTAATATCTAACGTAAGAAATGCGTAAGAAGTTCATTTTAATAATGGTTAGTTTCCAACAGTTTTTCCTTCTACTGTATTCTCTGTGTTAAGCTGATCTGCCTCTGCTTTCCTTACGACTGCAAATTATTATTTCTACTCGGCCTTACCTTGTTTCTGTCTCCATCCTGACAGCATTGGCAGAACAGCTGGATTTTTCCACTGTTCCTATAGCTGCATCACGTTCTTTTCCAGGACTTCTTACGCTTCTTCTTACGTCACCTCCTCTGAGCGCCGTCCACGTGGACCCTCGTCACCACCTGCGCACACCCGGTGCTACCGAACCTTCGGCCCGGTCGGACCTGAAGCCTGGAACGTGATCAGCAACCCAGACGCCACTATGCCGTACACGTACACCGGATTGACGAACGAGAAGAGTGCGGATTAGTGTTTTTTTTTCATTAATTGCCACAATGCCAGGCAGTGCAAATCTTATGTAGGCAAATATATGTATTAAACTTCCTTTGTTTAATTATATTTACCCACGCCCTATCTAGCTATCTCTTGCTCTTCGAGCCGATTTTTTGTCTCTTAACTTCTACTTTGAAACGCCTTTTCTACCCTTTCTAAATTCACCCCCTCTAAATTCAAAGCGTTTCAAGCTAGTTGGATATAAAACATAACGTATAATTACAGGAAGCAGCCATATTAAATGTAATAAGGATATTTTTAGAAATAGAAGACAACCGAACAACCCCTCATATCACTATTATCACTGATCAAAATATGGAATAATAACAATTTAACATGTGTATTACTTGGCATATGCCCGTAATATGCATTCAAACCGGCTTAAAGCTGAGAAAAAAAAAGAAAATCAGATAATAATATATTTATTTAAGAAAAGTTTACATTTATTACAATAATATTAATAACAAAGCTCGCCGATGCTCGTCTAGTTCGTCCACGACCATATTATAATATATATTATATGTAAGTATAAAATGTATGAGTAATTTTTTGAGCATTTCTGTCTTGAGCGTGTCTATCAAGCACTAGCGATTAGAGGCATTCATGTCGGAATGAGGAACGAAGATTTAAGCCTAGACAATTATCTGTTTAAGTTTTTAATGGAAACATTGAAGCATTATGTGGTAAAGTTGAGGATGCATCCGGAATGCATCAGGAATGTCTGGAGCGGAGTCCGTCATCCGCGTCGGGTCATTGTTGTTGTTGGATGTTGGATACTGCAACTTGAAGACCTACTCGCGGAATGATAATTATAGTTCCGCTAGAGGACATGTATCTGGGAACTATTACGGCCTGGAACGACGCGTCTCGCTCCTCGCTTGGCTCGAAATGTGGTTAACTTTACTTCTCTTGAGCAACGAGTAAATAAATAATATGTAAGTACTTAGTTACGTAGTTTTTAAGACGATTTTATGTGGTCTTTATACAAATTTTAATGTAGTAAGCATCAAACTAAATAAAAAAAAATGACTTTAACTAAAAAATGTGGTTGTCTTATATGTAGCTTTAAGGACGATAATTTTACGTGATAAAATCGTAAGAAAACGATAAAAAATTTAGTTTTTAGAGTTTGATGGAACACCTGCATTAAAAAAAATATGACATCATGGGTCCCGTTCCGGGAACCCGTCATTTTATTGACAAGGTAACCATGGCAACGTATTATTGTTGCTGTTGCCGTTCCCAGAACATGACGCGACCGTTCCCGGTACGGGACCCATCGCATGACGTCACACTTTTTTTTAATTTTTATGATCATAGAATCAACTGCCCTTAAATTAAATTATAAACGAAAAACTATTCAACTAAACTAACTGCCAATTACATATTTGTGAGTGCTGCCGGTGTTCATCTATTTAATAGACGGTATCACGTGTTATTACATCAAAATATACAAATAAAATATTAGAGAGGCAACTGCGGCGACCCCAAATACATTGGGAACTGGTTCCTGCCCAGATGATGATGATTCGGGGGGCAACTCAATGATATACAATATTTTAACACATCTTCCATTTATCTTCAGCGTGCCATGTGGGCATGGAACAATACCAGAACCTAGCACACCTCCTTGACGACGAACTCTCTTGTGTACCATCTGTCCCTCAGACGGTGTAGACAATATTTTATTGTAGAGTTCCACTGTCGGTGGTGGTGCGGCCATCGCTCCTGGCGCGCTCGGGAACTGCTGGAACGTATACATTTACACTATTTACAAGGTGAATCTTTATGTGGGCCTTCAGGCCTTTATCCTAAACTATTAGAGATAGCGGAAAATGCTGAAAGGGCGATTTTAATAGAAACTAAAACTGCATCATTAGATTTTTGAAAAAGTCATTACCCTAGCCAGGAATCGAACCTGTTGATTTTGAACATGGTTGCCCATAGAGATTAATTCCTGGAAACAAACATATTAGGGCAAATAAAAGGAAATGCTCATTTTAATAGAAATTAATTTGGTATTAAATGCTGGCAATACTAAATATTATACCATTTCAGAACCTCAATGAAATGGCCAACATTTTTTTATTTGGCACTAGGGTGACCGTACATTTTTTTTTATGCCAGGAAAGGTTAAAGTTCGGGTTAAAAAATTGAAAAATCATGAAGTTTGAGTCAAATCTTGGTTAAAAAGAAACTTTCGATGTGTCATAAAAATGTTTGTTTGCATTCGATAGCATATCCTGGAATACTATTCTAAAAACAGTTTAGAATAATTCCTTCATTTGCAGTTTTGGCATCAAAAAACAGAGAAGGGAGCTTATTGGAAAGACGACGTTCTGCGTAGTCAAGAACGGGAACCATATAAGAGTTCGTGCTAACACAATTTGGGGGCAGTTGGAAGGAAATTCCGCAGCCTTCTAAGCGAGGCACTTGGCTGTATTTATCGCACAGTTTGACTGCTCGAGTGGAGCTTGCGTGTATTCCTATCTATCTAGCATTCGTATTAAATTAAGTCTTCCATTCAAACAGTTCGGGTTTTTGATGAAAATGATAACATCACATTGTGAAGATTGCGGTGTTTTGGAAGATGGCCAACATCTTTTGTTATAATTTGTCCGCAATGAATCATTAAGATCAACATATTTTGGAAGTGCTTTGAATGGTAATGAGGTCAAGGATAAGGAATGAGGTAGTCCAAGAAACGATATTTTTGGGCATTGTATTTGACAAATATTGTAATTGGAAAAACCAAGTTTAAAAAATATGTAGTAAACTCAGCAAATTTGTTTATGTTTTATAATGAACTAGCGACCCGCTCCGGCTTCGCACGGCTATATTATGCACGTATTATACAAATAAACCTTCCTCTTGAATCACTCTATCTATCCAAAAACCGCATCAAAATCCGTTGGGTAGTTTTAAAGATATAAGCATACAAAGGGACATAGGGACGGCGAAAACTGACTTTATCACTACATAGTATAAAACAAAGTCGCTTTTTCTGTCCCTATTTCCCTTTGACTGCTTAAATCTTTAAAACTACGCAACGGATTTTGATGGGTTTTTTTAAATAAATAGAGTGATTCAGTAATAGTGATTAAGCAAAACTTCAGCTTTGGAAACTATGTTGTCTACGTATTACGGTTACGTATCTTCTGTTCTACGTTACGGCCTCATACTATGGGGCAATTCAACTGATATTAAGAAAGCTTTTATAGCTCAGAAGAGATGTATTCGTGCTATGGCTGGAATATGTCCATGGGAGTTTTGTAAACCCTACTTTATTGTGTTTTGCTATATAAACCTATAATAGAAACAGTTGATGGCTCCATATTTATCAGTCGTGTTTAGCGACCAAATTATCTACATTAGTAAAACTGTGAAACTACAAGAGAGCACGAAAGGAACCCCCTTTTAGGACATAGAGGAGCACTGGATTTTTAGATATTCGATGTCCAAATGTACGAAGACATCTGATATAATATTTTGTAGTTCATAGTAACTATTATGTATTCTGTGTATCTAGGATATCAATCACTAAACTAACTCAGGTAAGCCCGCGGGACACGGCTTGTGTAAAATAAATATTAAAATATCCATAATCGTTTATAGTTTATACCTTGTACTATTATATAGTCTGCGGTTTTACTTACTTTTTGAATTTCTGAATTATTTCTAATATAATTCGTATTCAGGGCAGAGACAACTCCGAAAAGAGCAATCATAAACATAGTCTCCCATATGATCTGAAACACACACAAATACAGGATCAATACGGTTTGATTTTAAAATGATAAATCAACTTGCTATCTCTCTCTAGGTCTCTAGGTGTTGGGAATGTTTGTTTGTTTGTGACTAGATATTTTCTTGAGGAATTTGAATGAAGAAGTCGATTGTACGTACAATGCTTTACTTTTGATACAATTACAGTGATATTAATTGTCAATTATAAGAGCAGATAAATGTATGTTGACGTGTTGTATTCCGTCCTTGGTTCTGTGACCTCTCGTCCACCGCGTTGTAGGCGAGAGTGTCGCGTCATCGGCATACAATGAGCGCGCATCTCGAGCTCCAACATTGTTTGTTACTTAGATGATATAATTATAGTTAGTTTCACAATTGTATTGAGTGGTAGCGATGTATGAAGTAATGCGAACTGCGGAGATAACCACTCTATAAACTTGAGCACACGTGCTCTCTAGGATAGGATCCCTTTAAGGACTACCTTCTATAAACTTGAGCACACGTGCTCTCTAGGATAGGATCCCTTTAAGGACTACCTTCAGCAGGCTGGTTAGTGGTCGAATAGTACTGACTTTATATCAAACTAGCTGCGCTCCGCGGTTTCACCCGCGTAAGTCCTTATCCCGTGGGAATATCAAAATTAAAAGTAGCCTATAGCCTTCTTCGATAAATGGACTATCCAACACAAAAATATTTTTTCAATTCGAACCAGTAGTTCCTGAGATTAGCGCGTTCAAACAAACAAAGTGTTGGATAGTCTATTTATCGAGGAAGGCTCGCTACTTTTCGTTCTCATATTCCCACGGGATCGGGACTTACGCGGGTGAAACCGCGGGGCGCAGCTAGCTATCAAATACAATTATTTTTCGTAAATATCGCAAGTTTAAAAAACTGACCTTTGGATCCATTTCGCCAACTGTAGGTACTTGGCTCAGTAGTTTATGGGTTGCTTTGAAAGATGTGAGTGGTTGTTCGAATTCAACTGATATCTGCAATAAAAAAAATTGCTGGTTTATTTTATGTTTTTTTCTCCATAATGGTAGGTACTTATTACAAAAATCAGACCAACATGGAAAACCTAACACTACGATAAACACCAACTCGAGCAGCTTCAATGGAATCACTTATACAAACTTCCTTATATAGCACTCAATCAGAAGATCTTCCCGGGAGAAGTTATAAGATCTATCTACAAATATCAACAACAAATATCCACTATAAATATCTACAAAATCTTTAAAACTCAACTTATATCGATAGAACATGAACTCGAAAATGTAATATTAGAAAACATGCAAGTAAAGAAGCAAGTTTCACAGCTTAACTAGGAAGTAAGTGTTCTGAAACAACTATGTTCTAAGAAGTTCTGTAAGTTCTCATAGGACTGTGATGGGAAGCGATATAAACGCTACATAATATATAATGCTTTGTCCTGAATGACTGAATGACTGACGGATCAACGCACAGCCTAAACCGCTGATCGTAGAGACCTGAAACTTGGAAGGTGTGTCCATTGTATGACGTAAGCATCCAATAAGAAAAAATTTCCGAAATTCTTATAAAGGGGGTGATAGAAAGCAAAGTTTTGATAGGCCACATGATTCCTTGGTCCAATCTACTTCAAATATTGCATAAACATTCTATAACATAATTGCTGGAAGACGTGCTTTGTATTTGATTGAAATTCATTCCCTTATGGAGTTAAAAAGGGGTAGAATAGTACATTGTTATCCTAGGTGTGAAAGTCACTCATTACAAGTCCCGAGACGGAGTTTGGCGCCCGAGCGTAGCGAGGGCGCTAATAGTTCGAGGGACTTAATGAGTCTTTCACCCGAGGTAAACACTGTGCTTTTCATTACGAATAATACATAAAATTCTTCCTAACAATGAGAGTGAATGAGAGACTCCATACTACCTGATCCTCTTCCAAGGTTGGGACCAAAGAGGTTATATACATGTAGTGTTATTCTTTGGTGTTACTTAAAGCAAGGAGGTTAGGTTTTTGAAGTTCCTAATGCGTAATCATACTGATACTGGCTACATGCATATTGTACAAGCCGTGCGAAGCCATAATTTGACATGACAGCTGTCATTGAAAGCGATTTTCCCTAGGGCTGAAAGTTTTATTTTCTACACGCTCTTCAGGCATATTTCGACCTACTTTTGGAGTATGAGTAATGAAAAGTTATTTAAGGGCGTACTTGCTTCGAAGTTGATATCAATACTTTTGATTTAAATTTCATTTTATTTAGACACATGTTTAAAAACTCAATCAGATTTTAAAATCTACCTTAATACGAGAACGAAGTCGATTGGAAAAGCTAGTAATGTATAAAATGAACATAGTTAACAAGTTTAACAACACTGTTACATATATATTATTCTAGTCAAGCGTAACAAATGTCACGTGTAGAATCATCTAATTTAGGAAAACTAAAATAGCTCGATGAAAATGATGACGCAATTCAAGAGCATATTTTTGGATACGGTTCGTAGAATTTTCTAATAAAAAATTGGCTTGTTTTGAAACTGTTTTATTTATTAACTGTTACATTAGTATCCGAATTATATTATCCATATTATTATGATGTATCCAAAGTATCCGGTTAGTAAAATTGGACGGATAATTGCATGCTCTGGTTGTAAGTAGGTTGGTACTAGACATCTAGGCGATCAACTTTAGTTCTACGGCTCTTGGAAATTAGATTTATTTATAATTTTTTTTAGGTTTTGTATACTGGAGAATCAGGTGTTTACGGCAACAAAGACCATGTAATGACCTCTACCTCTAAGAAGAGTAACCCATGGACTCGTCCTAAAGGTATACCTAGGTCCCAAATAGGGCGAGTTAAACAAACACTGTACTGGTAGGTGTTAAGAGACAGACTGTCAGTGTAGGCTACACTGCCGTGGATGCAATGCTTGGAGGAGTACGAGACAGCCGCGCATGTGACGCGTGGCCGTCACCTCGGTCAATACTCGAGACAATATAACAAATATTACCCCAGTTAATATAGACACATTTTATGGGTAAGTTTAACTAACTATAATTCGCAAATTTAACCATCTGAAATTTTGTAAAAAAAAGTATTCACACTTGTATTTTGCACTGAAAAAAAAAGGAAACAAAAGAAGAGACGTACATGGCCTAGCTCCACAGCCAGGAGTCTGATCCAACCAAACATAGGTCAGTAGGTATTAGGAAGACTCCCTTGTCACAAATGTAGCAGATGTCGGATCGACGGGGACATTTCAATATCTTAATATATATAAATCTCGTGTCACAATGTTTGTCCTCAATGGACTCCTAAACCACTTAACCGATTATAATAAAATTCGCACACCATGTGCAGATCGATCCAACTTGAGAGATAGGATAGCATCCCGATATTCCCACGGGATCGGGAGTTACGCGGGTGAAACCGCGTAGGGCAGCTAGTACCTTTATATGGTGTTCCGAACATTCGTACAAATTTTCAGTCCCCTGCGGGTTATTATCCAGGGAGGAAACAGTCGACTACGTTTGTATGGAGAGGCGCCGCGCTTTCACCTTAAATTCTATTGGTTGATTGGGCTGTACAAATACCATAAATGTTGTTGATGTTTTTATACCAGATTAGTTTGAATTAGGTAGGTAAGTACTTATATTGTAATGAACTAATTGTTAGTCATCGTCATTTATGATAAACAGATCCAAATCTGTGAGTCACTCCTCTTATTCATCGGTTTTAGTATTTCTTTTTTTAAAAGCTTTAATTTAAAGTGCGTTGGATACAAATCTTCAAGTAAAAACTAGTGTTCGGGATGATTCGAAATAGTTTTTGGTTATTCTGCGTAAAATAACGAACACTTCGGAAGCTTTAGTGATATCAAGCAGAATAATCAACAATTACTGAACTTTTATTTAAAAGAAATTAAACTTGCACCCTCGGCCCTTTCCTTACTGTACCAAAATATACCTTAAGTTTTAACTTTTTTATTTTTCGGAATTTTCTCTTTTCTTGTGCTGTATTTAAATTGCGTTAGATAAAAAAAATCTAGTAACTGATGTGTTTGGTGATATTGGAACATTCATACAAGTGTGACGTATTATAATAATTGTGTGTCTACACCGCCAAAACAGAAAGTCTTATGAATGAGTGACGAAAATAAATGTAGACTCGGCCGCGCCCAAGGCTATTTCTTACACACTGAGTACACACTGAGTGTACGTACTACCGACACCTACGCTACGGTCCCGCGTCTGACGGAAACCATGAAACTTGTCTTGTCATGCAGGTAGCTTTTACATAGATAGATGATTTGATCTGCTCATCTAGTCTATTTCAGCTACTTCCACAGTGTCATATATTAACGCTCTATTCACAATATATTTACGAAAACTTGCTCTACGTTCACAAAAATCCTGATATTTTTCGCAAAAATAGCGATATTCATAATTTCAACTTAAGAAATAGGGATGAGCTGACCTTGCCCGGTAGTAGGCTCCGGAAAATAAGCAGGTCGTTTAATAGTACACGTGTGCTCTATTATAATAAATTACCTAAAGATGTATATGACATGTCCATTAACAAATTCAAAACTTTTATAAAGCATAAATTGTGCGGTAAGGCATACTATGATACCTCTTCGTACCTTAATGATAAGAATCCATGGATGTGACTTTAATTGCTCCATTTCAAATAATACCTTCAAATATTTGTAAAATTGACCTTTGTGAGCGTGATCACATAAAAAAAAACCCCATGAGTTTCTTGTGCCTTCTTCTCATTGGTGGGCGCGTTCCGAAGGCACACATCCTAACTTAGTTTTAAGACGATTTCAAGTGATCATTGTAATTTTAAACATAAGTATCGAAAGAAATAAAGAAATTTGACGTTGACTTTGATAGTTTTGTTGTAGCTATTACAGTTCTCATAAAAAAGGCTTTTGTGTAGGTATACCTAGGTTTATGTACATACCTACTTATCTATAGAATGTACGTATTTATAGTACCTATGGGATGAGACCGTTGAATGTACCTACTAGCTCAGGCGGTTCAATGACTCGTGCGTGACTCGGCGTGGGCGCACTACAGTAGTATTACTTGTTTGCTATATTATGTCCTATATCACGGGGCTATGGAGCCCCGGACCTTTGGAAGGCATGCGTGGGGCCGAAGCTAACATGTAGAGGCCCTTTAAAATAGCAACGTTTAATGGCAGAGTAGGTAAGTATGATGTGGACATCAAACCGGCGATTTCATTCTATACTTTTCTATCTATGATAGATATGACTCACGCGCGCGTATTTATAGAAGTTGTATGAGCGTTCGTTCGGGGAAGTAATTTTCTTTGTAACAAAATGATGTCCGTAGTCTCATCATCTGAGTGATGTTCCCGGTTGCATCCCTCTCGGGAGCCCGGGGTCCATGTCCATAAAGTTTGGTATAAAGCTTAAATTGGTTTGTCATAATTTCATTAACACTTGTAGAGCCTAGGTAATCAGCTATGTAGGTAAGTTTTGGGTTAACATTTTTAGGTTTTGTATTTTTTTCTAAAACTAACAATCTGGTAGTTCTGCGCACGAGCCGCCCCACTTAGTTGGAAGTGATTCGTTTATGTTCACTTATTTTATAATCATCGTGGGAGGAGGATCAGAGGAGGCTCACAGCTAAGCGACGCTCGCTGATCGTTTACGGTCGTGCGGGTTAAGCGACGCCTGGCGCGGTCATTACTTCTGTTCAAAAATGTGTTTTCGTGAGCCCCTCCGTGCTTCGGAAGGCACGTTAAGCCATTGGTCCCGGTTGCTACCTCTAGTAGCAGTCGTTAGGTCAAGTTAGAGGCCTAACGACTCTAAACAGACGAGGCTAAACAACTGAAAATTACTGTAGTATACCTCGCGCAGCGAATGGTGACCTCTGCGGTAAGTGGAAGGGGTATGCGCAGAACTCGATATTTATATGAAAATTGAGTTCTGCGCATACCCCTACTACTTTCCATCAGAGGTCAACGTTCGCTGCGCTACGTATACTTATTTGAAACTTACCAAAAACGTGCGTAATCATCATCAATAAACATTTAATCTGGGCTTTACTTTTTTATATGAATATAATTAGAGAACCAGAATAAATAATTATAAAATATAAAGTGAACAACTATTGAAAGAAACATAATCAAGTAAGTACATAAATCAATAACATCACTTTTACTTGCTAATAAAATAGTCATCCATAAATCACGTCATGATTTTTGGCATTTTAACCCCCCCCCCCCTTTGTGAGGTTTGAGACTACACGTCCCCTCCCCCCCTATATCACGTGTAGTTTTAGTACCTACAAAGAATCTTATTTTTTTATAAAACAGGTAAATACATGGTTATTGGAAATTATACTAGCAAGCCGTTGAGGGCTACTTCTGTGCACCCTAACAAACAACTTTTGTTCTACGACTTTTAGAAATTAGAACTTTTTTTCGAACATTTTGAGGTTAGGTTTACCTGAAAATCAGCTGTTCCTTACACGGAAAGGTTTAATGACCTCTCCGTAAAATTTTACTTATTTTTTAAGTTTTATCTACTGTGTGTGAATGACCTATGTTTTAAAATATCAGCTGTTTTTATTTTTACATAAACTCAAAATTTTCATTTTTTTTTTCGAATTTCCAAAAGTCGTAGAACAAAAGTTGTTTGTTAAGGTCCACAGAAGTAACGCTCAATGGCTTGCTAGTACATATAATTTCCAATAACCCTGTATAAGTAACATCTAATTTTAGTACTTATAGAAAATTTATCGCCGCTTTTCGATTGAGTATGGCGCGTTTGCCGATAAAATAAATACACGTGATATATTACCACAATATTACTACACCCCCTCCCCCCTCGTGATTTTTATGGACTCCTCCCCTCCCCCCTTTCGAGCCTCACGTGATAAATGGACAGCCCCTTAGTCTGTAAGTACTAGGCAATCAGAAGTCAGTAGAAGGTATAAATCACAATTATTACATTATCTCTCTTCAATTGTTTTTCTGTAGGTATGTGTATGTGATGGCCATAAAGGTATTGAAGAAGCATTCAATGAACAAATAATTCAAATAATAATATATCGAGCATGATTTGTCTACTAACCTTCTACTAAGTTCTGATAGCCTAGTACATACAAACCAATTACTATCATACGATTCACACAGTTAGTTAACAGAAAGGACGGCGGGGGATGTTTGTTTCTAACTAAGTCAACTGAGCTATTAAGTCGGATTCTGAAGTAGTAAGATTCAGATTCAGTCGTCGACGACGCGCTGAATATATTATAACTAGTCTTTGATCTATCATGTTATACCTAGTTTTAGACTAATGTTTAAGCTATTGCATAGCTTTTATCGCGGACTTTGAGCGCGGCGACCGAATCAAGAAATTCCGTAACGAAAATAAAACCTAACACCCCCCACTCCGCCTACCATGTAGCTCGGCCGAGCGATCGCTTAACGTGTATGTATATGGTACGACTGTATACGAAGCTCGCACGATGCAATAGCTTTACCGCGGCAGTCCCCTGACGTCCGGTAAAACTCTAATGAGCTTATGTGGTGTCTTTATTATTTAATTTTTTGTAAGTATATTAATTAAAAAAAAAGATTCAAGTAATTTTCGGGTTAATGTCTACTTCTGAGTAGATTCTTAGTAGGGTGATAGTTGGATTACGTCAGATTAGTAATAGGTTGATATCGGCGAATAGCAGTAGGTACTGACAAAGACAAAATATAATTAGATGTTAATAAAAAACATACCGAGTTCAATCAGCAAAAAATAACCTTATTCACATAATTTGATGCCGGACAGTCGAAGCTAATCTTAAAGTCTGTGCAAAATTGTCCGAGTGCCATCCGACTGCAGATGATTGCCCAATCAACGAATGTCCGCAAGACCATTATACATGTGAAAATTTCTCATGAATCCGACATTTACTACAAAAGTTATTTAAGGTTAAAATATGGGTTTCTTGCGTTTTTCAGCCGAACGGTTTATTCTATTTTTTTAATAAAAATAAATTTAATTATTAGAAATAAATAAATATTGCAGGACATTCCACATATCGCCATCTAGCCCCAAGCTAAGAAACAAGACTTGTGTTATGGGTGCTAGACAACTCATATTAATACTACTTATATACTTTTCTTTTGTAAATATATACTTATAATACATAGAAACAACCAGACCACAGACAAATATATAAGCATAAATACTTGGCTGTGGCGGGAATCGAACCCGCAACCCTTAAATGTTAAAAAAAAATGTAAATGTATCTATACTAATATTATAAAACTAAAGAGTTTGTTTGTTTATTTGAACGCGCTAATCTCAGGAATTACTGGTTCGAATTGATAAAATCTTTTTGTGTTGGATAGTCCATTTATCGAGGAAGGCTATAGGCTACTTTTATCCCGATATTCTCACGGGATCGGGAGTTACGCGGGTGAAACCGCAGAGCGCCGCTAGTGTGTAATTAAAATGTTAGAACTCCTTAAATGAGAGTGTCGTATTTGTTTAAATAAAAAATGATTTCGTTTCAACTGACGTTGTTGTTTTCCTTTCGACTGTACTGAATTAATTACGGCTATCCACGGAGTATTTTCTTGATTCATGCTTTTTGAAGGCCATTCTCGAAAATAACATTGTTCAAATTACATTGTCATTTCGATTACAAAACTTACGCTCATTGTCAGCTTTTGGTATTCTCAAAAATATGTAATGAAAATGCAAGCGGAATGATATTTATTGCAATGTAACTTGATAATGTTATTTTTGAGAATGTCCTTGAGCGCCTATTTGAGTAGTCGGAACTTTTTATTTATATAAGACGAGGAATTGTTGTAAACCTTTGTTTTATAATGAGCTAAAAATGTATGAAGAAACATAAGTATCTCTATATACGTATACCTAACGTGTGTAACACAGAACCCTGTCTGTAATCCATCCGAGAAGAACGAGAAGAAAAATATAAAATGAAAAATTATTGCATGAAAATAAAAGGAATTCCGGAATATTGCCATAACGGACTGAAAATGTAAACCAAATGTTCGATACATTATCGAACACCTCAGCAATTTGGTTCAAGTAGGTCGCACGCGCCGGCGAATGACGTCGACCGGGCGACTCGCTTGAGTCAGCGCACCTTTAGCCAGCAAGCCCATCGCACTCATTCAAATCATCCTAAGTTAATTAATTATCGTGACAATATACACCCTTAAAGCTATCTGGTATTCTATCATTTTACATCATAAGAAGCATATATATAATAAGTATATATATTTTAATGACTAGACTATTACTTAATATATTTTATTTAAGTTGTTACTAACATAGTTGTAAGTACCTACTAACATTGATGGATCCATGTTATCTGATGAATAAATGAATTGAATTGAATTGAAGCAGCACCCGGTACGATCCCGTACATATCCCTTACCACATTTCAAATTTTCACCGTTAATAATAAGTATATTATAGATAACGACCCGCCCCGGCTTCGCACGGCTATATTATGCATGTATTATACATATAAATCTTCCTCTTGAATCACTCTATCTATTAAATTAATCGCATCAAAATCCGTTGCGTAGTTTTAAAGATCTAAGCATACATTGGGATATAGGGACAGAGAAAGCGACTTTGTTTTATACTATGTAGTGATAGCACACTATTAAATAAATAATAAATAAAATACATATTAAAAAAACAGTAGGCATACTTATTACGTGACGGGCTTTGCTCAGTGATGATATTATGTTAACCAGAGGTTTTTGGGAAATAAACTTGATCAAATGAACTTAAGGCTTTTAAACCACGACTTTTAATCCCTGGGGTACTCTTCCGTATGTGCACGGACAGTACCTACGGACACACGCATTCTAACTATTGTTTCACAATAAAGTAATGCGAATCACTCTATAACTGTCACATCTCACTGACTCTACTATTGAAAATATATATCGTAATATGCCTTGCTATAAAATATACTAATTTATGCAAATAAAAACTGATGTACTGAGGTACCTGGTTGTAGATCCGATCTAGAAGCACTTGGGAACGAATAGAGGCCGCAGACAGCGCTGGGCGGGCGGGAGCTTGTCTCGCGTGTGGTGTGAGCGACGACGTGACGGCAATTGAAAATAAATGAACGCAGCTATAGATGTATAGATGTACTCGAGAGTGAACGATACGTCTGCACGGAACGAGACAAGCGGACCGAATAAACCCAAGTGCGAGAGAGCGCCACGATGATCAACCAATCAAGCGATCGATACTCCCCGCGCTCTACCCTCCCATACCTCGGCAGGTATCTAAAAAACACCTTCTGCGCATCCGCCATTTTTGCATTGCATTTTCGGTCACACTTCAGGGCCAGCGACGCTCGCCCGTGATGACAAAGTGTGGTGAACGCATTTTTTGCGCTAAATCTAAGTGTCTAAAGTACGTCATTACAATATTCAACTGTTTCATGCCAAAATTTTGTTTAATTATTGTTTCAATAATGGATTCATCGCAAAGACCGTGAATCTAATTATGCAAAATCATTTGGTTTTTGATGGTATTGTGACGGATATTCTAGTAAAACACATTTTTTTATTTCCGTTGATATGGGGTGAATCGGATCAGTAAATAAAAGCTCTTTTACTTAGTTATTCTTTTATTGTTTTACATGGTTAGAACTTACTTACGTAAAAAGCTGGCCTGGGTCAGTGGTCACACGACAGTATGTATGATACAGCCAATAAAGCAATGGTAAAACAACTTACTACATCAGGTTGTTGAGAAATATAAAGTACCGTATACAAGCCAGGAACATTGACGAAACCAATCCTCCATTTAACATCCCACAGAATAAGAATAACATAGACTAAGAATAATTTACTTAAAAAAGAAGCAAAAACCAATAAAAGAGCAATAGAAAAGAAAAACTTTAAAGAAAACGGCAAAGGCGAGGCTAAGAAAAATATGACGGAGAAGAAGAACAAAGCTACGTCTAGATTGATAATGAAGAGAAGTGCTCCGTCTAGAGACTAGCTCTGGAGTTACTGATCTGAAAAATTTGTACATTCATCAAAAAAGAAGGATTGGATACAGTGCATCGTTTGTGAGGAACGATCTCCTGAGGAGTGCACTGATATAGAAGGTGCTAAAGGAGCATGCACTTGCGATTTGCTTAATTGATCTCATTAGAAAAATGTTGATTTGTTTCATCAATATGAGAATTAATTGTATTTGTGATTGATATTTGTTTGATCCGATTAACCCCCGAATTTGGGGCGAATCGGATATTTTCCAATAAGTATTTAAGTTTTTGTTTCCTATACAGAAGTTTAAAGAAATACCTAAAATTATAATGCCGTATGCTAAACTGTGATAAATACTGATTGTGATCAAATGAATAAATATAACATATCTTAATTGCAACTTGGTTTTTTTTAAACCTCAAAGTCAAACTGATCCGATTCGCCTCGGTCTACCCTACCTACATGGCCTCACGCACGCAACATACCAATGAAACATGACGGCCGCGCGCACGCGCCAGCGCCTCTTGCGCACACGCGCCAGCGCCTCTTGCACGTGCCCCGCCTCAGCCGCCGCCGCGACACCGCGCGTTTCTTCTCAATCTGTCGTCACCGATAACACTAACGTACCTACACCTATTTTGGAATTAAACTAAGTATATACAGTCCACTGCGTTTCTACTGAATAGGGCTTACATTAGGTCCCTACAATAATGGAACAGCTGAACTGAACTGGAAGGCACCTAGCTATTTATCACCATGAAAGTTTATGTAACAAAATAAGGACACTGAAATTAAGGCAAACATTTCTTCAGGAAGTAATTGACTTGACATTGAAAGTATCCTAGCCACAGTGAGGCAGTACAGAAGTGCGTCAAGCTAGCTAGAAGCTTCGTTGTCTGTTTGTGGACCGGAAGCTAGGTATGGTTTCATTCCTACCAAAATAAAAGCCAGGCAAGACATACCACAGTATAACACCAAAATTTACTATTTCCGCCACAAAAATATGGTTCTGCGACTTTTGATTTAGGGCATTATGATTTATTTTTATAATGATTAATTACGTATTGATAAAGTTATTACTTGTAATAGTTATGTTGAGGAATGCTCTATCGGTAACGCAAAAATGCCATTTTTCAATCATAAAGTCTAGTGCGCCACCTTAAGATATTAAGTTAGAAGGCTGAAATTTTGCATGAACACTTCTAAGATAACGGGTCATCAATTGAAAATACAGGAAAATCAAAATAATAAAAAAAAACTGTTTTTTCGCTCCACCCTAATATATATACCTCTCCGGTCATTCGTTTAAAAATCTTCTTGCTAGAACAACGTCAGTCCAGCAGAATGTTTTTCCCGGTTTTAGGGTTCCGTACGTCAAAAGGTAAAAAAAGAAACAGTTATAAGATCACTTTCTTGTTCGTCTGTGTTTTATTTACATAGCAGATTGAGCACTAATTATTGATCGAACAGAATTCGTTCTAGGAGCTAAGTTCTCGCTGGGCTGACGGACACCACTCGATCTACCAAAAATGTTACCAAAATCTTTTGGAGGCTGCACGCTGGCAGGCTTCTAACACGTGCAGCCTGTATCCCATTTCAATTGCCAAATAAGCCTTAGATATAATGACAACTAGCCGTTCCGTTTTGTCCGTAGTCCTGAAATACCCGGATTAGTCGGGTTTTTGTGTAGAACCGTTTCTACTTGTTATTATTTCGGTAATAATTATTGAATTAAATCAATTAAATACAGTTTGAAACGACATATTACTCTTATTACTTAATAATAGACAAAGTTATTAGTGCAGTTCGTTAATGAAACAACATCTTATCACTATGTAATATAATACTTAATAACTTATTGTTATGCCGGTAAAGCCTAAGTTTCAACTATTATGTATAAAACTGACTAAGGCAGGATTCTCATTAAACCAGGCCGTGAGGATGGGGTAGGTCCTGGCCTTGGACATAGTCTACCCCATCCTCATCACAGCGTTACAAAAATGTCATAATTTAACGCTCTGGAGCGAGCTGGGGCGAAAATTGACTCCTTAAAAATTCTAAAAGAAATGAGAATTAGAGGATCACTCTATTTCCATTATATTTACTAGAACTTGCTCAACCAACCAACCAAAAAAAAAAAAAACCCAAGATATTTTTTGCAAAAATAGCCATTCATAATTTTAAATTAGTATCAAAATGTGGTTTAATTTATCTTACAAGTCAACTACCAAAAACATTTTATTGTTTGAGTATTAGATGGTTTACGTAGACATAACAATCTTAAAACTCAGGAGAATGATGACATCACCTAATTGTGAAGATTGCGGTGGTTTGGAAAATGGCCTTGTTTTGTTAAAATGTGTCCGTAATAAATGATTTGGGTAGTTGCGTCATTCCCCAGATTCATTTTTCCCCGAAAAATAAAATGTACATTGACATTGAATTTATTTTATATGGGTTCACTAAGCTACTAATATACCTACATGCATAGCCTACATGCAAATTAAAACTAGAATCCATAATTGTTATATGTGTCGTCTAAAATCCAACCCCGCCACATCCACTTTATGAAAAAATTAAAGTTTTGACCAATATGGATTCTTTATTAAATTTACAACCAACTCAACAATTTTTTTCCGTATAAACCCCGATATATCCTGAGTTATTTGAGCCTAAAAATAGTGGTTTACTTCAAAACATGCTTTTTTTGTTTCAATATTTTTTATATAACTAAATAAAACCTGCAGCTATGCCCGTATTTTTTCCTTTTTTCGTAAATATGCGTAAATTTTTTTGGGTGAGTGTCTGAAAATGTATAAAAAATTTAGGCAATTTTCTAGTTTTTAAAGACGCTTATTTCCTATGTTAAATTAGAATATGAAAAAAATCAAAACATAGGGGCATGGTCATTGATCATGGCAGTCTGATGCTACCAAAATATTTGCTCTAGTGTCATTATCCAGGGAGGAAACAGTCGACTACGTTTGTATGGAGAGCGCGCAGGTACACTTTCGTCTATTCCCGGAGAAATTGAGTTGTATTGTAAGTATTGCAAAAACGACATTAATTATATCGTAGTCTAGAGTGACTAACGCGGTAGCTAACCTTCAAACTGCTAGCTAACGTTCGAGCGATGTATGCGTTCCGATATAAAGTATGTATATTGTTATGTTACCGTCAATTGTCAATGTGCGTAAATCAGTTAGAGTGCAGATTATCTGACTGAGTCAGTTAAAGTAATAAATATTGTTTCAGTTCTCACATCAACCATAAAATAATCTAATTATATTCTCCTTGAAACTAGCCGAAATAGTTCAAATGAATTAAAAAGTATAAAAACTAAAAGGCCGCCATAGGTATTTTTTTGGAACGAATTTCTTTATTAACACGCTTTTATTAGGTCGACGTGTCTTGTAGGTATGTATGTATGTAACTAACCTGTAATCAAATCTTGCAAGGTAAATTTGATCAACTTCCCGTTTACCGATTGAGCTGAAATTTTGCGTACATGTGTGAATCGCATGACAATGCAATATTATGATAACATGGTGCTGATCTGATGATGGAGCTGGAAGGTGGTCATAGGAACTCTGTAATGAAATAACACGCATTATAAAAATCCAACTAAAAAAATAGAAAATAAAATTTAATAGTAGCATCACAATGTAACACGCTTACTGGTTACAACATTCTTAATCCAAATTTATTAAATTTTATTTTCTATTTTTTTAGTTGGATTTTTTACGTCACCTATCTAAGTATACTTGAACTTTTGAGACGAATTTAACGATACCTATAGTACATTGCGATACAAGTGTGGTAAATTGATCATTGCACAGAGGCGGTTTGTGCGCGTTTAAATAAAGCCGAGGTGCAATGATCATTAGCGACACGCGTATCGTACGACGTTTTTATCAGAGTTGCGAATAAAAGAAATGACTTGTTTGTTTTTTTAGGCAATATTTTTTTGTTAGTTATACTCCTAACTTTTAGCCTATGCAGCCTCGTCTGACATACAATATTTTTTTATGGTATTTTTCCAATTGTTTTTGCGTCGGGGTAAACAGAATATAATGGTAAGTACGGAAAAAACTATATTTTAGTAAAGAAAAAACAAAATTAATCATTTTATAAGACGTTATCATGTAAAATTGTCGTTCGTAATTCGTAAACCAAATTTATAGACAACCATTTTTGCTGGAGTAAAAACTATTGGTACTATTGTTGGTACGTAGTTACGTACCTTTTTTTTAACCATGAAAACAGTATAACCCAGTTACATTAAGAATGTTTCATCTACATGTAATTAGCAGTAAGATACGTATTTAACTTATCGGGATAATTTTGTAGCACTAATTGTATCATAGGTAATGTAACGTATAAAATAAAGCCCATATGTATGCTTTTCCTATGCCCATATGTATGCTTAGATCTTTAAAACTACGCACGGATTTTGATGCGGTTTTTTTTAATAGAGAGTGATTAAAGAGGAAGGTTTTAGAAATAGTACATGCATAATATGGCCGTGCGAAGCCGGGGCGAGTCGCTAGTTTTCGTACATAATGGACAACATAATGCAACCATCTGGCCGAACCTTAACCCCGTTATAAAAAAAATAAAAAAATATTACAAGTTCGTAAGCTTTTACCCTTACTGGCAAAAATGCTTGTAAATAATTGTAGGTACCTAGTACTGACACTTCACTACCGCAATCTTTTACCCTTACTGGCAAAAATACTTGTAAATAATTGTAGGTACACAGTACTGACACTTCACTATCGCAATCTACTTCACAATCAAAAAATCGGATTGTTATCTAACAGAAACGCTTGAACGGCTCCTCTTTTACCGTATTTCGAATATTAAACAAGCTATGAATACCTTTTTCAACATCCTCCACAGCCTCCGAAAAATTGTTGCTTCCCGTAACATTACAATGTTTACAAGTAGGTATAATTGACAAAACAATTTTACTATTTCTTTCGAATCTTCTATTCCAAAGACAAATCGATCCCGTAAAGCAGTTTCCAGTTCTGTTTTAAAGCCACAATGTACCGCCAAATGCCGCAAACGTGCCGCCCAATCAGAAAGTTCTTGCTCTTGCGCAAAAGTACTTATTTTACTAACAAAGTGATCATTTAACTTTCCAATTAAAGTCTTGTACTTAACAAAATCTAAATCTTCTGGAAATATAAGATCGTTTGCTATCTTATACGTGTCTTCTACCAGGCTTGTAAGCAGCATAGCACGACGTCTCTCACCAGATTTGTCGTTCCCGTCGTTTATTCCGTTAGCCAAACAAAATTAAGTGAAACGTCTACGAAAAGTGGACCACCCTTGAAGCCTGTGGTCAAAGCGTAGGTTGCCACCGAACATTGTTCCTGTAGGTACTTTCCATCATTAATATAAACACAAAGATATCACAAATACGCGTAGATTCTTTACCTCATCGCCACAAATGTGGTGTTTACGAATAGTTTTAGTGTTTACGAACGAATAGTATAATAGAAAATTTGCATTTATTAGTCTAGCTCGAAAGCGAATGACAACCAGTGACAAATAACTAAAACGTACCTAATATCAAAAAGCTGGACTAAAGAAATACTTTTGTAAAAGATGTCGTTTCTCAAATAATGAAATAATGAGATACCAGAAGTCGTAAACATTTGGTCAAAGTTTTGAAAATAAGATTCAAAATATTTTTCATTTATATATTTAAGTTTAAAATTTATACAACAACGTACAATATAACAGGAACTTTTTGTTTCTAGTTTGGACTTATGTTAGTTACTAATCAGTCAGTAATCTGTCTTGTGCGACGCATACTTATACAAATCACAATCATAAAAATAAATCTTATTATTAAGCTGGAATGCTATGCTGGATATTATACGCAAAACAGTTTGTGGCGAACACCAAAAACCTCGCACTGATTAAAATTATTGCCAAAATGTTGACGACTCCACGCATTAGCAGTACCCGGGCGGCGCGTGCGTCGAAGCGCGAACGCGCTGACCACGTCTCTAATCGAGTAATCTGTTGGCACTATAAATTATTTTTAGAACTTTATGTGCACAGATAAAACAACAAATGATACTCTATTATTTTCTAGTTAGAGATCACTGATTAGGTCACGTTCTGGAATAGGTACGGAAAATTAATGTAGCGAGACGGTCGCTCGTTTATACTGAGTGTGTACCTAGTAGGTACTATAATATTAACTCCTGATATAACGTTCACATTATAACATTTTCATATGGTCTAAAACAAATAACCTAATTGATTGTTACCTATGTATATAAATATCTATGTATATAGGGTGTCCCGTAATGAATGGATAAGCGGGCACCTACGGAAACTACGGATAGAGGATACAGTGCCGGTTCAGACAAATGAAAGTTATGTTGTGTCTTTTGGTTTCCGAGATATCTTTTATATTGCATTCGGTAGTACATTTAGCCTGAAATACTATCCAAAAAACAGAATGGGATAATCCTTCATTTGCAGTTTAGGCATAACAAAACATGGAGAAACAAGTGAAATTTTTCAATTTTTAGTATGGCGGATATCTCGAAAACTAAGAGACTATCATAGAACATACCTTCCGTTTTTCTGAACCGGCACAGTATCCTCTATCCGTAGGTGCCCGCATGTCCATTCATTACGGGACACCCTGTATATGTATGCTTGTTCGACGATAACTGGAGTACCTACCGTTGCTTGCTCCGATCTATAATATACGAGTAGTTGGGCTCCATAGAATCTTAAGTTCGAACAGGAGGGGTATCGGTCAGGGGACTACCGGGGGGGGGGGGGGAGGGTACAAAAAGGGATCTATACCTTTAAGGCAGGCATACTTCATCATTTATTTTTAGGTAACTAGCGACCCGCCCCGGCTTCGCACGGCTATATTATGCATGTACTTTACATAATATAAACCTTACTCTTGAATCACTCTATCTATTAAAAAAACCGCATCAAAATCCGTTGCGTAGTTTTAAAGATTTAAGCATACATAGGGATATAGGGACAGAGAAAGCGTCTTTGTTTTATACTATGTAGTGATATTACATTGTTTCAGAAAGTAATAATTGCTCAAACCTTATTTTCTGATTCAAAATGACAAAGTTAGGTTTTTTTCGGTCATTAATAAAGAAAATATGATTATCAGTTATATCTCAACCAGAGGTAGATACGTCTTTGCGAAATAACCTTGACTTGACCACACGAAACTAATAAGTACAATTGACTCATTATCCCTCGGGTGTTTTCGCATAATTGCATGAAGTCACGTCAAATTATTGTGTCACAATAAAGGAATGCGAAGTTCGAAGGTAACCACTCCATTACTGTTACATCTCACTGATGATTCTCAGAAAATTTTCAAATTCATGTGGAATCGTTGCCTAGGGGTTCGTGGTGTCTGGGAGCTTGGAGATCGAATGGAAACACCTTGGGTCACTTCCAAACACTTTACTGTGAAAATATCTTCGTAAAGTCAAATTAATTACAGAGCGTCCTTCGTCGTCGTCGTCTAGAACCAAATTCTCCATCTTTTATTTCTCCTTTCATTCCTTTCTCTCTTCCGGCTTTCTTTCTCATTCAACCCACTCCTTCCGTGTTTCGTTCAAAAACACTTTCATACTATCACCGAACTAAGCATTTTCATCCATTATAAATCATTTATCGTTCTCGTGCACAGCATTTCCATTCCTATATTCATTACAGTCAATCACCTTTGTAATATTTTGAAATGAATTATCCATATCTATTTTGAATCATCCATCCGTCCTGTATCACGGGGCTATGGAGCCCCGGACCTTTGGAAGGCATGCGTGGAGCCGAAGCCAACACGTAGAGGCCCTTTACAATAACAAGTATAATAGCAAACAATGGGGTGGATTCTAAACCAGCGATTATCCCTGTCTACACTATGAAGTGCAACCAAGGACAACCTCCGGTTTGGATGAAACTATTGATAATCTACAGGACAAAACTACTTGAGCTATTGTGATGGGATGGTAGTGGACTAGATACTGGGGAACTATGGCTTGGGGCTAGATGGCGCTGTGTAAAATGATCTATATTATTAAATAAAAACGCACCAATTCGCGACTCATTTCTTTTTTGATTAGGAAAAAATAGGACCTTGATTAAAGTTGTATCTTCATATTAGGTTTGATTAAAATCAATTAGATTACTTAATTTTGGATTTAAAGTGTCTTTAAATCTACCTTGTCAAGCAGCTAAAAATATCCAAACAAAAAAAGTTTTTACTTCAAATACAAACTGATCAAAGTTTAGCTGAAAAATGCTTTGATTGTGCTAACTACGGTTCGTGGTTTTACCTTCATAAGTCCCGATTTGTACGAAATTGCGGGATAAAAATTAGCCCATTTATTATTTCAGGATTTCAGCTATATACATACCAAGTTTCATTTGAATCGGTTTAGTAGTTTTTGCGTGAAGACGCAACAAACGTAAAATAAAATTACTTAATTCGATCGTCTTTGTAATCAAGCCATATGGCCGCATTTTTTCCTCCTTATAAATTAATTACAGATTATAAATCCCAGCGTCATCGGCCATATATCATGTTCCAATAACTTAATACGACGCCATCTTTAATTTAAACAAATACCTAAAGAAAATTACAACCAAAACAAACGATTTCTTTGTCTGCAATTAAGAACCACGAAGCAAGTGCACCGCCATAACTTCGGTCTATGACCGAAGAAAAAAAAAAAAAAAAAAAAAGATCCACGAAAAAGGTTGGTTCCTTACCGACCTCATTATTAAAAATAAACATAATTTCAAAAAAGGCCTTATTCTAAAGCGTTCTAAATACAAATTTACAATGACAGACGACGGTAAAATAATTTTGGTTACATAGAAAAGTGGAACGCAACCGACCAGTTCAAGTTGATCTCTAAAAGTTCTTTGTGCTTTTATTTTTTGTTGGCATTAGTTTGGAAGTTTGAGGACTCGCGGTTCAAGTTAGAGTGGTTATGACATGATTTTTTTTTTCTTTGTTTGGTGAACGCCTCAGAACAATAACTAAAGCAATAGAAACCTTACTAAAATAAAAACTATGTAACAGTTATCTTATTCACATCTAGTAATACAACGTGCACGAGAGTAAGTGAAACCGAAAACACCTCATTGTTTTTATTATTTCGGAATGAGTCACAAGTTAAAACGTCAGTTGGTTGTAATTAAGCTACTAAATTGAACTACCTGCCATAATCTTTTTGGTGACGTTAGATCAATTTCAAATGGTCCTATTGTTATGAATCCTGAAGTTTTGTTTTGTATTTGGTGAAATTGTGTTAATTTTTAGGAAAATAAACCTTTCGAAAATATATGTTTCGACTCTCTAGATATTCTAGGAATCTGGGTTTATCATGGCATGTGTGGTTGAAGGCTGCAGGTGTCATACAACACGGAAAGAAAACGAATAAGTTAGTGACTTTTCATCGGTGAGTTATATTGTAAAACTAGCTGTCCTGGCAAACGTTGTTAAGATAGTCCATTCATCGAGGAAAGCTTTAGGCTCCTTTTAATTTTATATGCCCACGTAATTGGGACTTATGCAGGTAAAACTGCGAGATATTTAAAAAGCTATGAGGGTTCCTTGTTAGGACTACGGAACCCTGAAAACAATCGAAATGAGAACGTCTTCTTTTTTTAAGTCGGTTAAAAAGGAAATTATTTGTGTTAATTTTGTTGAACTAGAATAAGTGTTGGACAAGCCTTCTCCATATACTTAATACATAATATATCCCATGCACTATAGCTGAATAGCTTGAATAATATTGTATAATATATATAATAAATAATATATAATTAATTCTCTCTATAAAGACGCTAGAGAATAATTTCTTGTTTTGTTTGAAATAATAAGCAGTATTCCTTATTTTAAGAGTCTTGCTTTTATTATCATTTAAAGAATTTTACTAAAACCAAGAAATTATTCTATAAAGTCTTTAGGGAGAGGATTATTTCTTGCTTCAAGAAACCTTTTTTTCTGTGTAGCGATGTATAAAACATCTACATTAGTTGTTAATGCCTATATTATTAAAACAAAAGTATATAATTAGAATCGGAATGTTAATAATTTATCGCGTCATCCTGTACTGGCCTAGTGCAAGGACGATGCCCTGATATATCGGCCTACTGCAAGGACGATGCCCTGATATATCGGCATACTGCAAGGACGATGCCCTGATATATCGCTCTGTTAGGAAATGAGTTAATGCCACTTCCAATGTGCCAAGTGGCTAAGTTAAGACAATATGTTGATCTCGACTTTTATTTACTTATCTATACTTATATTGCCTGCGGTTTGACCCGTGTAAGTCTCGATCCCATGGGAATATGGGAATCAAAGTATCCTATGTCCTTCTTCATCCCCTAAACTACCGATGTTCAACCAAATTGGTCCAGTCGTTTGACCGTGACTTTTGACCGAGAAACAAATACTTAAATAAATTTTCTGATTTAGGTTTCACCCGCGTAACTCCCGGGATAATATCGGGATAAAAAGTAGCCTATAGCCTTCCTCGATAAATGGACTATCCAACACAAAAATATTTTTTCAATTCGAACCAGCAGTTCCTGAGATTAGCGCGTTCAAACAAACAAACAAACAAACAAACTCTTTAGCTTTATAATATTATATATAGTATAGATTTACATTATTTGTATTAATAAAATAACTACATAATAGAAAAATTATTGTAAATTATGTTTAGTCCAGTTTCCACATACTGTTTGTCTATTTTCTCTTTTATTGTATAAAATTAACGAACAATTTAAGGTTATCGTAGTGATGTGAAAATTTGTATCGATATTGATGACTCAACCATACATTTTGTTTTAGATTCCCCAAAGATGAAGCGGTATATATGGATTCAACGTATTTAAAGGTGCAACGTATAAAGGACGCCGAAAAAACGTAGCTACATTTGTTCTAAACATTTTACGGTGGATTCATTTATGCCTCATGAAAACATGAAATATCGGCGACTAAAAGCCAGTGCTATAATAGGTACCTTCATTAAATTTACCTGAGGAAACAAATATGAAGGAAATTAATAAAAATGAAGCAGGTCCAACTAGTACAGTTTTTACATAAGAGACGATCATGAGTTTCGTTTACAGATTTTGTTTTGCTAGTTTTGTAATACTTTTTTGTCTGTCGTCCAGGCGTGTAGACCAGAGTTCACAGCTACTTTAAAATTAAAATATTTAGTCTTTTATAGAATTATAGCAAATACCTACCTCATTTCAAAATACGTAAAATAGAGCCCAACATCGGGATTTAATTTTTATTAAAAATAATAAATCTAAGCTATTTAAACTTTAAACTGTTGTTGTTTTCTTTATCGATATCGATATCGACATAGCAACATCACTAGCAGTAAGAAAAGCTAGTGACAACTTTCTAATTAACGAATGTACGAATGTTTAGGCATCCCTTTCGAACACCTTTTCAATGCCGTAAGTCAAAATAGTACAAATTGATAAAATTTAATGTGCTGCTATTTTAGTAAGGTTTCTATTGCTTTAGTTATTGTTCTGAGGTGAACGCGACAAATGTTGACAAGTCTAGTTTTTGAGAACAGTTTTGGCGGTAAATAGAGAAGCGAATTCGAAGTTTGAATTGTTGGTAATTTATGTTTGAGCGGGAAGTTTACCATTATTATTAAGTCATGCCAAAGTCGTAATTTTACTTCTTAAATGCATCAGAAATTTTACTTCCGTGTTCATTACCGATGACCTTCGAAGGAGCAGCTGGGACCAGCTATTGATCAGCTGAACGGAAATCAAAGCCATAACTAGTCACTCCTACTAATGGTTGACGTCGAATTGGCCACTCAGGATGTACCTAGTCCGGCATGGTGACCATTGTGCCAACTGGGTCGTCAACTTCAATTAATTTGTGTGTGTTATAATAGGTATTTTTGTTTTTGATGAAGACAAAGTGAATAGTGCAAAAATATCGCGTCAGTTGGAAACAGTCGACGCTAATTTTAGACACCGTCGTCGGCGTCGGTACGCTGCGCTTACTTCTACTTAATTGTGTGTGGCAATGGCGAAGCTAGTGGCGAGACGGTCGGTCGGGTGTACCTATGTATCTATATATCTATATATGTATGTATGTTTGTTCGACGATAACTTGAGTACCGTTGCTCTATTCTTAATGATTTTTGGTATACGTGTAGTTAAGTTCCATAAAAATTTTAAGTTCGAACATGAGCAGGATCGATCGAGGGGTTGCGAAGATAGGGGGTGCAAAAGAGGATCTACATATATGGCAGGCAGACTATGGGGCAAATATACCCGAGTGGGGTATCAAATGAAAGGGCGTAACTTCGGTGACAATAATATGGTACCATGGATGATGGAACTGATATGATAATGGAGCTGGAAGGAATCCACTGGAATTTACCATCTCAGCGGTCATTTTTATATCAAACTCATTTGTATCAAAAAGAAAAAACGCTTAGACCTTCTTATAAGATTCAAAAATGACAATGTCAGGTTTTCTTGCTGTCATTGTCGTAAAACATAATTGACCGAACGAGCGAAGCGAGAGAGGTCTAGTGGCGAGATGGTCGGTCGGTTGTACCTATGTATCTAAATATCTATGTATCTATGTATCTAAATATCTATGTATCTATGTATGTTTGTTCGACGATAACTTGAGTACCGTTGCTCTGATCTTAATGATTTTTGGTATACGAGTAGTTGAGGTCCATAGAATTTTTAAGTTCGAACATGAGAGGAGGGATCGGTGAGGGGGCTTCGATGATAGGGGGTGCAATAGGGGATGTACCTATATGACAGGAGAACTATAGGGCAAATATACCCTGTATACCGGAGTGGGGTATCAAATGAAAGGGCGTAACTTCGATGACAATAATAATGGTACCATGGAAATAATCTGATGATGGAGGTCGAGGGAATCCACAGGAATTTTTCATCTTAGCGGTCATTTTTATAGCAAACTCATTTGTATCAAAAAGGAAAAAAAACGCTTAGACCTTCATGATTCAAAAATGACACTGTCAAAAATCAAAATGACATATTTTCTTTCTGTCATTGTCGTAAAAAATATGATTTCCAGATAATTTTAAAACCATTACGTAATAACTTAGCTTTGCTATTATGATCAAAATTGATTATAGGTACCTATCGGGTGTATGTTAAAATGTATAAACTCAAAATACATAACGTTGTAATTCATAAAGTTAAAATACCGAAAATCAAAATACATAATGATCAAAATACATAAAATCCAAATAAATAAAATTTGTTTCAAATAATATACGAAATACATAATGACAAGACGTATAAATTTAAAATACATTAATTCAAATATCATATATCCAAAACAAATAAAGATTTAAATGAATAATTGACAAAACCCATACGAGTGAATCAAACTATTGGGCAGCGGGCATGTGTGGGGCTCCCCCTGGCTTAAGATGGTGGGCAGCCAGGGGTTTACCCACTAAAACTCCACCGGTTCCTCTCGCGCTTTGATGTTAGGGACGCAGGGAGGCGCGAGCATTCTTCTACGGCCCCAACAGCGCTATTCTCACTCGCCCAGTACCGGGCGTATGGCCTCCACCGTGCCTCGTCCGTACTGAGGGCTCTCGAGCCGTTCAGTCCATCTCGCCAATGAGACATGACGGAGCTCCAACCGACGTGCTTCTATCTCGCCCCGTTGAAGCGCCTCCTCACGCCAACTGAACATCGACGCGAGGACTCTCGCCTCCAGGTCCTATGGCATACTGCCTGCCAGAACACACGCAGCCTCCACCGACACCGTGTGGTATCCGCGTATCACGCAGTTCTAATCTAACCTATCCGTGCCAGCGCAGCGAACTGTGCCGCGGTAGGGGTCGGCGAGTTTTAGAACCGAATTCTACCTATTTTACTTGGTTAGCGAAGGCGTAAATTAAAAAAAAAATTGAAACCGTATGTGAATTAATTGTAGTAAAATAAACCGTCAGAACTGCCAGAACCTAATTCTACCTACCTATTTAACTTAGTTAGGACACGGTGTATTTTTTTTGGAAAAACTAATGACTGGTACTTACCTACCTACTTAATAAATACTCCATATTTACTTTGTACTTCGATATTTGGAACATTTTTATTTTTATAAACAAATTATGTACCAATTTCTGGTTTTTGTTTACCTGAACCTACAACTTATATATTTTGATAGTTATACATTTTAAAGTTAGGCTTGTTGATTATTATGGGTTATAAGCATTATAATTTTTAATTATTATATATTTAGAACTTTATGAATTTACAGTTTATGAATTTAAAACTTATGCCATTTAACTTTATGTATTTTGAATTATTATGTATTTTGACTTTCGGTATTTTTAACTTTATGAATTACAACGTTATGTATTTTGAGTTTATACATTTTAACATACACCCCCTCAAATACCCATAGGTACTACCCATTACAAAATTCGTCTATCGGCTGAGTTGTTTCATCTTGAAGACCCGAACCCAGAACAAGGGAAGTCCCGATCCCGTGGGAATATCGAAATAAAACGTAATTTATGTACTAATCCAGGTTCTCAGTTACTAATATACCGAGTTTTATTGTTATCCGGTCAGAAGTTTTTGCATGAAGAAGTAACAAACACACGTACTGCGCCAGCGTATTATAAAACGTAGGTAAGTACTTGGAAGTCGGACTGGATGATACCATGTAAGGTTTTCTTAATCAAACCCAGTCCGACTTCCAAGTACTTACCTACGTTTTATAATACGCTGGCTCAGTAATACAACGAAGTGAAACTTTGCTTTACCTCCGAAACGACGATATTTTCATTAATTAAACTTTTTATTTTTACTTTGAAGTGTTTTTTTGATAATTCGTAGTTTTTAAGTTTTTTATTTTTAACTTTTTATTTTAATTATGTACTTATATATTTTTAAACGTTTTAGTTTTTTTCTTTGTTATTTATTTTTGATGATTTTTTTTAATAGATAGAGTGATTCAAGAGGAAGGTTTATATGTATAACTAGCGACCCGCCCCGGCTTCGCACGGCTATATTATGCATGTATTATACATATAAACCTTCCTCTTGAATCACTCTATCTATTAAAAAAAACCGCATCAAAATCCGTTGCGTAGTTTTAAAGATTTATGCATACATAGGATATAGGGACAGAGAAAGCGACTCTGTTTTATACTATGTAGGTAGTGATGATACAAGCATAATATAGCCGTGCGAAGCCGGGGCGAGTCGCTAGTAATTATATATAAGCTCTACGTATGAGGAGGGGTGCGCAGGCGCAGGCGCAGGCTCAGGCAGGCGCAGGCGCAGGCTCTCTCTCGCTCCATGCGGTAGTGCAGACGAGTTTGCGGTCGGAGAAGCTCGTTTCGTGCTCCTAGTTAAAAATTCCGTAAGTTCGTGGTAAGTTAACAGTTATTTATTACTTGTTTAAATTAAGATAGTTTTCACAATTATTATTGTTAGTTTACTATTTATTGTGTTCATAATATGTCGCTTTTAACTGATAATTTAAGTATAATTGAATATTTTGAAACCTTTTCAACTCAGCTCGTATTTGTGGTTGGTAGGCCTTGTTTCTGGAAAGTAGGCCTATTTAGTGATCTTAGCGTTTATGCAACATTTTTAGGGTTCCGTACCTCAAAAGGTAAAAAAGGAAGCCTTATTAAGATCACTTTCTTGTCTGTCTGAATGTCCGTGTGTCACCACCAACTTTCTCAGGAACAGGTAGACCTAGCATGTTGAAATTCATACTAGATACTGTGGTCTATAGTTCCTATTAGGTGTATAAAAGTCAATGTCCTGAGTCAACACGATAAAAAGATTTAGTTGCGAAAAACGCTGTTTCGAAAAAAGTTTTCAATGCCTCATAGGTACGATTGAATGGTGTATGTGTATTGGTATGTTTATCTTACGATAACTCGAGTACCGTTGCTTCGATCTTCATGATATTTGGTACACGGGTAGATGAGATCAATAAAATACACTTCTTGTTTTTGTTTTTAGATTCAATACCTAGACCATGTCTCAATCAAAACCCAAACGTGCTACTTGGACAGAAGCTGACTTAACAGCGGCAGTAGACGCAGTTCGCCATGGGAGTTCAACTTACCAAGCGTCATCGCAATATGGAATACCAAGAAGAACGCTCAGAAACCATGTTGCCAGTGGTAACGTACAAAAACGCATGGGTAGACCCACGATATTAAGTAAAGACCAGGAGAAAGATTTTGTGAAGCGTATCATAAAGTTTTCTGAGCTGGGAATACCGCTCACGTCCATTATGATAAGAATACAAGCCTTTGCGTTTTGCGAAAAATTTAATATAAAACACAATTTTAATAAAAGTAGTGGGTGCGCTGGAAAAGGATGGTTGCGATTATTTTTGAAACGTAATCCTGAGCTAGCAAAAAGGAAAGCACAAATGTTAAACCCAGCCCGCGCTCAAAAATTAAATAAACCTATTGTTGACGCACATTTTCAAGAAGTAAAAAAAATTTATGATGAATTTGATTTGAACGACCATCCCGAACGAATCTATAATATGGACGAAAAAGGATGCCGACTTACACTTCATCGCCAACCAACAGTCATCGCCCAAAAAGGTGCACGAAGGGTGCATTTGCAAGCCGCCGAACACGGAGAAAACGTTACGGTGGTAGGTTGTGCCAACGCCGTGGGTAATGCTGTCCCATCGTTAATTCTCTTTAAGGGAATAAGGAAGAAACCCGAATTTGAAGCAAATCTTCCCGCAGGATCTTCAGTTTTAATGGCACCAAAAGGAAGCATGACGACTGAATTTTTCATCGCGTTCATCCAGCATTTGGCCAAATTCAAAACACTTGGAAAGTGTCTTCTCATTTTTGATGGTGCCAAATGCCATTTGGATTTCCGAATTGTTGAAGAAGCGGAGAGAAACGATATAGTTTTATACTGTTTACCATCTAATACGACACACGAGCTGCAGCCTTTGGACAAGTCTTGCTATAAGCCCTTCGAAACATATTGGGACCAGGAAGTTTCACAATTTCTTCAGACAACACGTACAAAAAATATTAAAAAAGACGAATTCAACATAATCTTAACAAGGGTATGGGAAAAGAGTATGACACGAGCCAATATTAGGAGTGGTTTTAGGGCCACTGGGCTCTACCCTTTTGCTCCTAGTGCGATTCCTGATACTGCCTTTGCTCCGTCTAAATTGACTGAACGCGCTGTGGAACCTCCTATAAATGAAAGTTCTTCATCAACAGCATCACCAATACCGATTGCACACCAAGATACAGAAAAATTTACTGAAACTATTGTACACTCCGACGATGGCTCTGACCAGTCCTCACCAATTCTTCGCCAACTTCTAAATCTGATCAATGAAACAGAACACTTTCCAACATCACCATCACTTACGTCAGAGTTGCACTCCATGGGAGATTTTTCTTCTCTAGGACAACTTACCCCACCACAAGCTAATATTGAAGACCAAAACTATTATGAAGATCGTCCTGTAACCAGCGGCTTAGGAAATACAAAACGTCTTGTTGAATATAGTTCATCTGAAACTGATATTATGTACGAGTTCTATAGCCGCCCTTTACCACAAAAACGCTTCAGAATTTACTCTTCTACTGAGTTAGAAAATGACATCGAAAATATAAATTCCAAGAACGTGCTTAAAGAAGATACTACAGAAGATGAAGACGATGTGCCTTTAGCACAACTAAATACAAATTCACGGTTCCAAAACTTAATATCGACACCCGATTATGGACATATCAAAACTCGCCCTAGGAAAAAGGCTTTAAACTATAAAGGTCAAAGGGTTACTAAAGATTTATTTAATGATAATGAGACTAAAAATAAGAAGAAAAGTAAAGTTGTACCAAACAAAAAGTCAAAGCCGAATAATAAAAATAGTGAAGAACTTCCAAAGGAAACCGTTGCAACTAAGAAAACGAAAGGAAAACTATCTAAAGGTACAAAAGGAAAAACAACTAAAAAAACCAAAGATAAGAATAGTAGGGTGGAGCGGTCAATGTATGAAAAATTCTTTTACCTCCTTCTTTAAATTTCGTTATCGCGGGGTTGCCAAAAGTTGCCAATACACCTCATCATTACGTACATAAAATATTTTTTGAATCAAGCTATTGCAAGTACTGCCCCCAACCCCTTCAATATTTGTAAAAAACCGAAAATCTTGATTTTGCATTACTTCTTTAGAAGCTAAACTAATTAACTTTTATTTATTACTAGCTGTCCCGGCAAACGTTGTTTTGCCATATAAAAAAAATGTGATAAATGAAGAACCGCTCGACCGACCAAACTTCACATAAACCATCTACTAAATAGTCCGAACAAAGCTTAAACATTTGGTTTGGATAGGTGAGCCCGTTCTTGGGTTATAAAATTACAACGAAAAGTGGCATTGATTTCTATATAATACAGCAAATCAAAAAAAGGGTCTGTTGGACTTCGAAAATATTGTAGGTGCTGAGCCGCTCGAGAAAACCCCCCGGTCGAACGCCTTACAACAAAGACGAACGTCACAGAATACATAATAGTGTATATCCCGATATTCCCACGGGATCGGGCTTTATGCGGGTTTGAATATGGAATAATTCGTATATTTAATTTCACCCGCGTAAGTCCCGATCTCGTTTGAATAACGAAAAAAAAATAAAAAATATGTAGGTATCCTATGTCCTTCTCCTGGTTCTAAGCTACCTCTCCATAAATTTTCAGCCAAATCGGTTCAGCCGTTCTCGAGTTATAAAAAGTGTAACTAACACGACTTTCTTTTATATATATAGATTAATGTTAAATCAGCAGTCAAAATTGTCAAAAGCCATTAAAAAAAATAAAACAAACAAACTTCTACAAAAAAATGCATTTAAATATTTCAGAAGTTTCGATACTTTGCTTCAAGGAGCCACTTGACGCGATGCTCTTTACCTCATATAATCGAGAAGCAGGTTATCACTTTTTACTAGCTAGGAATGTTCAATTATTGTTAGGCGAGATTTTAAATCTCTCATTATTTGTCGCACGTCAATTTTCAATAATATTTTTTGGAGTTTTAGTGAATATTTCGCAGTTTTTAACAATGAGTTGGCGTAGTGCAAATACGTATCTTATATTTACTTCAGGAATAGAGTTACCCAAAAATATGATGCCTACTTATAGAGACGTTATAAAGTACTTCATATGTTTTACCCAAAGTATATAAAACGATAAGATCTTGTTAAAAACACATCGTAAATTAAGTATCGTTACTGAAATAGAGAACTATAATATGACTATGAAGAAGAGTTTCAATTCCCATCGTAGAAGCTCGGATAAAAGTGTTTTATGAAGCCTTATCGGAGCCTGTTGTTCTTGACAATAATGTTGTTTGTCAAATTAAACAAAATTCCATGACGATCTGAGCACAGACCAATGAAATCTCTTTTAGAAATTTGTGACAAAGAATCATTAAAGGACAATGTAAAAAATTTAAAGGTTGCCCAAACAAAATTCTGTTAAAATATGCCACTCTAGGTGGCTTCCTACGGCTAATAATATTTTTGGCTCTATTTTGCGATGGAAAATCCATTTGAACATGTGAAAATGTTGATAGCGTTTGTAGTAAAAGCCCAAACTCCTATGTTCCATATTAAAATTCAGCCAAATTGCATTTAATGAGCCAAGAATCTGTTTCGTACGATTATACTGTCACAATACCTGCCAGATACCTAATCTTAAAAACAAGTAATAGTCCCCGTGATACAGTGAGATGGGTTTTTGTGACTGTAAAAATATATAATTGCCATGTTAGCCGACGATTGAAAACACATTCGACAATTTGCGTTTCGCAGAATTTTAAAGATCCGTGCTCGAACATCTTTTGCGAGTTTTTCAATTGCCACTGTTTAATTTTCATGCGCAAGATTACGTCGATCTAAAAGATTGGGAAAACCCTACAGAATTTCCTTTTACAAAAATTATACTGACGGACACAATTTCTGAAGCGGCAGATGATAACAAAGTAAATTCGTTAATTTTATCTGTTTCTCGCGGGATCCCATGACACACTCAAGCAACCGAAAGATGCACTTAATTATCACAAAATCTTGCTCAGCAGTTTGTGGACCAATAAATAGGAAAGGTTGGATCAGAAATAAATTGGAATTGTGCCGTATTATGCCTTCATTCAATACAAAAAACACTGTAACACTTAGCATTTTTGTCATTTGAATATACGACCTCTGTGGCGCGTCGGGCGAACACCCGACTGCGACGCAGAAGGTTGCGGGTTCGATTCCCGCCGGGAACAAGTATTTATGCTGACCATAAATTCTTGTTTCTGGTGCTGGGTGTTTCCTATATGTATAATATGTATATATTTACAAAAAAAAAAAAAAAGTATATAAGTAGTTTATCCGTTATCTGGCACCCATAACGTGTAATAATAATGTGTAATATGTCCTGAAATATATATATATTTTTTTTTAATTCATTTTAGTTTTATAGGATTTTAGTAAGCTAATAATTTCATTTCATTTCATTTATTTATTTGCACGAAATATGGGTTACAATGGTCTTATAGTATTAAAATCAGCTATAATTGCTACCAGCTTGCTAACAGCTAAAACAGCTAATAATTGTATTATTTAATAAAAAAAAATGTTCGTGTATTTTTTAAAATTTTATTCTACACACCCAGTTTTTTCGTATATTTCGAAAACTTTGATGTCCTTGGGGCAGTTAACTTCCCCTTATTTGATCTCAATGTCTCCATAGTAAGTTTTTATCTCGATACCAAGATGCAACTTTTCCGCTACCCGCCATTTCGAAAATCGAAAAAAATGAAAAACGCTCCACCCTACTCACATGAGTAGTACTCATGTGCCCTACTGAACAGTATTAAAAAAAGGGAACTGGGCCATTATTCACTAAGGTTCAAGTCGTTGGGCGCGCGTGATTAGGGCGAGATTGCCATACAAAAACCTCTCCCCCTCCGCCCCTAATCACGCGCGCCCAACGACTTGAACCTTAGTGAATAATGGTACTGAAAGCTGGTACTGTCCGGCTTGCCGCGAAGACATAGAGTAAGATATGAGACCTTGTACCGACTGCGCTACATGGTATCACGATGATTGTATTGGTCTAACAAAAAGTGATTCAGAGCCCTTTTTATGTCCCGATTGTGATATATAAAAAAACACTTACTGTCTAATATAAGCATATTTCTTACTTTTAAAGATGAATACCATTAGTTGTTTGAATATGACTGATTGAATGTTCTTAATACCTTCTATATCCCAGTTATTTTTAAGAGGCCTTATTAAAGCACTATGTCCTAGTAAGGCCTACAATTTTCTCAGTTTTTTTTATTTTATTATATTGCTATAAGAAAGTATGTTGATTTTTTTTAGTTTATTAGGCCTATCTTAAAAACATTGTGATATTCTACTTTTGTTGCTAAATATAAAACAATAACTCTGATTTGTAATTTTAGTAAACTTACTTTACATTTATAATGTTGCAAATTCTATTAGCGGACTATGTAACAGTGTCTGATGACAAATTTAAAGTTTTTTTTTGAACTTTTATGTTCACTTTTCCCCATTATACTTGGAATCAGCAAGTAATGGGGAAAAGTGAACTAAAAGTTCACAAATCCCCATTGATGGGGAAAATCAATGGGGAAAAGTGAACTAACCCTTACATACTGGTGATTTATTATGACCAAAATGACAGGTTTACTATTTGTTAATTTTTGTTTAATTTTTCTTAAATGTGTTCCTGTTTAATTAATATATCTTGTAGTACACAAATAAATGATTCTGATTAACTAAGGTTGCTTTTATTTCAATAAATATAGTCTAAAATAAGGTAGGCCTTATTTGTATCACTTACCTTACGTTTATACTCAGACAAACGCCCTATCAGAGAATTTTATTTATTATCTAACTGTCCCGGCAAACGTTGTTTTGCCATCCTATCCTATCCTACTTATCCTATCCTACTAATATTATAAATGTGAAAGTTTGTGTGTGTGTGTGTGTGTATGTTTGTTACTCCTTCACGCAAAAACTACTGGACCGATTGCGATGAAACTCTGTATGTAGATAGCTGGAGACCTAGATTAACACATAGGCTACTTTTTATCCCGCTATTCTCACGGGATCGGGACTTACGCGGGTGAAACCGCGGGCGAAGCTAGTATAAAAAAATGTGATAAATGAAGAACCGCTCGACCGATTTTGTGCAAACTTCACATAAACCAACTACTAAATAGTCCGAACAAAGCTTAAACATTTGGTTTGGATAGGTGAGCCCGTTCTTAAGTTATAAAATTACAACGAAAAGTGCCATTGATTTTTATATTAAAACAGGAATAGCAGTCGTCGCGAGCGTGAAACAGAGACAAACTTGGCAATAATAGTACATTACGATACAAGTGTGGTATATTCAAGCCGAGATGTAATGATTAATATCCACACGTGTATCGTACGACGATTTTTATCACACTTGCGAATAAAAGAAAAGACGTGTTAAAATAACAAACAGTTAAAGTAAACAAAAGATTTGTGTATGTTTACTATTTTTTTAGGCAACATTTTAGGGTTAATTATACTCCCAAAAGGGCAGGCGAAAGACTTTTAACTTATACAGCCTTGTCTGACATACAATATTTTTTAGGGTTTTTTCCATTTGTTTTGGCGTCGGGGGTTAAAAACATAATATTATGTTACGGAAAAAAAATTAAGTAAAGAAAAAACAAAACTCCATGCATCTCGGCTTTTTTAAACGCGCGTCATAAACCGCGTCATAAACCTCTATGCAATGATCAATTTACCACACTAGTATCGCAATGTAATATTATGCCAATGTTAGAAGTAAGTATATGAAAACCAGGCAGGTTTGATGAATTGAAATGCATTTTGAAAGTGATTATTTGAGTACCTGCTACGATACATCTTCTTAATATATATAAATCTCGTGTCACAATGTTTGTCCTCAATGGACTCCTAAACCACTTAACCGATTATAATATAAAAAAATAAATTAAAATTTAAAAAACCGACTTCAAAAAACCTGAAAACAAAAACTAAAAAAACTTGAAAAAAATCCCGGAAACAAAAACTAAAAAAAACTGAAAAATAAAAACTAAAAAGTGAAAAATAATCCATTTCGGGTCACTAAAACAGCAGATAACTTAAACATACTTGGAAGTCGGACTGGGTGACACCATGTTTCTTATTATATCTCTCAACATTCAATCTAACCCAGTCCGACTTCCAAGTATGTTTAAGTTATCTGCTGTTTTAGTGACCCAAAATGGATTATTTTTCACTTTTTAGTTTTTATTTTTCAGTTTTTTTTAGTTTTTGTTTCCGGGATTTTTTTCAAGTTTTTTTAGTTTTTGTTTTGCAGGTTTTTTGAAGTCGGTTTTTTTAATTTTAATTTATTTTTTTATTTAACCATTTTTAGTGCCGCTGTCACTGAAAATTCTACTCCATGAGGCGAAAGCGACTATTTCTTCAAATTGCAACCTGTACCTAATCGTACCCCATTGGAAAGTTTGGTGATGAGAAGGTTCAGATGCTCCATTCATCGATACCTATTAGTGTATGGGCAAATTCTACTAGTGGAAATTGAAAACTGAGCAATTTGCTAATTCTCGCTGTGCAGATCTGTTCATCACTCCAAAGATCCTCATCAGATCTTCATTTAGGATAGGGTTCTCTATCAACATTTATTCAAACCTAGTCCGGCGAGGCGAAAGCGACTATTTTATTCAAATTGTTACCTGTAATCGTAACCGATTGAAGAGTTGTCTGACGAGAAGGTGGTTTCCGATATTCCATTTATCGGTAACTATTAGTTTATGGGCCAATTCTACTGGTGGAAATCGAAAAATGAGCAATTTGCAGCACTCTCGAGGTGCAATTCTGTTCATCACTTCGAAGATACTCATCAGATCTTCATTGAAGAAAGGGTTCTCTATCAATATTCATACAAACCCAGTCCGGCGTCTAAATTCGACTAAATTCTTCAAATTGTAACCTGTAATCGTAACCGATTGAAGAGTTTTCTGATGAGAAGGTGGTTTCAGATATTCCATTTATCGGTAACTATTCGTTTATGGCCTAATTCTACTGGTGGAAATCGAAAACTGAGCAATTTGCTGCACTCTCGAGGTGCAATTCTGTTCATCACTCCGAAGATCCTCATCAGATCTTCATCCAATTTTTATGGGACCACCTCTGAGTTATCCCCTTTCATACAAAAAAAGAATTTTTCAAATCGGTCCAGGCGTTTTCGAGTAATCGGCGAACATACATAAAAAAAAATATATATATATACGCGACGAATTGAGAACCTCCTCCTTTTTTGAAGTCGGTTAAAAATTCGCACACCATGTGCAGTTCGATCCAACTTGAGAGATAGGATAGCTTACATCCCGATATTCCCACGGGATCGGGAGTTACGCGGGTGAAACCGCGGAGCGCAGCTAGTATTATTATAATTTTAACCAACGAGAATCATCACTAAATTAATTAAATAAATATTGCAGGACATTCCACACATCGCCATCTAGCCCCAAGTTAAGTAACTAGACTTGTGTTATGGGTACTAGACAACTCATTTTATACTACTTATATAAGTACTTTTCTTTTGTAAATATATACTTATAATACATAGAAACAACCAGATCACAGACAAATATCTAAGCATAAATACATGTCTGAGACGTGGAATGGAACCCGCAACCCTGTGTTTGGCAGTCCGGCATGGTGACCATTGTGACAACTGGATCGTCAACTTCAATTAATTTGTGTGTGTTATAATATGAATTTTTGTTTTTGATGAAGACAAAATGAATAGTGCAAAAATATCGCGTCAGTTGGAAACAGTCGACGCTAATTTTAGACACCATCGTCGGCGTCGGTACGTTGCGCTTACTTCTACTTAATTTACATAATACCAACTAAACAATCATAATTATTTTAAAAGCATGAGTAACTTGATCTAGTAAACAACACGTGGTATAAGGTCTCAGGTGCAACATCTACTTGTTGTCTTACATTTAACACAAGACTTACCATCAATATCTTCAGGAGGTAACGGATGTCATGGACTGTCCATGGCTTGGTTTCCTAAAAACAATACAAAATTTTAAATTACGTAGGAGGAAGAGATGACAAAAAGTCTGTACTTGGAAACAAAAAAATGAGTTTGAGGGATTAGTAGTATAACAAAAACGTATAGTTTTTAAAGTTCATGTTTGTCTGTTTGTTTGTTGTGTTACATATAGAATTAAAATGTAATGGTTATAATAATTTTCGAAGAAGGTCGTGGTAAGGGAAGTTTAGCCCTAGATATTTCGTAACATAATATAGGTACAAACTTGTCATTTAGAGGTAGAGGAGGTTCGAGGAATAGTCTTGGTTACTACGAAGATATAGAGGGATGTACTGCGAGTTGCTTCGTGTAAGGTATGCTTACGGCAGTGCAGAAAAAGTGCGATTTTAAGGATATAAGATGGGCTTGATTGATTGGCTATATTATGCATGTATTATACAATATAAACCTTCCTCTTGAATCACTCTATCTATTAAAATAAACCACATCAAAATCCGTTGCGTAGTTTTAAAGATTTAAGCATACATAGGGATATAGAGATATAGGGACATAGGGACATAGGGACAGAGAAAGCGAGTTTGTTTTATACTATGTAGTGATAGTGATAGTGACTAGTATGTAGCGGCATCTAGCTGCTGCCACAGTTTCCTCAAATTTTGCCGAAGAAATAAATAATATCAAACTTCAACGTAACGTAAGTTCGTTTGATTTTTAATTATTTATCGCATTTTCATTCTTTGCGATTAATAGTTTACTAGTTGTATGATGTTCAGAGTGGATAAAATGTGAAAATAACAAACAAAATTATGTACTATCAATTTGTTTATTACGGTTTACTAAACTAATAAGCAGGCAAGTAGGTACTTATATTTTACAATTAGAAGACTAAAATTTAATTTTCACACCTGCAGCACTTTAATCACGGATTAAAGCCCTATTAACCTCAACTTAAAGCAAGACTTTATTCCCAAGGGAGATATTGTTGTATGAAACTCCCAAGGGAATAAAGTTATTTGAATTTGGAACGTTGAAAGTCGTGTGAAAACTCTTGGTTTTAATTTAGAAGGTCTCAGCAAATAGGTTTTATTTATAATAAGTTATTTGATTGGTCTACAAAAATCTAGCAGGCCACGATTTATGTTTTTATTTTGATTGTTACGTTAGGTCTAAGCAAATAGGTTTTGCCTATAATACCTCTAAATATTTACCATCATGCTACCATCTTATTGCAATTGCCCCATTTTTTTTAAAGTGGATTTTTTTCAAATAAATTTTTCAATTTTTCGATTTGAAAAAAATCCACTTTAAAAAAATAATGGGGCAATTGCAATAAGATGGTAGGCCACCACAAGATATAAAAAAAAATTTGACTGACGGTATGAAAAGTAGAGTATGCACCTCGGGATAAAGCATGTCTTCGTCTGGGGCGGCTTGAACCCACAACATAAGACATTGCTTTATTCCCTTGATGCATAATCTACTATTCTTAATTCTTGTAATAATAGGCCTTTTGACAAGTATTAATTTTCTTTTACAGGTTATAATTAGAAGCTAATAACACTGATGTTGCAAAAGTATTTGGATCATCCATCATTTGTCTGTTATAGAACCTTGCAAAAACTGAAGAGGAATCTGTCCATCCTGCAGTTTTGCGGATAATATGTCAATATTGACCCCAAGTTTGTTGGCTGTGGAAGTGGACGCATGCCGAGTACTGTCAGCTGTAAGAATAGATGTATTTATTCCGCTACTATAAAGTGTGGATTTCATCCACTTGCTGAGTGTCTGAGAAGAAAGTTTCAAATATGGTTTCTTATGGCTGATAAATAAATAATTAGTATTACGCGATGGGTGTGTTTTACTTATATACGTTTCCAGGCATCGCGTGGTGCTGGGCAAACTTCTGGTTAACGTAACCTCAATACTGGTTGTAAAGAATTAGGTTTAGATGTTTTTAGTAAATCTGTTATCATTATAATTTATGTCCTTAGAAGTATTTATCTTAATATTTTCAATTTTGATTGATGCAAGGGTCTGGACTCGGTGCGCTGTTACCAAAGCCAACAAAGTTGCTGTCTTTTTGGAATGCTTTTCCAAACAGTTCAAAGTTAGATTTAGTTAGAATAATTTTGGACTATGCTAGGATCCCAAGTTTTAGAATATTTTGTTTTAGTAGGTCTCAGCTTGAAAACGCCTTTCATAAAGCATTTTACCCTATCATCATCTAAATTAACTATCAATAAAGATAAAGCAGACTTGTAACAGTTGATGGTACCACATCTTGCACCCTTGTTAAATAATTCAGTTATGAAATGTAAAACTACAGGGACTGAAGCAGAGGTATGGTTATAAAATTGTGTCGTTGACAATAACTCATCCATGATTTAATGCATCGGTCATATTGTTTGTAAGTCGAAGGTGTTAACGATGAAAGAATTATTTCGGTGCTAGGGGACAAGCTCTTCTTCAGTAATGATTCCCTGAAAGCCTCGCGGCAACTAGTTGCAGGGTCTTGTGAAGGTTGTGCCTCGCCCTGAAAGGAGATGTTAACAATTGACTATTAGGGCCAAAAAACATAGGTTTTGAATATAGGAATTTAGTGAAAACTGGGTACCACGGCTGTGTTGGAAAATATGGTACAACAACTATGCCTTCAGCTTTCTCTTTAATGATTTTTTGCAATACTGCAGTAATTACAGAAAATGGTGGGAATGCGTAAAATAATTTGTTTCTCCAGGTGATAGTAAATGCATCTACAGCTCATGAGTCCGCATCATTTTTCCAAGAGACATCACATTTTCATTGCACCTGCTCGCAAAATGATCAATTTCTGGTAAACCAAACTGATCAGTGATTTTTACGAACGTGGTGCTATTTAACTTTCAGTGTCATCGAAACTTTTTCGCGACAACTGATCTACCTCAAAAATTATCCTTTGTGTTTATGTAGGATGCAAAAACAGTTATGCCACGCATTTCACACTATTGCCACAATTCTCTAGAAATAACGTTTAAATGTTCATACTGAACGCTGCCCATCCTATTTATATATGATATGGCTGTTACATTATCGATTCGTAATAATATTTTTGCATTATGAATATTATTAGCAAAATGTTTTAGTCCAATGGAAGCTGCCTTCATTTCCAACTCATTAACGTTTTGTTTATATTTTTTCCAAAAACCTCCAACATACATTTCTAAATTTAATTCATCTATATTGAGGAGATTATAACCATTATCAATGTGGTCTAGTCACCTTAACAAGTCTGATTCTAAACTTTTTGGGATTTTAACAGTTCGGTCATAACTAGGATTACTAATTAAACAGGAATATTTAAATTAACATTTATATAAAATAAAATGCATCTTCAAAAATTGCGACTAAGACGAGACTCGAACTCGTTTAGTAAAAGCGCCATCTCTTGTCGAATACGTTAACTAGATGGTTAACTTTCGAGTTTTATGTAATGTAAAATTCATACTAACAGATGTCGCTAACGAAACTTAATTCGAAAAGAGGTTAATGCGATTCTTAAATTCGACTATGACGGTACTTGACTAAGTGGCGGAATTGGTAACGCATTTTGAACTGTATTCAAAGGATGCGAGTTCGAGTCTCGTCTTAGTCGCAATTTTTGAAGATGCATTTTTCCTTAAAAATATTTTCAGATAGCCCAGTGCAGGCTTAGCACTTTAAAAAAAATAACATTAACATTTATATAGTTTTACTAGCTGTCCCGGCAAACGTTGTTTTGCCATTTAAAAAAAAAACTAAAGGAAACAAAATAAAAAATAGATGTTGGCCGATTCTCAGACCTACCGAATATGCTCACAAAATTTCATGAGAATCGGTCGAGCCGTTTCGGAGGAGTTCAACTTCGAACCCCGTGACACGAGAATTTTATATATATAGGGATATATAGAGATTTCTAATACAGGTACAAAATTAACTTGAATTGACTATTGAATTATTGAATTGCTGATGGGCAAGCTAAAATCAATAAACCGACAAATTGAGCCAATTTCCTAAGTTTACATTTTTTCGTGTGGAGTATTATGTTCTAAATTTTAGATTTATTAGAATCAGGTAATGTAATTAACATTCTCTCAGAATCAAAAATGAAACCTAACAATATACACTGAGTTTTTGGAACTAGGCAGCTTTTCTCAGGATTTATTTAAAAACCTGATTTTTCGAAACAAGCTTTTGTAACATTAATAATACTATGTATAGGTACATTCGTTATAGGTTCTACCAATGGAAAAATAATCATCTAAATATATGGTAGACACTAATTGATGACGTTGTATTAAGTATCTATTCCATAATAGGTTTGAGTAATTTTGTGAAAACTAAAGGAGCCGTACATAAACCTAACGGTAGACAATTAAATTGGTATAAAATACCGTTAAAGATAAAACGTAAATATTTTCGGTGAGATTTATCAACCGAAAGTAAAAAGTAGGCGTCCTTATGGTCTAATGTTGCCATGTAACAATTTTCAGTAATTAACTTAGATGCAGTACGATAATCTTCCATTTTGAAGTGTTTTGATTCGACAAACTTGTTAGGATTTTTTCAGTTTAAGATAAATCTCATGTCACCGTTCGGTTTAGGAACTAAGAATACAGAGGAAATAAATACATCAGGTTCATGGTTACAACGAGATATTGCATTAATATATAGGAGATTATTTATTGATTTATCAAAATCTTTACTCTCAATTTTAGATTTTGGATATACTCTAAGAATTATATTTTGAAAAGGAGTAGATTTAAATGGTATAATGTAACCTTTGATCCATGATCTTTGATTTCACCTGAAGTTATTTCAGCCCATTCGTGTAAATAATACTGAAGCCTGCCAGCATAGCGTACCTGATGAACTATCGGCGATGGAACGTCTGGGGCGTCGCTGGCGCCGGGCGTTCGTTGGTTCGTCCTGCAGAGTTGTTGTGTTGTCGAGTTGTTGTGTTGTCTCTGCTGCGGATTGTTCGGCCGACGAGTTATGTTCGGCTTGTTGTCCGTCTTGCGATGTTGAGGTACGTAGTTTATTAGACGTAGTTGTAGACACAGTCGGACTTTGCAGCGGGTGCATTTTCAAAGCATCTCCCGACTGTTGTATGGCCTTCGCGGCCTTGAGTTTATCAGAAACATTATCTCCAAATAAGAATTTATCTCTGCTAGATTCACTGAGAGTGTTTTTCATTCTGGCATTTATAGAAGTGATTACGAAGTATCTCCGGGTTTTAGTTTCTAAATAGTGGCTGTCACAGAGTAGGCGACAAGCATCACTAAGTGGTTTTAACAACTTTTGTTTAGACGTTTCATTTGAAATCACCATTTCGGTACCCTGTGCCAAAGCTGATAGAGCAATACCGATCTGATTTTGCCTGTTCGCCATGGAAACGTCACGTTTGACGAGGGGTTTGGATATGGCGGCCCTGACCTCCAGGTTGAGAGAAGGTGGTACAGATCTGTTCACTCACGAAGGCGCGCCCCTCCAGGGTCAATTTTCTCGATGTGCATATGAGTGTCGCACGTGCTAACAAGATGTCTTAATGTGTCTGTGAAGACTATCAGTAGAGACAGCATACAACAGAGATAGAATTATATACAGATTATGTTTACAACAACATTCATAAGGTGTGGAAGGGCGCGCCTTCGTAAGTGAACAGATCTGTAGTAATAAATCACAATTTGCAGGGATAATATACCCCTTCAAAGGCTTCTCTTTCACGTCTTTTGGTAACCCTTTTAATAATATGTCTTGTCATCTGCGAGCAATGTCTTTGTGTATAGTAGGGCCAAGAGAGCTATCAGGCTTAGGAGCATCGCCAAGCAATTCAAGTATATCCTCGGCAAGTTCTACCTCGTCTGTGGCAATCGTAGATCAGCTTGGTGTTGGGGTAGAATAAGTTGCGATGGTTGCGACGGAGCTCGTTGCGACGGCGCCGGCGGTGGGTCACGATGTGCTTCCGGTGATAGGGCACGTTGGAGCGACTGCGAAGGTGCTCTGGGGATGGTGTACCAAAGTTTGCCGAATACGTCGAAAATTCATCACACTGGATTGCATCCCGCGAGGATAAGTCGTAATACACCATCTTGAAAGGTTTCCGGTGGAAAAACTGGAATACATAAAACAATTCTCGTTAGATTCTGTTTTTGATAAAAATACGACAGTAACAACCCGATAATTGGCAGTGCGTATCACCTAATCAACACTAAAGTGCATCACTTAATTATTAAAATAATTTTACCGTTAACATTTTGCGTAGAAGTAGATGCACCATAATTAACTACGTTTGTAGCTAACTCATCTTGCAACTTCTTAATTTTTCTTCGAATTTCTTATTCCGTTTTTCCGCCTTTTCTTTTCTTTCCCATCGTGAAGTGTTCCAGGAGACGTGCGAAGGCTTGAGCACAATAACGCACAATGATTCAATTTAAAAAGCAACGTCCAGGAAATATCTAGGTAGGGGTAAACGGATGTAACAAAAAAAAGACCTGTAACTGACTTACTTCTAAACAATTGTGCGGAGGCAGCAACTAGATAGCGCTACATACAACTAGTAAACTATAAATCGCAAAGAACGAAAATGCGTTAAATAATGGTTTATGGTTATACCTTGTACATTATAGTCTGTGATTATTATACTTACTTTTTGAATTTCTGAATTAGATGTCGTATCCAGGGCATAGACAACTCCGAACAGAGCATTATAAACATAGACTTCCACATGATCTGAAACATACACAAATACAGGATCAATACGGTTTGATTTTATAATGATAAATCAACTTGTTATCTCTCTCTAGGTGTTGGGAATGTTTCTTGTTTATATACTTCACTACATAGTATAAAATAAAGTCACTTTTCGCCGTCCCTATGTCCCTATGTATGCTTAGATCTTTAAAACTACGCAACGGATTTTAATGCGGTTTTTTTAATAGATAGAGTGATTAAAGAGGAAGGTTTTTAGATTTAATACATGCATAATACAGCCGTGCGAAGCCGGGGCGGGTCGCTAGTAGATGATATATAGTTAGTTTAAGAGCAATGTTGGCTTAGTGGTAGCTATACCTTGACTTTCATTCTGAAGTTCGTGGGTTCGAATCCAGGCCGGCCGTGCACCGATGTATTTTTCTTAAGAAAAAATTATGTGCGCTAATTGACATTGCTCTTACGGTGAGGGAAAACATCGTGATGAAACCCGCGGCTTAGTTGGCTCCAGAAGTATTGACAAGTTCTCTCCTATGGACATGGTCGACTAAGCTGAGAGGGTAGTAGGTGCTGGGCAAGCCTACTCCATCCTCACGCAAAAAGGACCCAATTAAAAAGGGTCTAATCGCGGAAAACAGCCCGTATACAAGTACAAGTAGTAGTTAGTTTCACAATTGTATTGAGTGGTAGCGATGTATGAAGTGATGCGAACTTTTGAGATAACGACTCTATAAATTTACACCAATGTATAAGTCTTCTATTCGTCACCATAACACAAGCCCAGATGAGCGATATTATTAAATATAAATATAAATATTAAATTATAATAATATTGCTGCATGCTATGTGACTGACGGATCAACGCACAGTCTAAACCGCTGATGGTAGACACCTGAAACTTGGAGGGTGTGTTCTTTGTATGACGTAGGAATCTGATAGGAAAAGATTTTTCGAAATCCTACCCCTTAGGGGGTAGAAAAAGTGGGCCAAGTTTGTATGGGACACCGTGATTCCTTGGTCCAATCAACTTCAACGCGGACAAAATCAGAGATATAAGTACATCGGGACACAAATATTTATTAAAGGCGGGAATCGAACCCGCAACTGTTACACGCATGCCTACAGAGGTTGGCGAAAAGTATACAATGGGTATTAGCCACCATATCATAAGCCAAGTTGCTTAGCTTGAGTGTTAGATGGCGCTGTGTGGAATGTCTGACAAAATGTATTCAGAACGACGGTATTTTTTCCATGAAGAATATTCATTTGACACTGGCTTTTCGGACAAATTGTCAAAAATTTTGATAAAAAGCAAAAACAAAAAAAATGGTTGATTGGTAAGTCGGTTTATAAACGACTAGCTGCGGTCCACGGTTTCACCTGCGTAATTCCCGATCCCGTGGGAATATCGGGATAAAAAGTAGCCTATAACCTTCCTCGATAAATGGACTATCCAACACAAAAAGAAGTTTTCAATTTGAACCAGCAGTTCCTGAGATTAGCGCGTTCAAACAAACAAACAAACAAACTCTTCAGCTTTATAATATTAGTATAGATAATATTACGTGATAACGTCATAAAAAATTGAGTTTTTTTCTGTTATTCCTTTATGCCTTTGGACATTTTGGCATAGTAACTTAAAATGCTGAAGTGAATTAGAGACCCATAAAGAAAAAAAGAGGTAAAAAAATCATAAAGGAAAAACAAAAATAAATGTCCGTAACGATCTTAAAACGAGTCGTGGAGTTAGAGGAGACGGGGAAGGGGAGGAGAGGCGTGGCAACCATCCGGCGCTTCGGGAAGTACCTACAGCCCCTCCACCCTTGTGTGATCAAACGAGGCATGACTCCCTACTCGTCTCCGGGTTTATAAAAACACTCTAGGGGTGGGACAAAAAAGAACTCGTAGAGTCGGGGTGTGCAGAGTCGGTTCTGAATTTCTGATACCATAGTAACCTAAATCTATCCTATTCGGAGTGGCCAGAATCTGTTCTGGTACGAATACTAAACCAAAAAACCGGTCAAGTGCGAGTCGGACTCGCGCACAAAGGGTTCCGTACTATTATCACCGCATAATATTGACACAGACTTATCGTGGAAAAAACATGCAGAAAATGTGTGTGCTAAGCTTAACCGCTTTTCCGAAAACCGAAAACCCTAAAACTTAACTTAAATTTAATAAAATATTATCTATATGTATGTTAGTCTGTAAGGTATCTATTTTATATGGGTCTGTACTTATTTATAAGGCTGTTACCTGAAATAAATAAAAAAAAATGATGATTTATTAGATATGGAATAATCTTCTGGGGAAATTCTTCAGAAAGAGAAACAATATTTAAAGCCCAGAAAAAATGTTTAAGAGCTGTTTGTAAACTACAACAAACTAACTCATGTAAACCTTACTTTCAACAACATAGAGTATTGAGTTTTCCATGTTTATATATTTATGAGACTGTTATCTTTGTCAGAAACAATATACAAGAATTCAAACACTTGAGTGGTCCTAGACATAACCATATAATTAGGACACCTAAACATCAGAGTGCCCTTTTTCGTAAGAGTGTTCTGGGTACGGCGCCTCTGCTGTACAACAAACTTCCGAAGGAACTTCTTCTATTAAAAAAATATAACATGTTTAAAAATCAATTAATCGAGCTTCTGCTTCAAAAATGTTATTACACTATAGATTAATATTTAAATGACAAATGATGATAACGTAGATAAATAGGTTACTTGTAGTCTCATTCTAACTGTAAACTTAATGGAATTTGACATAAGCAATTCATTAACTCTGACATTTTATTGAACTATTAATTTTAATTTTTAATAAATAATAATGTAATTTGATTAGACACCCTCAAATTTGCATGCCTTTGTGGTAGAATATGGAGAATCTGATTTTAACTATACGACCATTGTACCTAACATGTACCTAACCCATATTTCGTGCAAATAAATAAATGAAATGAAATGAATAAAAAATAGATGGCGCTCGTGGTAAAAATACATGAATGAAGGGTAAATGGTGGTTTACGGTTTATGACTGATTCAAAAAAACTACTTGCCAGATCTCGTTCAAACCAATTTTGGGTGGAAGTTTGCATGATTATACATTACCATGCAAACTTCCACCCAAAATTGGTTAAAAAATATATGATATATCATATATTTTTTTTAGTTTCATCATTCTCTTAGTTTAAAAGTTACAGGGGGGACACACTTTTTACCACTTTGGAAGTGTCTCTCGCGTAAACTATTCAGTTCAGAAAAAATGATATTAAAAACTTTAATATCATTTTTGAGGACCTATTCATAGATACACCCACACGTATGGGTTTAATGAAAAAATTTTTTTTTAGTTTCAGTATGGGGAACCCTAAAATTTATTGTTTTTTTTCTAATTTTGTGTCAAAATCTTAATGCGGTTCACAAAATACATCTACTTACCAAGTTTCAACAATATAGTTCTTATAGTTTCGGAAAAAAGTGACTGTGACATACGGCAGACATGACGAATCTTTATGGGTTCCGTTTTTTGCCATTTGGCTACGGAACCTTAAAAATGACAATATTTAAATATATATGTGTCATATTAATTACCTCGATTATATGCCAAATTCATCAATCTGAACAATTTTTCCAGTTGCCGCCAATTTGTCCACAAAATGGCGACTACAACATTCCGTTTCACGTACTTATGAAACGTCATAGTAATGTCAAATCTTTGTTAAATTGACAGTTTTACGTTTCATTTCACGCGTTCGTGATTGTTTTCCAATGTATTTAGAAATGTTTTAAAAATATTTCGACCGCTCTCCGACAACTAATATTAAATTTAGGGGTTACAGTCGAGCCCTCTGAACCCTCCTACACTAACAGAATTCTCAAAACTCCCCGACTCGTTATAAGATCCGACCCTAAATCTCAATTTGTCATAGTTACCTTTGACGTTATCATGTAAAATTATCGTCCGTAAACCAACTTTACAGACAACCATTTTCGACGTGATAACGTTTAATAAGTTGATGGAACGGTCTATATTATGTTAATGGGTCCCGAATACTCAAGTATTCTTTACGCTATTATTTTATGCCTTTGAATTTATTAAATAAATAAATATTGCAGGACATTCCACACATCGCCATCTATATAGCCCCAAGCTAACTACACTTGTGTTATGGGTGCTAGACAACTCATATACTACTTATCTACTTTTCTTTTGTAAATATAATTAAAATACATAGAAACAACCAGACCACAGACAAATATCTAAGCATAAATACATGTCTGAGACGTGGAATCGAACCAGCAACCCTGTGTTTGGTAGTCCGGCATGGTGACAATAATTGTGCGAACTGGTTCGTCAAAATTTATTTTTATTTATTATTCGTTTTATTTATATTATTATTTATATCGATCACGAAATTATTGGCACCGTATCAGTTATTCAATAGTAGGTAGGTAGGTAGGTACATAATATAAATAATCGAGTCATGAACTTGGTTTTTTCCGGGCAAATCAAACTGTCCGTAGTTCTATCAATCGAAGCATCGTTATAATAATATCAAATTGTATTGCCCGTGGTTATATCAATCGGACTATCCTTAAAAAAATATATATACTTGTATTGGTAATAGTTCTACTGGAAAAGTAGGTCCAATATAGTTATTTTTAACCATGTAACTACTTTTCGTTTTAACGCATATTTTATTATTTTCATTTTTTAGTTTTCAACTTTTTTTACAATCGGGTTTTGTATTTTATTTTTTTAGTTTGACCCAAATTGCTTTATTATGGTGTACCCTAAATATTATCATACATGTTGACGCAAGAGCGTTTAATAAGTTTATTTTAAATTAATTGATTTTAGTTTATTTTGTTTTGATAAGTTACATTTGGTTTTTCAATTATTTACAATTAATTTAAAAAAGAATTCACATTTAGTTACTCAATTTATTGATGCATACGTCATGCAATCGACGAGTATTCAACAAGCAACGTTTATTATTTCAATCAATTTAGTTCTTCAATTAATTCAGCAAATTTGTATAAAATTAATCTAGTTACTTTCAAGAAATTACTGTTCGATAATTTGTTTAAAATATTACGTTTAAATTGTAATACGTTGCTATTGGATATTCGTTGAGTGCAAAGACGTAATCAAATAACTCATGATTATTAATACTAATCAAAATAATTTAATTTTAAATGTTCCTAGTTTCTTTAAAAATCGATTTACAATTAATAAACATTAAAACATTACGTTAAAGATATGAAGAGAAATGTTAACGTTTAAAAAGTGTTTTTCGATTAAAAAACGTCACCGCCCGTGATACGTAGTGCAGTCAGTGGTGGAGGACTTCACTTTGGCTGGAGCCTTTGGACGGAGCGGTCGAGTTGTCAGTTAATAATTTAATAAGTTCGTTTTAGGTTTAAATAAGTGATAGTTATTTAGGATATCAATAGTGTTAAGGAAGAAGTGGTGTTAAGGGAGAAAAAGTGACGTCAGCAATGTTGACGTCACTCTTCCTTAAGAGGACCTGCCGTTATACACATAAAGCTTAGATTCGCAAAAATAATTTTTGTTCAACACAAATTGTTAATACTATTATCTTCTTCATCTTAAGGTGCCTCTCCGACTAACGAAGGTTGGCGGTCAATTTGGAATATTCTTCTCTATACTAGCGAGGCGAAAGAGTTCGGCTGCACTCGCTATCCCCGTCCACTCCCGGATGTTACGCAGCCAAGATGTTTTCCTCCGACCGACACGTCTTTTGCCCGCGACTTTTCCCATCATAATTAGTTGCAGTAACTCGTACCTATCATGTCTCAACTACTACTACTATTATATTATACCGTAACATCCTATTAATAAAACTTAGATTCGCATAACATCATTTGGTTCGCGTAACTGAAATTTTAACAAATACTTACGCTTTTTAGACGACCGAAGTGTTTAGTATTGCAATATAATTATATGGGAAAATTAGTATACTTATAATATGTGGTCACAAGGTGTTCAAACAAATAAAGACTCTATCTTAATAAAAATACGGTTTCTAATCGTCTCGACATGCCGGACCGCCCCGCGGGCGCCCGGAGGACGATTTTGGTTCTGAATTAACAACGCAAGGGAAAAGAAACACATGGTGGGTAATGGGTATGCAATGTTATTTTGTAGAGAATTTATCAATTACTGTATTATCCAATGGTGTATGAAAATTGATTTAAATCTCAAGGCCATTAGACGTTTCTAGCTTCTTTTCACGTGATTAACACTTTCACGACTCACCCAGTACCGCTCTAGCAAAATCACCAAATTTAAATCCCAAAATACACTCACGAATTATAATTAGATCCAAGCAAATTCCCTTGACACGACTTTGCCACTTTCGTTAACAAAAAACACTGGTTTTTACACCTTGCGGTAGGTTTAATTGCGTGGTTTGGACGTACAAGTGTAGGTATTGATCTTATTTAGTAGTTTTCATGCGTAAATAACGTTGGATACTCACAAAATATTGAAAAATTGGTAACTTAGTTACCGAGCACAATATATCGGTTTAACACTTTGTATCACAACTCAGCTTGTTCGTTTAACTCTACTTGCACAAACACTCGCGTCGCACAATAATTCGTTACTCTATTTTAATAATTACAGGACAGTAAAAGTAGAAAATTAATATTTTACTCTCCTCAAAATTCTACGTAATTTCAAATGGCTCGCGTGCCTCCATTGCATGACGTCATGCGAATGTTGCCAATTCTATTTTTGTGCCATTTACAACGCAAACAATAAAAAATGTCTTATTGAATTGACTTTTTGCTCAATTTTAGCTTTTATTTCTTGGGGATACGGTCCAGTGCCAATAACGATCAAAGGTCATAAACCGTACGTTTTTCAACGACAATGTTGCCAGAACAAAATAATACATAACAATAATCATTTTGGAAGCAAAATACGATTAGTTATAGAAATTAATATTAGAGGTCGCTAATTTCTATTTTATTTGCAAATATAGAGGCAATGGTTATATTACAATTTTTCCTATATACTACTACTTTTTCCTCATTAGATTGTTTTTTCTTTTTAAATAGTGTTCCTACCATATCAGGGTTACCATAGGATAATATAAAATAGTTGGAAATATAACTCGATCTATCTGCTACCAAAAAGCTACAACCGTATTTTTTTCGGCGGTCAAAATTTTTGATCACAGCTTCATTCTGCGGCGTTCAATCTTCTTTCTAATATATAAAATTCTCGTGTCACGGGGTTCGAACTTGAACTCCTCCGAAACGGCTCGACCGATTCTCATGAAATTTTGTGAGCATATTCAGTAGGTCTGAGAATCGGCCAACATCTATTTTTTATTTTGTTTCCTTTAGTTTTTTTTTTAATGGCAAAACAACGTTTGCCGGGACAGCTAGTAATATATAAGATGTCAAACAAAGTAATACATTTATGGAAACATACATAATATTACAAAATAGCAAAAAAAGATATTGAATTATAGTCTTTGATGCCCACATTATAAAAACTAAAAAAAACACGCTTTTATAGAATATCCAACTAAAAAATAGAAAATTAAATAAAATTTGAATTGATAGACCAGGGTAGAAGCCTTTAAAAATAATAAAAAGTGAAAAAAAATAATAGAAGAATGAAACCCATTAGAAACGGAGGGGAGTATTATAAAAATTAAAGGAAAAATAATTTACGGGCGATCTGAGGTCGGGAAGGGTGAGCTTTTAAGGGTAAAAAACGGTTTATCTCGATTTCCAGCAAAACTAAAAGTCCTATGAGAAAAACTCAAATGGCAAAATTGTAGGTAATAAAAAGATCTAAAACTTTTGTATTCACACTTTTTTCACATAACCTCAAAATTTATGTGAAAAAATCAAAAAACCAAGTGTTTGGTTTTTTATGTTTATCTTTTACAAAAATGTTTTTTTTTCACGAAATTTTGGTGAAAACTTTCCTTTTTATGTCCCAAATACGCTGTAATTTATTTGATTAGACATATTTATTTTTTCACCTTATTTTGAATTAATATCGAAAGAACACCCTAATTTTCAATCGAAAATTCACCCGTCAAAATATCAGCTTTTTTCAAAAAGTTGGTAGGCTTTCTGTTCGCTGAAATCTCTTCTTTCCGATTGTGAAAAAAAAGATATATGTTACTGTAGTAAATCTTCTTAGAAAATGCAAAAAACCGATCGAGAAAATCGAATTCTTTTTTTTCAATTAAATTAAATTTTGAGCTATTATTAAAATTTACACTTTAATTACTCGAAAAACGTAAGATTACATGTAACATTAATAAAAAAAATTGCAAATCAAAATATACTACTATAATTACGTACACAGTACTACTATAACTAATACAACATCGTACAAAAAAATTCTACTTTCTCGATCGGTTTTTTGCATTTTCTGAGAAGATTTACTACAGTAACATATATATTTTTTTACCATCGAAAAGTAGAGATTTCAGCGAACAGAAAGCCTACCAATTTTTTGAAAAAAGCTGATATTTTGACGGGTGAATTTTCGATTGAAAATTAGGGTAATTTTTAGATATTAATTCAAAATAAGGTGAAAAAATAAATATTTCTAATCAAATAAATAACAGCGCATTTGGGACATAAAAAGGAAAGTTTTCACCAAATTTCGTGGAAAAAAAAACATTTTTGTAAAAGATAAACATAAAAAACCAAAAACTTGGTTTTTTGAATTTTTCACATGAATTTTGAGGTTATGTAAAAAAAGTGTGAATACAAAAGTTTTAGATCTTTTTATTACCTACAACTTTGCCATTTGAGTTTTTTTCATAGGACTTTTAGTTTTTTACCCTTAAAAGCTCACCCCCATACCCTTCCCGACCTCAGATCGCCCGTAAATTATTTTTCCTTTAATTTTTATATTATTCCCCTCCTTTTCTAATGGGTTTCATCCTACTATTATTATTTTTTGTTCTAAACATTATCGACCCTAGTCTATGAGGAGCCTTCCGGCGACTGAGACCGCAATCAACTGAAACCGCGGTCCCGGTTGCCGGATCCATTTATTTTAATATTTTTCTTCCGTCGACTGGGACCACTTGCAAATAAACAAAGAAATCTATTGTTCAGGAAAAACAGTAATAATTGAAGATAAAAACCATTTATTTGATTAAAAAACATAATTTATTTGTATAAACATCATTTACATATTCCATGAGCTTAGTAATAAATAAAATCAGCCCGTTTTCACGCAATTCGGTTGGTAATAAAAAAATTGATATTTTTTATATTTTTTCCAGATGGTTTTTGCGTTCTGTGGGACGCGTAGCTGTGGGACGATTTTGTTATAAAAACAAAATTGTATCTAACCTTTTTTTGTGTTTATATGCTAATATAAACCCACTAAAACATTATGACATGAATAAATGCAAAACGCATGATAACATTTTGAGTTATTGTCAATAGTGTGGTCTGATCTTTGAATTGTAATAGATTGAGTTGTGTGGCTGATTTTGTGATAGATCACAAAATCAGCCACTTCCATTTCACCTGTGTTTCTTACAGACTAGTTTATTTGCCTCTTTACTTTTATTCTTCCCCCCCTAAAACTGGTGTTTCTCTTACACCAAACTTTTCATTCTCTCGTCACGTCTGCCGCCATTTTTATACTGCTCACTGGCGCCCCTAGTAATTACTCTTTTTTTATCTCTATGCCCAATAAAAACGTTTCATTTCATAAAATCCTAATTCTTACCTAGTTATTGATTATTTACATTCCATTCTACGTATATATAAACGCACCGCGCGTCTCGTAGTACTTGTTGGAGTCGTCACGACAGCTAACATACGTAGCTCGTAGCACGTAGCTACGTAGCGACGCGGCGAGACGGCTACGATACTCTACGACTACGACTTTTTCTCCATCAATAAGTTTATGAATGTGTTGTGTGGTGTAATCTTCGCCCTATGAATAGATTTAAGTAGATGTTGCCTACTGAGTATGTTCTCATATCATTAGACATTAGATGTTCATAATGTAGTTCGAGTAGCAAGTATGTGATCTGGTTGGCCAGGGCGGTGAAATGACGTAGCCTATACCCTTCTGTGTCGATCGTTACGTTCCTGCTACTTGATAATGATCGTTTCCTCTTCAGTTAAATGGTCGATACGACCTTGGAGTTAAGAGGTTGTAACACGACTTCGCTCGACCGTGTCAAGCGAGTCGTCGACCAGCTAGCTCGGGGTGATAGTGGGTCCGTTTACACACTCAGTGGATTTTACGCTGGGGGAGTCAAGGGATTAGTGCCTACCTATCTTTACCTTCTATTCTTTTTCTATTCGGGGCGCCACCTAGCGCGCAGCGTTAGGAAATAATAACACTAGATTGGGCAAACACATCTATAATAATATTGAAATCCTTTATCAATCACAATGAGTATATCTTATACCTAAAAAGTAAGAGGTTCTTATTTCTATTCTTTCTAGTTAAGTTTACTAAGTTTAAATCTATTCTTTCTAAGGAATCTTAAGTTTAAAAAGTTTTATAAATTCATTCACATCCTACTAATATTATAAACGTGAAAGTTTGTATGTATGGATGTCTGGATGTATGGATGTTTGTTACTCTTTAACGTAAAAACTACTGAATGGATTTTAATGAAACTTTACAATAATATAGCTTATACGTCAGAATAGAACATAGGCTATAATTTATAAAGATATTGTGTGAGAATTGTCTAAAATAGAAATAAAAGTGTAAAAAAATTGACAGACGTCAAAGTGACAGATGTCAAACTGTGTCAATTTGACATTTGTGAAATTGCTCAGCGTTTTTCGTCATATATTTTCACTGGATCGGGACTAACGCGGGTGAAACCGTGGGACGCAGCTAGTATCCTATATTATCTTCATACATAAATATGCTTAGGCTGGCCAGGCCTAGCAGAATCTAGAATACAACATTTCTTATGTTATGTAAACATGGATAGGGGGAAAATTATATATTTATTTCAATTTTAATTAATCAAAAGCAAACACCATTTTTAAATTACATAAAAAACAAATAAAAACAAAAGCAAATAAAACTAAAAGAAAATCACAATCATTAAAAAAATAAATAAACAAATACTTAAATCGATACACAAAAAAAAATATATAAAAATTAAAAAAAAAACATCCTAAAATAATAAAAACTACAAATAAATATATAAATATCTAATAAATATCTTACACAAATAAATATCTATTCAAATAACCCGCCCCGCGACACTCCCGGCACAAAAGATGCGAGAATACAAGCAGCATTCCCCCGCTGGATGGCAATAGCTAATCTTTGAGCCAGGAATGCCCCGGAGCGATTATCCAGCCCCCGCGCCCTAAGCCGACGCCCGATCTCCCGGACAAACCCGATGGCCTCACTACCCCACGCTCCAGACGTCTCCACAGCCACAGGGACAAACAAATACCTACTTTGGAGAGGAGCGTACTTAATGTGTTTGGACGCCGCAGCTGCCTCAGCGGCCGCAGAAGCCACCCTAAAAGTGCGAGCCAGGTGACTCGCCGCAAACGTGTTGACACAAGTGGCGTCCCACACCAAGCACCTGCCCCTCTCCCACGGTACCAGAGTTAGCCCGTCCGGTCTCTTCCCATCAGTACGGGACAGACCCGGCGGCTCGAGCATGCAAGGGATGCCAGCCGAGATTAAAGCCCTCCGAATTGTGTCATGCGCCAGGAGGCGGCGGCGGCTTCGGCTCCAACAACATCATTACCCTGCGGACAATGATCACGGCATGAAGTGGGGCCTAACCGGGCCGAGACGACGTACAAACAAGATAACAAACAGCTCTCACCTTCTAATATTAACTTCTTTTACAAACGAAAATCTGGTTGACGATCTTTATCCAAGCTACAATATTGTGTCTTCCAACCTTCAACAAGATTCGCAAGATGGCCGACCGACAGTTCCTCTGGCGGATGGCGGGAGAAACTCTACAACCACAGAATCGACAAGCGTAGGCGGACACTCGGTCTTCAAGTCTTTTCATCCTGACCATTCAATTTCGAGGTAAAAGCTACTCATTGGCACACCGGCCAGAAGATCTACCGATTCTTTAACCCTACGATCGATACAAAATCAATACATCAGCTGTCACTGTCAGACGAGCTGTCACCACTGACGGGAACGCGATTCTCTGTCGCAGACGAAATGTAAATAAACAACAATGCAAAACATTTCAGATGTTTTAATTAAATTTCAGATAGAAACAAGTCCCTGTGAAAGTTACAAATAAGTGTGTGTGCCCGCGGATCGTAGGCAAGTGAAATTAACATGGGAATCATATAAAACATGCAACAAGGTGCTTTGGGTGGTCAACGGATGAGAAGGATGTGATTGCTATTCTGATATGAGCGTGTCACAATTGTTTTTCTCGACTTACTTAACTACCAATTAACTTTATTATTATAAACTATTTAACTTCATTTCAACTTCAATTCTAATAATTATTGTCTAACTTAACATTGTAAATTATTTTTGTAAACAAACAATTGTCATTACGACATGACAGTGACAGATAACCTTGCAAATATTCAAAACTATCTTCCTGTCAGTGTCAAATTTTATCTCTATCCGTTTTGTTTACGGTTTTTTTGGCCGGTTATTAGCCTGGACCACTAATAATTTTTTATGGCAACTTATTTTTGCATTAAATATTTTTTACTATTGGCATAAATTGTAGAAATCGATAGCCAATAAATAGCGATCCTGCTAGCCAATGAAAGAGTTTTTTTGAAGGGTGGTGGTTCTTTGGTGTGAACCCCACGTCACTATATAAACAGCAGCTGGTCCACGTAGTACATATAATCTCAATGCTGGTCCTTTGCTCTTTCTTTTTGGACATTACTTATTAATTGCTACACTACGTTTATCTGCGTCCCACGCCCGTGGACATGCTGTTTTTTTCTGTAATACCTAACGTAAGAAGTTCATTTTAATAATCATGAAGCAAGAAAAAAATTTCGCGCCCTGACATGTTAATAATGGTGAGTTCCCAACAGTTTTTCCTTCTACTTTCTACTATATTTAGTGTAAAGCTGATTTGCCTCTGCTTTCCTTACGACTGCAAATTATTACTTTTACTCGGCCTCCCCTTGTCTCTGTCTCCACCCTGACAGCATTGGCAGAACAGCTGGATTTTTCCACTGTTCCTATAGCTGCATCACGTTCTTTTCCAGGACTTCTTACGCTTCTTCTTACGTCACCGCCTCTGAGCGCCGTCCACGTGGACCCTCGTCACCACCTGCGCACACCCGGTGCTACCGAACCTTCGGCCCGGTCGGACCTGAAGCCTGGAACGTGATCAGCAACCCAGACGCCACTATGCCGTTACACGTCCACCGGATTGACGAACGAGGAGAGTGCCGATTAGTGTTTTTTTTTCATTACTTGCCACAATGCCAGGCAGTGCAAATCTTATGTAGGCAAATATATGTATTAAACTTCCTTTGTTTAATTATATTTACCCACGCCCTATCTAGCTATCTCTTGCTCTTCGAGCCGATTTTTTGTCTCTTAACTTCTACTTTAAAACGCCTTTTCTACCCTTTCTAAATTCACCCCCTCTAAATTCAAAGCGTTTCAAGCTAGTTGGATATAAAACATAACGTATAATTACAGGTGTATTACTTGGCATATGCCCGTAATATGCATTTAAACCGGCTTAAAGCTGAGAAAAAAAAGAAAAACAGATAATAATAATATATTTATTTAAGAAAAGTTTACATTTATTACAATAATATTAATAACAAAGCTTGCCGATGCTCGTCTAGGTCGCCCGCGACCATATAAATACTAGTAGTTCGCCCCGAACTGAGACCTCACGAGTTTTTTTTTTCGATCACTACTTAAATGATATAACGTCGAAAGATTCAAAATACGATAGGTCTATCTAATTTAAATCATCTCATATATCATCTCAATCGCGTCTTTTTTATTTCACGTTTTTAACGGGATAATAACAACTTGAAATACAAATTGTGTGAGTTTAAAAAGCTCCTATGCCTCTTTCTGGCTATATCGCCAGATTATCAGTACCTATATTACCTACTCATCTAGACGATTTTAACGAGTCCATACGCGATAGGCCTATCTTGCTTATAGACTTATCACATCTAGGAACTGTCGCATGCCGTTTAGTCGGAATTTATGCTGTCGACACAAATAACTGACGGAACGAAAATCTGTCGAAACGGAAATAACCCACATCTTGCGTAGAATACGAGTTCCTATAGCTCTATCACCAGAAACCAAATATCAGCTGATTCTTCAGTAGATACCTAGAGTACCTAATCCTCAAGACGACTTTAATGAGTCCAAACGCAATAGGCCTATCTTGTCTAGGACATAAGTTACTATAGCCTTCTTCCGACTCTATCACCAGACCAAAGATATCAGCTTATTTTTCAGTACCTAGAGTACCTACTTGGTACCTACTCTAGGTACTCTAGATACAAGAGTACTCACTTACTCGGAACTCTAGCGCGATGGCGTCCTGGCGATGGCGTAAAATGTATATTTTACCGACCTAGGGTTAATAGAGGTAGCCATGAATACGTAGCCAACGACACGTCGCCACGCGGCGTCCCGGTGAGGTAAGGCCCTTACTCCGGTTCTGTATTCTATCACCTAATTCCAGATATCAGATGATTCTTCAGTACCAAGCATGTACCAAGAGTATCTACACTGAAAAAAATAATGGCTAAACAAGTTACAATTTTGCTTGATTAAAAAAAATGTGATTGAGTAATTCAAGAAAATATCAAAATCAACAGTTGACAGTTGCTTGTCACAATAAAGCTAAAATGATTGAACGTCTATCAAGTCGAATGTGTTGAATTGAATAAGTTTACTTTGTTAATATCGAATTCCATCATCAACTTATTTAGATCTATCAAGTTGCTTTAACATTACTACACTATCAATTAGTTAATCTAAAAAAGATTTTTATTAATCTAAATTATATACCTATTTAATTCAATAATTATTAAATAATTAATAGAATAGTTTCTTATTTCATTCGATCACTAAACTTTTTAAGAATGAACAAGCGCTTATTTGAAAAATGTAGGTAGTTAGATATTTCATACAAGTACCTTCATTGATGTTCAAGCAAGTCACAACGTGTTTCATATTTTCGCACTCCACCTGTCTGTTTCGCTTTGCAATCAGTTGCAGTCCGTCCGCCCGTCGGACACATTCAGTTTAGAATTATTTATGGTTTATTTGTTTAAAATAATTAAAACACCTAGGTAACCAAGTGTTCAATATAGTGCAGTGTTTTTGTGAAGTGGAAATGCAAGAGGTGATGGATTTGCAAAGAGCCTGGGAGCTCCCGGAGCTAGGACCTAATTTCGCAAGTAAGTACGTACTACTTACTTATTTATTTAATGTGTTTAGTTCTTTTCTTCTGTTTTCATTATGTTTATCAATAGTCCTCCCTGCTAATTTCACAGAAAATGAAATCAAGATGCAGTCGTTAGCGGCTCTGACAAATGACACCATAAAGGAAATCATTCCTCAATTGGGACCCAGAGCACTGTTTGTTTCGATGCTGGAAAGCGTGGGCAGCGGGTTTTTCAGACTCTGTTTCAAGGCCCAAGCACTCCGATTCTGATTTCACCAATGTGTCTTTTGTAAGTATACCTAATACCTACCTACAATACTAACCTAGTCATTTTTTTCACAATATTTTTACCACCATGGCAAAGCCAAAAGGAGGGTTATTGTACTAACATTAGGTACCTATGTGATATTAAAAAAAAATCTTAACTTATATTTTTACTAAAGATAAAAAAATAACCTTAGGGTTACGATGTGTCTCGGTATGAGGTATTCTATCAATGTGTGTGTGCTAGCTAGTTAAAAGGTTCCTATTTCTATTCCAATAAACTTATTTCAGGAACTCCCAGTGCTTATTGAAAATTACTACTGCCAACAAGAAGTCTCATAACAGTGGAAAAAACGCAGCAAACTTCGCCTACAAAATCATCTCAAATTGACATTGAGAATAACGTAAGTACCTACCTACTTGTTAGAGTTGATTTTAAACATGTTTTTGAGAATTACAAGGGTACAGAGAGAAATTACTTATTATTAGATTTTATTAGTAGGTGTTGTAATATGTGTAGGGTTCAGTGTCCCACAGGTCCATCTTACTTAATTTAAAAAAATGGGACTTTTATATTTTTTATACTTTGTTTTCTGATATAGATGTTTGTGATTTCAGACACGAAGAAGAAAACAGGAATCTCGGGGCTATATTGAGTTTGCCTGAACTTATTAGCCCCTGTGCAGTAGTAGTGCCCGGTCAGTCTACTTCTTCAAGCTCCAGTAACGACCTTCCATCAGCTAAAAGGACGAAGGTAAAATATAAGAGATGGAAGCCGACGAAAGCCAAAAGCCGGCAAGCGTTTTAAATCATTCACGTGCACGACGATAGTTATATAAAATTATGATTATTTGATCTGATCTGAGATTGATTTGATAATTTTACTAACCTTAGAAACTTTCAGGACTTATATTATAATTTGGATTATGAATGATTAAGAACAACTTTTTGTATGGGTTAAAACCAACTATATTTACTCGTCGAAAAATGTACATTTTGGTCAAGTAGGTACCTATTGTATTTTCGTATAAAACAGTTGATGTTTTTGACGAGTATAAAGGTTGTTCCCAATACAAAATGTTGTTTATTAATGCCTGGAAGTTTCTAAGGTTTAACTACTAAAGGGGGTTATTCTATAACTTAAGCCTCACTGCAGCAGCGCGGAAGCAGTGTAGCACAGTGCTGTGCCTCTGTCATTTTACGCAGGAGTGACAGAGACACAGCGCTGTCCTACAATGCTGCATCGTGGCTTTAAATTTTGTTTTTACAATGCTTAGATAGAAAATGACCCTCAGATTTCAGATCGCGCTCGTACTATTTAATCTAATTATAACGGTGTAATTATATAATGTATTAAGTTATGTATAATTTAAATTTTCATAATAAATAATAATGTTTTAAAATATTTTGTTTATTTGCGCAGGGTGTCCCAGAAATACCATATCAGAGCGACAGTTGATCAGTCAGTACTGCCGGCTATTTTCACTGACTGATCATATTCTGACAATTTGATCTGGTATTTCTGTGACATTCTGTATCGTGTATGTATAGGTATAGGTATATGAACCCAACAAAGTACAATACTTGAATATAGCATCATCTTAGTTGATTCTAATAAGAGCACTTGATTACACTGAAAAAGATAACATTTATTTTTAATATTATAGTATGATAAAAACAAAACTATACATATTAAACGCAATAATATACTTGATAGACCGATACATTTATATATTTTAGATCGATTATGCATCTGTATGATTTCAACTAGGTTTCATTATCAAAACAATCAAGTTTCTCATTTGATTCTAGATACAAGCTTAATAACATCAATCAAGTTACTTGTTTAGACTATTACATTATTTTATATATGCAAATATGTGACTTTGTTACGGTCATCAAAGAACTTAATTACGACTATCGAGTCTTAGTAACAAACACAAAGAGCAGTTGATAAAAATAATGATTAGACTTGATTAAACCAATAATAACTTGTTTGAATGTGCTATGTCTGTTTGTTCCGTTTCTCAATCAAGAAGACTTGATTCCCGTAATCACAAAGCTTTATGCGCTCGTATATAAACAAGTGACTTGATAGCAACTAACATTTTTTTGATGTATGTTAACAATTTTTTTTTTCAGTGTACTTTTTAATTTGATTTAAACGAGTTCAACATGATTTTAATATCTTGCTCGGTAGATAAGTTCATAATAATAATATGGTTATTGGTTACCTTTCTCATCAGGGTTTTTATCATCAGACTAAACACTCAATTATTTAATACCTAGGTACTCATCGTGATCTTAAAACGAAACAGAAAGAAGGAGACACGCTTCAATACAAATATATTAGAGAAGTTTGAGACTTATGTCCTGTTATAAGTAAATAAAAATAATAAAAATACAAGCTTATTATTTAAAGTCTTTGTGTCGGCTAGCACTGAAGCAAACAGAGGTTGCGAATTTAGGAGAAAGTAGAATAGAAACTTTATAAAAACCACAGTCTTCAGCATGTCTTCACACAAGGTACATCCCGTAGTACATTACGATCGTTGGATGATCGTTGATACCTACAACTTGAGTGACCCAGACGACGTCAACCATAGTAGGGTTGCCCAGTTATCGCCTTGGTTTCCTTTCAGCTGATCAATAGCTGGTTCCAGCATTAGCTTCTTTATAGGCCATCGGGAACAAACATGGCAGTAGAATTGGTTTATGGATTATAGAAGTAAAATTACACCTTCCGTGCATAACTTTACACTATCAACTTTTACGCGAATATTTGAATTTATTTGGGATGACCAAATATAATATGGATCATCTATTTCAATTAAAATATCACGAAGATATTGAATATTTTTTGAGAAGGTTTCTATGGTTCTGAGAATCATATTCTTTTCAATAATGACAGAATCAAAACCTGACATTGTCATTTCTTACGTAGTTTTATCAGAGAGTTTTATCTTTGTTTTATATTCTCTTTGTTGTCATTTTTGAAGTTAAAATTCAAAAGAAGTTTTTAATTATTTGCCTTTTATAAAGGTAGATCCCCTTTTGCACCCCCTATCTCCGTAGCCCCCTAACCGATCCCTCTCATGTTCGAACTTAAAAATTCTATGGGCCTCAACTACTCTTATACCAAAAATCATGAAGATCAGAGCAACGGTACTCAAGTTATCGTCGAACAAACATACATAGATACATAGGTACAGCCGACCGACCGTCTCGCCACTAGACCTCTCTCGCTTCGCTCGTTCGGTCAATTATATGTAAGCTTAACATGTATAAATTATAGTTAGTTGATATACCTTAGTGTGTTGTAGTTTTTTTAAATACACGAATGTATCTTTTTACTTAAGAAAACAGCGCATTTTACTCTAAGAAAAAATATTGTTACTTAGTATGATTTTTCGAGTAGTTTTTGCTTTTAAATGAATAAATGTTTTCAAATTACTTACATTTTGGTTTTTTTTTCTAAAATTTGTAATTTATTGAGCATTTCTATCTTGAGCGTTTCTATCAAGCACTAGCGATTAGATACATTCATGTCGGAATGAGGAACGAAGACTTAAGTCTAGACAGACAATTTTATTATCTGTTTAAGTTTTAAATGGAAACATTGAAGCATTAAGAGGATGTATATCACATCCGGAATGCATCAGGAATGTCTGGAGCGGAGTCCGTCATCCGCGTCGGGACATTGTTGTTGTTGGATGTTGGATACTGCAACTTGAAGACCTACTCGCGGATTGGAATGATAATTATAGTTCCGCTAGAGGACATGTATCTGGGAACTATTACGGCCTGGAACGACGCGTCTCGCTCCTCGCTTGGCTCGAAATGTGGTTAACTTTACTTCTCTTGAGCATAGAGTAAATAAATAATATGTAAGTACTTAGTTACGTAGTTTTTAAGACGATTTCATGTGGTCTTTATACAAATTTTAATGTAGTAAGCATCCAACTAAATAAAAATTTTTGGCTTTGACTTTGACTAAAAAATGTGGTTGTCTTATATGTAGGTTTAAGGACGATAATTTTACGTGATAAAATCGTAAGAAAACGATAAAAAAATTGGTTTTTAGAGTTTGATGGAACACCTGCTTTTTTGTGTTATTTTTTTTTATGTAATTATTTTTCGTGTTTGTCTTTATGGTGCAATAAAGTGTTTATCTATCTATCTATCTGCTTTAAAAAAAAGATGACATCATGCGTCCCGTTCCGGGAACCCGTCATGTTATTGACAAGGTAACCATGGCAATGTATTATCGTTGCTGTTGCCGTTCCCAGAACGTGACGCGACCGTTCCCGGAACGGGACCCATCACATGACGTCACACTTTTTTTTTATTTTTCTGAACATAGAATCAACTGCCCTTAAATTAAATTATAAACGAAAAACTATTCAACTAAACTAACTACCAATTACATATTTGTGAGTGCTGCCCGTGTTCATCTATTTAATAGACGGTATCACGTGTTATCACATCAAAATATAAAAATAAAATATATTAGAGAGGCAACTGCGGCTACCCCAAATACATTGGGATCAGGGCAGGAAGATGATGATGATTATTCGGGAGGCAACTCAGTGGATATTTTTTTTACACATCTTCCATTTATCTTCAGCGTGCCATGTGGGCATGGAACAATACCAGAACCTAGTGCACCTCCTCGACGACGAACTCTCTTGTGTACCATCTGTCCCTCAGACGGTGTAATATACAATATTTTATTGTAGAGCTCGCCAACGTCGTCTACTGTCGGTGGTGGTGCGGCCATCGCTCCTGGCGCGCTCGGGAACTGCTGGAACGTATACATTTACACTATTTACAAGGTGAATCTTTATGTGGGCCTTCGGGGCTTTATCCTAAACTATTAGAGATAGCGGAAAATGCTGAAAGGAGTTGCGTGCCCGATTTTAATAGAAACTAAAACTGCATCATTAGATTTTTGAAAAAGTCATTACCCTAGCCAGGAATCGAACCTGTTGATTTTGAACATTGTTGCCCATAGAGATTAATTCCTGGAAACAAACCTAATAGGGCAAATAAAAGGAAATGCTCATTTTAATAGAAATTAATTTGGTATTAAATGCTGGCAATACTACATATTATACCATTTCAGAACCTCAATGAAATGGCCAACATTTTTTATTTGGCACTAGGGTGACCATACATTTTTTTTTATGCCAGGAAAGGTTAAAGTTCAGGTTAAAAAATTGAAAAATCATGAAGTTTGAGTTAAATCTTAGTTAAAAAGAAACTTTCGATGTGTCATAAAAATATTTGTTTGCATTCGATAGCACATAATATATCCTGAAATACTATCCAAAAAACAGTTTAAAATAATTACTTCATTTGCAGTTTTGGCATCAAAAAACATAGAGAAGGGAGCTTATTGGACGCGTCGTTCCGCGTAGTCAAGAACGGGAACTATATAAGAGTTCGTGCTAACACAATTTGGGGGCAGTCGGAAGGAAATTCCGCAGCCTTCTAAGCGAGGCACTGGATTGTTGACTGTATTTATCGCACAGTTTGACTGCTCGAGTGGAGCTTGCGTGTATTCCTATCTATCTAGCATTCGTATTAAATTAAGTCTTCCATTTAAACAGTTCGGGTTTTTGATGAAAATGATAACATCACATTGTGAAGATTGCGGTGTTTTGGAAGATGGCCAACATCTTTTGTTATAATTTGTCCGCAATGAATCATTAAGATCAACATATTTTGGAAGTGCTTTGAATGGTAATGAGGTCAAGGATAAGGAATGAGGTAGTCCAAGAAACGATATTTTTGGGCATTGTATTTGACAAATATTGTAATTGGAAAAACCAAGTTTAAAAAATATGTAGTAAACTCAGCAAATTTGTTTATGTTTTATAATGAACTAGCGACCCGCTCCGGCTTCGCACGGCTATATTATGCACGTATTATACAAATAAACCTTCCTCTTGAATCACTCTATCTATTAAAAAAACCGCATCAAAATCCGTTGGGTAGTTTTAAAGATATAAGCATACAAAGGGACATAGGGACGGCGAAAACTGACTTTATCACTACATAGTATAAAACAAAGTCGCTTTTTCTGTCCCTATTTCCCTTTGACTGCTTAAATCTTTAAAACTACGCAACGGATTTTGATGGGTTTTTTTTTAATAAATAGAGTGATTCAGTGATAGTGATTGAGCAAAACTTCAGCTTTGGAAACTATGTTGTATGCGTATTACGGTTACGTATCTTCTGTTCTACGTTACGGCCTCATACTATGGGGCAATTCAACTAATATTAAGAAAGCTTTTATAGCTCAGAAGAGATGTATTCGTGCTATGGCTGGAATATGTCCATGGGAGTTTTGTAAACCCTACTTTATTGTGTTTTGCTATATAAACCTATAATAGAAACAGTTGATGGCTCCATATTTATCAGTCGTGTTTAGCGACCAAATTATCTACATTAGTAAAACTGTGAAACTACAAGAGAGCACGAAAGGAACCCCCTTTTAGGACATAGAGGAGCACTGGATTTTTAGATATTCGATGTCCAAATGTACGAAGACATCTGATATAATATTTTGTAGTTCATAGTAACTATTATGTATTCTGTGTATCTAGGATATCAATCACTAAACTAACACAGGTAAGCCCGCGGGACACGGCTTGTGTAAAATAAATATTAAAATATCCATAATCGTTTATAGTTTATACCTTGTACTATTATATAGTCTGCGGTTTTACTTACTTTTTGAATTTCTGAATTATTTCTAATATAATTCGTATTCAGGGCAGAGACAACTCCAAAAAGAGCAATCATAAACATAGACTTCCACATGATCTGAAACAAACATAAATACAGGATCAATACGGTGCGATTTTATAATGATAAATCAACTTGTTATCTCTCTCTAGGTCTCGAATGTTCGTTTGTTTGTGACTAGATATTTTCTTGAGGAATTTGAATGAAGAAGTCTGTGGATAGTCTATTTATCGAGGAACGCTCGCTACTTTTCGTTCTCATATTCCCACGGGATCGGGACTTACGCGGGTGAAACCACGGGGCGCAGCTAGCTATCAAATACAATTCTTTTTCGTAAATATCGCAAGTTTAAAAAACTGACCTTTGGATCCATTTCGCCAACTGTAGGTACTTGGCTCAGTAGTTTATGGGTTGCTTTGAAAGATGTGAGTGGTTGTTCGAATTCAACTATCTGCAATAAAAAAAATTACTGGTTTATTATTTTTTTATTTTTTTTCCTCCATAATGGTACTTATTACAAAAATCAGACCAACATGGAAAACGTAACACTACGATATAAACCAACTCGAGCAGCTTCAATGGAATCACTTACAAACTTCCTTAGATAGCACTCAATCAGAAGATCTTCCCGGAAGAAGCTTTAAGATCTATCTACAAATATCAACAACAAATATCTACAAAATCTTTAAAACTCAACTTATATCGATAGAACATGAACTCGAAAATGTAATATTAGAAAACATGCAAGTAAAGAAGCAAGTTTCACAGCTTAACTAGGAAGTAAGTGTTCTGAAACAACTATGTTCTAAGAAGTTCTGTAAGTTCTCATAGGACTGTGATGGGAAGCGATATAAACGCTACATAATATATAATGCTTTGTCCTGAATGACTGACTGACTGACGGATCAACGCACAGCCTAAACCACTGATGGTAGACACCTGAAACTTGGAGGGTGTGTTCTTTGTATGACGTAGGCATCCGATAAGAAAGGATTTACCAAAATTTTACGCCTTATAGAGGGGGTGGGTCAGGGTGTACCAAAGGGTAACCAGTACATTTTTTAAAATAGAATATTGTGGAAAATGATAGGAAACAAAAAAGACTTCAATTAAATTTTGAAAAAATATTGTGTTTTTTGGACTTGTAAATATTTTGGAAACTATTTTTTATCTTATTTTTCATTTAAAGGGAGAAAAAAAAGTTACAAAAATTAACTTTCAAAAAAATTCTTGGGACTTGAAGTGCGCCCTTGCGTGATAGAACGAGGCATCATGACTCGCCAACGCGGCTGAGGCAAACAGCCGAAGCTAAGCGGGCAGGGGCTGAAGCTCCCTACGCGCCTCCGGGTTTATACAAACACTCTAGGGGTGGGACAAAAAAGAACACGTAGAGTCGCGGTGGGCAGAGGTGGGCGGAGACACATTTTATGGGTAAGGTACATTTTATAATACGGAACACCATCTGCTACATTTGTGACCAGGGAGTCTTCCTACTACCTGCTGTGACCTTTGTTAGGCTGGGATCCGATCCCTGGCTGTGGAGCTATGTTACAGTTATGTACAATTTTATTTTAAAAACAAATAGGTACGCATCATTCTTTCAGCAATATTGTAATGACATCTAATTTAACTCGTTCCTAGTAATCGTACGTGTTCTAAGAAATGTTGATTTGTATTTTTTTATACTTTTATTTAAATTCGACGGAAGTCGTTCATTTATCTCAACTAAAACAATTTATATTTTATTGGATTTAATAATAATAATAATAATTAGCCCGCAGGGCACCTTGAGGCGAGGTGACGGGGAGTAACGACCCCGCGGTCCCGAGTTCTCCAGGGGGAAGTCACCTTTCCTCATCTCCGGCTTGCCTTAGTTGGCTGGTCGGAGTGAACACTGACGAGGAAGCGGTCCCCAGCCTCTGGCTTGCCTTCACCGGCCGTCCAGAGTGGTGTCGCAAGGGTAGAAATACTCGAAGGATGGATGCCGAACGTCAGTGATGAGTTGGCCCGCTCGCTCGGACTACCAGCGATGACTTAAAATCCAGTGAGGCCTCTCCATCCTTCAAGCCACTCACGTTCCCATAGTTCCCCAGTATCTAGTCCACTACCATCCCATCACAATAGCTCAAGTAGTTTTGTCCTGTAGATTATCAATAGTTTCATTCATCCAAACCGGAGGTTGTCCTTGGTTGCACTTTATAGTGTAGACAGGGATAATCGCCGGTTTAGAATCCACCCCATTGTTTGCTATTATACTTGTTATTGTAAAGGGCCTCTACGTGTTGGCTTCGGCTCCACGCACGCCTTCCAAAGGTCCGGGGCTCCATAGCCCCGTGATACAGGACGTATAATAATAAATCATTTATTTCAGGTAACAGCCTTATAAATAAGTACAGACCCATATAAAATATATACCTTACAGACTAACATACATATAGATAATATTATAATTATAAAGTTAGGTTTTAGGGTTTTCTATTTTCGGTCTCGCCTCCCTAGATCGGTATACAATGTCGGCGGGCCAGAAATCTGCCGAGAAGAACAAGTCCTTTAGCGTCGCTGGAATCCGGAGCACGTAGGACTTAAAATTAGTCTTCCTTTGGGATTCCAGTTCCACTAGTTCAAGGCTGATACCCAGCTTCTCCTGTTCCAGCCGTTTCCGGCCGTTGGTCTTAATGTACTCTCGAACGTCGTTGGTAGTTGTACTTTTACTGAACCGGGATATGTACATAGGAATCACCGATTCTACAGCCTTCAAACTAGTTGTAGCTGCGGTACCACGGAGATTACGGTTTGGCAAGTGACGATTTTTCTTCTCCACAAGCATGAAACCGTCACCGTCGATCTTTCGCCCAGTAGATGTTTTCTTCACATTATCTGAAACGTTAGCGGCCTGTGCGTACGATTTTTTCGGGATAGAAGAAACCTCAAAAAATATGAAGGGCTATATTAGCCAAAAAATTCAGAGTTTTTGTAAACAGGGAGCATTTGGGACCTAGGTCCCAAATGCTCCCTGTTTACAAAAACTCTGAATTTCCGTCCCATTTATCGTTTCTCGTCCCATTTAGGCTAGCCTAAATGGGACGAGTTTAACAAACACCTGATTACGGTAGGTGTTAGAGACAGACAGTGTAAGGCTACACTGCCGTGGATGCAATGCTTGGAGGAGGACGAGACAGCCGCGCATGTGATTCCTGATTGCAGCAACGCATGGCCGAATACAGGGTGACTCACCTCGGTCAATCAATACTCAAGGCAATATAATAACTAAATTCACACTTGTATTTTGTACTGAAAATTAAAGGAAACAAAATAAGAGCGGAAACTTCTAATTCACTTAAAACATCTTCAGTTCAAGACCTTTCTGATGCGGTATACCACATGCTTGCTTGTACATGGCCTAGCTCCACAGCCAGGAGTCTGATCCAACCAAACATAGGTCAGTAGGTATTAGGAAGACTTCTTTGTCACAAATGTAGCAGATGTTGGATCGACGGGGACATTTCAATATACCTTTATATGGTGTTCCGAACATTCGTACAAATTTTCAGTCCCCTGCGGGTTATTATCCAGATAGGAAACAGTCGACTACGTTTGTATGGAGAGAGCGCCGCGCCGGTATCCTTTCACCTTAAATGCTATTTTGATTGGGCTATCTTATAAATACTTACCATAAATGTTGTTGATGTTTTTATACCAGATTAGTTTGAATTAGGTAGGTAAGTACTTATATTGTAATGAACTAATTGTTAGTCATCGTCATTTATGATAAACAGATCCAAATCTGTAAGTCACTCCTCTTATTCATCGGTTTTAGTAATTTATTTTTCTAAAAGCTTTAATTTAAAGTGCGTTGGATACAAATCTTCAAGCAAAAACTAGTGTTCGGGATGATTCGAAAAAGCGATCTAGTCATATCTGCTGTCTAGTCATATAGAAATGTAGTCGTAAAGCTCCTAACCCCGTGTGTAATACAGAACCCTGTCTGTAGGGCATGGAATACAGAAATGATTTTTATACCGGTATTGAAATTTCAATTTACACAATGTTTTTACACAAAACACTAACCGCAACCCTGTAATCCCTCTAGGTACGAGAACAAAAATATAAAAAAATATATTTTTTACATGAAAATAAAAGAAATTCGGGAATATTACCATAATGGACTGAAAATGTAAACAAAATATCCCTTACCACATTTAAAATTTTCACCGTCGATAATAAGTACGAGTATACATATTATATAGATATAGCACATTACTAAATAATAAAAAAAGACAGCGCACTCCGGGAGTGCAGGCAGAAGTGAAAACTGTATATCTGTGTAAAATCTCATCTGTCGCGCTGTATATCTGTGTAAAATCTCATCTGTCAAATCTCATCTGTCGCGAGAACGGCTAAAAATGCTCACCCACAAAAGTTCCCAACGCGCCATAAGAAGTTTTCACTTCAAAAATACATGTATTAAAAAACAGTAGGCATACTTATTGATATAAATTACAGCTACGTCTGTGACGAGCTTTGCTCAGTGAATAATATTATGTCAACCAGAGGCTTTTGGGAAATAAACTTGACCACGTGAAATTAAGGCAATTATTATTGACTTCCAATCCCTCGGTTAGCCACCTTTATCTTACTCATAACCCCTTTTACCTCTCGGTTTCTATAGAAATTCCACACTCTCATAGAACACCAGATTACTCATCAGATTATATTTAATCATATTGTAATGACCAGTGCGACATGACAGTTACGTCCGAACTTCACATTATTTTATTGTGACACAAATATGCTATAATATATTATGTATATAGATATAGCACACTACTAAATACAATATAAATTAAAAAACATTAAGCATGCTTATTAATATAAATTATAGCTACGTCTGTGACGGGCTTTGCTCAATGATAATATTATGTCAACCAGAGGCTTTTGGGAAATAAACTTGACCACACGAACTTAAGGCAATTGACGTATGTGCACGGTCAGTACCTACGGACACACGCATTCTAACTATTATTTCACAATAATTTCACAATAAAGATATTTTCTTCCTTCGGAGATACCACTTCATAACTGATACACATCTCACTGACTCTACTATTGAAAATATATATCGTAATATGCCTTGCTATAAAATATATTAATTTATGCAAATAAAAACTGATGTACCTGGTTGTAGATCCGATCTAGAAGCACTTGGGAACGAATAAAGCGGCAGCGCGAGCGTGGCGGCCGGCGTTGGGCGGGCGGGCGGTCTCGCGTGTGGTGTGAGCGACCACTTTAAGACAACTGAAAGCTTTCCTATGACTCAGGTTGGCATTACCCTGAGTCGGTGAGCGGCTGCGTCATCATTCTACGTCACTCGATGATATCTCTCGACTCGAGTGACAACACAAACAATAAAAAAAATAGGTAAAAAAACTTTTTAAGTTAAACGGTTTTATGATAAACATACATTGCAATGTTTAAGATAAATGTACTAAAAACCAAAAAATAATAAAATAGATACAGTCGTGGGAATTATAAACATATGCATAGACTAGACTAAAATAAAACCGTGGGGCACGTCAATTGTCTACAAATTATCGACTTAATGTGCGATAGAAGAATCGTTTAATTCGTCGTTAGGTCGTCAACCGACAACGATGGACGTGTGATAAGTAGGGCTAGAATGTGGAAACAAGCTAGCAAGCTCGATTATATGCGAGTTTTAGGGTTTCATAGTGTTGAGCGAGTAGTACTTTTATCATATGTTTTGTCGATTAAAGACAAACTACGAGCAGTGAAACGATTTCTCGCCAGCCAGCAGTGTGAATGTCCAACGATAAACTAGTTGAAACATCTCTTTTATTTACATGGAGTGTATAACTATTGGAATTTCCATGAGCAAGAAGATAGTAAGTAATTTCCTCACCGTCTGCGGGCTAACTGCCTAACGACGAATTAAACGATTCTTCTATTAAGTCGATAATTTGTAGACAATTGACGTGCCCCACGGTTTTATTTTAGTCTAGTCTATGCATATGTTTATAATTCCCACGACTGTATCTATTTTATTATTTTTTGGTTTTTAGTACATTTATCTTAAACATTGCAATGTATGTTTATCATAAAACCGTTTAACTTAAAAAGTTTTTTTACCTATTTTTATTTTCTAGTTTTTAGTTTTTATTTCGCATTCTGTTTAATTCATTTAGTGCTTCATTATTGCAAGGTTTCTTGCCCGTTAGTTTATTGCAGTCCAACTCCTCTATACGTAGTCCCTGCAAAGATCTTACTCTACTAAGAGCCACGTAGGCTTGACCTTCTTCAAACAGTTTCGCACCTAAGTATACGACTGCGTGATCCACACTGCTGCCCTGCATTTTATGTATTGTAGAAGCCCATGATAGTATTAAAGGCAACATTTTTTCTATCACCTTCACTTTCTTTAGCTCGTTTTGCTTTATACTTTTCTTTCGCTTTTTGAAGCCTTCGTTTACGTTGTGTTGCAGTTTCTGTTTTATTTGTGTTTGTATTTTTCATATTTTTTTTTACCATTTTGTTCCCACGAGTAATGGACATTTAAACGGTCGACCCCCCCCAGAGGTCCAATAAAGGGGCAAGGCTATGTACAACAAGATGCGCCTGAGTCTTGAGGGGAAAACGCTAACGACATATCATTTTTATCCACCCTAATGCCATACAGTTCTCGGCGCGTTTTAACCTTTCACCTTAACTTGGGTGGTGTACCGCTAACGACGTATCATTTTTAGCCACCCTAACGCCACACAGCCCTCAACACGATACAAAATCTTGACTTGGGTGGTGGATTCAGGTTGGATTAATCAGATACCTAAATTACAGATTCAATTTCTAAATTTAAATCTTATTATTATACGCCATTTAGTGGCTGCGCCCATCTTAAATATTGAGGTTGTATAGTGCACTGTATTCTTCTTGTCAAGCCCTTTTATTTGATACCCATATTGGTGGGATTGATAAAAAATTGTTATCAGCCATTTGGTAGCGGCAGCCATCTTAGATTTCAATTTTGCATAGTAATAAATTGTATTCTACTTGTTGAGACCTTTCATTTGATACCCATGTTAATGGGATTGATAAAACCTAAGTTATCCGCCATTTTGTAGAGGCCACCATCTTGGATTTTAATTTTATATAGTACATTGTATTCTACTGGTTGAGCACTTTCATTTGATACCCATATTGATGGGATTGATAAAACCTACGCTATCCGCCATTTTGTAGCGGCCGCCATCTTGTATTTCAATTTTTTATAGTTTATTGTATTCTGCTTGTTGAGCCCTTTCATTTGATACCCATATTGATGGGATAAATAAAACCTAAATTATCCGCCATTTTGTAGCGGCGGCCATCTTGAATTTATAATGATAATGAATAAACATAATTGTATTGTCACCAAAATCCAAAGTGTATACAAAATTTCAGATTAATCGGTTGACAGGAAGAGGGTGAAATTTGAATTACTAAATTTGACCCAAGAATAAATAAAACAAACGGGGTGAGCTAAATAAAACCGTTTAAAAAATGTCTTATTGAATTAACTTTTTGCTCGATTTTAGCTTTTATTTCTTGGTGATACGGTCCAGTGCCAATAACGATCAAAGGTCATAAACCGTACGTTTTTCAGCGACAATGTTGCCAGAACAAAATAATACCTGAAAATAATCATTTTGACAGCAAAATACGATTAGTTATAGAAATTAATAATAGATGTCGCTAGTTGTCTATTTTATTTGCAAATATGGAGGCAATGGTTATGTTACTATTTTTCTATAGGTAAGTATACTACTACTTTTTCCTCATTAGAGAGAAAGTGTTTTTTATTTATAAATAGTGTAGGTACCTACCTACCATATCAGGGTTACCATTATTATGATAAAAAAAATATATATAACTCTATCTAACCGTATTTGTTTTCGGCAGTAAAATAATAACTTACTATGGTGGTTTTCATGTAGGTGTGGAATCTTCGTCAATCAATCAATAATTTATTGATAACTAGCTGCCCTCCGCGGTTTCACCCGCGTAACTCCCGATCCCGTGGGAATATCGGGATAAATTAAGATGTAAGCTATCCTATCTCTCAAGTTGGATCGAACTGCACATGGTGTGCGAATTTTATTATAATCGGTTAAGTGGTTTAGGAGTCCATTGAGGACAAACATTGTGACACGAGATTTATATATATTAAGAAGAAAGATAGGTAAAGTACAAAGGTCTTAAATAACAATTTTTGATCACAGCTACATTCTGTGGCGTTCAATAATATATACAAAACATCTATACTAATATTATAAAGCTGAAGCGTTTGTTTGTTTGTTTGTTTGTTTGAACGCGCTAATCTCAGGAACTACTGGTTCGAATTAAACAATTCTTTTTTTGTTGGATAGTCCATTTATCGAGGAAGGCATTAGGCTACTTTTCATTTTGATATTTCCACGAGATCGGGAGTTACGCGGGTGAAACCGTGGAGCGCTGCTAGTTAAGAATAAGATATCAAACAATAGTACATTGCGATACAATTGTGTGGAAAATTGATCTTTGCATAGAGGCGGTTTAACACGCGCGAGCTGTACGCGAGGGCGTTTAAAAAAACCGAGATACAAAGATCAATTCCACATGCGTATCGTACGACGTTTTTTATCACAGTTAAAAAAGACAATATGTACTTGAAAAGAAAAAAATAAATAAATAACAACATATTTGTGATAAGTCTATGTTTACAATTTTTTTATGGCGATATTTTTTCGTTAATTATACTCTCCAAAAGGCCAGGCAAAAGACTTTAACATATATAGCTTCGTCTGACATACAATATTTTTAGGGTCTCTCCATTTGTTTTTGCGTCGGGGGTTAAAAACAATAATATAATGGTAAGAAAAAAAATATATTTATGTAAAGAAAAAACGAAATAAAAACAAAACTCAATTTTTAATTGTTTTCTGACGTTATCACGTAAAAGTTTCGTTCATAAACCGACTTTAGATACAACTATTTTTACTAGGTTAAAAACTCTTTGTTGGTACCTTTTTTTATACCTACATCAAAACAGTATAATCCAGATATTAAGAATGTTAATTTAGAATTAAAAATGTTTCATCTACCTAACATGTAATTAGCAGTAAGATACGTATTTAACTTATCGGGATAACATTTATTTTAGCACTAGTTGGATATTTTTATATTGCACGCGTGTATAATACGTTGCATTATGAGCCTAAAAGCGGTGTAATATGATCCACATTATGAGCAACTGTGATAAAAAAACGGTTGCACTCCGGGAGTGCCGACAGAAGTGAAAACTAATAAAAAATTTTAAAAAACTAACTAAAAAAAAAAAAAAAAATAGTCGTCCGACATTTGTCGTCCAACAAATAGTCGTCCGACATTTGTCGTCCGTCAATAGTCCGTTAAAAAATACCATATATCCCTATGTATGCTTAGATCTTTAAAACTACGCAACGGATTTTGATGCGGTTTTTTTAATAGAGTGATTCAATGAAGGTTTATATGTAAAATACATGCATAATATAGCCGTGCGAAGCCGGAGCGGGTCGCTAGTAACTTATATTTATCTGAACCGGTACAATGTCCTATATCAATAGGTGCCCGCTTATCCATTCATTACAGGATACCCTGTATATTCTGTGACGATAAACAGTACAGTTTGCTGTTGGTACCTACCTACCTAGGTACATAATATTACCTACATAATTTTTCGGCTTCGTCACCACTCTACAAAATAAAGTTTATTTTTCTTTCTTTTCTTTTTCTTTCTCTACCCGATCGCATCTCTACCCGATTTCATTCTTGCTTAAGAAAAAAAATGTGTGAAATATGACTGGTTTTTATTTCCTGGTAAAATTACGTGTTTAAAGTTGTAAATATACCTGTGGTTGTTACTGTTATTAATAGTGTTAAACGTAACCACAGAAATATGTGCCATATTTCTGTGGTTACGTTTGTGGTTGCTTGTTGTTAGCATTAAAATTAGTGAATGAATAATAAATAATTAATTACCGGCCTACTAATAATATTATGTAAGGTATACATGACGTGACCATACGTCCCGCTTTCAAACTGTGTGTCCCGCTGTCCCCGACAAGGGAAGAAATGTCCCGCTTTCATATTTAAATAAAGTGTCCCTAAACATTGTGATGACTTTCGAGGAAATCAATGCAGAACCGAAGATCTTTACCAATTTTAACTGTTGGAAACATGAAAAATTACTTGGCGTTCTAGAAGTTCTAACCTAACTTAACCCACTTTCCTGGGCTGGATAACATCATTGCCGGCAATTTATTTGGTACAAATATTACAATATTCTTTCGTTTATTTGCTTAATCTAGCTCAACATTTCTTTGAACAAAATTCTACAGTTGTCCCGCTCTGTCTATACAAAATTATGGTCACGTTAGGTATACATAACTACAAGATTAAACGAACTTACGTGTATGTGAAGTTCTATCTTAATTATATGAATATTTTGTCCGAAGCAATAAGCAATAGTACACATATAGTATGCCTTCGTTACTACATCACATCCAAGGCACCTCTCTCGCGTCATTTAGTTTAAAGAAAAATAAAATATTTCACAAAATACTTAGGGTGTATTGTTGTATATAGGTAGGTAGATTATACACACACATATACAAACAGGGAGGGAGGGTTGCTAATTCCTTCGGACAAAATATTCATATAATTAAGATAGAACTTCACATACAGGTAAGTTCGTTTAATCTATAATTATATTTCATATTTTGTCCTCGGAATTGGCGTGTAGACTTTTAGAGGGTAAAATATTTTACTGAAATTATTATAGGAGTATATGTATTTATCATGTACCCGTATACTATGTTTTCAACTTAACAAACATTAACTATTGTCGTTGACAAAGACTCTTGTAAATGATTTGACATTATGTATAGTTAAATTTTTGAATTGACAGACTGTATAGATTTTTAGATAATATATTCTACAAACCGATTCACCGAGCGAGCGGTCTTTTTATTTATATTGTAGGTTAATATAAATCAAGTAGACTAACATCTAATTTACGAATAAGAATAAGATGCGGAAGGGACAGCATGTCTCTAGTACATACTATGAGCTGAGAATAGAATGATGTTGATTCTATATAAAGGACTTCTAATCCATTGACTTAACATATAATTAGTATTAGGTACTACAAATAGTAAAAGTTATATTTAAAAAGGTAAGATATTACAATTATTTTTTTATCACAGTTGCTCATAAAGTGGATCTTATTAAACCGCTTTTAGGCTCATAATGCAAAGTATTATACAAGCGTGCGATAAAAAAAAATCCAACTAGTGCTAAAATAATACGTTATCCCGATATGTCAAATACGTATCTTACTGCTAATGACATATAAGGTAGATGAAACATTTTTAATTTATCTGGGTTATACTGTTTTGATGTATAGAAAAAAAGGTACCATCAAAGAGTTTTTAAGCCTTGCTGGCTTAGAACTCTTTGTTGGTACCTTTTTTCTTCTTTTCAAAAGCTTGTCTCTAAAGTCTGATAACGAACGATAATTTTACGTGTTATCATCGTCTTTGAAAATAATTAAAAATTGAGTTTTGTTTTTATTTTGTTTTTTCTTTAGGTAGGTAGGTATTCAGTTTTTAACCGCCGACGCAAAAACAAATGAAAAAAACCCTAAAAAAAATATTGTATGTCAGACGAGGCTGTATAGGTTTAAAGTCTTTTGCCTAGCCTTTCGGGAGTGTAATTAACAAAAAATAGTAAACATAACCTAAAATATTAAAAAAAAAATTATTATATCAAGTCTTTTTTTTATTCGCAACTGTGATAAAAAACGTCGTACGATACACGTGTGGATTGATCATTCCATAGAGGCGGTTTATGACGCGCGAGCGGAACGCGAGCGTGGCAAAAGCCGAGATGGAATGATCAACTTATAAAATAACTTTCCACACTTGTATCGCACGCAATGTACTATTATTGATCTCTAATCAATGAAGCATCTCGAGGTCTATATACAAAAATATCTATATGCATTTATTATTTATCTTTGACAAGGTTCTTACTCTGAGTATGAGAGTAACCAATGTTTTAAGACTCCAATCTTGGGTCGGTGTATCTATTCAAATTAATAGAAACTGAAAAAACGAGGTACTTGGGAAAAATAAATTAATACTTTATAGGAAAATACTTCCAAATATCTCTTAACCCCGTCATCATCTTGCAGCATTGTTATCCATTAGCAACACTATGCCGATATCTCTATGGAATTAATTTAGAAATTTTAACTATTCTGTTTTTACATTAGAAATTAATAGAAATACCTACATTAGATTTGTTTTGCACATTATCGGCCAGTATTTATGAAAGGATTAATAATAATTTGAAAGAGTTTTTTAATTTTTCCAGCTGATAGTTTCTTAAAACACGGGTTTTCAAATGTATATATCTTGGGAACCGAGCTTTTATCGGACCTGGAACCTTAATATACCAAGAAAAAATGCCTGACTTTTGATTTTGCTTTATTCTATTGACTTTTGTATTGTTTGACATTTATTATTACTTGATTCATGTTTTTATTTTAATTTTTGACATCTTAGTTTGTAATCATCTATCTTTATCCCTTGACATGACATTTTATTTAATCTATAATTTTGTATTTTAATATGGATCTATGATATCTGAAATAAATTAAATGAATTTAATTTTTTTTTTTTATAAATCGGTTCCTTGAGTAAAAAACCCTCCGCATACTAAATTTCATTAAAATCGTTGCCGCCGTTTTCGAGGTCCTGATTAAGTATATAAATTCGAAGTTTTGTAAGTGAGCGTCCTACGTCCATAATGATCTCAGATAATTAGAATTCGCTAACCTTCATCATCATCATCGCTCGCGATGTTCCCGGTTGCATCCCTCTCGGGAGCCCGGGGTCCGCTTTCCTACTTTTACGCCTCCACTTCGTACGATCTTCGGCATCCTGGGTTGTAAGGCCATTTGCACGCGGTTAGAATTCGCTAACCTTATATAGTAATATATAAATACAAGAATTGCTCATTCAAGTATATTTATAATATTTAATTGTAATTTTATATGGCCTATATTTAACTTACGTATTTATCAACTCAGGTGACTAATTAAAATAATGAATAAACGTTTCCTCATTCCTTATTACCAAGTTTCATTCAAATAGATCCCGCAGTTTCGTAGCCTTTTTGTTAAAAACAAAAATCTAAAATACTATGAAAATGGTTGGAGCCGTTTCCGAGATCCTGATTACACATATAAAGGGTGTCCCGTAATGAATAGATAAGCGGACACCGACGGATAGAGGACACTGTGCCGGTTCAGGAAAAAAGTTATGCTCTATGAAAGTTTCTCGGTTTCCGATATATTTCAATTTCAATTTATTTATTGTTTGTCACAGGTAATAGGTTCTTAAAAATAGCAACATAACATAGTTCCTTTGTAACAATACCACTAGGTGTACAATAATTTTAGTATTTAAGCCACATTTTAGATTTTCAAGAATCACATGTCATTTGAATTAAACACAGCAAATAATAATAATGTTAAGTAATAATATAAATGTCAATGAGATAATGAAATGATTAATATAATGTCAAAGAACAAAACACAACACAAAATTATCAGTTACATGTCTAGTCAAGTTTAGTTATAAAATGGATTTGTCATCAAGGAATTCATTAATTGAGAAATATGTCTTATTTATTAAAAATATCTTTAACGAGGCCCTAAAAACGCTTACAGATTTAGCCTCTTTTATATAAGTGGGTACTTTATTATAAATTTTTATAGCCATGCAGTAAACACTCTTGCCAAACTTTACTGTTCTACTCCTCTGTAATTGTAGTTTACCCTTAGATCGCGCACTATGCATTGCTTAATAGTCTTCAACGTTTTTATATATTAACACTGCTGCTTCTAATATATAGAGGGATGGAAGAGTCAGAATGGCAAATTTATTAAAATATGGTTTGCATGAGTCAGTCTGATCGATTCCACTAATAGCGCGGATACATTTCGTTTGTGCCTTAAATGCCTTTTCTTTGTCCGTTGCATTCCCCCAAGAAAGAACTCCAAATCTTAAAACCGAGCCCACATAGGCATGATAAGCACTTAACACCGCAGATATATTTGGTTATATACGCCATTTTATAAAAAATCTCTATGTTTTTTGATGCCAAAACTGGAAATAAAGAAATTATTCCAATCTGTTTTTTGGATAGTAGGTATTCCGGGATAAATGTGTCATCGAATGCACATTTATCCTGGAAAAATGGTTGTCTGTAAAGTCTGTTTCCGGACGATAATTTTACGTGATAACGTCATAAGAAAACATTGATGGTAACCATGTCAACGATAAAACGTTGCTATAGTTACCTTGTCAATAACATGAGGCGTTCCAGTAACGACGCGTGACGTCACACTTTTTTAAGATTGCAGGTGTTCACCAATTTATAAAACTTTATCACGTCAAAAATAAACTTATCTATTTCATAATGATTCTGAAATCTATACTAATATTATAAAGCTGAAGAGTTTGTTTGTTTGTTTGAACGCGCTTATCTCAGGAACTGCTGGTTCGAATTGAAAAATTATTTTTGTGTTGGATAGTCCATTTATCGAGGAAGGTTATAGGCTACTTTTTATCCCGATATTCCCACGGGATCGAGAGTTACGCGGGTGAAACCGCGGAGCGCAGCTAGTAACTTATAAGTAAGTACAGAAGGAAATTATAATTCTTGTAAGATATACTCGTAAGTATTATAATTTTCTTTTGTAAATTTTAATACTATCTATCTATTTTTCTAATATAAAATATAAATTACGTGTCACGTTGTTTGTGCGCGATGGACTCCTAAACTACCACTTCAGCGATTTTAATCAAATTTGCACACCGTGTGTAGTTTGATCCAACTTGAAAGATAGGATAGCTTACATCTTAATTTATCCTGATATTCCCACAGGATCGGGAGTTACGCGGGTGAAACTGCGGAGCGCAGCTAGTGGTATAATATGTGGTTAGCAATACCACATATTATACCATTTCAGAATCATTATGAAATAGGTAAGTTTTAATACCATTTAATACCACATTAATTTCATTCATAAAAATGAGGCATGCTCACAACAAATAGTTGACGCATCGGGTTTGTGATGTACACACGGAATATCAATTAACTGAACCCCCATGTGACCAGAGTTCACACACACATCTTTAAGGTGCACTGTGTCATGACTGTGTCACTACACTACGACTTACACACAGATTCACACCCCACTACCCTACTAACGCACACTTTTACAACGCAAATCTCTTGTCTTCTCTTCTCTCCATATAATAAATTCGAAGTTTTGGAAGTAAGCGTTCTACGTCCATAATGATCTTAACAATATAGAATTCGCTAACCTTATATACTCGTAGCTCCGGTAGAAAAAAATATTGATTGCGCGATTCAGGTTTTCTTTTTATAAAGTCACAAATTATTTAATTATTCTTTTTGTTCTGCTTAAAATTTTTGCAGACTTATGTATTTTAAGAATACATAGCAATGTCTACATTTCTTTACTAAAAAATAAAGTAATTAATTTAAGAGATATATATATAATAAAAATATATTTTTTTTTTATTTCAAGTAACTACCGCCATCTCTTCGGTTTTCGCAGAACTACCATTTTTGCACAAAATTGTAGATTTTGTTTGTTTACCTTTTTTGTGCGCTCTATTTTCGGGAACTAGGAAACAGATTTTAACACAATCTTCACGAATGTGTTCAGAAAATATCAGAAGAAGTTTAGGTATTTCAGTAGGCTTATTCTCTATCCAGTGGCTGTTCGGTATAGCCACCGCCTTCAGTTACCAACTCGGCTCTAGTTAAAAACTATGGAACGATGGAAATGCGATTCTCTAATGGGTGGATGTCAGCTTGAGTTGACGTTTAGTTCCCATAGTGTAGGGTCCAATTTTTATCGACGTAATGCGACTAAGTTTTTATCGACGTAATGAGTTAAAACTGTTGACACTGCCTTGTATGTATATCCTAGAAGCTGCAAAGTTTGCTAAACAAAATATGCATTTGTTTAACAAAGCTCGGGATATATTTCATAGATGTGTTAGAGATCCTGATAGAATTGTATTGCCTAGGATTCCTAAAACAGCTCTATACCATAAAAGTTGTCAGACTATGTGTGGAATCATATACAACAAGATTCCCGGGGATTTGAAATCCCTACCTTCTCATTTATTTATAAAAAAACTGCGTACTTGGCTGATCGATAAACGTTTTTACTCGATACAAGAATTTTTAAATTTAAAAGGACAGAGATATTATATGGATATTAACTGACATTTATTTAAAAAAAAAAAATATTATGAATTATGTACAATTTTTTTAAATCTAATAATATTATTATTTTTTGCCACTAACTGCTGATGACTCACTAATTAAGTTTGCATGCCAAGAGTTGGCAAAGTATGTGAAACTTTTAATCCTAAGATCTGTACTTACCATACTTTATGCAAATAAATATCTTTATCTTTATCTTTAAGTTGAAAAACACCTTTGGTCTTCACCATACCACAATTTAAGAGAACATTTTTTCTGTCGAGTTATATTTCGTTTTTTTGTAGAAAATACTCTGTAGTCGACATTGATTTAGAAGGTAAGAAGTAAGAAGGTTCTAACCTAAGTGTTTTATTCCTAACCTAATCTCCTTGTTCCGTGATTTTATTTCGAAAAATAAATAAATATTGCAAGGACATTCCACACATCGCCATCTAGCCCCAAGCTAAGTAACTAGACTTGTGTTAAGGGTGCTAGACAACGGATATACTACTTATATACTTTTCTTTTGTAAATATATATTTATAATACATAGAAACAACCAAACCCAGACAAATATCTAAGCATAAATACATGTCTGAGTGTATTAATTTCAATAAAACCAAACTATTTAACCACAGAAATATATTTTCGAAACAGCGAGAAACAAAAGTCAATGTAAAATAAAATGGCCGAACCGAGAAGAATTCTAATCAAAGATAATTGACTAAATGAGTGTTGCCATTCTTACTAGTACAAACTAAACATCTATAGTACCTATTACATTGCCATAAATAACACCCCCTCTCAATGTAATACTCTTACACACAAAATAAACTATCCTTCTTATTTACCTAAACCTAAACCGGTTATAAATCTAAGCAACAAATTTTTATTCAAAGCCTTGGTGAACATGTCTGCTACTTGCTCTTCAGTTTTAACATATTTAATAACTAAAGTACCTTTCTTAATTAAATCTCTTACAAAATGAAATCTAATATCAATATGTTTTAAACGCTTTACACAATCTGTGTTTGCAGACATTATGGCACTCTGGTTGTCACAATATAATTGTACTGGACAAACATTCTCTTTAAAATCATTTAACAAATTAACAAGCCAACAGGCTTCGCTTTCGGCCATACTCATCGCTACATACTCAGATTCTGTCGAAGATAAACTGACACTAACTTGCTTCTTTGAGCACCAAGATATTAAACAATTCGCAAACATGAAACAGTAACCAGTTGTCGATTTTCTATCCCGCAAATCTCCACCCCAATTTGCATCACAATACCCCTCCAATACGTTTCCATTACATTTATATACAAGTTTATAATCTAGGGTATGTTTTATATATCTCAAAACTCTTTTCAGAGCAACTAACAATGCATTATTTGCTTTACTTTGAAATCTACTAAGGATCGACAAAACAATACAAATATCAGGTCTAGTTCCCAACACTGCATAAGACAAACAGCCTATAATTTTCCTACACATGTTTTCTATATCCCTATCAACCACACAATCATTACTTTGTTCTAACATGTTAGTATTAAAATTATAATCCATAGGTGTGGACACACCTTTACAATTTTCCATATTATATTTCTTCAAAACATTGTTAAGGTACTCCTTTTGACATAACTCAGTGGTACGATTAACTAAATCTTGTTTTACATTGATTCCTAAGAAAGTTGATACTAAACCTAAGTCTTTCATCTTAAATTGACTGTTTAGTACTGACTTAAGGTCACAAATATCGGTCTCACTATTTCCAAATATCAAAAGATCATCGACATACAATAATACATAAGTTCTGGAATGACCACTACACTTAATATAAAGACAACTATCAGCCAACGACCTTACAAAACCCTCTTTAATTATTACAGAATTAAATTTGTCATTCCAATATTTAGGAGACTTTTTCAGTCCATATAATGATCTTTTTAACTTTACAATCTTTTTGTTGTCACAATAAGCCCCTTCTGGAAGTTTTAAATACACAGTTTCTTCAATATTACCATATAAAAAAGCTCCAGTTACATCCATCTGATAAATAGGTAAGTTATATTTAGTTGCTATAGACACAAATAACCTAAAGCTTGATAGTTTAGCTACAGGTGCATAAATCTCATACTCATTTAATATATCATTTTGTTCAAAGCCTCTAGCAACTAATCGAGCTTTATACTGAATATTATTATTACAATTTTTTATTTTAAACACCCACTTACTACTAATAATATTTACATTTTCAGGTTCTTTACTACATACTTCCCAGGTATTGTTTTCTTTCAGGGTTTCTAGCTCTTTCTTTATAGCCTCTTGCCATCTACCTGCATCACTCCTTTGCATTGCCTCACGGTAGCTCTTAGGTTCATTTTCCTCTGTAAACACATGCTGACACTTGTAGAAAGAAGTCTGCTTCTTGACTCGAGTACTATGCTGGCGTAGAGGTAAGTCTATCTCTTCATCACAGAATTCATCATCACTGTCACACGGTGTGTATAGACTGTCACTGCCTGAAGAAATATTAAAGGTTTCTGCAGTTTCTAGGTTCTGAGTCTCACTCAACTCACTCTCTACTAGCTCTGTGCTCAGTTTCTCACCCTCTCCTTGCTCTCTACTTAAGTTCTCACTCTCACTAGGCTGATTTTCACTTCTAGGTTCTTCGCTGTCACATTCTAACATTACTAACTGCTTATTTCTCTCTACATTCTTCCCTTTTTCCACTTTATCTGTCTCACTATTTAGGAAAACAACATCTCTTCTGATTTCAACATCATTCTTTTCCGGGTAAAATATTCTGTAGCCTTTAGTAATCTCACTGTAACCAACCATAATTCCTTTCTGTCCTTTAGAATCCCATTTTCTCCTCTTCTCCTTCGGAATATGGACGTATACAGATGTACCGAAAATTCTCAACTCATTGATGTCAAAATGTTTATTCGTCCATGTCTCGTATGGGGTTTTTCCGCTCTCATTGCTTATACCCGTTCTGTTCAACACGTAAGCCGCAGTATTAATCGCCTCTGCCCACAGCTTCTTAGGTAAACCTTTGGCAAACAGCATTGTACGCGCTGCCTCAACTAAGGTACGGTTCTCTCGTTCCGCTTTGCCGTTTTGCTCAGGTGTATAGGGAACGGTCGTTTGATGTATGATACCACGTTTCTCAAACAACTCACGCACCTCTTTATTTACAAACTCTGACCCGTTGTCACTTCTAAAATACAGTACTTTATTTTGGGTTACATTCTCAGCTTTATTCATGAAGTTCTCAATACACTTCTTCACTTCATCCTTTCTTTTCACAAAATAAACTGATCTATAATTGGAGAAATCATCTTTGAGAACAATGAAGTATCTGGAACCTGCCACAGAAGGAACCTCCATAGGACCGCAGGTGTCTGCGTGTATAATCTCACACGTTCTTGATGATTTGGTACTGCTGTTATTGAAGGGCAACCGATGTATTTTGCCTTTCAAGCAGCTCTCACATTGAAAGTTATCATCTTTTATAGGAACATCATTTCTTTTCAAAATCGACTTCACATATTGAATGTTCTGATGGGCAAGTTTCTCATGCCACTCTCTTACTACGTTCGCCTGTTCACGTTTATAATAACGCACAGTCATGTAAAACATGTCGTCACGTCGATTTGCGATCGCACACACTTTATTTTTGTTATAAAAAGTACAATATTTACCGTCCGTAGTCATGACATACCCTCTGTCAGTCACACACTTGACAGAAAACAAATTCGTTTTTAAGTCCGGAACAAAAAGTACATTGTCTATGGTGGTGTTCACCCATTCGCGCCCGTTTGACACTTGTAACGCCACCTGTCCATAACCGTCCGCACTAATGACACTGCCATTTCCAACGATCACAGATTTATTTGTTATCGACGAAAATTTTGTAAATAAGTCCCGATTATTACACATATGTTGACTCGCTCCAGTGTCCACTAGCCACTGTGACTGCATAAAAAGTTCACTCGAGTTCACTACCACGAATGCATTACCGTCATTTTCCTTTTTATTTTTGAACCAACACTCATTTTTCAGATGTCCAGGTTTTTTACAATAGAAACACTTCTTGACCTCCTGTTTATTGTTGTTATTTTGTGATCTACACTCACTTTGTCTACACTCACTTTTGAAATGTCCTAGTTTATTACAGTTGAAACACTTAACTGATTTCTTATCTATTCTCTTCGCAACAAAGGCTGACGTCGATTGCAAAGACATATCACCCTTTTCCTTAATTCTTTCTTCTTCTGTCATTAATCTAGCTACCAGGATATCGAACGTTTGTTTATCTGCCGGGGCTGATTCCCATGCAGATATAAAATGTTTGTAGCTATCTGGTAACGACATAAGCACTTTGGTTATAACGAACTTCTCTGGAACTTCTTGTCCCATCTGCATTAATTGACCTTTGAGCTCTTCAATTTTAGACAAAAATGATGCCATCTCTGTACCTTCTTCATACTTATACTGAAAGAATCTTTGCTGTATAACATGAATGCTTGTTTCTAACTTTTGTTCGTAGATGCTAGTTAATTTTCTCCACATCGCCGCTGACGTTGTACATGTCAAGATATGTCGCATGGCGTTTTCTGACATTCTTGTGACGAGCCATGTCTGAGCCTTCGCATCTTTCTTCTCCCAGATTGCTTTCTCGGCCGCCGCCTCCGGCTTCACACCTTTCCCTTCTACTACATCAAGAAGGTCTTGGCCCCTTAGCAAAATCATGGTCTGGAACTTCCACAAATTCCAGTTTGACGCTCCATCTAGCTTAATGAATGCGCCGGACGACCTCTCGTCCTCCATCCTCGCTTTTTGTTTCGCAATCCGTCCTCGCAATCTAGCAAGTAATACAGCCCTCCTGCCGACAGCACGCGCTTACACCACGCCGCACCAACGCCGACAGTATTTACAACGTGATAATAGAATTAGTTTTATTAAACAACGAGATTATGTGTCTGGGCCCATAACCTGTATTAATTTCAATAAAACCAAACTATTTAACCACAGAAATATATTTTCGAAACAGCGAGAAACAAAAGTCAATGTAAAATAAAATGGCCGAACCGAGAAGAATTCTAATCAAAGATAATTGACTAAATGAGTGTTGCCATTCTTACTAGTACAAACTAAACATCTATAGTACCTATTACATTGCCATAAATAACACTGAGACGGGAATCGAATGCGCAACCCTCTGTTTGGCAGTCCGGCGCATGGTGACCATTGTGCCAACTGGGTCGGTCGAAAAATAGTTACCTATAAAGATGCATCCGCGTAGACGGGTGTCTCTCCGGCAGACAGAGCTGCTGGTGGAGTTTCTGGAAAGGAACAGAGACTTGGCAATGGGAGACAAGGCCGGCAGGCCCGCAGGGCGTGCTGGCCGCCCCAAACATGTGGGCCTCTGTAGCCCTGCATCTAAATTCGGCCCAAAAACAGGCGACTCTACTTTACTTCTTGGCGCGCTCTATTCGAAAAGTTTAGGATGATTTTAAAAATTCGACAAGTTTATTTTAATTCTTCCATTTTTTATAAAAAGTGCCTTGATAAACTCCAAAACGCTTTATAGATATGAAAAAAACTGACATGTAAGAAGTGGTGATGATATGTAGGTAAATAATATTCCACAACACAATCTTCGATCAAATTATAGAAACTTAGATTTTTTTTCTTTTACAATAGGTGATAGCGCCATCTATGAGATATGTAAGTAACTAAGTAGTGGCTAGTTTCATCATACAGATGTTTGTGTGTAGATACAGCTGGTGTGTGGAAGCTTATTAGGTCATTTTGTGAGTTTTGTCATTGTGTGCGGGGTTCAGTTAATTTGTAATCCTTGTGTACGTAAAGCGACAACCATACCATACGTATTGCACAAGGCTTGCGAGTATTGACGCATCTGGTTTGTGATGTACTTAGACCGACAACCACACCATACGTATTGCACAAGGCTTGCGCCTGAGCCCGCACCGCGGCGATTGAGCTCACTTCTCTCTCAGTGATCACGTTAACAATACCATTGTGAAACGAAGTAAATATTATCATTTGTATAAACAAGAGTTTCCTTCCATCATCAACTACATCCCCAACACACCAGCTGGAGACGTTGGTTGGAGTCTATTGAGAGGATAGCCAGGAGACTCATCGGTGACGGTAGAGTCAATTGCCCTCAAATCGAACAGTGTCAGATAGGATAGCATGCCCTCAACTTTTGAAACGACCTCCTGGATAAAGTGAATGTAATTTGTTTTTGATGATTGGAGTGGCATAGGTTTTTCTTATTTTTGACATTAATATTGACATTTTTGTTTTGACTATTTGAAATTTGAATTTTTTATTTTTAGTATTTTTTGATTATTTATTTTTATTTTATTGAATTGAATTGGATAGGTACTGTAAGAGTGTTTAAGATTCTGTGTGATATCTGTGTGATAGCTGTTCGAGCTATCTACAAAATGGGCCCCAGGGAATCACTTAGAGAAAAATTTAAAGAGTTAAACATATTAACGCTCTATTCCCAATATATCTACGAAAACTTGCTCTACGTTCACAAAAATCCTGATATTTTCCGTAAAAACAGCGATATTCATAATTTCAACTTAAGAAATAAGGATGAACTGACCGTGCCCGGTAGTAGGCTCCGGAAAATAAACAGGTCGTTTAATAGTACATGTGTGCTCTATTATAATAAATTACCTAAAGAGGTATATGACATGTCCAATAACAGGTTCAAAACTTTTATAAAGCATAGATTGTGCAGTAAGGCGTACTATGATACTTCGTCTTACCTTAATGATAAGAACCCATGGACGTGACTTTAGTTGCTCCATTTCAAATAATACTTTCAAATATTTGTAATATTGACCATTGTGAGCGTGATCACATGAAAAAAAAAAAACCCCCCATGAGTTTCTTGTGCCTTCTTCTCATTGGTGGGCGCGTTCCGAAGGCACACATCCTAACTTAGTTTTTAAGACGTTTTCAAGTGGTCTATTATACTTTTAAGGTATTATACATCCAAAGAAATAAAAAATTTTGATTTGATTTGATTTGATTTGACTGAGTGTCTTTTATATTTGTTCTTTAATTATTTTAAAATGTTTTTGTAAAACGTTATAATCATCGTCGCAAGGTGGCGAGCTTGTCGGTCTTTTATCGGATACAATTCGGGGAGTGTGCAACAGAACTCAATGACCTAATCTTGTCATCTCCATTCTTTCGTCATACAATCAGGCAGACTGGTGTGCGGCACCGATTCATGGTGGACATACCACCAGATGTTCTCACTAAGCGCTTTGCTTCGTCATTCCTTATTCGTACTGCAAGGGAATGGAATCGGTTGCCTGCGTCTGTCTTTCCTGACGTGTACAATTTGGGGGTCTTCAAGTCGCGAGTGAATAGGTATCTTCTAGGAAGGCGTGTTACATCTTAGGCCGCATCGTCACCTACCATCAGGCAGGTGTGATAGTGGTCAAACGCTGAGCTATCATTTGTTAAAAAAAACCTAGAGATAGCAAGTTGATTTATCTTTATAAAATCGCACCGTATTGAATGTATTTGTGTATGTTTCAGATCATGTGGAAGTATATCTTTATAGTTGCTCTGTTCGGAGTTGTCTATTCCCTGGATACGACATCTAATTCAGAAATTCAAAAAGTAAGTACATATGACCACACAACCATTATGGAGATTTTAACATTTATATTACACGCAACGCAAGCTTAGTTTAGTTTAGTTTGTCCCTTTTAGTCGGAGATCCCTTTAAGGAAGACCTTCATCGAGCTGTTTAATGGACGAAAAGTATTCTATATAAAATTAAATATGTCAATAAATATTATTGCAAATGGGTTGCCTAAAAATTTCAGTCCAGAATATTATTCTGGACTTTCATAAAAATAGAATGCTTTTCATTAAAAATATTGTAAATAATCAAATTATGATTAATTAACAATTAATTTTTTTGTTTTGTTTTTTAAACCTTTCACTGGCTTGTTTAAGAGGCGAGTCCCTAAAAACGTCATTTACTATTTTAAAAATATTGAAGAACTCCCTGCATTGTAAGACACTAAAAAGAATTCTCGATAGCTTATTAGATGAGTCTACAGTTTCACTGTCAGATATTTTGAAAATAATCCATAGTTTTTGAAAAAACAATTATTAACTTTGATGAAAAACATAGAAATCGACCTTTTCTATTTTAAGTATCTGTGCTACTTCGTTGTTATATTTGAAAATATTTTTGGTTAAATTGTGAGACAAAAGTATAGAGAATGCATTCATCATTGCAGTTTTTTACTTATTGAAACCAAATAATAATAATCAATGCCGAAACATAGATATTTTTTTTGGTTAAAATCATTCCTCGCTGCCCATACATTTTAGTATGAAGCAGTAGCTCGTGACATTTCGCTTTATATTAGATGTCGCGGCGCGCAAAATTGACAGTGTCATCTCAGTATTCAAGGTGAGAGCACGTCCATTTGTTTCCCGACATTTATTGTTTGACCTGGCATAAGGGTGGGGTGCGAGTGTTGCACACGACAACTAATTTGTAATTGTACCTATTCTTCGAGCAAGGAGTCGAAACTAGGTATAATCCGCGCACAATGAGAATAGGATGGAACCTTGTCAAAGTAAATCGAAAATGACAGTTTATAAATACATATATAAATAAATATTGCAGGACATTCCACACATCGCCATCTAGCCCCAAGCTAAGTAACTAGACTTGTGTTATGCGTGCTAGCCAACGGATATACTACATATACTGGGTTATTGGAAATTATACTAGCAAGCCGTTGAGGGCTACTTCTGTGCACCCAAACCAACAACTTTTGTTCTACGACTTTTAGAAATTCGAACTTTTTTTCGAAAATTTTGAGGTTAGGTTTACCTGAAAATCAGCTGTTCCTTACACGGAGAGGTCAGTAACCTTAAAATTTGACTTATTTTTTAAGTTTCATGTACTGTTTTTGGTCTGAATGACCTTTGTTTTATAAAATCAGCAAATACCTACCTACTTATAAAAATTTGTAAATATATACTTATAATACATAGAAATAACCAGACCACAGACAAATATTTAAGCATAAATACTTGTCTGAGGCGGGAATCGTACCTGTGTGGCAGTCCGGCATGGTGACCATTGTGCCAACTGGGTCGTCTTCAAGTAGCGTTAGCATAAAAGTTCTGAATAATGGGTAATTCGTTTTGTTGTAATTAGTTATTTTTTATTTATTCATATTTAGTGTAGCTACATATATAGTATTAGGCATTTCTACTGTATGTGAAGACTTCACGGACAAACATACATACTGACACATATACGGGTCAAACTGAGAACCGCCTTTTTTTGAAGTCTGTTAAAAATACACAAAAATGTTTCATGGTTGTAATCCTTTCAATAATAATGTTTAGGAATATTTTTTTAAGTTATTCCAATTATTATTCCCCAATGCCACTCATATGTGCTTCATGGGAATCATCATCAGAGCTTTGACTTTCTTCAGAAGTATCGCTTTCTGAAAAAAATGAAGTTGATGCAGCCAAAGTTCCCTCACCTCGGATGCGTGACACCGTGTTTTAGATATGCTTGTTGCTCGTTCGGTTATTGAAGTGAAAACTTCTTATGGCGCGTTGGGCACTTTTGTGGGTGAGCATTTTCAGCCGTTCTCGCGACAGATGAGATTTCGACAGATGAGATTTTACACAGATATACAGTTTTCACTTCTGCCTGCACTCCCGGAGTGCGCTGTTTTTTTTTTTTGTATTTTTGAACAAACCCATAGGTTCGTCAAAAAGATCTCTTGACAATGTAATTCCCGAATTACTAGATTCGTGATCCACAGCCAACTATGTCATCATTTTCAATGCGTTAGAACAACCGACTTCGTTCCTGATCGAAATATCTATCGACTGCCAGAATTATTTGAGGTGGTTGACTATTCAAAGTTTTACCCCATTTCCCACTCATTATCACTAAATCACTAAAATAATCACACAATAATTAATTACATACAAAAAAAAAAAACAAAATACAAAATACAAAATATTTATTTCAGCAAAAAACTTAGAATAAATTTACAAGTGTTGCACTATGATTAAATAATCTTGCTGTTTGTTATACAGTTTGCGAGTTTACAGTGGTATTCACACTAAGCAAATGCTTGTATCGTGAGTACCGGTATTTACGATTACCAACAGTCTAATGTCGAACGATGGTAACACTTTACAAAACACAAATAAACTTAAATTTTAAATAGAGCCTCCGAAAAATAAATATTGGTTAATGAATGTAACTATAGATATGTCTAAATATATATATATACATAAATATTCCTAAATTAAATACTATATATATTACACATACGTACGAATTAATTAAAATATCCCTAAATCAATACATTACCCTAGATTAAATACAATATCTTAGTTCTCTAGTAACAGTGCTTTCTATATTTTTATTTTATACATCTAACTTGTCTAATATTGACTCAGTTTCATCGTAATCTAATTTTGACAACCATTCTAAAAGTTTTGCCTTTGCTTCACGTTTATTGCACAGTTTAATATCACAGATCTTCAACACTTTATTGTATAAGAAATTTTTGATAAAAGAACAGAAACGACGGCCAAGAGCTGTTTTGACTCTCGGAACTTTAGCAACAAACTTTCTGCGACTCATTGTTTGGTGTACACCAGAACGAAGTATGTCGCTATGTGCATCTAACACTACTTTTAAAATAAACAATTGACGAACACTTAAGACTCCACAATCACGTAACGCGTCCACTGTGTGATACCTGCGAGGCTTTTTGAGCATAGTTTTAAGAACCGCTCTTTGGGCTCTCTCAACTTGTATCAATACAGTCTTCGCAGAGCTACCCCAGCTGACATTGCAGTAGTTAAGTAGGGACTGACACAATGCTAAGTAGACTGACTTCAGAGTTTCAAGACAAGCGGCTGCGCGTAGGTTTCTCATTACATTTATTAATTTACGTATTCTGGCCGATAACTTATCGATATGAGTTTTAAAATTAAGATTTTCATCAACAATGACTCCAAGATATTTCATAGTCATCGCTCTAGAGACCTCATTGCAGTTGCAACCGATGTCGGCGGGGTCACAGTTATGAATCCTGATGTTACCTGTGGGTGCAGGAGTCGAGGCTGCAGTTTTATGGAAACAAAGGTAGTTTGTCTTTTGGGTGTTAAGTGTCAAAAGATTCCGCTGTAACCAGTTTGAAATAAGCCTGAGCCCATCCTCCGCACGTCCAAAAGATTCATCCCAAGATTTACCATGAAAAACCACCGCCGTATCATCTGCATAGCAAATAATGTCAGCGCTCCCCAAAGGCAACTCATGAAGGTCATTCATATAGAGGATGAAGAGAGTGGGTCCGAGAATGCTCCCTTGGGGAACGCCGAATTCTACTGGTCTAGGAGTACTCAGCAACTCACCAACTCTTAGACACTGCTTCCGTCCCGTAAGGTAGCTGTTAAACCAGTCAAGCGGTTTGCCCCTGATACCACAGTTTTGAAGCTTTTGTAGCAGTATAGGAACGGAAACAGTGTCGAAAGCTTTCGCTAGGTCAAGAAATACCCCAACACTAGCCTTCCCCTTGTCTAAGTGTGAAGCTACTGTTGATGTCAGAAGTGCAACTGCTTCATCAGCAGACTTGTTACATCTAAAACCGAATTGCCTGTCGGATAGAATACCGTTTGACTCAAGATATTTGATAAGCCTACGATTAACGATTTTTTCAAGTATTTTGGAAAATACACCCAACAAAGATATAGGACGGTAGTTATCAGGGCTATCACGAGAGCCACTCTTATGGATTGGACAGACAGATGCACACTTCCAAACATCCGGGAAGATTCCCGAACTCAAGCTCAAATTAAAGATCTCAGTCAGAGGGTCAACCAGTAGATGACTTAAATGTTTTATTAACGAGTTATCTAGACCATCCAAACCGGGGGCTTTATTATTCTGAAGACTCAAAATTAAGTTTCCTACTTCAAACGTGTCCGTGGGTTGCATGAAAAAGGAGTTGACATAAGATTTATTTGATTTGATACGTGATGCGAGAGCTTCTTGTGAGATCTGTAATTTCTGAAGTATGTTATCGGCTAAAGTTTGACCTGTTGTTGCTAAGTGTTTATTGCAGATGTCTAATGATGAAGCATTGTCACTGCTACCTGGTAATGATAATAACTCAACTGGGTCTTGATTGATTTTAGACATGTGGCAGATATCTTTAATGGTTCGCCAAAGTTTCTTAGGGTTATCTTTATTTTTAAGTAGTTCCTTGCTTTCATATTCGCGTTTTAGTTTACGTAAGAGATTATTACAGAAATTCCGATACCTAATGTATACAGCACGCGCCATTACGTTATTTGGATTTTGTTTTGACTGCAAATGTAAGCGATCACGGTGTCTCATACAGCGGAGAAGTCCTGTGGTGATCCACGGCTTTATAATGTGTCGTGAACGGCTTGTCGTTGATTTGTAGGTGTATTTGTTAGTAATTTGAAGCAAAATTTTAGTGAAGGCTGCAACAGCCACATTTACGTCAGTCCCTGCAGTTGCGAAGAGTTGTGCCCAGTCAATTCCAGCTAGATCTTTGCCTATAGCTTTAATGTCTCTTCTAATTTTAGTGCGCGATAATACTGAGTTCTTAGGCCTAGTTAAACGCATTCCGATCATTACCATGTCGTGGTCCGTTATGTCAGTATGACACACAAGACCAAACACAGAGCCAAGCACCTCAAGAGACCTAACAAAAATATGATCAAGACATGTGCGGTCATGAGTTGGTAATGTTATTGCGGGGATTAAACCATTTTCTGCGGTGATATAAGAATATTCCAGAGACGATTTGCCTGTTGAAAGGATATCAATGTTAATATCACCTGCTACTATAACATTCAAGTTCCCTAACGCTTCAAGGTAAGACTCAAATGAGTCCAAAAACCTGTCACATTTATCAAAACAGGGCGGACGGTACATGCCAAGAATTGTGACCATATTTGGTAGATCAATTCGCAAACAGTTTGAGTCATCCAAGGAGGGCTCACTGACTGTGGCATTCAATGTGTCTCTTACATATACGACAACCCCACTATTCTGATTGATAATCTTAGAGGTGTTGTATGAGACGTACCCTGAGATTTGTGGCACAACAGACGCTTCATTTAACCAACATTCTGTGAGTACTATGCAATCAAACAAAACCTCTAGACGTTTAAGAGCTACCACAAAGTTATTAAAGTTATCTTTATTAGTCACGCTTCTAATATTGAAAGCCAACAATTTAAAATTGTAATCCTTGGTTAAAATGTTCTTACACAGTTCTGGTTCATTGATTTTATGGCAGCTTATTCTAATAGAATCCAAACCCTCAATTATATCATTGGTAGCCATTTGTTACGAAATATGAAAAACCAAATAATTGTAAAAGTAGAAAACATCTTGCAAGCTGCCATCAATCTTGATACTTTGTATTGAATACAGTGGTTTGTTGTAAGAAACCAATGATTTAAATAATCTAATTTGCTTAAATAGAAACTGAGTTTTGATAATATTTTTATCTATATATATAAAGTAACATACGAAACTCAAAGGTAATGATGAATAAATATAAGTAACTAAATATAAATATGTCAAAAAGAAATAAGAGCTAACATAGCTCTTATTGATTAGCGGGAATAACAGTATTAGGAAATATATTATAAAGGTCTTGCAGAGAAGGAACACGCCTAGCTGGTTTCCCTTCACCCTGGCGCACAAAGATCGCTCCCTGATTGCACCAGCAGTGAGCATATCCATGTTCCTTTGCCTTGGCTCTAGCTTCCCGAAATAACAGTCTATTGTCTTTGGTGAGTCTTTCGTTGTAGTAGATTTTCATAGGTGGCCCTGGAACTTCAAGATCGGAGGTGGTGATGTTCTTGCGAGATCGTGATGCTTTAATTATTTGATCTCTTTTTTGTCTCCTTAAGAGGCGGACGACCACAGGGCGCGACAGCTTTACTTCTTTTCCACCAATAACAGAGTTACGGGCTCCCACTCTAGTCACCCAGTCGATATCCCCGTCAACCAGTTCAACACCAACCTTTCGCACCGCCAGAAGCACAATGTGGTGAAGATTCTCGTTTCCGGCTTCAGGAATACCTGAGATTTCGATCTCGTTTCTGAGGTGCACCTGAGCTTGTGTGTTTATCTCATTTTGAAGTGCTGAAATATTGAGTTTTAGATCACTGACTTCTTTTCGTCTCTCTTTATCTCTCTCTTCTAGAAGTTTGACTCGTGCTTCATTTGCAGCAGTCTTTGTTTCTATTTCCTCCAATCGATTATGGCAGCGAATCAAAGACTGAGTGGCCTCCTCCAGCTTCTCTTTTAGTGAAGAGATTTCATGCGTCAATAGCCGCACTTCAGTCAACAGTTCTTTCACTTCTGAAGGGTCGAATTCCTGACACTGCAAGTCCTGTTTCTTCCGTGCAGTCACGTTTTGTGAGTCTGTACCGCGCACTGGGGTCGCGTTATTATCTCCGCCTTTCTTTGCCGCAGCACAGCACTCTGGGCACCTCCAGTTTTTCCTCTGTTCAGTATTATAATCTGAGAGTTTAATACACGACGAGCAGAAATATTTGCTGCAGGAACCCAAAGTGCATTTAATGCAATTTGAGACCTGAACAGTCCTAATACAGCCTGCGCATTTCATTTTTATCAAAAATCAATCTTATTTAATCTTTTTAAATGAAATGCGAGCGCAATTCGGATCGCCCGCGATGTAATCGATGTTGACGCAAATCGGACCAACGGACTTTGTGCGTGTAATTGATGTTGACGCAAATCGGACCGCAGTGACTTAGCGTGTTTTTGTGATTCGACCGGTAGGTATGTTACTGTTTCGAGATTTAATGCACTAAACCACTAGTTTTTCTTGTGAATAACTGCACAAAAGTTACGTACAATGTTTTACACAGATTTAACACCACTGATTCACAATGCTGAGAGCATAAATGCGTAAAAAGTTTTTTCCGTAAGAGGAACACAAAACAAGAGGTTTACCACCGATCGATCCGAAACATAAATCTAGCATTTATAATAAAACAAACCACAATTTATAACAACACAAACCACGGTCGGAATTTATTATTTGTTTATTTAATCACTTTAATAAGCACAGTCCTTATGTGCTCGTTTTATTTATAATTTTGGAGAAAACATTTTTTTAAATGAAATCGCCATTGCTCCATAGACAATCTACCACAGACAATAATAATTTTTCTTTAAATCAATGGGTCTGTTTCAAATCCGCGACACTATGACCGTGCAAATAACTAATTTATACCTAATTATTATTCAGAACTTTTTTTCTAACGCTACTTTTCTGTCATTTTCGATTTACTTTGACAAGGTTCCATCCCATTCTCATTGCGCGCGGGTTATAATGTGATATTGATTATTTATTTTAACCTAAGAAATAACTGTTTCTATATTTCGTTTATCCTACGATTTTATAAAAGTTCGCGGTGCACTTTGAGACCCATACCCTTCGATAGAGGGCATTACAGCGAAAAAATTATGCCTACACAACAAACCTCAAAAGTGTCACGGAAAAGGACGCGGTGATACGTCGCACTAACGAGTATTTGAGTGAAAAAATCGGACAAAAATATTTAATTTATTTATATAATTTTATGTGCAATTAAATTAAATAAAACACAAAGTTTGACCAATATAATAATTATATATTTAAAATTTTACATCTTTTTACATTTTTAGGATTCTTCAACTTCTTCTTCGTCGGAACTTTCGTCTTCGCTTTGTCTATTTTTAAATACCGTGCTGGCAGACATCATTTCTATTGCCTCCTTTGAGAAAGGCTGTCTTTTTTTATTTTGTGTCTTTCTGCTGCAGCTGATAAATGGATCTGAACTTAAAAGAAATCTGTTTATTATATCTATGTTGCAGTCTCTGCGCGAAAATTTGCGGGAAAAATGTAATCTGTATTGCCTAAAATGTTTGTTTCGGGCTTCAGCTGCCTCTTCCGATAACTGGCCAATAGGTAGGAGTGCATGAGCTATTACTTCACCTCCATGTATCAAAATTTTGTGTATGGTTGGTGACATGGGATGCCAACCATACAGATCGACATATATTTTTGCAGTTTCATTTGCGTATGCTTCAAATTTTTCTACATCAATGTTATTGCCACTTGATATTACTTCTAATATAACTTTAAACCTTTTTATTAAATCGACATTGATGCCAGTTATTCTTGAGGAGCATTCCGGATCTGCAAAAAATCTCCTTGACGTGTTCCCGTCATTAGTGTTCCCAAACCCTGCTTTGGGAACATCTACGAGTAATCCCATTTCCTCTTTAAAGGCTTTTTGTAGTTTTTCTTTAGTCTCTTTTATAATTCTTTTTTCTTCTGTAGACCGTGCTTGCCATTTTTGTAAAGGCAATTTATAGGCTAAATGTAAAATAGATTCGAAAAATCGAATTCTTGCGTGAAGAATTGATAATTCAAACTTCAACGTTTCTACTTTACTTTCTTTTTTAATTAATTTATTAAAATCCTTCGAAGTCTGTCCGCAAATGTAGCATCTTATTGTAGATAAGGTGTCTGTAGCAGCATTACATACCTTGCCATCAATCATGGTAAGTAACAGTTTATGTTTTATTTTGCTGCCATCAATTTCTGTCTCCTGAAGCTGTTCGGCTTGGTTTTCAATGTATTGTATTTCTTGTTTTGTGATATCTTTTGTTTCATTTATAAATCTTATACGTATGGGTCTGCAGAATCTGACTGAAGACGGAACCGGATTTTGCCAAATGATTTTTTTCTCCTCTTCTTCAATGATAACAGATAATCTTAGAGGCACTAGTGAGCTTTGAAAAATATTTGCATCACTATCTCCGTGATTTTCGAATTTTTGCTTGTATTGTGTCTGCTGAGATCCGTCACATCCCCATTTCGAAATTAACACCATATTTTGTTTTTCTTCTTCAGTGCATGACGTATTGACAACCTCCGCTATATATTTGTACAAGCGCAATGCAGTGTGATTTAGTAATGCTTGAAGTTTAACTTCTGCGCTTGTCTCAGTGACATGTATTGATTCTTCCTCGGGATAACATTCAATCTTAGCCATTTGTATGACAGAATAGCATGGGTAAATAGCTTTACCAGATCTGTGGATTATTTCCCATTGTCTTCTAGTGAAACCACCTTCACAGTGCTTCTGCTGCCGTATATTTTTTTACAGTTGTTTGCTTCTTGGTACTAGAAATACCTTTTCTAAGTTTAGTAGCTCTGGTGGGTGAAGCCATTAATTCTTTAATTATTTTTGATGCATCTTTATTACGCCAGCAGCATAAGTCAACTCCTCGACAGATACTTGTTCACGCAGATCTTTTGTTTTTCTCCGTTTGCTACGGTCACACACATCTTCAAATGATTTTTTTGGACGTCCAGGTTTTGGTAAGGTCATTTCAGGCCAGTTAGGTAATTCCATCGAAGATGTAAGCCACACTTCATTACTTTTTAAAAACCGTTCTTCTTTGTATGAAGCTCCTCTCCACTTCTTTTTGAATTCACTTTTAAAGTGCTTCAAACCATTTACCATTTTATGTTTCTCATGTTCCGGACAATTTGTCAATTGGACAAGTCTATCTTCAAACAATGAAAACTTTTCTTCTATTTTGTGGCCCTTGAATTCATTCAAGATCTCCCACAATGCTCTTCTAGTAAATATCTTGATAGTTCTCGAATTATCTGTACGACAAATAAATAAATATATTAACTTAAAATAATTGTGTAATTTTTACGTACAATTTAAAAGTCATATAAAACAAAATGGCGGACGTAGGCGGATGGTTTTATTATGATTTACAATAGCCAACAAATCAATTATTATATTGTTATAAAAGTTGTAGCCCGACAAGACACGACATATACATAAAAACACGATTGTTTGAAAAAGTAAAACAAAAAAATGTACCTAAATTGTAACTGTTTTCATATCACATAAAAATATAAATTTTATACGACAAAGTAATCATGTAATATTTTAAAATGTAGTACATACCTTCTTCTGCCATATCCAATAAAAGTTTTTTCTAAATTGAACCACACAAACACACAACTGTGAAGCGAAGTTATAGTGCGAACAAAAGTGCCGAAAACAAAGACATGCGACTCCACGAACGGCTGAGTTTCGACTGATTTGTTAAAACAAGTCTAGGGCGGGGGGATTTTTAATGGCCGCCGTCTAAAAGGTCGGTTACCTGGCTATAGGAACAATAGCTTACATGACACTTTTGACTAAGTTGCACATTTTTACTTATGTCCGATTTTATTGATCTAATAATCGTTAGTGCGTCGTGTAGAAATACTTGGTCACAATGCTTTTATTTGAATATCCCATTTCTGAGCTGTTTTAGAGGTTTGGTGTAAAGACATTATTTTTTTATTGTAATGCCTTTTATCAATAGGTATGGGTATCAAACTGCACAGCGGCATTTTAAATTGCTATGCCGGTTGTGTCCAAAGATCTTTACATTTCGATCTCTAATTGGATATGTTTTACAAACAATTTGCGGGAAAGAAAAACTCAACTAGTATTTGACGTTCCTGCCTTTTGCAGGACTTTTTTTTTTAAATAGGAATTTATTGAGCTGTCAAAAATTAAATAAAAATATGGAAAAGGTATGATTTAGGTAGGTAGGATGTATTAAAATTGTAGCTTATTTTTATATTTTAATCCTATATATCGTAACTTATTTTTATTCAAGTTTAATAATAATGGGAAAAGTAAAAGGAAATTACTATAAATCCCAAAAAAATAAAGGAAGATTTAAGACAAACCAGTAACTATAATGTACTCATCTTTTTACCCAACTATATTGAATATTATAAAGATTGGTAGGTGTTTTGCCTGAATATTTATATAATAATATATGATGCCGATACCGACACGTTTTAACCTGTTTCTTAGTAGGGCACATAGGTACATACGAACGTTTATGTGTGAATTTTCAATATATAGAGACGGATGTAATAATTATTTCGCATAATTATTATTATAAAAATATATAAATATAAAAATTATTATAGTACAGAACATTTACTTATTGACAATTTCGTTATCAAACAAAATACCCAAAAAACGTACACTCTGACCCCACCCTTTCCCGCCAGCTACTTACTACCGGACTGCAGTTTTGCGATGTGACAAGTTAAATACTACATACATTGCGTGTTTTCTATGATATTCATAAACATCCTACAAAGACGAACGCTTGATGAATATGTAACTTGTACAAAATGTACGATGCATCGAAAGTAGATTTATTTGTTTCCAGGGTGCGTAATTTTAATACTGCGTTGCACCTGTGTGGCTAGAAAATATCAATGTGTGTGTTCTATCAGAAGTTCCCACGGTCAAGGATTACAGGCTTAAGAGACAAATTCCATACCAATAGAAGTTGTTTGAAGCGTATAGATTATGGATACGTTAGATTGACTATTTTTTTCCGTCACAACTCGTGGGTAGGCAGGTAAATCGATACTGATCATTTGCACTGGTCTGGTTAATGAATTAAAGTTAAGTTAAATTAAAGATTATGTATTTTTTGGAACGGAATTTTTCTAATGACCAAACCAGTGAAAATAAAAAAAATCTGGACTGATTTTTTTAAGTAACCCATTTTCAATATATTTATTGGCATAATCAATTTACTTAATATAAAATACTTTTCATTACTCACTCTCCGAAAGTAGGTCTAAATATGCCTGAAGAGCGTGTAGAAAATAAAACTTCCAGCCCTAGGGCTTTTCGCTTTCACTGACAGCTGTCACGTCAAATTATGGCTTCGCACGACTTGTGCAATGTGCATATAGCCAGTATCAGTATCATTATACAATAAGAACTTCAAAACCTAACCTCCTTGCTTTAGGTAGCACCAAAGAATAACACTACATGTATATAACCTCTTTGGTCCCAACCTTGTAAGAGGATCAGCTAGTATGGAGTCTCTCATCCAATCTCGTTGTTAGGAAGAAATGTATTATTCGTAATGAAAAGCACAGTGTTTACCTCGGGTGAAAGACTCATTAAGTCCCTCGAACTATTAGCGCCCTCGCTACGCTCGGGCGCCAAACTCCGTCTCGGGACTTGTAATGAGTGACTTTCACACCTAGGATAACAATGTACTATTTCATTCATGAAACTGTCTGTCCATATGTATGCTTAGATCTTTAAAACTACGCAACGGATTTTGATGCGGTTTTTTTAATAGATAGAGTGATTCAGGAGAAAGGTCAACATGCATAATATAGCCGTGCGAAGTCGGGGCGGGTCGCTAGTATATAATATATATATTATACTTTCCAGCAGTTCCCGAGAGTGTCGGGAGCGATGGCCGAACCACCACCGACAGTGGACGACGTCGGCGACCTCTACAATAAAATAGATAAAAATATTATACAGTCAGAAAGACAGGGATACGAAAGAATTCGCCGTTCGCTAGGACCTAATGGTATTTATCAATGTCCACATGACACGAAATATTATAAAAAAAAAGGTTGTGTAAAAAAAGTCCTAGAATTGTCTCCTGAACTCCAATACGTCGTATGAGACGTTTTTCATATCTGGCGAAGTCATTGATAAGTGAAACTGCAGAAATCGATGAAATTGTATTTATTAAAGAATTAGTAAGATAACTATATTATATATTTTGGTTTTCCTGATAATATTGTAATACATATATTTAATAAAGTAACATACACAGTTATAAATTATATACCTAGTTTATTAAATACTAGCTGCGCCCCGCGGTTTCACCCGCGTAAGTCCCGATCCCGTGGAAATATCAAAATAAAAAGTAGCCTATAGCCTTCCCCGATAAATGGACTATCCAACACAAAATCATTTTTCAATTCGAACCAGTACTTCCTGAGATTAGCGCGTTCAAACAAACAAACAAACTCTTCAGCTTTATAATCACTATCACTACATAGTATAAAACAAAGTCGCTTTTTCTGTCCCTATTTCCCTTTGACTGCTTAAATCTTTAAAACTACGCAACGGATTTTGATGAGGTTTTTTTTATATATAGAGTGATTCAAGAGGAAGGTTTATATGTATAATACATGCATAATATAGCCGTGCGAAGCCGGGGCGGGTCGCTAGTAATAGTATAGATAAGTATATACTTAGTATAGATTGTATTTTAATTTCTTACTCCTACCTAGGTATATCTATTTTTTATGCTCATGGTTTTACTCAATACGTTATTCAGTTTGTATCTTGAGATTTATTTTACTTAACGCCTTTAGCTTTCTTCCTTCCTTTACATTGCTTCCTTTCTACTGCTGCCTCAGCAACAGTAGCGATTGATTAGTTAAACACGTCATTAGCTCATCAGTCTCCATCCAGCCGCGACTGCCGAAAGACGGCTTTTCATAAATTATCATAATTTCTATTTCCTAGTTTTTTACTAAATCCTGATCTATTATATAAAAATAAGTCGGGTTTTCCTTCCTGACGCTATAACTCCAGAACGCACGAACCGATTTAGATGATTTCGGTTTTGAAATGTTTGTCGTAGTCCAGGGAAGGTTTAAACGGTGAGAAAGATCGGACTTACGCGAGTGAAACCGCGGGGCGCAGCTTGTTATTAATAAAACATTTTCTATTTAGCCAAAAAATAATCTTTTTTTAAAAAAACGATTCAATGGCTATTCTATAACAGTTCCATGTTTCAACAAATATCCCGTCTCCGAGATGGTTTAGAAGTTTGGTTAGAAAGCATTATTTGTGCACAGTGCATTTTTGAACGTTTGGTCAAATGCCCCATTTCCGAGACGCTTATGAGATTTGGTATGTAAAGGCATACTTCATTTGCCGTAATGTCCTCTATCGATAGGTATGGTTCTCAAAAATATCGCGCATTAAAATACTTTGTCAAGTTCCCAGTACTAAATGGCATAACACCTTTTTTTCAGTTAAAGAATGTTTATGCAAAATTTGAAGTAGATTGGACCAAGGAATCACGTTGTCCCATACAAATTTTGCCCCCCTTTTTCACCCCTTAGGGGTCGAATTTCGGAAAATCCCGTCTTAGTGAGCACCTACGTCATAAAAGGAACCCCCATGCAAAATTTGAGACTCCTAGCACTTGTAGTTTCTGAGATATCGTGATGAGTGAGTGAGTCAGTTATTTTCTCTTTTATATATATAGATAGAAGATAGTGAAATACAATTTGGATATGGCACAGTTTGATTTGTGCATGAAGAATTTGACTACTTTCGATTTACATCATGGAGGAGGATGAATTTGATTTAATTTGATTTAAAAAAAAAACTAAGTTTGTCTGTTTTAGAAAGACTCGCGCCACAGAGCCTACTTTTACCCCAACCCTAAGGATCCACTCTTCTTGTGATCCCTCCCTTAGGTGCTCGTGCCCTGTTATCGAACGCGTGTCATCCATTAGATACTTAGGTGTCGAGATAGATCACAGCCTGTCTTTTAAGCCGCACCTTATTCTTACAGGCAACAGGGTACGGAAACTTATCTACGTCATGAAATTACTACGTGATGCTGCCGATCTTAAAACGCTGAAACTTGTTTACGTAGCTCTATGCGAGTCTATACTTTGTTACTGCATAGGGGTGTGGGGATGCGCTGGGAAGATAGCTATGCTCGGTTTGGAGAGAGCTCAACGCTCAGTCATCAAAGTTGCGTACAAGAAACATTATAGATATCCAACTGACCTACTCTATAAAGAAACCAAGTTGTTAAGAGTTCGGCAACTCTTTATACTCAGAGTTACACTTTCGGTACACAAAAGAGTATTGAATTCTGCTGAGTACCCAGCTTTATTAGCAAGACGAGTGTTCCGGGTCCCTCAACTTAGGGTACACTCTGCCTTTGCCCGGCGTCTTCCTGGTTTCGCCCACTCCTTTGTGTACAATCGAATCATCCGAATGTGCGATATTAAAGAGCTTAAAGTTAAAGCTGCTAAAACCAAGGTTGTTGAACTGCTTCTCACAATGCCGTATGATCTTTCAGAGGATTTGGTAGGGAATCTCTACTGGAATATAAAAATGTACAGTTCTATTCTGAAAAAATAGTTTGCCTTAACTTTGACATGAACATCATAGGAACATTGTGGTGGCGGAAGTGGATCTATACACTCAGCCGCATACTCTCATCTCCACATACATTACACCATCACTCAAATACGCACACTTACATTGTACTGTTTCAGTCCCACTCACACTCATGGACAGGATTCGGACCTCGTACCCGGAGTCTTATGACCCTGGGGTGACGAGGACTTCCTGGTCCTGTCCCATATACCATTTACATCACATTACACATACACACACACACAAACATACATCCATACATACCGCAGAGCGTGATTACCTATTTATTATCTATTGTCTTATAAATGTTTTCGTTCTTTCTTTGTTACAATTCGCTACAACCAATAGTTTATTACTTAATCTCCACGGTTTTACTTTAATCGCTAAGTTTTTGTAATCTTTTCTGGACACTCGAGATACAGGATATATTCCTAGTTCGAGGTCCGTTGTTATGCTCCTACTTTTGTAACACTTTTGTTTAATAAACTATTATTTATTTATTTACCATGAATTAAGCTATGACTAAAGAATGCAATCTCGCAGATATCGGCCTTTTTTTAACGAGATTGATCTCGGACGAAGAAAGGGCGAGATCACGCGAGTTTAACGAGATTGCACTCGAGCATAAAAACGTCTTATTCTACGTCTTCTCGTTGTTTTGTTTGTTATAAAAGAACTGTTTTATTACTAAAAGATTTTTGTTTGATATTAGAAGAGAAGACTGGTTGTTTCTTTCATTTGTAATTTGATAGATACGTACGTCAAAGTCTACTTAGAAGTTTATTAAAAAAAATATAGACAGATACGTCAATGTTTGATGTATACCTAAGTCTATTGAAAAAACTCGTGAAAATAAATATTTATCTTATATTACTTATAATTTTTATTAATTTTTTCCTAATTTATTCAAATATTCGTGAAATCTCGCCAAATTGAATATTATTGTTATTCATAAACTCGCAGGAATCTCGCCCAATCTCGCGACATTTGCATTCCCTGGCTATAATGTATTTTAGGGTTGTCACAAATAGAAGGCAGGGGGTACTGACTGGAATAATTTGTAATTAAAAAACGCAAATAAATTTTAAGTTTAAAATATTCAGTCAAAATATTGTATTGACTAAAGAAATTGAACAAATTAAATAAACAACTAAGACTAAATAACTAATAAAATAACTAAGACTTCTTCTGTATAACAGTTATAAAACTCTTCCTCTCTGCTCCTCATCAAAACATTTATGGTTTTCTATAATATGGCCGACTGTGAGAGACGACGACGCGCGACGCGGGCGGCGCATCGCGCATACGCGGCGGTCGCGGTGTTACGGGGAGGGCGGGGCCTCTGCATTTGCAACCGGATGCGGGCGGAATTCAGAACAATCACCGCGCTGAGATGACTGACCGCGCTGCGCTGAGAACAAATGAAGCGTTCACACTACAATTCGTATTGTAAAGAGTACCGGGAGCCAGTTATCAGCACAAATACATCTTTACCCTTACAGTGTACATCTTTAACCTGACAATGTAGTGATACTCAATACAATTAATGGAATTATGGAAAATTATGGAAAATGGCTAATTTGTATAATAATGCATTATCTGAATGTGGTTCAGATAAAAAAATAAAATAAATCTCTCTAAACATCTACAATACAAAAATATCAAAAATTGTGGGCGGGCTCAGTAAATCGCTAAGAAGAAAACTACGAAACATAATTAATGATCAAACGAACTTACCAAGTGAAGTTCGATCCTAATTATGTGAGTAGTTTTCTTCGACGCGATTTACATATTGTAGTGACACATTCTGCACTCAAAGCCTTCCTCGAATTTTAAATTAGGGGAAATAAAATTTGTGAACTGGCCACACTCCCGAACTTCCTTGCGGCTTTCACATACCTTATCATTAATTTGAAAGTTATTAAAATAATTTATTCAAATAAAATTTACGCAATTAAATTATTGCAATAAAAACCTATCTACCTACCAAAAAAATTAAATTAAAAATTTAAAAAACCCCCGACACAAAATAATAAAAAAGAAAAAAAAGGTATAAACGTGAAACCCTACAAAAAGAAAAAAATAACCTCGAAATTATGATTCTACTACGTAAGTACATGTGAATTTTTTTGATTAAATATTGTCGCGTCGGGGGACCGCTCTTTTTCGAGTCAATTTAATATACTTAATGTTAACATTTTTATTTTAGCATTTTATCACTAGTAATTCTTAATACTTTAACATTTTCGTTGAAATTTTAATATCATTTTACTTAGGAAGGTGTTTCTATAGGTAAAGAGCGGTCCCCCGACGCGACAATATTTAATCAAAAAAATTCACATGTACTTACGTAGTAGAATCATAATTTCGAGGTTATTTTTTTCTTTTTGTAGGGTTTCACGTTTATACCTTTTTTGTTCTTTTTGTGGCTTTTTCTTTTTATAGATTTTTTTTTTGCTTGTTTTAGGCTTTTTACGTTCATACTATTTTTATTATTTTGTGTTGGGGGTTTTTTAAATTTTTAATTTAATTTTTTATTTCATCCTTTTTGTAGGGAGGGACTTTTTAATTTTTTTTATTTTATTTCTTTATTTTCTTGCGATTTATGATTCAGATAATTTGGTGTAAGTAAACAATAACTATTATTAATTTATAGTTAACTAGCGACCCGCTCCGGCTTCGCACGGCTATATTATGCATGTATTATACATATAAACCTTCCTCTTGAATCACTCTATCTATTTAAAAAAACCGCATCAAAATCCGTTGCGTAGTTTTAAAGATTAAAGCATACAAATGGATATAGGGACAGAGAAAGCGACTTTGTTTTATACTATGTAGTGAAGATTATTTTTAACCCTAAACAGTTTTTTTATTAAAGGTATTCTTTTTCAATTTTTTCCTTTAGATATTCAACTTTTACAACTACAAGTAGGTATTTCATAGCTATTAAATATTAGAATTACCTAAGTATACATAGAAGAAGACGTCTAGGTCTAGGTTATCTATACATCTTCTCTAATATATATAAATTACGTGTCACGTTGTTTGTGCGCGATGGACTCCTAAACTAGGTACTTAACCGATTTTAATCAAATTTGCACACCGTGTGCAGTTTGATCTAAGTTGAAAGATAGGATAGCTTACATCTTAATTTATTCCGATATTCCAACGGGATCGGGAGTTATGCGGGTGAAACCGCGGAGCACAGCTAGTAATATAATAAAAAAATGGAAAGAAAAGTAAAAAAGATCCAAACGAAGCCAATTAAAAAACTCAAATTAACTTGATACTCGGGCATATCTACTAACATTCGGTTGTTAATCCTGAGTATTATCCCCCATAACTTTTAGACGGCTAGACCGATTTTGATCAAACATAGATATTTGTAATGTACGAGTCATGCCCTTTCATTTGATACCCCACTCGAGTATATCTACTTACATTCGGTTTTTGATCCTGACTTTTATCCCCCATAACTTTAAGACGGCTGAACCGATTTTGATCAAACATAGCTAAGAACACTCCCGACTAACTTATCTTTCAAACAAAAAAAACTAAATCAAAATCGGTTCATCCGTTTGGGAGCTACGATGCCACAGACAGACAGACACACACACACACACACACACATACACACACACACACACACACACACACACACACAGACACGTCAAACTTATAACACCCCGTCGTTTTTGCGTCGGGGGTTAAAAATACGCTCTTACGTAAGTTTTAAGGGAGGGTAATATATTTGTAAAATATTTTAAAATTGTGGGCGGGCTCAGTAAATCGCGTCGAAGAAAACTACTCACATAATTAGGATCAAACTTCACTTGGTAAGTTCGTTTGATCATTATGTTTCGTAGTTTTCTTAGCGATTTACTGAGCCCGCCCACAATTTTTGATATTTTTGTATTGTATTTATTTTATTTTAACTTTTTAGATAAAATAATAAACCATAGTATAAGAGAACTAAAATTTAGTTCTCTTATACTATGGTTTCTGGTTTATTAGGGACATTTAATGTCCCTAATAAACAAAAAAAAACTAAATAAAATTATAACCTTTTTTATCAAAGGAAAACAAGTAAGTGACTATTCTTTAGTACTAAATGTTAACGTGTTAATGTGCAAATAAATTTGAGTTAATAAAATCCCTTTTATTTATGATAGTTTAAATTTAATGGCAAAAACACCGGATGTTTCACTCCAACCGACCGCCTTTTTAATTGCATCAATATTGATACCTTAACTTCTAGCAGCTAGTCTCTAGTCTAGCTAGCAAAAAGAGTGACGAGTACCTATGACCGCTATATAAATAGATGTATCTACACCACTCTTACATAAACTAGTCTTGTTTATGTAAACAATAAGACAAGAGGCATGACAAACTTGCGGTCTTGAAGTGAAAAAACTATTTTTTTATCACAGTTGCTCATAAAGTGGATCTTATTAAACCGCTTTTGGGCTCATAATGCAACGTATTATACACGCGTGCGATAAAAAAAAATCCAACTAGTGCTAAAATAATACGTCATCCCGATATGTCAAATACGTATCTTACTGCTAATGACATATAGTAGATGAAACATTCTTAAGGACATCGTTCAAATCGTACCCAAAACTTAAGGTGCCGGCCAGAAAAAAAAATGTTTCTATCTTGTAGAGAATAACATTTTAAACAATGTTTACTAAGGCAACAAAGAGCTACGATCAACCATCGTTGAGTTATTTTACATTGAAAACCCAAAAAAATGCATTTTGTAGAGATCCGTTTGACCACTTTTAAGATATTACTACAGAAAAAATATAAAAATAAGTAGTAAATGGATAAGCTTTGTCTGTTTTTATTATATTTATATAAATTGGTATATCCAATAACCCTTTCAGAAGTTTTAGTGGGATCTTAAAAGTGGTCAAACGGATCTCTATAAAATGCATTTTTTGGGTTTTCAATGTAAAATAACTCAACGATTTTTGATCGTAGCCCTTTGTTGCCTTAGAAAACATTGTTTAAAATAGTATTCTCTACAAGATAGAAACAATTTTTATTACTGGCCGGCATTTTTTTGTGGGTATTATTTGTTAGAAACATGAGTGATCTCCTTTATCTGGGTTATACTGTTTTGATGTATAGAAAAAGGTACCATCCAAAGAGTTTTTAAGCCTTGCTGGCTTAAAACTCTTTGTTGGTACCTTTTTTCTTCTTTTCAAAAGGTTGTCTCTAAAGTCTGATAACGAACGATAATATTACGTGATGACGTCTTTAAAAATAATTAAAAATTGAGTTTTGTTTTGTCTTTAGGTACATAAATGTATTTTTTCCTTACCATTATAGGTATTCTGTTTTTACCCGCCGACGCAAAAACAAATGAAAAAACCCTAAAAGAATATTGTAGGTATGTCAGACGCTGCATAGGTTAAAAGTCTTTTGCCTAGCCTTTCGGAAGTGTAATTAACAAAAAATAGTAAACATAACCTAAAATTCTTAAAAACTTTTTATTATTAAAATTTTAACAAGTCTTTTTTTTAATTCGCAACTGTGATAAAAAACGTCGTACGATACACGTGTGAATTGATAATTCCATCTCGGCTTTTGCCACGCTCGTGTTCCGCTCGCGCGTCATAAACCGCCTCTATGGAATGATCAACTTTCCACACTTGTATCGCAATGTACTATTACAATACTTATTTTTAGATATTGTGGTTGATTTGATAGATATCAGGTCTTGATGTTTTGACTAAGTCTGGTATCTTTATAATAATCTCAACACCTTAATGAATAATATTTACTAACTAGCTGCGCTCCGCGGTTTCACCCGCGTAACTCCCGATCCCGTGGGAATATCGGGATAAAAAGTACCCTATAACCTTCCTCGATAAATGGACTATCCAACACAAAAAGAATTTTTCAATTCGAACCAGCAGTTCCTGAGATTAGCGCGTTCAAACAAACAAACAAACAAACAAACTCTTCAGCTTTATAATATTAGTATAGATTTATTTAGGAAACAAAAATCTGAACCCGATGTGCTGACACTAATGCCAATAACTTTAAAGTTTTCTTGAAGAGTAACTCTAATCACAAATATTCATTTGGAGCGAGGCCGACCGAGCTGAGCGAGGTTTGATATAATATTGGGAACCCACACATAAACATACTTATCTCTATGTGGATTTAATTTAAAGATCTCTTTAATGAAACGTTTAATATTGTCATCATTGAGAATTCCTAATAATATGACGACCGATCTATGAAAATAAATAGTCACGTAGTTAGCTCCCTGACTATAGAGTTCACTAAAACAATCTAAAATAACGGGTATTGAAAAAAACTGATTTGTGATCAAAATCCTTAATGCTACAATAATTCATCCACGATTGGATGTATCCGTCATACTGTTTGTATATATTGTTCGTCAAAGAGGAAAGCATTATATCTACTGACCTCAAGGAGAGATTCTTAATCTAAGCCTTGCTGGCTTAAAACTCTTTGTTGGTACCTTTTTTCTTCTTTTCAAAAGGTTGTCTCTAAAGTCTGATAACGAACGATAATATTACGTGATGACGTCTTTAAAAATAATTAAAAATTGAGTTTTGTTTTGTCTTTAGGTACATAAATGTATTTTTTCCTTACCATTATAGGTATTCTGTTTTTACCCGCCGACGCAAAAACAAATGAAAAAACCCTAAAAGAATATTGTAGGTATGTCAGACGCTGCATAGGTTAAAAGTCTTTTGCCTAGCCTTTCGGAAGTGTAATTAACAAAAAATAGTAAACATAACCTAAAATTCTTAAAAACTTTTTATTATTAAAATTTTAACAAGTCTTTTTTTTAATTCGCAACTGTGATAAAAAACGTCGTACGATACACGTGTGAATTGATAATTCCATCTCGGCTTTTGCCACGCTCGCGTTCCGCTCGCGCGTCATAAACCGCCTCTATGGAATGATCAACTTTCCACACTTGTATCGCAATGTACTATTACAATACTTATTTTTAGATATTGTGGTTGATTTGATAGATATCAGGTCTTGATGTTTTGACTAAGTCTGGTATCTTTATAATAATCTCAACACCTTAATGAATAATATTTACTAACTAGCTGCGCTCCGCGGTTTCACCCGCGTAACTCCCGATCCCGTGGGAATATCGGGATAAAAAGTACCCTATAACCTTCCTCGATAAATGGACTATCCAACACAAAAAGAATTTTTCAATTCGAACCAGCAGTTCCTGAGATTAGCGCGTTCAAACAAACAAACAAACAAACAAACTCTTCAGCTTTATAATATTAGTATAGATTTATTTAGGAAACAAAAATCTAAACCCGATGTGCTGACACTAATGCCAATAACTTTAAAGTTTTCTTGAAGAGTAACTCTAATCACAAATATTCATTTGGAGCGAGGCCGACCGAGCTGAGCGAGGTTTGATATAATATTGGGAACCCACACATAAACATACTTATCTCTATGTGGATTTAATTTAAAGATCTCTTTAATGAAACGTTTAATATTGTCATCATTGAGAATTCCTAATAATATGACGACCGATCTATGAAAATAAATAGTCACGTAGTTAGCTCCCTGACTATAGAGTTCACTAAAACAATCTAAAATAACGGGTATTGAAAAAAACTGATTTGTGATCAAAATCCTTAATGCTACAATAATTCATCCACGATTGGATGTATCCGTCATACTGTTTGTATATATTGTTCGTCAAAGAGGAAAGCATTATATCTACTGACCTCAAGGAGAGATTCTTAGTCAATAATGCATCGCGGACAACCTCGCGGCAACAAACCTGAGTGAACGATGCACGTTGTGGTGATTGCTGATAAGAGATTTGAGTATTAACTGGGCCAAAATATATTATATAAGAGCATATTAATCTAATGAACAAAGGAAACCATGGCTGCGTTAGCCAATCGGGAACGACCACTATTGCTTCTGCTTTATACGGATAATCTTATTTAAATAAAAAAAATTAGAATCAGGCAAAATGGAGGAAAAGTGTACATATTTTTTGTCCACGAAATAGAAAACTAATCAGGCATCAGGGTTTGGTTTCCAAGTAACAAATTTGGAACATTTGGTATTGCTTCAACTAGCAAAAATACATATTTCAGGCATACCAAAATTATAAATTATCTTATTTTAACGCAAAAACTGCGATTTTCCATTATGTATCTTGGAATCCAGCCCTGGAGATGGCATCCGCTTCTATATTTTCCTTAGAATTTATAAAGGATGCATATATACAAATAGTTTACGGTTTTAACACCATTTCCATATTTGCCTAGTTATGTCCTTGATGAGGGGTACTGTAAACTCCCCATCTTAAAAATACACGCTTTTGCTCTAGTGTTATCGATCCTAAGAAGAATTTCTATATTACAATGATCCTGAGCAAAGGATTTTAAAACAAAAAAGGCTGCCTTTGCTTCTAATACATTAATAAGTAACTCAATCTCATCATCCTTCCAGTGACCAAACAATTCATTCTTTTCACAGAATGCCACTATCCTGTGAAAGATTGTGGCATCTATAATGCCACCCCTTGATCTTATCATCTCATGAACTCATTCTTTTATAAAGTTATCCTTATTTTTATATTGTTTAGAACCTTTTTTTTTACTATCGAAAGAAAAATTTTGAATTTTGAGTTTTGAATGTTGACATTGTCATTCAAGAAAATTTTGGAAAACTGGCACATTACTTTTAAAAATTAATTACAAAATAATAAAAAAATCTATTGGTTTCTGTTGGAGATTTATCTGTTTTTGTACTAACTAAGTCGGTTCTGGCTGTGGTGCGGAGTTTTACGAAAGAATTTTAGCTGAGTGCATTGGATGCGATTGTATAGTGTGTGTTTATACACCGACGACGACGAGATTAACGCACTTTCTTGCTAATCCTACGTTATTACGGACGAATCTGTACAACAACGCGTTGATTTGGCGTGTATAAACTTGATGACCAAGGAGCAAGAAAGGGGTGGAGTTGGTTATGACCATGATTTAAACAGACAATAAAGGAGAACGCAGTATACCTACACAGCTATCGAATACCTCTGCCAGTGACCTAGCTAAGTGTTCTTTTTTTATTTTTTAATGTATTTATTTATCTTTTTTTTTAATTATAATTGTTAATCTTTTTTTTTCTTGTCTTTTATTGTTGAGGGTATTGAGCCGTTAGGTCTCTAGGTAGGACTGGACTGACGGACCGACCCTCTTCAATTTCTTAAGACTTCTTTCTTTTCTTTCTTTTAGCTTTTCTAAATTTTTCTTTAAACTTGTAACGGAACCTTCCGTTTCGTTACAAGATGCATTAGCAAATATTTCTAATTAGTATTTATTGAAGTGTGTATTGGAGCTACCATTAGGTAAGTATGTGTTGCATCCACCATTTAATATCTTCTCATTAATAATTTGGGATAGTAACAGTTTGAACTTATGATGGATTTTACATAAACATGAATATATAAAATGCTCAAATTTGAACGTCTTGTGTATAACATGTAATAGAGGTAATTTAATACTTATAGAAGTAGATTCGAAAATAACACCCAAAAACTTACATGTACCTAGTCAAAGGGGTTTGGAACTGTTTTTATAATAATAATTAACAATGAAAACTAAAGTTTCCTTAAGAACTAAGATATTTTTATGATACTCATCAAAATTTACCGAAGTATTAAATATCATATAGATAATAACTAAGAGAATACCATGTATCTGAAGTATTCTATCACCAGCTTTAATAATAATTCAGTGAATACTTGGTGCTGATGATAATCCAATGGTAAGCAAATCAATTTATATAGATTTTTGGTTTAGGTAAGTATTATAAAATACACTCGAAATAAGTTTATTCTCTTCATGTTCACACTCTGGAAAAGCACCTATATTATGCAACTTTAAAGCATGTGTTAAACATTTCTTAGTTCTAAAGAAGAACGTGAAATTGTAGATGGACAAACGCGCCCGTGTTGGTGTGCCACAAAGCGGGATTTTATATCCTCTTAACCATGACAATACAACGGGTTGTCGTCGGTGATGGCTTGCCACTGTTGAGAGAAGTACCTCAGACGTCCTTCGTAACATACCTGTTGTGTAATCACCGTCGATATACCTGACGTGCACGTGCTAGAGGCGGTGAGGAGGCCACCGTCGCTCAGGTCGTCGGCGGTGACTGCTCGATGACGGCGCTGTCGGTGTCGATGCTGTCCGGTTCTGTGCTCAAAAACGGTCCGTATCTACGCGAACTACCGGCTTGCGGTACGGGCCTTTCTGGTTTAAATTCTTAGACCTTCGGGCTCTAATAAAATTGTTTTTAATAAAGGTTTTTTGAACTGGTTTTAACCAGACTTTCATATATTCTGTGCCGCCTTCAGTTTTTCTGTAATGTTTTCACCGAATAAATATTTATCAGCCCCAGTGTATAAAATAACGTATCATGTGATAGGTTATTACTCTTTGCTCCTTTGTGCTTATCAATATATCCAAAGATAACGCACACAAAACAACGCTTAATTGTTTTTGGCGATCTAACAGAGCATAGTCCCTCTTTATTGGGTTTGTACGGGCCAAGCCGTACACTGTCACTAGTATGTAACAAACAACACCTACATGCTGACACCGCAATATACTCGTCACGTGGAGCGGCCACGGGACGACCTTTGTACTCACTGCATTCCTTTACCTTATTACAATATTTTAGTTTAAACAATCTATCAAAATTATAATCAGAATTAAATCATCCACGGAACACATCACTTGTGTCTTTGGTTTAATTTCTCCGGCCGGTCTGGCCGGGCCGGCCGTAACATCATCCTGTGGGAGTCGACCACCTGGCTCCTACCTACCTTACTTCGTTTTTAACCCCCGATGCAAAAACGACGGGGTGTTATAAGTTTGACGTGTCTGTGTGTGTGTGTGTGTGTGTGTCTGTCTGTGGCATCGTAGCTCCCGAACGGATGAACCGATTTTGATTTAGTTTTTTTCGTTTGAAAGGTGAATTAGCTGTTGCTTGCTTAATGTGACCGGTGAAAAATTCAATCACTAGTTTCTTGCATACAAAAATAATCTTTAATACAGCTAATTGTTATGATTTTGAAATTTTGAAATTGATTCATAGATAACCGAGGCTATGGCCAAAGAATATTGGTATAAAAAATAAGTGTGATTGTAGGTATTAGTCTGTAAGTTTCAATTTTTTTTTTCAATACATAGACGATTTTGATTGAATTCTGTATTTTTTTGTCAAATACCGATTTTGGGTACAAATATACCGATTTTAGCTGGCAACTCTACCGATTTCGCTCTATGACGTTCGTTTTCTTTATACCTCTCAACATTCAATCTAACCCAGTCCGACTTCCAAGTAAGTACTTATGTTTAAGTTATCTGCTGTCTTAGTGACCCGAAATGGATTATTTTTCACTTTTTTGTTTTTGAAGTCGGTTTTTTAAATTTTAATTTATTTTTTTGGTCATATCATGCGCAATGATAAATACGAACAAGGGAAGAGACCACCCGGAAGGAGGCGCACCTCATGGCTTAAGAACCTCCGGACATGGTTTAAGCAAAGCACTAGATCCCTTTTCCGTGCAGCAGCATCAAAAGTAAATGATAGCTGACCTCCGGTAGGAGATGGCACCTCAAGAAGAAGAAGAGATGACCCTATTAAATTAGTTTCTCCCATCACATATTTTCATGTAGTAAGTATTCCGGAATATAATATGTTACCTACTTATAAAACAAAAACTATCAAACAAAAGTTCACTTTTAAAATTAAATGTTTTTCTCGATGACGACAATATAATGCGCGTCGGTGGTCGTCTATGCAATTCAAACTTTCCGTACGAGAAAAAACACCCTATACAGTCCATTCATGCTTTTACTAAGCTTTTATTTAGATCTGAACATCTGAAACACATGCACGCGGGCCCTTCCCTGCTTTGGCTACTATTCGTGAATCGTAGGCCGTTAGGCGGTCGTAATTTAGCCAAAACTACCTATCATAATTGTGTTCTTTGTAGGGGTATTAAAGGTCAAACTGTTGTTCCCCAGATGGGTAATTTACCATCTGACCGGCTTTCGCCAGCTGCTTACCCCTTCCAGAATGTAGGCGTTGACTATGCAGGCCCCATTAGTGTTGCTAGTCGTCAGGGTCGCGGATGTAAACTTGTCAAAGTATACATAGCGCTGTTCGTGTGTTTTACGACCAAGGCTATGCATTTAGAATTGGTAGGTGATTTAACTAGTAATAGCTATCAACAAGCCTTGCTTCGATTCATTGCTAGACGGGGAAAACCAGTTAATATCATCTCAGATAATGGGTCAACGTTTGTAGGTGCTTATAATGACGTTTCCAACTTTCTAAAGAGCGTAACTAACTCAGTTCCTGAGAAGTTAGCTAATGAAGAAATTAATTTCCATTTTATACCTGCCTATGCTCCGCACTTCGGTGGTCTTTGGGAGGCTGGTGTAAAGTCGACTAAGTACTATTTAATTCGAGTGCTAGGCAATTGTAATTTAACCTATGAAGAGCTTAATACGGTCTTAATCCAGATAGAAGCGATTTTAAACTCGAGACCACTCACTCCGTTATCATCGGACCCAGATGACCTGTCGCCGCTGACGCCGGCGCATTTCATCATAGGACGAGCATTCACCTCTCTTCCAGTGGATCACCATGACTCCTCCCGTCAGTACCGCACACGCTATCAAAGAATTGAGCAACTGCGTCAACATTTCTGGACGAGATGGAGCAAGGAATACGTCTCCGAGTTGCAACAGAGAGTTAAGTGGCGAGCGTGTAAGGACACCCTGAAGATCAACACTCTTGTTGTCATCAAAGAAGACAAAGTTCCTCCACTGAAGTGGAAGTTGGGTCGCGTGGTGTGCCTTTATCCGGGCAGAGACGGAGTCGCCAAGGTGGCAGATATCAAGACAGCATCGGGCGTCGTGCGGCGTGCCTTCGCGAAGATCTGTCCTCTCGTGGAAGCTTCTGGTTGGAAGGCGATCTTTCAACGGCTGGGGGCATGTTAGGGACCAGCTCCTGACAATTTATTGATAGCAAATCCCATCTAGCTCCGACCGTTCTTCATATTATGTTAGGCGTTAATTTTAAGTTTTTAGATGTACCAATAATAATATAATAATAAGCGCAGGGCACCTTGAGGCGAGGTGACGGGGAGTAGCGACCCCGCGGTCCCGAGTGCTCCTGGGGGAAGCAACCGTTCCTCATCTCCGGCTGGCCTTAGTTGGCTGATCGGAGTGAACAATGATGAGGAAGCGGTCCCCCGCCTCTGGCTTGCCTTCACCGGCCGTCCAGAGTGGAGTCGCAAGAGTATATTCGAAGGATATATGCCATACGTAAGTGGTGAGTGGGCCAGGTAGGCTGGACCCTCAGGGAGCCCGTGACCTGAGTTTAAAACCCAGTGTGGCGTCACTATCCTTAAGCCACTCTCGTCCCTGTTGCCCCCTTGCTGTAATTTACTCAGCTGATTAGGGTGGCCCAGTTTGAGAGTTGGCGAGTCTCCGCCTGCCACTTTTACATGTTTGTTGAACATTGTTACGGCAGGCGCCATAGTACCCATAGTTCCCCAGTATCCAGTCCACTGCCATCCCATCACAATAGCCCAAGTAGTAGTTTTCTCCTGTAGTTTATCAATAGTTCTATTCAAACCGGAGGTTGTCCTTGGCTGCATTTTATAGTGCAGACAGGGATAATCGCCGGTTTGATGTCCACATCATACTTTGCCATTAAACTTGTTATTGTAAAGGGCCTCTACGTGTTGGCTTCGGCCCCACGCATGCCTTCCAAAGGTCCGGGACTCCATAGTCCCGTGATATAGGACATATAACAAACAAATAATAAATAATAATAATAAATAGTTTATTTCATTACCAAAAAGTCCTTATGATATTAAGGTTGGGACTACCTTTTAGGTAAAAAAAATACCTGTGCCAGGTAGACCCGCTCTTCTTTAACAACATTGCTAAATAAACTAAGTTAAATTACAATAGAATAGTGCTAAATAAACTTAACTAATTCCTAATACATCGCAAACATCATTCAACAAAATAAAAAACAATGAAAACAATTAGGGTAGTTTTGTTTAACAATAAAATTGCAAAGAGTTATAGGTACAAGTCGGCCGATCGGCAGGCCGCCGCCGGCCGGCAAAACAAGTTTAGAAATGGTGTATGGTCCAAGTTATAGCATTTAAATTTAAAATTTTAATTTACTATTATTTTTTTTTCTTTGAAAGTGACAAATCTTTTTGTTTTTCTTGTTAGCAAATGTTTTTTTTTCTTCTTTTTTCTTTGCGTGCGTGTGTGTGTGTGAGTGTGTGTGTGTGTGTTTGTGTGTGTGTGTTTGTGTGTGTGTGGGTGTGTGTGTGTGTGAGTGTGTGTATTTTTGTGGTGGAATGTAAGTGTATACGTATTGTTATTTAAAGGAGGTTGTGTATAGATATCTTGTTTGTGTTTATGTGTGCGTTGATTCAGAAATATTTAAATTGCAAAATAATAACAAAACATAAAACCAAAAACAAAAAATACAAATAGGCAATATATAAATTCACTCAATATAATTTAATAAGGATTCTACTTCTTCGTAATTCAAAGTCACAAGCCAGTTTTGAACAGTATTTTTGCATTCGTATGTAGTTTTGGGGTAAACATTAAGTATGCTGTTAATCTGATTGTAAAGATGACTGCTTAATCTAATGTACTGACGTCTAGCAAAAAAAGTTCTAACCTGCATAGATTTTGCAACATCACAATTGTTCCTTCTTTTAGGTATACCTAATTTTAACGGGAGAGATCTGTGCTTCTTTAAAATAACATAGAGTACATATAATTTTCTAACACTAAGTACTTCACTGATAGAGTATAGTTCAGACGTATCAAATCTAAAGTGTTTGAAGTTCATTATTTTTAAGAGTGATCTCTGTGCTCTTTCAACTTTAATAAATTCAGTCTTAGCAGCACCACCCCATATAGTAATGCAGTACGTGGTTATAGACTGTGCTAGGGCCTTATATAATTTTATCAACAATAATTTATTCGCCACGTGTCTCAGTATTTTAAAAACCCATTTTAGTTTTTTGATTCTGCTGGAAACAAGATCTATTTGAGGATACCAAGATAAATTTTGATCCATCATTACTCCAAGATATTTCACAGAGGATACCTTATTTATAGCTGTACAATTACACTGATTGCCTACCATTCTGCATTTATGTATCTTAATAGAAAAATTATTTTGTGGCTGGAATTTGTTGTATATAGAATAACACATATAATTTGTTTTATTCGTATTAAGTGTTAGGAGGTTGTCACTTAACCAATCAGAAACCTTAAGTAAACCTGCTTCAGCGTTCTTTTTAACTGTGTTCCAACTACTACCAGAAAACACTAAAGCGGTGTCATCTGCGTACGACAGGATATATCCATTCTCCAGACTAAGATTACACAATCCGTTTATATAAATTAGAAACAGGGTGGGACCTAAGACGCTTCCCTGAGGGACACCATACGTAATATCAACATCACCGCTAGTCATTTCACCAATTTTTACCTTTTGGGTTCTGTTAGATAGGTAGTCTTTAAGAAGAGCCAAGGAAACGTCTCTTATCCCTATGTTTTCTAGTTTGTGAACAAGAATGGGTACAGACACAGTATCAAAAGCCTTTCTAAGGTCAAGAAACACACTCATACATTTAACGTTTCTATCAATATGTTGAGTTATGGTAGACGTCAAAGCCAAAACAGCATCTTCAGTGGATTTACCACGTCTAAAACCGAATTGTGAGCTGGCCAAAATATTAAAATGTTCAAGATAATTCAAAATTCTAATGTTAATTAATTTCTCAATTATTTTAGAAATGGCGGTTAAGACTGAAATGGGTCTGTAGCTATTGATGTCTCTCTTGTCCCCACTCTTATACACCGGGGTTATAAGTGATTTTTTAAGATATGCTGGAAAAACACCTTTTGTAAAACATAGGTTGGCCAGATGAGTAATGACAGGAATAACATTGTTTTTAGCATGTTTTAAAAAAATGGTGGTAATGCCATCCCATCCAGGTGCGCTATTTGATTTTAAATTCATTAAAACGGAACAAACTTCGTCATTATCAGTGGATAGGAGAACAAAAGAAGAATCTTTTCGGTAACTATGCGTATCGCTTCCGGCTGCCTGAGATCTGTTTGATAAAATATGTTCCGCAAGTTCTTTCCCAATATTAGAAAAATAATTATTAATTTCATCTAAGGACTCAGAAGGTGTAGATTTAATGTTTAAGAGTTCGTGATTTTCATTTTTACTTATTTTTAGGTTAGTTATATCTTTTATATTATTCCATAGTAATTTATTATTTCCTGAACATTTTGCCAATTTGTCTCTTTCGTAGTTACGTTTCAGTTTTTTTAGAAGATTATTACAATAGTTACGATATCGTCTAAATGTTATTTTTAATATTTCGTTTGTAGGGTCACTTTTTAGAGCCTTTTGCATTTTGTTGCGATTTCTAATGCACTTTAAAATACCTGGGGTAACCCATGGTTTTATATTGCGTTTTGATTTAGGTATAGCTATTGTTTTAGAACCTTCGTTTAATGAGTCTCTTAGCTTATTTGTTAGTTGTTCTATTACAATGTTAGGGTCATCGCAATGCAGTAGTAAAGAAATGTCTTTGGCAATGAGAACAGTTAAAGCTTTGTTATAATCGATCACCGTTCTAGTCTTAGCACATTGGTCATTTCTCACTTTCGTGTTGTCACTTATTTTAAGAAATATTGTGTAATGGTCCGTGATTGTTGTATTTAATATTGCAACAGTAGCTGGTACTTTGTCTTTTTCAATTTTTAACATAAAATGATCTAAGCATGTGTTGTCTCTAGTAGCCAGTGTATGTCCGGGTAGAAAATCGTGATTAGTTAACATTTCTAAATAATTTATTCTATTTTTACGGTCATATGAAGATTCAATATCTAGCGGAATAAGGTTTATATTTATATCACCAGTTATAATTGTATTCTTATTATATTTTATGTTATCCAAGTATGAATCTAATGCATTTATAAAATTGTCAGCAATTCTGTTATGTGGAGGCCGGTATATAGCTAAAAATAGATAGTTATTGACGCTGAGTTGAAGACAGGAAGCGTGGTCAATGAAAATTTCAGATACCATTTGTTTTAGGGACTTTTTTATAAAAACCACTACACCGTCGTTTTGATTAAGATGTCTTGTAGTTTGGTAGGAGTTATACTTAGAGAGTATTGGTAGAGGCTTATTTTGACTAAGCCAACACTCCGTTAGGATAATGATATCAACCTCGAAATTTAATTGTGACATTGTTACTTCAAAATCAACAAAATTGGCAAAAATACTACGAATGTTTTGTGATATAACTGTGATACCTTTTTTAGTTGCTTTTAATGTATTTTGCAAATCGTAGACTTCACACACTAATGAATTGGTCATTTCAAATTCGTCTATATCGTTCTGAATAATAGGGTGATTATCCATTATTCGTAAGACAAAAAGAACATATTGATTTAAACATACCGTGATAACAGTCACAAACGCAGACTGATATCAGCTTAGCTTGACTGGTATCATTTACGTGTAAGAGTTGATATTTAATTGTTTGTATGAAATTTATTTGAGTAGTGATAATAATAAATAGTATTTGGTTTATGTGTAAGAGTTTTGAGTGGTTTGTAAGTGAGTTTTTAACTTGAGTCGTAATGGACCAATTTAAAGCTTTAGTATAATTGATTAATCTTTTTGGTTGAACTAGAATAATGAGTAAGTAGTTTTTAAATACCAGCAAGTTGACATAAGCGAATAATAATAAATGTGACTTTAAGACATATGAGTGGTTATTTATACTTAGAGTTAATAGAAACCTTTGGACATGAAGATGAGCCAAGCACAGTCATATGTTGAACAAAATTTGAACTTGGGCCTCCGATTTAATTTGTTCAATTTTAGAGTTTTCATCCTTTCGTACGTAAACCTTTCCGTAGGCGGTCCAGCAGAACTTGTACTTCTTAGTTTTCACCAGGTCTCGTCCCAAAAAATGAAGTCTGGCCTGCTTCGATGTTAGTTGCTCAGAAACAAATATCGGCGTATCCTCCTGCACCCGTAGTCCCAAATGTTTTGCGCACAGCTTTGCCTTATTCCTAATATTGAAAGTCTTGCAGGCCTTCAGAACGTCTGTTTTTGCTAACGTAGAAGAGGTTTCTACTATTATGGGTGAGTTTTTCTCTTCTACCTTTTTTGGTCTGATTCTGTATATATCAGAGATGTCAGTTTTGCTTAAGGTTGAACCTACTTTCTCAGACAGGGAAGTAACCATTTGAATAAGGTCTTCTTTGGTTTCATTGTTATTTCTTGGTACATTCCTAAGCTCAAAGTTGGCTTTACGTGATACAATCTGCAAGTCTTCCAGTCTTTCTTCTAATAGTGTAATATATTTTTTATCTTCTTTTGCCTGGCTCTCTAGCGAAGTTATTTTGTTTTTAAATTCTTCATTTTGTGCCAATAGAAAAGCAATAGAGGTTTCTATGTTTAAATTGCTCTGCTGTATTGCTTGTAGGGTTGGTGAGATCTTATCTAGTTCTTGTTTGTGCTCAGAGAACTTATCCGAGATGAACTCGAGCATTGCCTCCTTAAATTTTTCTAATTCCTCAGTAGAGTCCTCCTCTCTTTTCCTTTTCAGTAAAATCTTGAATCGGTTGTCACCAAAACTTGTCTTCGGCGTAGTATCCAACAAGTTCAAGTCATTGTCCGATAGCGACTTATTTCCAGTTCGTTCCATCGCTAACGCCCCTGCTTTTTACTTGGACCACAGGCGAACGGTGCTGACGTAAAGACTACGAGTCAAGCAATGCTTTGCTACCGATGCGCTATGAGCGCCTGGTACTTCACTGAATTAAACTTTGATATATTTAAGCGAAAAAATAATTATTTTCGATTATTTTTTTCTGCACAGATTAGACACGTTTAAACGCTTTCGCGGTCCGGGGGGAAGAGGTAGCTACATTATTGTGACATTATGTCACTCTCTTTTTCTTACTTGCAATTTAACCTTCATTAAAAACTGATTGTACCAAGATGCCCTGAAGTTTTACTGGATAGCATCCCCAACAATTAGCAACACTATCGATTCGTATAAAAATATAGGATGTTTATTTTTTTGCAAAATCAACAGGTTCGATTCCTGGCTAGGTAATAAAGCTTCGAGGGACAAACAAAACAATTATTGTCATGATAGATCTCATTCGCACTTTTGAGGCTAACCTCAAGTTTTCAGAAACGATATTAAAGTATCACTTAAAAAATATATCAATGATTTTGATATTCACGAGACAGCAGATAAAGAAAAATCTACTGAAAAATTTATTTCTGTGATCGATTCAAAATCAAGGAATCAAGGATCAAGGATCAAGGAATTTTCAGGGCGATTTCCTCAGTTCAAAGAATTGTCGGAAATACTCAAGGTACTATGTACCCTGTTGTGACGTCATTTGGCGACGACCCAGTTGGCACAATGGTCACCATGCCGGACTGCCAAACACAGGGTTGCGGGTTCGATTCCCGCCTCAGACAAGTATTTATGCTTAGATATTTGTCTGTGGTCTGGTTGTTTCTATGTATTATAAGTATATATTTACAAAAGAAAAGTATATAAGTAGTACTGTCCCGATCCCGTGGGAATATCGGGATAAAATGTAGCCTATGTCTTAATCCAGATCTCCAGCTATCTACATACCGAGTTTCATCGCAATCAGTCCAGTATTTTTTGCGTGAAGGAGTAACAAACATACATACACACACACTCACACATAGACTTTCACATTTATAATATTAGTAGGAAGTAGGATATAAGAAATACATGACATTGGCTGTATGGAGTTCGAGGAGCCAATACATGACATTGGCTGTATGGAGTTCGAGGAGCCAATACATGACATTGGCTGTATGGAGTTCGAGGAGCCAATACATGACATTGGCTGTATGGAGTTCGAGGAGCCAATACATGACATTGGCTGTATGGAGTTCGAGGAGCCAATACATGACATTGGCTGTATGGAGTTCGAGGAGCCAATACATGACATTGGCTGTATGGAGTTCGAGGAGCCAATACATGACATTGGCTGTATGGAGTTCGAGGAGCCAATACATGACATTGGCTGTATGGAGTTCGAGGAGCCAATACATGACATTGGCTGTATGGAGTTCGAGGAGCCAATACATGACATTGGCTGTATGGAGTTCGAGGAGCCAATACATGACATTGGCTGTATGGAGTTCGAGGAGCCAATACATGACATTGGCTGTATGGAGTTCGAGGAGCCAATACATGACATTGGCTGTATGGAGTTCGAGGAGCCAATACATGACATTGGCTGTATGGAGTTCGAGGAGCCAATACATGACATTGGCTGTATGGAGTTCGAGGAGCCAACCAAGAAATACGAACGTCAAATTCTATGGAGCCAATACGAATAAAAAAGAAAATGGAAGACCGCGAACTGTGACCGTGAACGTCATGGAGTAGGAAAAAGGCCTTTGAACACAACAGATAAAGTAACTTAAAAAGGCCGTGATGCACTTTAAGACCCATATCTATCGATAGAAACAAATAAATAATGCCTTAACACCAAATCTTTAAAGCGTCTCGGAAATGGGATTTTGAAAAAAACGTGATGCGTTCTGTTATACCCTCACATGTAGGTATACTTAAGCTGACTACTGCTGCCTCAGCAACAGAAGCCATTGATTAGTTAAACACGTCATTAGATCATCAGTCTCAATCCAGCCGCGACTGCCGAAAGACGGCTTTTCATAATTATCATAATTTCTATTTCCTAGTTTTTTACTAAATCCTAATTACTAGTAAAACATTTTCAATTTAGCCAACACATAATCTTTTTTTAAAAAGCGATTCAGTGGCTATCCTATAACAGTTCCATGTTTCAACAAATATCCCGTCTCCGAGATGGTTTAGAAGTTTGTTTAGAAAGCATTATTTGTGCACAGCGCACTTTTGAAAAATCTTAAGACATCACGTTTGGTCAAATACCCCATTTCCGAGACACTTATGAGATTTGGTGTAAAGGCATACTAATTCATTTGCCGTAATGTCCTCTATAAAAATATTGCGCAAAAAAATACTATGTCAAGTTCCCAGTACTAAATGGCAAGACACCTTTTTTTCAGTTCAATTTTCGAAGTTTTTAACCTCTTTGGTTTTACGTTAACATCAGCTGCTGTCAGCTTGAGGTGACATCTTACCAATCTAACCAAAAGCACTAAAGAGTATTGATATCAACTTCGAAGCAAATTACCCCCAAAATAACTTTCTACCCCTTTTTAACCCCGTTAGGGGATGAATTTCAATAAAATACGAAACACGTGTTCCATTAATTCTGTTAAAGAATGTTTATGCAAAATTTGAAGTAGATTGGACCATTTTCCCCCCTTAGGGGTTGAATTTCGCAAAATCCCGTCTTAGTGAGTACCTACGTCATAAAAGGAACCCCCATGCAAAATTTGAGACTCGTAGCACTTGTAGTTTCTGAGATATCGTGATGAGTGAGTGAGTCAGTGTTTTTCTCTTTTATATATATAGATATCCGTTGTCTAGCACCCATAACACAAGTCTAGTTACTTAGCTTGGGGCTAGATGGCGATGTGTGGAATGACCTGCAATATTTATTTATATTTATTTATTTATTTCATAAACTGAACTTCTCTCAATTCAATTGGTTGGAAATTGAAGAATTTGAAATGCAGCTGATTGATTTCCAATCTAGTTCAATATGGATTCAACAATTTTTGCAACAAGGATAGAGTTTGAATTAATTGAAACTGAAAGATTGACAAATAATTTAAGTAAAAATGCTAATAACAAAATTCTGGAAACATTCAATTCAATTCATTTATTTGCTTTTACAGTTGGTTACATAGGATCTTAAATAAATATGTAGGTACAGGTTCTCAACTTAGGTAAGCCAATAGTCATTGACATGCAAATTTAGGCTAAATTTAGGTAGGTACAAATTACATGGTTAAAATTTATTTTATTACAAATACTTATTACTAATTTATAACGCAAACATATTTCATTTTAGATTTAGCAACTCTTCAACAGAATAAAACATTCTTTCTAACAGCCATGCTTTCAGTTTCATTTTGAATTGCCTTAATGGTAGCAGTTCTTTCTGTAAAGTACTGTTCTTGGTATGAAATCAAGAACTAGTCGATCACCATTTCGTGTGTTACGTAGAAAAATGTCTTTGGCTTCCTTAGATAGCTCTCTGTTACATTTCACAAACAAGCATACTTCAAAGATATACATGCAAGGAAACGGCAAAATTTCGAGTTTTTTAAAATGTGGTCTACAGGACCACATTTTAATAACATGGAATGCGTTACCAGACACATTTAACTGTTTGAAGAAGCTGGCTCATACTATTTTAACAATGTTTTCCTCTGCGAGTCGTTATTTTCAGAGATAAATAACAATAAAAACTCTGTTAGAAACCGTTTGACAGATGAATCCAGTTCAGCATGCATTTTGCTAAAAGTAACATCTTACAACCCTAACATAAATTATTTGATCTAACCTGCAGCAACAGAAGTCACACTCATTTTACAGTAATTTAATAAAAACATTCCAAAATTTACCTCTTTTGTTTACTTTATTTAATAAAGAGTTTTGATAGTATTTATTGTCTGTTATACGTCCTGTATCACGGGGCTATGGAGCCCCGGACCTTTGGAAGGCGTGCGTGGAGCCGAAGCCAACACGTAGAGGCCCTTTACAATAACAAGTATAATAGCAAACAATGGGGTGGATTCTAAACCGGCGATTATCCCTGTCTACACTATAAAGTGCAACCAAGGACAACCTCCGGTTTGGATAAAACTATTGATAATCTACAGGACAAAACTACTTGAGCTATTGTGATGGGATGGTAGTGGACTAGATACTGGGGAACTATGGATACTATGGCGCCTGCCGTAACGATGTCCAATAAACACGTAAAAATGACAGGCGTAGACTCGCCAACTCTCAGACTAGGCCACCCTAATTAGCCGAGTAAATTACAGGAAGGGGGCAACAGGAACGTGAGTGGCTGAACCATCGATTTCAAGTCATCGCTGGTAGTCCGAGCGAGCGGGCCAACTCATCACTGACGTTCGGCATCCATCTTTCGAGTATTTCTACCCTTGCGACTCCACTCCGCCGACCGACCGCTTCCTCGTCAATATTCACTCCGACCAGCCAACTAAGGCAAGCCGGAGAGTATTTTTTTTATTTTAGAAAAAATGCCACGTTGATGCATAAAGGTACCCTGGGCTACAGTATCTTTTGGAATGGGTTGATTTGGACCACGAAGCGATTCGACACTTCTAAAACAATTATGGATTCTAATTTTAAATTGCGTGTAAGTAGTATTAGAGAAACTCAGTATTAACGAGCTTGCCACAGTTTACAGAATTACTCTTGAACGTTATAACTGTTCTTAGAAATCACTGTTCGCCGTTGGGTGAGTGAAGTACACAGACTACTAAGAAGATCGAAAGATCAGACAACCGACTGACGAACATTGCGATCGGCACTTTACGGAAAGGGGCACAACCTCATGTGACAGATCTTTTTTTTTTTGTTGCGTGGATCACACGCAAATGGTCTTCGATTCATACAGCCAGTACATTTATTGGATAATAGGAACCATTTTTTCTATTTTCTATTTATTTTGAGGTTCATAGTTTATTATTTTATATGTTTGTTTATACTGTGAAGTGATAAATAAATTAAAACTCAATTCAATTCAAAAATACTTTTATATATCTTAAAGAACAAATCCGACTTTGGGCATGTTTTAAGCATCTTTGGGAAACTTTAGAGATCACCTCTATGTCTTAGATTAAAATATGCACAGTTATGTACATCACATCACTATTTTAAAATAATAGTACATTGCGATACAAGTGTGGAAAGTTGATCATTCCATAGAGGCGGTATATGACGCGCGAGCGGAACGCGAGCGTGGCAAAAGCCGAGATGGAATGATCAATCCACACGTGTATCGTACGACGTTTTTTATCACAGTTGCGAATAAAAAAAATACTTGTTAAATAATAAAAAGTTTTTAAGAATTTTCGGTTATGTTTACTATTTTTTGTTAATTGCACTCCCGAAAGGCTAGGTAAAAGACTTTTAATAATAATAATATAATAATTCAATTAATTTATTAGACAACAAAGGTCGACTGGTTAGTAGTACAGAAAATAAAAATAAAAATGTGTTAGTAAATACAAAAGAAAATAACTTATTAACTATACAAATCTAAAATTTACCTTTTATGCAGGTCTTCAGGCACCAATACTGACACAAAGTGCCTAAGCATTGGTGCATCAAACTTATCTGCTAACGTGCTCAGGATTCCGTTGGTACTGGATCTTATTCTATTTAGCAGTGAGCTTGTCTTTTTGCGAATTATCGCGAAAAAGTCGTCGGTTCTCGCCTGCGCAAACATTGCCGACGCACTGCTGCACACTGGCCACCGAGGGAGTCCCAACAGAACCCTGAACCCGTTATTATACTGAACACGCAGAGCTCTCCAGGCCTTCTGCGTATAGTTGGTCCACAGGGCAGCAGTATAAAAGTTTTGGCAATACGCTTTAAAAAGGGTAATTTTAACCTGGTCGCTGCAGTGTGCAAACCTGTGGGCCAACATATTGCATCTGGCCGCCAGAGCCCTGCGCTCACGCTCAATATCCATCTGGTCTTTAAGGTCCTCGGTTAGGTAATGCCCCAAATACCTAAAACTAGTAACCCTTTCTAGGGCGGTGCCATTCAAAGTTATACTAGTCTCATAATCTACCCTTTTCCCGGGGGCCCCAAAAACCAGATATTCACTTTTGATAGTATTGTACAGCAAACCATGTTCTACCGCATACCTTTCACAAATCCCTAACAGTTCTCGAATTGAGCCTGCCGTTGGGCCCAGCAGCGCCATATCGTCTGCATAGCTTATGTTATTTACTGCTACTCTGTCAATACTACAACCGACTGGCTTACTGCTGAGCTCAACAATCAGCTCATTTATGTAGAGGTTGAAAAGCTTTGGAGAGGTCAAACCCCCCTGCCTCACCCCGCATTCCAACCTATACTCCCCAGAGAGAACATCATTCCATCTAACACTATTTAATTGGTTGCCATACCAATATTGTAACATACGCAAAATTTCCAGTGGTACGCCCGCCTCCCTTAGCTTCCTCCAAAGGAGGCAAGCGTACACCGGCGTACCCCTATCTTTGTAGTATTGGACCATACAGTCTGTTACAAACATAGAATCGCGGTTTCAGTAGATTGTCCGGATCTAAATTCAAATTGCGCGTCATGTAAAGTGAGATAATTGTCTAATTGTTTGTCTTGTAGACAGTCCAACACCTTCGCAATCACTGTCGCTAGCGAGATGGGTCTATAATTGTCTCGATCAGATACGTCCCCCGTTTTATTTTTAATGATAGGAATGACTATTGTTCTTAACATTTCTGTCGGTAGAAACGAGTGGCTCATGCACAACGTGTAGAATGTTGCCAGTACCCTGGGCAGATGAACACCAGCATTCTTCAGGTGCTCGATGCTAAGACCGTCGTGTCCCGGTGACTTACCTCCAGACATTCTTTGAATGACCTCCTTCACTTGCCTGGCCGAAAACCAGAGCACTTCCTGATCATTCAGTTCTATAGCATCAAGCACCCGACCGTGCTGCCCTAACGGAGAAGACACTCTAAATTTATTAACCTACTAGCTGCCCTACGCGGTTTCACCCGCGTAACTCCCGATCCCGTGGGAATATCGGGATGTAAGCTATCCTATCTCTCAAGTTGGATCGAACTGCACATGGTGTGCGAATTTTATTATAATCGGTTAAGTGGTTTAGGAGTCCATTGAGGACAAACATTGTGACACGAGATTTATATATATTAAGAAATACAGCCTCGTCTGACATACAATATTTTTTTTTGTTTTTTTTTCATTTGTTTTTGCGTCGGCGGTTAAAAACAGAATATAATTGTAAGGAAAAAATATATTTATGTACTTACCTACCTAAAGAAAAAACAAAATAAAAACAAAACTCAATTTTTTATTTTCAAAGAAAAGAAATCACGTAAAATTATCGTTCGTTATCAGACTTTATTACATTGATGAAAACACTGAAAATAATATAGGTACTAGATGTTATAAACCGGGCATCAAAGTGACTACTACCCACCACACTGACACCAAGGACCAAGTTTTCCACATCACAAATTAAACATTGAGTCTTTTCTCGTATAATTGGAATTTCGTACAAAATAGCGTCCTGTCGCAATTGCCAACACAACACTTTCGTTTCCTAGGTTTCACTTAACGTAAAATTACAAGAATAGCAGAATTTTTGAACAAATAATGCGGAGAGGATTTCAGACGATGCGTTGATTACTCAATCGACACTTGTACATAACCGACTACTTGTTTACCATTTGTCATCTCATGCGCAAGGGAAGAATGTTGTGCGGGCGGGGGCGGTACGGTATGGCAAATAATGTTGGCTCCCTGTACCATAGATTAACCAACGCACCAATTTGCTTCTTTGAACCTGTACAGCCGTGGTGAAGTACTCATCCTTCGGCAGGCGCCACACAGTCGCGCACGAGCTAGTGGCCTGATGCTCGCCACCAATCTAAACTGCGCAGGCGACCGTCGTCGTTCGATGGAAGCTCCGCCCTCTTGTCTGGTTTTCTTACAGTAGGTATATAAAATAAACTCAATGTCAATAATTACATTTTATTTTTGAAACGGGGTAATGACGCAATTAACCTAATCATTTAACAAAACATGGCCATTTTCCAAACCACCGCAATCTTCAGAATTAGGTGATGTCATAATTTTCCTGAGTTTTAAGATATTAGAGTTTTAAGGTGTTATTATGCCTACGCCAACCATCTAACATCAACAACTCAGGCAATAACATTTTTTGGTAGATGACTTGTAAGATAAATAAAACCACATTTTGATACTAATTTGAAATTATGAATGGCTATTTTTGCAAAAAATATCAGGGTTTTTGTGAGCGTTGAGCAAGTTTTAGTAAATATGGAAATAGAGTGTTCCTTTAATTCTCATTTCTTTTAGAATTTTAAGGAGTCAATTTTTGCCATAGCGCGCTCCAGAGCGTTAAATTATGACAGTTTTGTAACGCTGTGATGAGGATGGAGTAGACTATATCCAAGTCCAGGACCTACCCCATCCTCACGGCCTGGTTTAATGAGAATCCTCCCTTAGTCAGTTTTATACATAATAGTTGAAACTTAGGCTTTACCGGCATAACAATAAGTTATTAAGTATTATTATATTACATAGTGATAAGATGTTGTTTCATTAACGAACTGCACCAATAACTTTGTCTATTATTAAGTAATAAGAGTAATATGTCGTTTCAAACTGTATTTAATTGATTAAATTCAATAATTATTACCGAAATAATAACAAGTAGAAACGGTTCTACACAAAAACCCCACTATTCCGGGTATTTCAGGACAGGAACATGCTCTACGACCAACGGAACGGCTAGTTGTCATTATATTAAGGCCTTTTCGCCTCTTTATTTGGCAATTGAAATCGGATACAGGCTGCACGTGTTAGAAGCCTGCCAGCGTGCAGCCTCCAAAAGATTTTGGTAACATTTTTGGTAGATCGAGTGGTGTCCGTCAGCCCAGCGATAACTTAGCTCCTAGAACGAATTCTGTTCGATCAATAATTAGTGCTCAATCTGCTATGTAAATAAAACACAGACGAACAAAAAAGTGATCTTATAACTGTATTATACATAAAAACCTTACTCTTGAATCACTCTATCTATTAGAAAAAAAACCGCATCAAAATCCGTTGCGTAGTTTTAAACATTTAGTCGCTGAGTACCTAAAACGCAGTATGCCAATTTCGCGTTATGCCAAACAGTAATTTAAAATAAGCGTTTGGTCTAAGTGTTTTTATGCCTATGACGCAATAGATCCACTTCTCGTATTGCCTATTTAGCGACATGACTAGATCTAAGCATACAAAGGGATATAGGGACATAGGGACAGAAAATGCGACTTTGTTTTATACTATGTAGTGATAGTGATAGAAGATCACGATAACATAAAATTAATAATGATTATACCTATAACATTAAAACTTTAACTATAACATTAAAACTTTTTCGTAAAACGTATTTTCGTCTAAAAATCATCTGGTATTTGTAGGTACAATAATTTAATTTTCATTACTCATACTCCGAAAGTAGGTCTAAATATGCCTGAAGGGCGTGTAGAAATAAAACTTTCAGCCCTAGGGAAAATCGCTTTCACTGACAGCTGTCATGTCAAATTATGGCTTCGCACGACTTGTGCAATCTGCATGTAGCCAGTATCAGTATCATTACGCATTAGGAACTTGAAAAACCTAACCTCTTTGCTTTTTTTTTACACCAAAGAATAATAATTATGGCTTGGCACGGCTCATGCATACTGCCAGAGTTTAGTACTTAGTAACTTTTTCTCAGTAATCAAATTCAAGTAGGTGTATTTAGTTCAAGATATCTTATTTAATAAAATAAATGTAAAGACGAAAATGGTCAAAGCGACCTATGACCATGCCGCGCCGCCCGCACCCTGGCGAGATATTGCTGATGTGGATTTATGCGCCGTATGGTCAGTGTCGTACCTTGAGTAAAAAAAAACTGGTGGGAAATGCTAGCATTTCCAAATTATTTTAAACGTTTTAATTAGTACTATTTTTTGTTATTTTATTATGTTTTTGTGTTAAGTTTAATCTGGTTTTTCATTTATGATTGTGTATTTTGTGTAAATAACATTTTCTAGACAACCCGTGTTACAAAAACTGTAAGTTAAATCTACGGACTTCGCGTCATTTCCCAGTGTTGGATTAACTTATTAATAAAAATTTCTTCGGTAAGTACCGCCGTATTTAAGTATTGAATACAAATAGCAGAAACCTAAAAAAACACTACATAATGTATAACCTCTTTGGTCCCAACCTTGTAAGAGGATCAGGTAGTATGGACACATGAGTACCTACTCATGTGGTATGGAGTCTCATAGTCTCATTTACTCTCGTTGTTAGGAAGAATTTTATGTGTTATTCGTAATGAAAAGCACAGTGTTTACCTCGGGTGAAAGACTCATTAAGTCCCTCGAAGGACTTGTAATGAGTGACTTTCACACCTAGGATAACAATGTACTATTATTGTCGCATTAGTTCAAAAAAATGACCCATAGTAATGTCTTTGTGCAACAGTTCCATTTGGGTTTCTTGTATGAAATTATCATTTATGACTGCTTTTTTTTGTCTTCTTTTAGAATTTTCTTTATTTCAGGCCTCGGCTTAGTGTAGGCTTCAGAGCCCTTAGTATGGGTTTAACCATACGAAAACGATGACCGTATCCGTATATCGTTCCATACATTTCAGAATAGGCGCCCCTATCGGAAACGTAAAGGAACTAAAATTGATACCACACATAAGTAAAAACATTACGTTGTATACAGAAGAGTTCATTCATTTTGGTGTAAATTGACATTCGTTGTCAACTTGAAATTCGTTAACGTGTACGTAAACGGTAAACGTGAACGTTTTCTTACTCGATCAAATATTATTAGTGAGAAGCATGTAAAAGGAATTTATTTACATAAAAAAAACTAACTAAAAATGTTTCCAAGATGTGTGTTAGCATGGATGATGTTAGAAGAAGAAGAGGCGGCTCGCCGTGAAGAACGGCGGCAAAATACTTTGTCTCTTCGAGCTTTATTGGCACCGGATTGTATATCGGACTCCTCTTTTCCAGGGGTTCAAGTACGTGTGCGATCTTTTACAGAACCAACGTTTCAATATGAAACTGATGACATTTGATGATTCCTGACTAAGGAACCCTGGCGCTACTGAGCCTGGGTCGTACAAAATACATAAATCACCTCTGGCTTGCCTTAGTTGGCTGGTTGGAGTTAACACTGACGAGGAATACATGCTGGATAAACCTAATCAATATCTACGCTTCGATCAAGCACAGGTACTGGCTACTGAGAACCGTTAGGAACTTAGAATTCTTCGTAAAGCGATTTAAATTCGAAAACATCTAAATAATTTCAAAAGAGAAGATGGTTGGGATGTACCACCTGTTTGGGACCCAGTACTACATTCGGTGAAGTCTTAAGCCCGGCAAACAACAGCTGCAAAACCTCGGAACACCGTTAGCTATAGCCGTAGCATAGGTACATAAGGAACGTTTCAATTAGGGAACGTAACAATTTTCAAATATATAGGTATTTTGTAAGACTATTTAGTCTGCCTGTGATCATAGAAACTGAAAAGTTCCACATGAAATGTTCTTAATGATATTAAAACGTTAAAAAACCTCTACGTGTTGGCTTTGGCCAATTTCATACATTACACAGCGCCATTTGGCCTCAAACCCGTGTGATTACTCCAGGGCTTCAGCTATGTGCACATCATCCATTATTCATCGCAATCGGTTCAATAGTACTTTTTACATAAAGATTTAATTAACCTACATACAAACTTCTAACTTCTATATAAATATATATTAGTTGGATGATCAATGATGATGGATAAGGTAGGTATTGTAAAAAAATAGTTTAATCCATATTTAAAAAATGAATCGCTGAATGTGTTGCTAAGCGTAAATCTCGTGAACAGCTGAACCGATTTTGCTAATTCTTTTTTTTTTGTTGTCTTTGTTATTGTCAGGAGGTGGTTCTTATGAAAGAAAACATTAAGAAAATTGCGTAGAAAATTATTACACGGGTGAAACTGCGGGTCGCAGCTAGTGCTTTATGGTAATTATTATTATAAATTAGCTGCGCCCCGCGGTTTCACCCGCGTAAGTCCGATCTTTAAATTCTCACCGTTTAAACCTTCCCTGGACTACAACAAACACAACAAAAAAAGAATTGGCCAAATCGGTCCAGCCGTTCTCGAGTTTTAGCCAGACTAACGAACAGCAATTGATTTTTATATATATAGATAACTAAAAACTACAAATAAAAACTTAACCTAAGGTAATCATTTTTAAGAAAGTTCTTTATTTTAATTTGAGTTGCTTAAATGAAATTTGGTACAACATTATAACGTTTCGTTTCGATGATTTAGTGGCATTTGCCATAGTGCCTGCTGTTGGGGCTATACATCGCTCCCACCGTCGCGCGTTCTCTGCTATAAATTCTGCCGCCAGCGACCTCCACTGCGGATCAGACGCAGCAGGAACTCTTTGCAGGTTCTCAAGGTTTTCTGAAAATAAGAACATTTTGATGATTATTAAATAGTTTGCCCCGAAGATAACATGACTGAAAATGTATGAAGAGAACAGACAGCGGACCCATTATGGTAAGGGTCCGCTGCTCCAGGTCTGTCAGTGCTAAAGTCGAGGCCGTCCCTCCCCCTGTGCCTGACACGGAAGATCCAATCTTAGCCGCCTTCCTCCTTGTATTCGACTTAAAATCACTCCACAGCTTTACAAGACAAAGCAGTGCAGGGCAAAACAAATATTAGTGCATGAACATATTCATTGAAGGCGGAGGTGAGTTCTTCCCACCTCCGCATCGCCAGTAACCTACCGCATGCCGTGGGGGCTCTCGGCAGGCTTCATAAGGTCTCCGTGACTACAAATAGTGAAAATGTCTTGGTAGTTTAGTTTGAAACACAATAAGTTCAATGTCTTTATTTGCAAAGATGAACAATAACTTACCGCTCCATGATCTCCACCAAAACCTCAAATTAGGAGGCTGAAGTCATCATTATTTTCACTAGATAATTATTTTCTTATTTAAATAACACACGGTTTTATTCACAATTGACTTTGTCAATGTTGTCAACTAGCTCACGAATTTCGAAACGTCAAACATCCATCTCTATTTTTTGAGAGGTACGCAAAAGAGAAAAACAATGTTCGTTCATTCATCGAGTTACTCGATCAACTCTATCGAGTCTATTATACTGCTAGAAAAACTAAAAATGGTACGTATGTGTGCGTTAAAACGGTCACGATCATCGTTTACGTTTTGTAAAACCTGTACTAGCCGCAAATCTTCTAAAACCGAACTAATCGTAGGTACTTTGTCACATTATTTTCTGTTTGTTATTTTTAAGTTTGATTGTGGAAGAAAATTAAATATAATATTTTATTATTTGCCTTCGACGACGTTTGTTGTCTGGTGTTGATCTCCAAAAACATTCCATACCGGTATGTAGTCATCTTTCAGCCACGTATCTTCTACATATTTTCTAAACTTTGTGTCTTATGTCTGAGTCGTCATCGTCCATTTTCGAGTACTTATTAAGAAGATTTTATAATATTTACTGTGGTATTTTGATTTCTTAACACGGAAATTTCACCTACCTTTGAACACGATCGGTCTGACTGTAATTTCCACTATTGGCAGTTGGCACAATAAATAATTTTAGTCCTAACGGGCACCAGTGGTGGTCGTTTTAGTGGGGCCTGATGAGACTAATATTATTTTTAATGTCCCAACGTCCGCCACTGGCGGCCGCTGGGACAAAAAGATACAACAATAATTTATTCCGTAATTTAAAATATAATTTAGGCCGATAGAACAATAATTTATTGTTCTATCGGCCACCACTGGTGGCTGTTTCAGTGAGGCGCGTTGGGAGTATAAGTATACCTTCAGTTGCCGTCCGCGTCGTCGCTCACACCACACGCGAGACAGCTCCCGCCCGCCCAACGCCTGCCGCCGCGCTATCTGCGGCCTCTATTCGTTCCCAAGTGCTTCTAGATCGGATCTACAACCAGGTACATCAGTTTTTATTTGCATAAATTAATATATTTTATAGCAAGGCATATTACGATATAAATTTACAATAGTAGAGTCAGTGAGATGTGACAGTTATAGAGTGGTTCGTATTACTTTATTGTGAAACAATAGTTAGAATGCGAGCGTCCGTGGGTACTGTCCGTGAGTGACAGCATATATTTTTATAATAAGTAAGCCCCATTGATTCCAACGATACCTTTTGTCGCTTTCTAAAGTGGTGCGGGTGCTATCTATGAAGTCACAAAGAAGGCGCCTGAACCGACAGCCGATAAAATCTAAACGTATCAGGGCCCCATCTTTGTGACGCCATAGATGGCACCCTCACCACTTTACATAGTGACAATAGATATCGTTGGAATCAGCGTGGCTTACTGTTTATCAGAATGCATGTTGTCACTTCCTAAAGTGGTGGGGATGCCATCTATGACGTCATAAAGATTGCGCCCGATTTTAGATGTTGTCGGTTATTGGGGTAACCATTTATCCGATTTGAGCAAATTAGGTATCAAATGAGAGGTAGTTAAATTGGTAACAAAACATGGAAAGTCACTTTTATTGTAGATATTATATCTTAAACAATATTTAAAAAAGAGTAGTTTTTTAAGAAAAAAATTTCGAAACACGTGACTAGCACAATGAATTAAACTTCGTCAATTTTCAGCAATTTGGAAAATTGAAGCTTTAAAGAATACTACGAAAATGTAGCTAATTCGTTATTGCCAAAATGATAATCTAATTTAAATATTAATTGGGTATATTGCCTAGCAAACGTATTAGCTTTAGAAAAAAACTCGAAAAAAAAAAATTTTTTTTAAAATTTGTTCAAAGTATAATATCCACAATAAAAGTGACTATGGATATTTTGTTAGAAATTTTATCACCTCTCATTTGATACCTAGTTTTTTCAAATCGGATAAATGGTGATCTCAATAACCCACAAAATCTAAACCGATCGGGCACAATCTTTATGACGTCATAGATGGCAGTAGATAGGATTCGTGCATTCTGGCTCACGGAATCTGGCCCCTGTCAAACGGTCTGAGCTGGACCCGAAAACTAAAAAAAAAAAAAAAAAAAAAAAAAAAAAAAGTTTGGTGTCTAATTGGGGGTTTTCGGGTATTGCGAATCGATCTGTGCTATCCGTTCAGCTCTATCTACAACCGTTACAGATTTAGCTTTTGAATTATAACAGCTCCACTACCCCTAATTAATTAGCGATAATGACTGCCTCGGCGTCTAATGAGCTTTCTGATTATGTTTTTATCTAATCACCTGATCAGCTAATCACCAGCCCGGTTCGTGTGCATTTTTGTAAATAACATCTAATCACCTAATAAGCTAATCACCTAAAATGAAATAATGGTAGGTATTTCTAAAATATTGATAACACATTATTTTATAAAAAACATACTTTATTCATATACAAAATAAGAATTAAACGCATTACACAGCAGAATGTCATTGTTTATAGTATCTCTACCAAATTGATTAGTAAACTCTAACAACGACTTGTTATTGAACTTATACAGTAAGTACATTAAGCAGTATTTTCCACACACTGAAGTCCAATCATTTTGAATCCTAGTATTATTAAAACTCCATTGCCTTGAATTCCTAATCAAAAACATTTTGTGAAATCCTGTAGGAGAACGACCGTATGTATCAAAATATTCACCAATACCGTGACTATCTATGTGAATACCTATCCAGTGAGAACCAGGTTTTGTATCTGGATCTAAATTGCTTATCAGATATGCTGGAACTTGAACATACATCGGTAATCTGTTTGCAGCATACACATTATATTGCAAGCTTGGGTGAATCTTTGTTAAGTATGTTTGTATTTCTAAAGTATCCATTACTGCTGCTTTCAAAATTGATAAGTATAAGACTTATTAACTCGCTAGATCACAGACAAGTGAAAGGATACAGGTAAGCCATTCGTTTTTAACATGTTGAGTGATGTTTTAAATAAAAGGTAAGGTAATTTCAAATCATTTAATATTTTATTAAAAATACACATTGTATGATAGCTTAATACTATGGGGTACATGTGATATTTAATACTATGTTAAACTTATTTATTTTTCCTAACTGCTATAGTCTACGGTTACATTTCGATTTTTATCTATCTCTATAACATTATCGAACTCAGCATATACAACACAGTTTATTGTTTGAGTAAGGGAAGATTCAAACCTAACTTCTAATCTCACACTACCATGTCTTATAAGGTTCCAATGACCCGATGAATTAGCTGATAAATCAGGTGTTAGATCGAATGCTAGCAAACAATAACCTTTTGCATATTTATCACGAGATATCCCATTACCTTCGTTGAGAAAATGTATTCCTGTTCCTGAGAATAATGTATGAAAAGTTGCAGTGAAAATATTATTATCAAAAGATGGTTGTAAAGCTTTCGAAGGAATTTGTTGACCATCTATATATAAACAAAAGGAATTCATGTTATAGTTTTCAAAATTGAACGGATTTTTGGAAAGACAACCATTAAATGCTGCATTATTTACAAACCCAACTATGCATCTTTTAGGTACTTGACCCATGAAGATATTATCCAATGTTTTTCCCTGAACCCCTGATGGTATTGTTAAAACTTTTACTTCAGCCCGTGTAATAGGATATTTCGCTGTAGTCGATGCTAAAACTTTTTGATGAGCAAGTAAAACCGATGGGTTAATTTTTGTTCTTCGTACCAGAAGAGTTGCATCAGTTATGCTTACTTTGTATTTTACATCATTCGGTGAAGCCATCAAGTTAAATGATTCCCGGGATCTAACCAGTTTTACATTCAATTCAACACCATTAATTAGAAACTTTTCTTGGTTGAATATGTCCCCGTGAAGGTGTCCTATCATTTCTACTTCTTTACTTTCAGATATGAGTGTTTGTCTTTTTGTAAAACCAACATTATTATTATCAGTTGAATCCATATTTCCATTTGTATCTTCATACCAAAGGCTACATGTTAAGTGAGATTCTTTAGCAGTAGGTGCATAATTAAGCAAAGTTTCAATGTATGCTCGATAGGCATATGTATTATTAGGAGGTGACACCAATTTCTGGTTTAAATAAACATCAAGTTGACTGAAAATAGAATGAAGCCAATTGTTTACAGGTCCCACAACAGTTGAAGCGGTCAATTTCGACGAATCCTCATTAAATATTTTGGCTCTTATATGTAGTAATGTATGAGACAAGTCAATATAGTCATCACCGGTTCCCGGTACAAGAAATTCTATTGGACCATCGTCTGCCAAGGATGATATAGGTTTGTAGTGGACCCACATTCCACTTTCTATGCTTGTTTGTGTTGATGGTAGAGCAAATAAATCTAATTCTGACTTTATGCACTCACAAGAATGATTATGTAGGAAAGACATTATATATTTATGAAAATATATCAACTTGATTTTTATTAGCTGCTTTTTTATTTTTTATTCCTTTCCCTTTGCTAGTCGGTGAAGGAATGACTGCAGTGAGACGCTTTCTTTTAGTTTTATATCCTGACCCAGACATATTCAATTTATCAATTTTTCCATCAGCCCTTCTCTTTAAATTAGAACCAACTTCTTTTAACCGTGATTTTATTGATTCTTCCATGGGTCGAGCATTAGCCATATCAGATAGAAGTCCTACGCCTGCACTCAAAGCTTCTTTTCCTATTGCTTTAGCACCACTAGAGAGTAATGGTAAGACAGATCTAAACAGTCCTCCTAAAAAACTTCCAATCCCGTGACCACGTTGATAGGGGACCCCCTTGTAGATAACTCCTACTCCAGTACCGGCCTGGTTAGTATAATAATGTTCATATGGACAAATATTATTATTGCGTGAATACATTATAATTTAATAAAGTGTAGTTTAATACACACTGTTCCAAATTGGAATGGTATTTTTTGACCAGTGCTTGATCTTATATCTATTTCAATCGTATCAAATTCTCTGCGCATGACTGGTAGGTAATGAGGTGGAGAGAATACGTGCATTTTATTCGCTCCATATATATACTTTGCAGGATCTAATGGTATAATTCTAAGTAAAGAGGACATTACATCACCAACAATCTGTGGTTCCACTATGTCGCAATAAACAAATAGTTGTGATGGTAATCCTAAATGTAAATTTGCAGGACACTTTCCAAAACCCTTTTCTACTAAATTCCTGTTAGGTTCGAACCCTAGTTGAATACCCAACTTGGGTGATAACACCAATGATATAATTGATTCATCCAAATTTGTCACAGAAACAAACTTGGATATTTCATCATAACGAAATTTTACTTTTTCCTTTATATTATTTAATGCAGACAAAATGTGATCAATATTATCGTAATTTGTAGCAGGTATATGTTTTTTAAAATAACATGTAGAAGGTCTATTCTCATTTGGCATTATCATCATTTTTGTTACATAAATAATATTTTCATGATCTTGAACAGTAAACATTGTGCATGGATATTGGAATTCAGCTACACCAACAGACCATTCCCCTTCTAATTTGATTGATTTTGGTAATTTTGTTGAAAAACTTGTTGTCATATTATCTGGAAAATATCCCATTGAACTATTGCTCAGTAAAGTTAAATAAAAATTTTCTTTCATTATATCTGTTTTAAATCCGAAAATAATATCCAACTATTAAATTTATCAGGATAACCTTTCCACTTGACCAACACTTGCTTTCTGTTACCAGAATATCGCGAAGTAATTATTTTATCTATTTTGTAGTCAGAAGTGGGGTTAGGTGGACTAACATTTTGTAATTCTTTTTCATAAAAAGTACCCTGAATATTTTCATTTTGTAAATCTTTAAGTGTGTATACAACCCAAGGTGATCTATCGATTATAGATGAAATAATAAATATTTCATCGCTCCAGTTAGATTCATATCCTTTTTGGAATATATGTTTATATTTTGTAATTCTTACATAATCACCAACATGATACTTTGGTAAAGGTACGTTTGTAGACGTTTTAATTTTTTCCTCACTATATAAATTATTCCAAACAGTCATTATATTGTTAGAAGTTACATTACATGGGGGCATTTTAATGCTTGAATGATAGCTATGATTATACGCATACAATAAATCTTGTAAGACATCAATGTATCTAAATGTATTTTTATGAGTAAAATACCGCCACATTTTTGACTTCAGTGTTCTTTGGAATCTTTCCACAATACTAGCTTTGATGTCTGGATTATTTGTTGTGTAATAATTAATATTTTTGCTTTTAAAATAGCGTTGAACATCTTTTGATACAAACTCCGTACCTTTATCAGACTGTATGTGAGTTGGTGTTGATTGAGCTTCATTAAAAATACTTTCAAAAGACTTTTTTATTGTTATGGAATTTTTATATTTCATGGATCTAACATAAGCATATTTACTGAATACATCAATTACACATAATATATAGTTAAAACCATCATTATATTTACTATAAGTTCTCATGTCGCTCAGATCAGCTTGCCAAAGTTCATTAAGATTAGATAAGACATATTTGTTTCGAGGAAATTTCTTGTGAACTGGTTTATGAAGAGTGTATGTTTCCTGTGACTGCAACCATTCCTTTACTTCGTTTTTAGACATTTTACCTTTCAAAGCTTTTGCAAGTTTGTCAATACTACTATATCCAGCAGGGTGCGAAGCATCATAATAAATGTCGTGAATTTCTAGTAAGGAGTCCATTTTTCCCAATCAATTTTCTTTCTTATTTTCTTAATGTACTTGTCTCCAGTTATAGGAGTAGAAAATTCTTCATCAGATATTTCCCCAAGGTCTTGTAACTGAAGTTTGTTTATATAATCACTTCTTTTTGGATTACTAATATATGTGAGTGGTATTTTAAGATCTTTTATAGCCTTAGCAAAGTCCTTCCACCCTATTGGATCACCAGTTTTTTTTAATGGTCTTAATAAATCATTTATTAAATCTACAATATTACTTCCAGTGATTTTATTGTTCTATATAAATACTGTTCCATCATCATTCCAGTGCACTTTGTTTTTACTCAACGACAACAAGTTTAACAATAACTCACCCTTTTTTACATATGTTTTAGGTATCAAAGATAGAATTTGTTTATTTGAGTAAACAGGTTCCCTTTGAACAGTATTACTTTCCTGACGAGTATCTTCTTCGTTTGATGTCCGATCAACAACTGGGTCTTTGTTGTTTGTTTCATTATTTTTATCATGTTCTTCTTTTATCATTATTTTAGGTGAATCAATGTTTGAAGTAATTATTGGAAGTTCATAAGGTTGACGATCTTCTCCAGTAAAGTGTAAGTATCTTTGTAAGACTTGTAAGTACAAAATACATTTTTTTCTATCATCGTCATTGTTTTTTAGAATATTTTGCATTTCAACATCCAATCTAGTTTTAGGATTACTCGTATCACTTACATTTTTTTGACTTATTTTATCAATCAAACCGGGTTCTACGAGTAACATTTTCTTAGTATGTTCCATTTTTAAACAAGACTATTAACTAGTCCACTCAATATGGAACCCAATATTATAGGTAGAAATGAACCCCCCTTTTGAATAATTATATTTTTCCTAACTTTATTTGTAGTTTTACGCACGAGCTTACGCAGAATATCTATGTATTGTTTTAGTGATTTCTTATCCTTTTCTTTTATTGGAACTTTACCTTTCAATACATTATGAATACACTCACAAATGCAATTTATTTCATCTTCACCGCATGATTTTAACAAAGCTTTTTGATATTTGGGTTTTAAGGTATGCAATGCTACGAGCAAATCTTTATGCGTCTTTAAGCTTCGATGCATTATTTGTAAATGACAGAAATTTGATGGTTCTTGTCATATTTAAATCCTTTTTTTGGTACATAAACTGAACAAAACATGTCAGTGGGAAATATTTTTGTTTTAACACGACACATTTCATTAGTGTTTTGTTTAAGATCTATCATTAAATACCCATGTGCTTCCGTAGTTGCATCTTTATATGCTTCTTCGATAAATTTTACATTTTCTGGTACTACTTGACGTCCAAGATATCGAATTTGTGTTTTATCACGAGGGTTTTTAAAATAAATAATATAGTTTGAATTTAAGGAAATATCTCTTTGGCCTTTTCCTTGATGAAACAAATTTTGAGTTATATAGAAAACACTCAAATTCCTATGGTGACTACCTTTAGTAAATATATCAACAATACGACCATCGGATTCTCTCATGAGATCATCTATTATAATTAGATTAGCTTCTTTACCATCAAACATGTTTAGATCTGGTAACCCTTGAAAGTAGTTTACATTTTTCAAATTGTATAAAGGCTGCATTTCATCAAAACACCATGTGATTTGCGAAAAAGAAACATTACATATTTTTTTTCGGTGGTTAATAAAATTTGTTACAAAATTTGATTTTCCACATCCACTAGGCCCTGCAACTATTGCAGTAAATGGATGGATAAAATGATTCATTTTCTATACGTGTGGATTAGATGAGGTTTAAAAAAACAATGAGAGTTTTTAATTCAAAAAATGATTTTATTATATATTTCTTAATACTAGATAATACAATTGTTACAAATAAATATTAACAACTTTAAAAAATTATACAAAATAAAAATACAAATTTTACACAAAAAAAATCTCATATGATTTTATTATAATATATTTCTTAATACTAGATATTACAATTGTTACAAATAAATATTTACATCTTTAAAAAATTATACAAAATAAAAATACAAAATTTACACAAAAAAAATCTCATATCTATCTTTATAAAATCAACAACTCTGTGCATGTGAATATTAAATTATCTACAATAAAATGGATTTAAGATAAATTTATACAAACAAAAAAAAATGTTAAAAAATCAGTTAATCTAAATCTCTTAGTTTATAATGACCCCACGCCAAAGTATCAACATGATTTGGTAAAATGTAACGCTTGGTATCATTATATGATAACGATGTCTTATTAATTTTTTGAGTAAATATATTGTGTTTAATGGATCTGAATCTACACATATTGTGGTATTGAATATTTTGATCAAAGAGACAAGACTTATAATTCCTCATATTCAGTTTTTTTGTAACACTTTTGTTAACTCCTTTTGCTTTTGCTATAATCTTTTCACCTACTGTAAAAGCATACATTTTTGATCTTAATCCTACGAATTCTTCTAAAATGGATCCATTATTTTCATCTTTGAAATAACCTAACTTTTTTTTATTAATCTTAGGGTAACCGAACAAATTATCCGATGGATAATCAGAAGTATCAAACCGTGCAGCTAAATCAGGTTTGATATCCTCATAAAAATTATCAGTAAAAAATTGATAAATAAAACTATCCGTATCAGTATACAAGAGTTTAGTTTTATCACCAAACTTTTTTAGAATGTAATCATAATGGAATTCGTACATTAAAGTTTTCGAAATGTCTAATATACAAAATCCTAAATAAATAGGTTTATTATGTAGTATTTTAGTTTTTTGTAACTGAATAGCAACTAAATTATCAGAAAACACTGAAAGGTTTTTAAATTCTGGTTTGGCAATATAATCCTGTGCACCTAGTGACTTACCCCGATTTTCCCAATGTGTCAACAGCTTTATATTAACCCTTTTCTCTATATTCTCCATAGTTTTACCGAAAACAGAATTATTCATCAGTTTATAAAAATCTTTCTCAAAATCTGTTACCGCCTTTGTCCTTAGTTTAGTATTGAGGTCAATGTATTTTTGAAGCCAGGGGCTTTGATTAAATTTTAAAATTCTATGTATTTTATTTAATTTCAAACCTAATTTAAGACATTGTTTTAAATTTCTATAATGAATTTTATATTTAATTTTATTTTTTAGATTCGGAACTAACTTTTTTTCTTTGGAATTACCTATACAAATATTTTCCGGACACAAAGGTAAATCAGAGTGCAAATCATGAAGTGTATCAGGATATTCTAAGTCTACTTCCAAAATAAAACCATAATCAGATGTATCGGATATGTTAAAATCTGTGCTAGGATCAACCCATTCAAATCCTCCTTCAGGAAGATGTTGCGACATAGCCCAACCGTATAAATTATTAGCATCAAAATAAGCGAGGTATGATTTAGATTTAGTACTATCGTAACTAGTTAAATATTGATTATTTGCCTCAGCATACCGATTACTACATTGGGATACACCACCACGAATACCTGCTTTGATAAATGCAATTTTATCGAAATCTGTCAGTAGTTCAAGTTCGATTTTGGTGGATTTCAACATAGCATCCCAACTTAACCCGGGTGCCGTGTAATAATGAGCAGGATCTAGACTATAAGTGCTAATGCATAGATCTCTAAAATTTTCAAAAATATCTGTTAACAATAAAACATCGGTTTTTTGATACAGATTTGAATAATCTAGCATAGTGGAACATTGAAAGTGATTCCAAACTATTTGGGCATGATTATAATCATTGTTTGAAATATTTGAATCTGTTAAGGTACTGTAAAAATTTTGTTTGTCAGGTAAACATGTATTTTTTAACCTATCGTTTGATGTCATGTATTCATAAGGAAAAATACCTTTCTTTCTCAGAAGGGTGAAATCTTCATGGTTAGGGAAATTAATTTTGAGTGTATGAAACTGATCATCTTTAAGATTTTTTGCCAACTGTTCAAGACTGCATGGTAAAAACTTTAAAGAGTCCACAAACCTCAACTTAATGAATTGATTGTTAATAGATAAAGTTTTGTTAAAAGATATGTATCTTTCTTTGTTTTGAGGAATTATGTCAACCTGACCTTCACCCAAGTTAAGCGCATGAACAATGAAATGTGAATCATAATGACTAAGATTATGTAGAAATACTGGAATAAAATTTGGAGCTCTAAATTTTTTTGCACATAAGTTATGTGTGACACCTTTAAAGTTACCAGTTTGCCATTCATGATATAAAAATTTTTCACCATTTAAATCGGTTTCACAAATATAACAACTTAAACAATTATTTGCTACAGCTTCATCTTCTGCAGACAAAGTTTTAGGACATTTTTGAAAATTATTTTTGCTACATATTGACTTAAGATCATTATGTAATCTAGTCATAAATACTTGTGCACAATCGAGTCCACTATAAGACTCATATTTTGATAAAGTATCATCATAAGAACATTTTATGTAATATCCAAAACTATAAGGTTGGTGTTCTTGAATGTTGTTTGTGTATGATTTAGATGGGTCGTTAGAACATGAAGTTACAGGTTTTAAAAATGCCTCAAAATCTGCATAAATAACAAAAGGGATTTTTAACTTTCGTTCAAAATGATCAAACATTACTTTATCATTAGATGTTGGTTGTGCAAACCAATCTTTAAATTTTTTATCACTACTCGGTAATTCAACAGTGACATGGGAACAATCATTCTGTTGATGGTTGGATAATCTTTCATTAGTAGGGAAGTATAATAAACACCCATCACATATATGAACAGTATGATGTTGATTGGAAAGTTGTTTACTAACTAAACGTGATAAATTTTTAATATAACAATAGTGACTTTTTGTACCATTACTTAAGTATAATAAATTGATATGACTACTTTTACGACTTTTAGTAAAATACAAAGGACCTACAATACTATTTAGTTTAGTTTCTTTATTATATTCTAACCCAAAAACGTTTATGCTAATATTATTTAATTTTTCAACTTTAGGTATGTCGGTTAATTTGACAGGGAAAGATATACCGCTAAAATTAAGTTTATTTGCATGTATGCTGTACGATGATACTCGACTGGCATTTTTACTAACTGGGTATAATGCTGAAAGTAATGCCCATTTAAAACACAAATAATCTACATTTTGAACGTTAATCACAGCTTTTTTTGCACTAATATCCTTCGGCAAATCAATATATGAACTACCACGAAGAGGGTTAAATTTATTTACATTCATATCTATACTTTTAATATGTTTGAGACTCCACCCGCTATCTTTTCTCTCAAAAGTACTTATTTTATTAATTAAAGTCTCACACAAAGAAGTAAAAAAAATATTTAAATCATCTCCAATAAAAATTATGAAATTACTAGTTTGAAAATCAAATGTATTTAAAACATCGTTTTTGCTTTGTTGTATAAATTCTGCATGTAATATAAAATTAACTTTAAAAATACTATGGTTTTGAATTGACTCTTCAACTAAAAATAATATTTCATCTTTAATGGAATTCATAAATATTTCAGGAGTTTGAAATGTAGATTCAATAGTTTGGTTAGATTTGTTACTAATTTTATAAGTAATTATTCTTTGTCCAAAAGCTGTTTCGATAACTGACACATTTTCAAAAGTACCGTGTAATTTCAAAACATTGTTTTTATGGATATTGCTTTTTAAATGATTAGTGAAATAACGTTTCCTAATAGAAATTTGACAAGCGTTACAAGTTACACTATCAGTTGGAATACCTGTGTGGGATCCTTCAGTTATACCAGATGAAGTCGATGCTCCTCCATCGTGATGTCTTTCAATTATACCAGCTGAAGTTGAAGCTTCCCCAGTTTGATGTCTTTCAACTATGTTAGAAGAAGTTGAAACCACTTCTATGTTTCGACGTTTAACATTTTCCGAGTTAGCCTCACTATCTAAATGTCGTTTGAGTGATCCTCCAATCTGATGTTGCTGACTGTAACAAGATATAAATTTTTTTATTAAAAATCACTATTAACATAAGAAATAGGTAACATGAAATAAATTGAAAATAAATGGAAAAGTTATGTTTACTCACATTGTAAGATTTTCAGTCGAACCAAATTCCTCATTGAAACATAAATTAAACGCTTCGCATTGTTCAACTTCTTTACATAATTGAATTATTTCCTCATTTTGCAAAGTTTCATCGACCTGTGTACTAAAGAAGACACTCTCACAATCTTCTTCGGCTTGCGAATGGAAGAAAAAACTTTTACAGGTACTCATTTTGTTGTTGATATAAAAAAAGTCGGAGCTGATATTGTTATGATCTTTAGAACTGAACTGTATATCAATTTAAACATCAAAAAGTATTTATATGGAACTTTGAGGGTTATTAAATTAACCCTTATTAACTAATGGAACTTAATTTAGTAATCCTTTTTAATAACAAATAAAATGAAACATCGTTTAAATATTAAATGAGATATTAAGTAATGACAACAACAACAATTATGAGTCATTCTTTTTATTGTTGAAATGGTATTTTTTGCAACAATCTGATGTAGATATTTCTTTTGTAGCTAAATATAAAACTCGTTGTATGTTTTGAAAATTAGAATTTTTGTTATGCGTGTAATATTTTAACTTAGTTTCAGTGTGTTTCCAATGTTCTGCCACTGGAACTTTCGATATTTTCTTTAAATCATAAACCTCAATTTTTATCATGTGTGTTGCATTTTTTCCATCTTCAGTATTTGTTGTCATAAACGCTGTGCTTCCATCGCTTTGATTTCGAGAAACTGTTGATGAGAGTTTTTTTTGTTTTTTAGGTAAATGAAATAATTCATCTATCTTATCCGATGGAGATGATGGTCGTTTTCTGGGTTGTGAATTTTCAACTATTTCTAATTCTTGCAGTGTTTCACTATCAGGTGTAGCAAAGAAGAAAGTTTTGTAAGTGTTTTCCTGGTTTAAATTGAATGAATTCTGAAACAATATATATTACACTATAAAAAATTTGTAATACATATAGGTAATACAGGTATGTTTAATCGTATTTAAAGAAGAAAATCTCTTACCTCCATTTTACTGTTGATTTACACACACAGTTATTCACTAACACAAAGTTGTTGATTTCACTTTACTTAGGTTACTGTGTCTTATTGAATATTGTCACGAATTTATATACTAGCGTAGAAATAATTAGTAATCTAGTTTAAACAATAATTAATAATCTAGTTTAGAAGCAATTAATAATCTTGTTTAAATATCAATTAGTAATCTAGTTTAAATACCAATTAGGCATCTAGTTCAAATATCCATTAGTAATCTAGTTTAAATAGCAATTTGTGATTCTACGATATTATTTAATTTCTATTACATCATTGGAATGTTGGTTTTACAAAAATTTACTTTCAGATATTAGTGCTTATCACTCATATCTGAAAGTAAAGAAGTAGAAATGATAGGACACCTTCACGGGGACATATTCAACCAAGAAAAGTTTCTAATTAATGGTGTTGAATTGAATGTAAAACTGGTTAGATCCCGGGAATCATTTAACTTGATGGCTTCACCGAATGATGTAAAATACAAAGTAAGCATAACTGATGCAACTCTTCTGGTACGAAGAACAAAAATTAACCCATCGGTTTTACTTGCTCATCAAAAAGTTTTAGCATCGACTACAGCGAAATATCCTATTACACGGGCTGAAGTAAAAGTTTTAACAATACCATCAGGGGTTCAGGGAAAAACATTGGATAATATCTTCATGGGTCAAGTACCTAAAAGATGCATAGTTGGGTTTGTAAATAATGCAGCATTTAATGGTTGTCTTTCCAAAAATCCGTTCAATTTTGAAAACTATAACATGAATTCCTTTTGTTTATATATAGATGGTCAACAAATTCCTTCGAAAGCTTTACAACCATCTTTTGATAATAATATTTTCACTGCAACTTTTCATACATTATTCTCAGGAACAGGAATACATTTTCTCAACGAAGGTAATGGGATATCTCGTGATAAATATGCAAAAGGTTATTGTTTGCTAGCATTCGATCTAACACCTGATTTATCAGCTAATTCATCGGGTCATTGGAACCTTATAAGACATGGTAGTGTGAGATTAGAAGTTAGGTTTGAATCTTCCCTTACTCAAACAATAAACTGTGTTGTATATGCTGAGTTCGATAATGTTATAGAGATAGATAAAAATCGAAATGTAACCGTAGACTATAGCAGTTAGGAAAAATAAATAAGTTTAACATAGTATTAAATATCACATGTACCCCATAGTATTAAGCTATCATACAATGTGTATTTTTAATAAAATATTAAATGATTTGAAATTACCTTACCTTTTATTTAAAACATCACTCAACATGTTAAAAACGAATGGCTTACCTGTATCCTTTCACTTGTCTGTGATCTAGCGAGTTAATAAGTCTTATACTTATCAATTTTGAAAGCAGCAGTAATGGATACTTTAGAAATACAAACATACTTAACAAAGATTCACCCAAGCTTGCAATATAATGTGTATGCTGCAAACAGATTACCGATGTATGTTCAAGTTCCAGCATATCTGATAAGCAATTTAGATCCAGATACAAAACCTGGTTCTCACTGGATAGGTATTCACATAGATAGTCACGGTATTGGTGAATATTTTGATACATACGGTCGTTCTCCTACAGGATTTCACAAAATGTTTTTGATTAGGAATTCAAGGCAATGGAGTTTTAATAATACTAGGATTCAAAATGATTGGACTTCAGTGTGTGGAAAATACTGCTTAATGTACTTACTGTATAAGTTCAATAACAAGTCGTTGTTAGAGTTTACTAATCAATTTGGTAGAGATACTATAAACAATGACATTCTGCTGTGTAATGCGTTTAATTCTTATTTTGTATATGAATAAAGTATGTTTTTTATAAAATAATGTGTTATCAATATTTTAGAAATACCTACCATTATTTCATTTTAGGTGATTAGCTTATTAGGTGATTAGATGTTATTTACAAAAATGCACACGAACCGGGCTGGTGATTAGCTGATCAGGTGATTAGATAAAAACATAATCAGAAAGCTCATTAGACGCCGAGGCAGTCATTATCGCTAATTAATTAGGGGTAGTGGAGCTGTTATAATTCAAAAGCTAAATCTGTAACGGTTGTAGATAGAGCTGAACGGATAGCACAGATCGATTCGCAATACCCGAAAACCCCCAATTAGACACCAAACTTTTTTTTTTTTTTTTTTTTTTTTAGTTTTCGGGTCCAGCTCAGACCGTTTGACAGGGGCCAGATTCCGTGAGCCAGAATGCACGAATCCTATCTACTGATGGCATCCCCACCACTTTAGGAAGTGACAACATGCATTCTGATAATCAGTAAGCCACGCTGATGCCGACGATACCCGTTGTTGTTATAAAGCTTTCCAGTCCTACGGAAATTGAAATTTATCAACTTGGTCTCTCTACTAGTATTTAAGTTTTTTTGTCTCTATTTGCGTATGTGATTTTTTTGTTTGCTATCAGTGTCGTTGGTGGCAAACAAGCGTTTTGTGTCTATTAAAGTTTTGTTTTCTTATCCTGTTAGACTATAATTTGTGTTACTTGTGACTTATAGGATATTAACCCCGTTAGGGAATGAATTTCAATAAAATACGAAACACGTGTTCCATTAATTCTGTTAAAGAATGTTTATGCAAAATTTGAAGTAGATTGGACCAAGGAATCACGTTGTCCCATACAAACTTCGACCCCCATTTTTCCCCCTTAGGGGTTGAATTTCGCAAAATCCCGTCTTAGTGAGCACCTACGTCATAAAAGGAACCCCCATGCAAAATTTGAGACTCCTAGCACTTGTAGTTTCTGAGATATCGTGATGAGTGAGTGAGTCAGTGAGTCAGTGATTTTCTCTTTTATATACAGGGTGAATTTTTTATGTGGGCCTTCAGGGCTATATCCTAAACCATAAGAGATACCGAAAAATGCTGAAAGGAGTTGCGTGCCCGATTTTGACAAAAACTAAAACTGCATCATTAGATTTTTGAAAAAGTCATTACCCTAGCTGAGAATCGAACCTGTTCATTTTCCAAAATAATAATTATCCTATATTTTTATACCAATCGATAGTGTTGCTAATAGAGATCAATTTCTAGAAACAAACATAGTCTGGAAAATTAAAGGAAATAGCTCATTTTAGTAATCTTCTGTAATTTTCATACAACCATCCCTGAAAAAAATGCAGTGAGGAGCTATGGCCAATGACGTAACAAACTGCTGGACTACCTAACAATATGAACTGTTTTTACAAATTTTATGTTAAAAACTTCATTTAGAACTTATTTTGTAATATTTAGAATAATATCACTTGTCTTCTATGTCTCACACTATTGTTTTGCCAGAGACAGAGAGGTGAAAGTTACAAAATACTACAAAATTCAGCCATTTTCTTTGTTTTGCCATACTATGTTTGCTTCCAGGAATTGATCTCTATCAGCAACACTATCGATTGGTATAAAAATATAGGATGATTATTTTTTTGCAAAATCAACAGGTTCGATTCCCGGCTAGGGTAATTACTTTTTCAAAAATCTAATGATGCAGTTTTAGTTTTTGTCAAAATCGGGCACGCAACTCCTTTCAGCATTTTTCGCTATCTCTCATAGTTTAGGATATAGCCCTGAAGGCCCACATAAAAAATTCACCCTGTATATATACTTAGATTAAAAACTACTTTTTACACGTGTACACTAATTTAGTAGGTACTCCCTACTAAATTAGTGTACACCTGTGCAGTAATGGTTAATTACTGTTTTTATTGGCAATTTGACAACTATTGGTATCTTTACCCTAGGTAGTAAAGATACCAACTGTTGGCACTCCACCAATTTAATATATAAATATTAATATTAAAGTATTAAATTTCAGTACTCCAGTATTTAATTTCATAAGTTTGGACACCCTACCCTTCACCTTCCTCAAATTCTTGTCCATCCATAGGTTGCCTGGAAGAGATCGCTTTAGAGTTTTACCGGACGTCAGTACCATCGACTTAGGATAAAAAAAAATTGTGGCATTCGGGGACTGCCGCGGTAAAGCTATTGCATCGTGCGAGCTTCGTACAGTCGTACCATATACATACACGTCAAGCGATCGCTCGGCCGAGCTACATGGTAGTAGGCGGAGGGGGGGTGTTAGGTTTTATTTTCGTTACGGAATTTCTTGATTCGGTCGCCGCGCTCAAAGTCCGCGATAAAAGCTATGCAATAGCTTAAACATTAGTCTAAAACTAGGTATAACATGATAGATCAAAGACTAGTTATGATATGTTCAGCGCGTCGTCGACGACTGAATCTGAATCTTACTACTTCAGAATCCGACTTAATAGCTCAGTTGACTTAGTTAGAAACAAACATCCCCCGCCTAAATCCTTTCTGTTATATTTCATTTATTCATTGCTTTCATGAGATTAACAGGTGGTTTTGTCTTAAATAAGTACATTCATGATACCCGTTGGGCGTAGCATATTGATAGGTAATGTTAACTTTACATATCATTCTGTAATGGAAGTATTAATATTTAGTTTTTAGTTCCGAGCCTAGTGCCAAAACACAAAATGCAATGAGCACCGCCCTCCCGTCCACTTGAAGAGGCATGCAATGAGGACAATTGTGTTTTGTTCAGCACGTATTTCGTTAGGCAGGTTATTGTATATATTAATTGCGGATATATATGGACTATTTAAGTACAGTCACATTACCAATTAGCTGAACCCCACGTGACCTAGAGCTCACTTGCAAATCTGTAAGGTTGTAAAGTAATGTTACCTGATTCTGTTTTTTTTTAAACAATATACTATACAATACTATTTAATAAATAAATAATAAAAAGCCTTTTATTTCTTGCATTCCATAGTACAATTTCATTTACAGTGTGCATGTGGAATAGATTCGAAATAAATAAATTAAAATTAATGTGATTATGATTAGCAAATAGTTAGAATATAACAATAATATATTCTAATCCATTTCATTTTTTGTAATTTCATTTAATTAATATTTATTTATTTAAAAAAAATGTATAAGTAAATTGATTTGTTGTTGATTTAATTTTAAGTTAGTGTTATAATTTACATAACATCTTTTCAGTACTTAATTAATTTAATGCTTTTTAGCAAGAACCCTCTCCATGAAAGGTAAAGGCCTCCTCCAGAGAAGACCAGTACTCTCTATTCTCTGCCGCTCGTAACCAATGAGTACCTGCTACTTTTACAATACTATTTACAATATTAAAAAAAATACAAAATAGGTAAATACTATATTTTTACAGATATGCGAATGAGCTCTGGGTCACGTGGGGTTCAGCTAATTGGTAATGTGACTGTACATTTTTAATCGACTATTCGGATGGTTCATCTTATTTTCCTGATTCAGTCTCGGTGTATATCTCGGTCTCGTGGGTTTGCTTGCTTGAATATGTTTGGATTTTGTCTAACAAACTTACATATCTCTAGAATGTAGATACCTATAAGAGTTCATATTTGTTATTTAATAAAGTGAGGTTTGCAAGTGTCAGTACTTTGAATGTTAACTAGTATACGTATGCATTTCTTTTGTAGGGTGAAAATATCGTTTGCATTAGTACTGTTTCCCCATAGAATGACACCGTACTTTATCCACGAGTAGGCGTATGCGTAATATGCCACAAGTGCAGTTTTCCGATCTGTACTCCGTTTTAGTTCATAGAGTGCATACGTGAATCGCGATAATTTCGCTTATATTCTTTCGATATGGGCTTTCCAATTTAAATTTGAATCGATTTCTATACCTAATAGTATACAAGACTCAACTACATCGAGTTTGTTGTCGTTTATTGTCAATTCAGCATTTAAACTTGATTTTTGCGGGGGCCGAAATTCTATAATTTTAGTTTTCTTATAGTTTATTAGAAGGTTGTTTTCTTCAAGCCATTCCTTAACTCCATTAAATGTTTCTTTAATATTATTATTAGATTCCATGTCATTATTAAATCTAAATAATAATGAAATGTCGTCAGCAAATAGGACGCAGTGTGTATCTATAGTTTTTGGTAGTTCATTAATATAGGTAAGGAATAGTACATTGCGATACAAGTGTGGAAAGTTGATCATTCCATAGAGGCGGTTTATGACGCGCGAGCGGAACGCGAGCGTGGCAAAAGCCGAGATGGAATGATCAATTCACACGTGTATCGTACGACGTTTTTTATCACAGTTGCGAATAAGAAAAAAGACTTGTTAAAATTTTAATAATAAAAAGTTTTTAAGAATTTTAGGTTATGTTTACTATTTTTTGTTAATTACACTCCCGAAAGGCTAGGCAAAAGACTTTTAACCTATACAGCGTCTGACATACAATATTTTTTTAGGGTTTTTTTATTTGTTTTTGCGTCGGCGGTTAAAAACAGAATATATTAGTTCCGGGTTTCATTAAAAACAGAATACCTATATAAAAAAAATATATTTATGTACCTAAAGAAAACACAAAATAAAAACAAAACTCAATTTTTAATTATTTTCAAAGACGTCATTACGTAATATTATCGTTCGCAGACTTTAGAGACAACCTTTTGAAAAGAAGAAAAAAGGTACCAACAAAGAGTTTTAAGCCAGCAAGGCTTAAAAACTCTTTGGATGGTACCTTTTTCTATACATCAAAACAGTATAACCAAGATAAAGGAGATCATTCATATTTCTAACAAAAAATACCCACAAAAAAAATGCCGGCCAGTAATAAAAATTATTTGTATCTTGTAGAGAATAACATTTTAAACAATGTTTACTAAGGCAACAAAGAGCTACGATCAAAAATCGTTGAGTTATTTTACATTGAAAACCCAAAAAATGCATTTTATAGGGATCCGTTTGACCACTTTTAAGATCCCACTATAACTTCTGAAAGGGTTATTGGATATACCTATGTATATAAATATAATAAAAACAGACAAAACTTATCCATTTACTACTTATTTTTATATTTTTTCTGTAGTAATATCTTAGAAGTGGTCAAACGGATCTCTACAAAATGCATTTTTTTGGGTTTTCAATGTAAAATAACTCAACGATGGTTCATCGTAGCTCTTTGTTGCCTTATTAAACATTATTTAAAATGTTATTCTCTACAAGATAGAAACATTTTTTTTGTGGCCGGCACGTTAATTTTTGTGTACGATTTGAACGATGTCCTTAAGAATGTTTCATCTACTATATGTCATTAGCAGTAAGATACGTATTTGACATATCGGGATGACGTATTATTTTCCAACACTAGTTGGATTTTTTTTTATCGCACGCGTGTATTACGTTGCATTATGAGCCTAAAAGCGGTTTAATAAGATCCACTTTATGAGCAACTGTGATAAAAAAGAATACAGCCGATCACACTTCCTTGAGGAGTCGACCAATTTATTATCTTTGGATCCGATAGATATGATGTCAATTCTTTAGTTATATCGTCAAAATGGTCAATCTGCACGTACTGGATTCTGTCTTTTAAATACAAAATGGTCAATCTGCACGTACTGGATTCTGTCTTTTAAATACAATTTCAGCCACTTAAGTGCCAAACCTCTAACCCCGGCGTTGTGTAGTTTGTTTAATAAAATGTCATATTTTACCCTATCATATGCTTTCGTCATATCAAATAGTATTCCTACGGCATAGCTTTTTTCGTTAATGTACTCTAGGGCTTGTTGTACAAATTTGTAAACAGCCATTGTTGTTGATCGGTTTTTACGAAACCCATATTGGTTATCGTCAAGTATTTTATTTTTCTCTAAAAAACTATATAAACGATTAGAAACAGCTTTTTCAAATATTTTTGATACTGATGGAAGGAGAGCTATTGATCTTTAGTTAGAAGGATTGGTTTTATCATCTTTTTTGTGAATCGGTTTGATTACTGAAATTTTTAATAAGTCCGGAAATGTGCCTTCATTTAATGATTGGTTTATGAGTAATACAAGAGGTTCTGCGAGTTCTTCGGCACATTTTTTTAAAAGAAAGGTTGGTATTGCATCCCGAAACTACTTTTGTTTTTTAGTTGTGATAGTATGATTTTTATTTCTTTTTTGTCTACCGGTCTGAGGTAGAGGCTGTTTAATGGATAGCTAGACTGTGTTGTTATATTTGTGGCAGCTCTATTGCTATAACTTGTAGACTCTCCTACACTCGCAAAGTATTCATTAAATGTATTAGCTAATATTTCAGGTAGTAATAGTTTTGTTAATTTTTATTTTTAGATTTTTATGTAATTGTTTTATATTTTTCTTTGTTTTATTTTTAATTATGTTTCATATCGTTTTAATTTTATTTTGTGAATTAGTCATTTGCTTTTTGTAAGTCAACTTTTTTGATATAGTTATTGATTTTTTTAATAGTTTTCTGTATGATTTGTAGTATTTCTTGATGGTTTCGTGGCCGGTTTGATTAAGTATTATACGAAGCATTCGTTTATGTTTGCAAGAATTTCTCAACCCTTTCGTTAACCAATTTGATTTTTTCTTTCTGGCTTTTACTTTGGCAATCCGTTTTGGAAAGTATTGTTGCAATAATGTTTGTAGTAAGCAGTGAAATAGTTTGTAGTTTTTGTTAATATTGTTAGTTTCATAAAGTGTGTTGTCCCAATGTACTTTAATTAAACTATTTTTAAATTGCTCTATTTGTCTATGAGAAAATATTCGTTTTTTGATTTTTTGTTCGTCTCTAGTACTTCGTACTTTTATTGGCTCTATGAATATTTGTGTTATTACTCCGTGATGATCGGAAAGTCCTAAATCGTGTACATCTGTTTGTGTGTGTTTAAAATTCGTAAATACTAGGTAAATACATGTGGAAGTAGTTATACATACCTTTGTAGGAGATTTTACCTGCAGCACAAAATTGAACGTAAGAAGAAGATTTTTAAAGTCTGAAGAGAATGTTGATTTCTCGTGCATGTCAATATTAAAATCTCCTTCAATAACGATGTTCTTGTGTTGCTCTCTCTTGAGTTTTGTTAGTAGTTTGGTAAATGATTCTAAAAACCTATCTGTTTCACGCTCGTTCCAGTAAATACATATAATCAATAAATTCAAACTTTCAATTTCGATTCCACAATATTCGATTACAAATTCAATTGACATGTTAGAAATATCTCCTCGTTCCAAAAACTCGGCATCCTTCTTAATAAGTATACAGACGCCTCCTTTTATCCTAATTTTCCGGCAAAAATTTGCACCAACAAAGTCAAAGTCAAATTTCTTTATTCCTTTCGATGCTTATGTATATACACTACACATGATCACTTGGAATAGTCTTAAAAACTAAGTTAGAACGTGTGCCTTCGGAACGCGCCCACCAATGAGAAGAAGGCACAAGAAAGTCATGGGGTTTTTTTTATGTGATCACGCTCACAAAGGTCAATATTACAAATATTCGAAGGTATTATTTGAAATGGAGCAATTAAAGTCACATCCATGGATTCTTATCATTAAGGTACGAAGAGGTATCATAGTATGCCTTACCGCACAATTTGTGCTTTATAAAAGTTTTGAATTTGTTAATGGACATGTCATATACATCTTTAGGTAATTTATTATAATAGAGCACACAAATGTACTATTAAACGACCTGCTTATTTTCCGGAGCCTACTACCGGGCAAGGTCAGCTCATCCCTATTTCTTAAGTTGAAATTATGAATATCGCTATTTTTGCGAAAAATATCAGGATTTTTGTGAACGTAGAGCAAGTTTTCGTAAATATATTGTGAATAGAGCGTTAATATATTTATCTCTTTAAAATTTTCTCTAAGTGATTCCCTGGGGCCTGTTTTATAGATAGCTCGGACAGCTCTTTTTTGTAATATAAAAATAGCATCAATATCAGACATGACACTGTGGAAGTAGCTGAAATAGACTAGACAAGCAGTCTCAATGTCCGTGTATTCGCGAATTTTCTTAACGGCGTAAGCGGCAGAACTAAGTCTATTGGACAATGCTTCCACATGCGGGCCCCACTGAAGCTTAGCATCTAAAGTTATACCTAGAAAGACAGCCTTACTGACTAATTCAACTTCCTCATCATTAATCTTACAACGGTTTTTACTTGTTTTACATTTGGAAGTGTGAACCGAATTAATTTAGTTTTGGATCCATTAAGTAATAAATTATTGGAATTGAACCAATCAACTATTCTAGAGAGAGCATTGTTCACATCGTCAACGTTGGACTGACGCCTTTTAACCTTGAACACCAAGGAGGTGTCATCTGCGAACAACACTATCCCATGGTTGTCCCTTACAAGGTAAGGTAAGTCATTTATATAAACTAAGAACAGGAAAGGTCCTAATATGGATCCTTGAGGAACCCCCATTGCTATTGCAGATCCGGGGGATCGTTTTCCGTTAACATTGACACACTGGACCCTACCGCTTAGATAAGAAGAGATAAGATCCAGGGCGCCGTCCCTAATACCGTAGTGGTGTAGTTTCATGATCAATGTATTATGCTGAACGCAATCAAATGCTTTGGATAAGTCACAGAATATGCCATACGCATCATGCGACTCCTCCCAAGCATCAAATATATTTTTAATTAACGCTATCCCCGCATCAGTGGTCGAGCACCCCTTACTAAAACCGAACTGTTTATTATGTAAAATATTATTATCATGAAAATGTTTAAATAGTTGATTTAAACTAAGTTTTTCAAAAATTTTACTTAACGTGGGTTGCACTGATATTGGTCTAAAATTTGAGGGGTCTGAGGTACTACGAGATTTAAACAGTGGAACTACTTTACTAAATTTCATTAAATCAGGAAACACACCACAATCTATACATCTATTAAATACAATTACAAGTTCCGGTGTTATGAGTTCAATAATTGATTTATCAATCGGAACGGAGATCCCCCATAGATCTTTAGTTTTCTTAAGATTTATTTGCTTATGCACTACAATAATATCATGATTTGTAAAATATTGGAATTGAAATATTTTATTACAATTTGGTACATTGGTTTTTAATAAACTTTCTGCAAGGGGGGTAGACGATTTTAAAGCCTTCGTCAAAGTAATAGCCACATTACTGAAAAAGTTCTCAAACTCATTTGCGATATCTTGATTATTATTAGTTATGTTTCCATTAATACTTAATTTAAACTCGGTGTTTTGGCTGCGACTCTCCCTGTTTCAGCATTAATTACTTTCCACGTAGCTTTAATTTTATCAACACTAGTTTTTATCTTTGAATAGTTTTTAACGAAAGCTCCAAACTCCTTTGATGTATTAATCTGTCTTTCCGCGTATAACTCATACAGTCTTTGTCTACTTCGATGAATACAAACCGTTGCCCAGTCACTAAATTCGCGTTTGTCGGAGACCACTATGGTTCTGGGCGTAAAGATAGACTGAAATTGGGCATTAAGAACCAAAAAGAAGTTATTGTATAATACATTTGGATCTGTATCACAAGGCAAAAACGGTAAAACGGTAAAACGTTCACCAAACCCAATTTAAGTCCCTCCAGACGAGCAGCAGTCACTGGTACATACGTTATTTTCCTTTTTGATATTGGTTTTATAACAATTGCAAATTTGACAAACTGACCACTATGGTCCGATTCCAATTTCTCAATAATAGATTTGCTAATCGTGGTTATATTATCAGTAACATAAATATTATCAATACATGTCGCAGAAGTGTCAGTGGTTCTAGTAGGCTCCAGAAAGACGTTAGGTAAATTATGTGATTTATACAAATTTAGAAGTTTTGTGGAAAAAGTACTTACTTTTAGTAAATCTACATTAAAGTCACCGCAAACAAGCAATTGTTTTTTTGATTTAGTCAATTTTGTTAACATTTCATTAAAATTATCAAAAACAGGTCGTCTATATACACATACTACTATTAATTGCTCCAGTTCTACACAGGATATTTCCGTTACGCATTCCACAGACATAGACACGACATCTTTTCTTTCTTTATATTTTAGGTGTTTATTCAATATTATAAGAGACCCCCCCTTTGTCGTATTTACTCTACAGAATGCGCTGCCAACCCGGTGGTTGCTGAAATTGAACATGAGCTGGTGAGCCCGGAGATGGTGTTCTGTTATGCATACGATGTCAATGTCCTCAGCGTTCATGTACAATTCCAGTGTTAGTATTTTGCCCTCTGTTAAAGTATAAATATTTTGATGCACAAGGTTAATATTTTTTACATAATTTTTATTTACTTTATTTATTTTAGGGCATCTATTCCAGCAATCGTTATTATTTGACTCGTTAAATAATGAAATCAATAATTGGCTTATATTGTTATCTGAACAATTTTTCGTATTATTATTATTAGTTTGTAATGTGCTAGAGGATATCTCTATTGTCTCTAAGCTACTGCAAGAGCGTGCCTCTTTTGTCTTATAATTTAATTTAAATTACTCGGATAAGGACAACTATCCGCAGTCTGAAAATGGTTAATGTCATTTAACTGCGCAAAAGGCGCAGTGTGTGTAGCCAAGTTCTTGGCTGAAATATTTAAAAAATAAAATAGCGAAGATGCTATCTGCCTTTAATGGAATCCGGAAGCTTGTGCTTTCCCTTCGTCAAATAATAATAATTACTAACAGAAGTGTTAGTTTCCATAACATTGAACTTTTTATTATAAAATGATATTGTGTTCAATGCTAAAAAAATATACCTACCTAAGTCTATTTTCCGCAGCTGGCAGGTTTTTGCAGTAGGGTAATGTAAACATCACAATATTAGCTACATTTAGGGAGCATAAAGAATTACAATATTTTAACAAGTCCCGTTTGTTTACATTCCCCCTATTTCCAATGAAAATAACCAAATTATATTTTTTTTCAAATTTAAAGTTACTTATTCTCTTCATTATTTGAAGATAAGATGCAGAAGGCATGCAATAATTTATAAAGGACTGTCCCTCTAAGCAATAGTTTAATTTTGAGCCCATATCAATTCCAATCTCATCGCTGAACATTATTGTTTTATGTTTAACATTTTGATTTATTTGCGAACTTAGATTATGAGAGGTACTTAATCGCTGTGAACGGTCACACAGTTGCTCACTCGATGAGGAAGGTGTATTCGATGGCTCGGGCTGGCTGCAGTGATCGCAACCATAGCTTGTTTTGTCCGCTAATGAGTCAAAACGGTCAGCATAGTAAGAGGATGAGTTTATTAGTTTTCCCATGGCCATTGAATATTCCTTAATAATTAGTTTGGATTTTTCATACATTATGTTTATTCGAGTGAATCTTGCAGTTGTTTAAGTTTATTTTGGATTATTAACGTGTCGGCTGCATGTTGCTTTTGATCATCTAATTTTAAATTTAATTGAGACAATTTGTTTTTAATTTCCCGTTTTGTTCTATTGTACTTATTAGTTCCTTTTCATTATCGTCCCTTTCGCTGTTCAATAGAACAACCAGCAGGTTGTACTTTACAACAACTAAAGACCGCAAATCAGCAGATTTGCGGTCTTTAGTTGTTGTAAAGTAAGTTGCAGTTTGGTCGCTTCCTCACGAGGAGCGACAGCGAAAGCCTTTCTAGTCTGCATTTTGAAAAGAATGATAGGTAAAAACGACTGGGAAAATGAGCAGGCAGATCCTCAAGCAAGTAAGTAGGTAGGTTATACCGGTATGTCAATTTATTGTACTTACATGGAATTTGTAGAAATTAAGTACCTGGCTGTTATCAGCGTAGGATATACTGTAACATATATCCACGAGAACAATCGGTAAACAAACCCACAAACACTAAATCACTTTGAATACTTAAAGGCTATCTTCAGAAACTTGACTACGACGATACAGAGAACCTATTATTAGCTTTGAAATAAGTGTTTTTGTTTTCTTTTATTTCCGTTATTGTTTTTTTTTGCTTCTCATCTGTAAATCTGTTTCTGTTTTCCTTCAACCCAACTCTTTAGAGGCTGGGAGTATGCGGGTATACAGACAGGTATTAGTTAAAATGTGTCTATGTTAAATGATAAGTACCTACCTATCTACTGTTCATACATATAGTGTTTAGTTTTGTAAGCGTATACTATTGTTTACCTAGCAAATGCGGTAGGACACTGATACCTCAAGTCACAGGTTTTTGCCTAGTTTGAGGGTCAGGGTTTCTATGTTCTATGTTGTTAATGTTGTTTTTGTCTAATAAATTATTTTTTTTTTTTTAATATCTTTCAAAAATATTCAAAAGAACACAAAACACAATTGACAACCCGTTAGACCGACCGTCACAAATTTCACGACTTATTTACTTAATTAAACACTAATTAACAATCAGATATTGATAATACTACCTATGGTTAAAGGTGCGATGAAATTGTAATTGGGCTATTTATACACAAAATAACTAATAAAATAATTAAATATTTTAGGACAAATTCAGATCAGCTGTTCACTTTAATGTTGCCAGCGCGGAAAAAAACAACAACATATCCCTCTATTGATAGACTCTGTAATTTAGATTCGTTTAGGAATGTCTCAGACAAGCATACCACATCATAGTTCTTTTCAGCTAATTGTTGCTCTAGCAGGTGTATTTTGTTGTTTATACTTTGTATGTTTAGAAATAGTAAGTATAGTCATTTTATCGAAATTTAATTGAAGTCTTTTTTGTTTCCTATCATTTTCCACAATATTCTATTTTAAAAAATGTACTGGTTAACCCTTTGGTACATAACCCTTTGGTACACCCTGACCCACCCCTTCTATAAGGGGTAGAATTTTGCAAAATCCTTTCTTATCGGATGCCTACGTCATACAAAGAACACACCCTCCAAGTTTCAGGTGTCTACCACCAGCGGTTTAGGCTGTGCGTTGATCCGTCAGTCAGTCAGTCATTCAGGACAAAGCATTATACATTATGTAGCGTTAATATCGCTTTCCATCACTTGATCATAAGCTTTTCCTATGAGAACTTACAGAACTTCTTAGAACATAGTTGTTTCAGAACACTCACTTTCTGGCTTAGCTGTGAAACTTGCTTTTTAACTTGAATTTTTCTAATATTAGATACATTTTCAAGTTTATGTTCTATCGATTTAAGTTGAGTTTTAAAGATTTTGTAGATATTGGTTGTTGATATTTGTAGATAGATCTTAAAGCTTCTTCCGGGAAGATCTTCTGATTGAGTGCTATCTAAGGAAGTTTGTATAAGTGATTTCATTGAAGCTGCTCGAGTTGGTTTTTATAGTAGTGTTACGTTTTCCATGTTGGTCTGATTTTTGTAATAAGTACCATTATGGAGGAAAAACATAAAATAAACCAGCATTTTTTTTATTGCAGTTATCAGTTGAATTCGAACAACCGCTCACATCTTTCAAAGCAACCCATAAACTACTGAGCCAAGTATACACGAACGAGTACCTACAGTTGGCGAAATGGGTCCAAAGGTCAGTTTTTTAACTTATTATATTTACGTAAACGGAGTTATATTTGATAACTAGCTGAGCCCTGCGGTTTCACCCGCGTAAGTTTTTTTTTGAAGTGAAAACTTCTTATGGCGCGTTGGGCACTTTTGTTGGTGAGCATTTTCAGGCGTTCTCGCGACAGATTTTGACGCGACAGATTAGTTTCTAGAAAGACCGCTATTCGAATGTAGATGGCGCTGATTTAAATTTTTTACTGCCATCTAGCGAATAAAAAATAAACTATATTTGTTTAAGTGAGTGCTAATAGATGGCAGTAGCAGATCGTTTCAAGAAATATTCTATGAGAAATAACAAGTTTATTGTTTTCACTTCTGCCTGCACTCCCGGAGTGCGTTTTTTTTTTTTTTTTTCTTAGGAATGGGTTTGCACTTGACCATAATATGCCTGATGGTAAGCATCATTATGGCCTACGATGGAGCGTGCTTACCCAGTAGGAATCGATCCCGAGTGAATATCAGAACGAAAAGTAGCCTAAAACCTTTTTCGAAATATCGACTATCCAACACAAATAGATTTTTTTAATTTCAAACCAGTATTTCCTGTGATTAACGTGTTCAAACAAACTCTTCAACTTTATAATATTACTATATTATTAACTAGCGACCCGCCCCGGCTTCGCACGGCTATATTATGCATGTATTATACATATAAACCTTCCTCTTGAATCACTCTATCTATTAAAAGAAACCGCATCTAAATCCGTTGCGTAGTTTTAAAGATTTAAGTATACATAGGGAAATAGGGACGGACATAGGGACATAGAGACAAAGAAAGCGACTTTGTTTTATACTATGTAGTGATTTATTAATATTATATATATTAATATATATTAATATATATTAGTATAGATTAAAAGTATAACCACTGGGAATGATTACCGCAAAGTATTACATAAATTACAAAGTTTATATTGATTATGTTATGCTTATTGTTATTTTTGGAATGAACTATCACTTTTATTTAGTCTCATAAATTTTTGGATAGTTGTAAGTAACACTAGAGATAACAGTCACATTATGTGGATGTTTATCAAACAGTTTTCTTCATTCATAAAGTCAATAAAGAAGCGATGATTACTTTTAGACGCCCGCTACCTTTACTAGTATTTTCCACTGGTAAGGTTAATGAATTAAAGTTTACTTAAAATAAAGATTATGTATTGCATTTGTATGGGAATTTGTCTATTAACTAAACCAGTGAAATGTCTAATAATAATTTTAATAGTAGATTATGCATCAAGGGCATAAAGCAATGTCTTATGTTGTGGGTGGCATATTGAACTCCGATTGTAACGAGGGACTTTCGGGTTAACTCCCGAGCGGAGCGAGGGAGTTTAAAGTTAGAGTCCTGAGTGAAGCGAGGGGTTCAAGCCGCCCAAGACAAAGACATGCTTTATCCCGATGTGCATACTCTACTTTTCATACCGTCAGTCCTATTTCTTTTTTTAATTCTTGTGGAAAATTCAGTTCCCTGGCCACTTTAAAAAAATTCAACTTTAATTGGGGCAATTGCAATGATAAGGTAGCATGATGGTAAATATTTGGTAGGTATTATAGGCAAAACCTATTTCCTTAGATCTAACGTAACAATCAAAATAAAAAACATAAATCGTGGCCTGCTAGATTTTTGTAGACCAATCAAATTACTTGTTATAAATAAAATCTATTTGCTGAGACCTTCAAAATTAAAACCAAGAGTTTTCACACGAATTTCAACGTTCCAAATTCAAATCACTTTATTCCCTTGGGAGTTTCATACAACATATCTCCCTTAGGAATAAAGTCTTGCTTTAAGTTGAGGTTAATAGGGCTTTAATCCGTGAGCAAAGTGCTGCAGGTGTGAAAAATTAATTAAACAAATTCTGGACTGAATTTTTTTACTTAACCCATTTGCAATATATTTATTGAGCTATTTAATCTATACCTATTAATATCATAAAGCTGAAGCGTTTGTTTGTTTGTTCGTTTGAACGAGTAAATCTCAGGAACTACAGGTTCGAATTCAAAATATTTTAGAGTTGGATAGTCCATTTATCGAGGACGGTTATAGGCTACTTTTCATTTTGATATTCCCACGGGATAACTTACGCGGGTGAAACCGCGGAGCGCAGCTAGTTTGATATAAAGTACTTTTCGACCACTAACCAGCTCGCTGAAGGTAGTCCTTAAAGGGATCCTATCCTAGAGAGCACGTGTGCTCAAGTTTATAGAAGGTAGTCCTTAAAGGGATCCTATCCTAGAGAGCACGTGTGCTCAAGTTTATAGAAGGTAGTCCTTAAAGGGATCCTATCCTAGAGAGCACGTGTGCTCAAGTTTATAGAAGGTAGTCCTTAAAGGGATCCTATCCTAGAGAGCACGTGTGCTCAAGTTTATAGAGTGGTTATCTCCGCAGTTCGCATTACTTCATACATCGCTACCACTCAATACAATTGTGAAACTAACTATAATTATATCATCTATGTATATAAACAACAAACATTCCCAACACCTAGAGACCTAGAGAGAGATAGCAAGTTGATTTATCATTATAAAATCGCACCGTATTGACCCTGTATTTGTGTGTGTTTCAGATCAAGTGGAAGTCTATGTTCATGATTGCTCTGTTCGGAGTTGTCTATGTCCTGGCATGTGTCCTGGCTACGACAACGACATCTGATTCCTTCGACCGTATCTCCAATACAGAAATTCCAAAAGTAAGTAAAACCGCAGACTATATAAAAGTACAAGGTATAAATTATAAACGATTATGGATATTTTAATATTTATTTTACACAAGCTGTGTCCCGCGGGCTTACCTGAGATAGTTTAGTGATTGATATCCTAGATACACAGAATTAGTGATAAAACCAATTAAAAATCCTGTTAAAGCCATTTTCGACTTCTATGCGGACGAAGTCGCGGGCAAAAGCTAGTTAGTATTAAATGCATAGAAGAAGTCTAGGGAACAAGGGTAATATAGTGTTTTTAGGGGGGAAATGGAATTTTTTTGGGTTTTTTGTCTTGAGTGTCGTATGTTAATAAAACCGGAATGTCATACTCTTTTTAATGCTGTGATTTAATTAAAGGGTTGCCATAGAAAACAATGAAAATTTAGTATGAAAACTAAAATAGTGCCGAAACTGAAAAACAAATCAAGTTTATTTCAGTAAAAAATCTATTGACACGTTAAAATTTATTTTAAAAAAATATTCTTAGTAACTTCTTAGCCATCTTTTGGTCCACCTACAACATTAGCGACGGCATACTAAGTATGGGGATATCAATCGTTGTCTGAGAAACATTTCTCTATATTCTGAAAAGGTGCAAAAAGTTCTTTCTCTGTATTAAAATTTTGAGTAAAATTCCTGAAAGCTCTTCTGCCTAGCAGAGCTCACGCATATTCAATGAAATTGAGAATGGCAGACTGCGCAGGCCACTCTAATACCGTGATAATTGTACTCGCTGAACTCGTTCACAACCAGCCTTACAGTGTGAATGCGTCCATTATCTTGCATGAACATGAAATCTTGGTCGAGCTGCTTACAACTTACGAGGAGTTTGCTTACTTGCTGCAACGAGTTTAGTTTCATACTAAATTTACATTTTTTACTATTGCAACCCTTTTATTAAATCACATCATTAAAAAGAGTATAAAATTTCGCTTCTATCGACATACGACACTCAATACAAAATCCCAAAAAAAAAAAAAACCCCAAAAAAAACACAATTTTACTCGTGTTCCCTAGTCTTTGTTGATGTGTGTATATATCAAATATAAAAACGTGGTTACTTAGTTACAAAATTCCTCGAACCAAGACTTACTATTATTTTTATTTAACGAGTTTTATCGCTGGACGACCACATCACTCTATTACTTACAAAACAAACCCATAACAATGACATGGCATGTTGACACCATGTTGACACCTAACGCCACATCTGATATTATTATACAAATCAGCACAACAAATCAATCAATCAATATTGGTATAAAGGCATAACCTACCTGAATGCGGCTGAGATAATAATAATAACTGACTTACAAAAATTACAGACCACGATAAACACCAAAATGACAGCACACCGGAAACATCACACCAGATCTTGCACACAAAGACTCACACTATCAAGAAAAGAAGGACGAAGAGGTATTATGGATATAGTTAACCTACACAATAGAATCATTTCAAGCCTCAGAAAGTATTTCCGTACACACGCTGAACACTCTTTAATTCATAACGCAATAGCCCAAGCAGATAGACGCTTTACTCCATTAAATTTACGAAACCACAACACTCAACGCAATGAACGGCTAAAGACCCGAAAACCAAAATTGAGGAATGGCGACAGAAGAGCCTTCACGGGAGACACTTTAACGACCTCCAGCTGCCACATGTCGACAAGACTGCGTCGAACGCGTGGCTGCAACGAGGAAATATGTTCCCGAGACGGAGGGCTTCATGTTAGCCATCCAAGACCAGGTTATTGAGACACGCAACTACCAAAAACACATCATTAGATTACAAAACTTACCTACAGATTTGTGCTGCCGATGTCATAGCAGTTCTGAAACAATCCAGCACATAACAGGTGCATGTCGTTCCATAGCACAAACCGATTACAAGCACCGACATGATCCGGTTGCAGCAGTAATTCACCAACACCTTGCCTATAAATATAAATTCATCCAGGAAAAAGTCCCATATTATAAGTATACACCCAACTCCGTTCTTGAAAATAGTCAATACAGATTATACTGGGATCGAACCATTACCACAGACAAAACAATCCATTTTAACCGCCCTGACATTTCATAAACCCACTAAAGCCGTACCTATATCTAATAGACATAGCCGTTTACAACACACACAATAATACTAACCGCTCACACCGAAAAAACATTGCTAAGTACACAGACCTATCTATAGAACTAAGAACACAATGGAATGCAACACACGTGAAGACTATACTTACCAATCATAATAATTATCATCTACTGGAGTCATCCCCAATACCTTACACACAAGCCTAACTACACTTGATTTGCCTAAATCCACATAATTAATGCAGAAAGCGGTCATCTTAAACACATACAGAATAGTTAGAAAATTTTTGTCTCTTCCAGTCTAGAACGCACTTGGCTTCGGCCTGTGTTAGATTTACCTCTTAAAAGGAGAGAATAAAACTTAAAAAAACGCAAAATAATAATAATAATCTATTTACCAACAAGATTACAGCTTGTGTTTCAGTTGATTACAATTATTCAAGTAGGTAAGCATGATATGTATTTTAAACTATGGAGTATAGAACATATATTATATACTCGTAAAACAAGCAGGAAATAACAGCGGGTTCTGCACTAAGCAGAAAGCTTGAATCGCATGAACCCAGAGTGGATTACTATTATGAAAGAAATTTTATCTGATCTCGTAGGTAAATAAGTACAGTGCCTTTGTTGAGGTGGACTATGACAAAACTTATTAAATGATAAAAAACTAAATGAACTCAATAAACTAAAATGCAAGTTCAACTAATAATACACGGTATTCACTAGTTTGTAAACAGGTAGGTATTTGTGAATACGTGTATGTGTGTGTGTGCGTGTGCGTGTGCAAGTGTGTGTATGTGTGTGCGTGTGTGTGTGATTATGTTGTATAGTAATAAGACAATGGTTAAAAAACCCAGGAAATTCCCCGTCACCACAGAAACTTAAGATTCTGTGTAAGAGGGCCCAAGTTGAAAACCATCAGTGAATGTATTGTGTGTAGTGTAATGTATTATTTACTGAAATGAAAACTATTATGTTCGAGAAGTTGGTAAAAGAGATTCCGTCTGCGTATAGTTAAGAGTAAGAAGCCAATTATCTACAATTCTTTTGTCTTGTCGGGTTGTACAAAACCTAATCTGGTTTAATCTTTCGCAAGCAATATTATATAGATACGGGGATACAAACAACGGTAAGCGCTTCGAGAAAGTTTTACGAACCCGGGGTATGTATGTTTTGAAAAGTCTACGTTTAACAAGATTTCCATAATCGTGAGAACAAATAGTGGATTTGTGGGCGGCAGTAACAGTCCGAAGTACAAAGAGCTGTCGAACACTTAATACACCACATTCCTTGTAAAAGCACTCTGTTGGGTAACGGTATGGCTTTTTAAACATCACTTTTAGGACTGCCCTTTGGGCGCGCTCAAGTAATATAATTTTTGTTTTTGCTGCACCACCCCACGTTTTAATGCAGTATAAAATGAGAGCCTGACAAAGACTTTTGTACACCAATAGAAGAGTCAGCACACTGGCGTAAAGATTTCATTATGAAAAGTGTTCTTCTTAATCGACCTGTTAGAGCTACGATATGTTTGACAAATGAGAGCTTTTGGTCAATTATAACTCCCAGATATTTGATGCAGTCTGCATGACTAATGCTATCACAGTCATAGATTATTGGTAAAGATGAGTCAGAGGCCTGCCCCAAACAAGTTAAGGAGTGTAACTTAAGACTTTGTAGCTGAGGAGGGCTGGATGCCTGCGTTATAAAGAATGTTAGATATTTAGTCTTTTCATTATTCAGTGATAGTAAATTCCTGTCAAGCCAGTTTGTGACCAGAGCCAGTCCTCTCTCAGCAGCCCGATAAACACCTTCCCAACTGTTGTCCTTGAAAAGTAAAACGGTGTCATGTGCATAGCAGATAACCTGTGCATTAATAAGTGGAATATCAAACAGATCACTTAAGTAAAGCAGAAATAGTGTTGGCCCGAGGACGCTGCCCTGGGGCACCCCGAACTTAGTGGGTAGCATATCGCTTTTAAACTGACTTACTTTTATACACTGTTTGCGGTCATTAAGATAGCTTTGAAACCAATTGGAACAAAGACCCCAAACTCCCAAGCTCTCCATCTTCTTAAGTAGAATGGAGATAAGGTTGAGTTAATGAAACCGACCTCATTACCATTCAAAGCACTTCCAAAATATGTTGATCTTAATGATTCATTGCGGACACATTCTAACAAAACATGTTGGACATCTTCACAACATCGCAATTTTCACAATTAGGTGATGTTATCATTTTCATCAAAAACCCGAACTGTTTGGATCGAAGACTTAATTTAATACGAATGCTAGATAGATAGGAATACACGCAAGCTCCACTCGAGCAGTCAAACTGTGCGATAAATACAGTCAACAATCTAGTGCCTCGCTTAGAAGGCTGCGGAATTTCCTTCCAACTGCCCCCAAATTGTGTTAGCACGAACTCTTATATAGTTCCCGTTCTTGACTACGCAGAACGTCGTCGTTCCAATAAGCTCAAGCGGCTAGGTCCCCTCGCCAAGCCACGACAAGGAACGTCGTCGTTCCAATAAGCTCAAGCGGCTAGGTCCCCTCGCCAAGCCACGACAAGGAACGTCGTCGTTCCAATAAGCTCAAGCGGCTAGGTCCCCTCGCCAAGCCACGACAAGGAACGTCGTCGTTCCAATAAGCTCAAGCGGCTAGGTCCCCTCGCCAAGCCACGACAAGGAACGTCGTCGTTCCAATAAGCTCAAGCGGCTAGGTCCCCTCGCCAAGCCACGACAAGGAACGTCGTCGTTCCAATAAGCTCAAGCGGCTAGGTCCCCTCGCCAAGCCACGACAAGGAACGTCGTCGTTCCAATAAGCTCAAGCGGCTAGGTCCCCTCGCCAAGCCACGACAAGGAACGTCGTCGTTCCAATAAGCTCAAGCGAATGAGAATTAGAGCTTTTTTATAGGCAGTGCCAACGTCCACAACAAGTTTGACAGACGTGACGTCACTTTTCTATCTTTAAAATCTAAATAAGTAATTAAGGGCTCAATAGTAATCTTTAAAATGAATACCATAGCCATAGTCAATCTAGGAACTTGAAATAACGTTTTTCTATTAACAAAATAATATTAAAATCAATAGTCGCTATCATATATATATATTATTTGATGTGTACTTTCCAGCAGTTCCCGAGAGTGCCGGGAGCGATGGCCGCACCACCACCGACAGTGGACGACGTAGGCGACCTCTACAATAAAATAGATAATATAATACCGTCTGAAAGACAGGGATACAAAAGAATTCGTCGTGCGATAGCACCTAATGGTATTGGTAGTTGTCCACATGACACGCATAAAACAAATGAAGGATGTGAAAAAAATAGCCCAGAGTCGCCTCCCGAATCATCATTATCGCCATCGCCATCGCCATCGCCATCGCCATCGCCATCGCCATCGCAATCGCCGTCGCCGTCGCCGTCGCCGTCGCCGTCGCCATCGCCATCGCCATCGCCATCGCCATCGCCTACGCCGTCGCCATCGCCATCGCCATCGCCATCGCCATCGCCATCGCCATCGCCATCGCCATCGCCATCGCCATCGCCATCGCCATCGCCATCGCCATCGCCATCGCCATCACCATCACCACCACCATCATCTTCCTGTCCGGATCCCAATGTATTTGGGGTCGGCGCAGTTGCCTCCCTAATATTAGCGAGCTATTATATTTATTATAATAATATTATTATTGTGATGTGATAACACGGCAACACCCACAAAAAATTGCACTCACAAAAAAATTGTGACGCGTCCCGTTCCGCGAACGGACGTGGATGTGACACGGCACTCGTTTTGTATTTGTTTTAAATTGTTTTATAACAAGATCGCTCATCTAGGCGGGTGTTATGGTGACGAGTGACGATTGACGATTGCATTATTTTTCCTTTATATAAGTCTTCTAGTAATTATTTTCCCGGGTCTTAATCGCGTATTTTTTGTTTTTTATTTCTCTTACCTCGACGTTTCGACTATGTTACAATAGTCATGGTCGCGAGGAGACTGGAGCAGCGGCGAGCGTTGTCTCTCATGTTGATGTTGGTAGTACTCGACCTACCCTCGGTTACTACCCTCAACTATCAACATGAGAGGACAACGCTCGCCGCTGCTCCAGTCTCCTCGCGACCATGACTATTGTAACATAGTCGAAACGTCGAGGTAAGAGAAATAAAAAACAAAAAATACGCGATTAAGACCCGGGAAAATAATTACTATGAATACAAATCGTGTGAGTTTAAAAAGTTTTATAAGTCTTCTAATTCGTCACTTGTCACCATAACACAAGCCTAGTTACGCACACACCTTACAATCCTTGTTTCATCATGTGGCAACAGCAACGATAATACGTTGCCATGGTTACCTTGTCAATAACATGACGTCATCTTTTTTGTGAATGCAGGTGTTCCATCAATTATTTATACGTTACAACGTTGACGTTATAACCTCAAAAATATTATTGTAAAAATAATACGTGGGGTGCATAGTGTCAATAGTTATACACGGTGTAACAAGGGGGGTGGATCATCGGTTGTTGGGGGGTAGGGGACCTCAGTACCTATCGATTTAACCCCCATGTATGTTCAGCAATATTCACTGGTTCAAAAGTTATCTGGACTTTAGTGAAATTTTACAGCCAAACTATCAGGTCTGCGATTCTGTTTTTTTTTATGAAACAAGTTTAATAGTGGACCTTTTTAACCCATAAATTAATCAGAGTCTAAGATTTATAAAACTCAAAATATAACCATTAAAGTAATATTTTTTTTCAATATCTAATGTTTACATTATCTTTGTATGGTTCTAAAAAAATATATCACAGAACATTTTTTTTTGCAACCTATCTTAAAAACTACTCGCTTTCATGAAGAATAAACCCTGAAAGTTTCATTTGGCTAGAGCTAAGGCATCATGTTGAAAAAAGTTTCATTTGGCTAGAGCTAAGGCATCATGTTGAAAAATGTACTTGATAGTCCAAAAAGTGAAATAATCGATATTATTTTTCAACTTCAAAGATCCTCGTCAGATCTTCACCAAATATTTATGGGACCACCCTTGAGGTAGACCATTTCCAACAAAAAAAGATTAATCAAAATCGGTTGAAAAGAAAAAAACGGTCGGTGTACGAAGAGCAAAATCCGAGAGATGATAAAGTATCTATCAATCGTCGAGATCCATATTTTTAAAATAAAAATACTGCTACTCCGACCTGAACTGATGATATAAAAGATTTCGGCCTTGCTGCGGCAATAATAGAATGTACAAGAGCAATGCTTTTTTTCTTCCATTTGTCAAGCAATGCTGTTCGAAGTTTCAGCTATAATGGGCTCACCATTGAATATCTTTGATCAGTCGTTTTCACAGTTTGTTTTCGACAACGCCGATTTCAACACGCAAACATTAGATGGGCATAATACTTTTCATGCTATGGGTGGCATTCATTGTATAACACCTAAAAGTGCTATTGCTTCCGACCAAAACATTGAACGATTAAAGCAAATTAAAGCAAAACTAAATTTTGAAATAGTGAGTCAGATGTGGATTAGGCCTACTGGGGATACCACGATAAAAAAAACGCGCCGCTTTCTCTACCTCATGGTGGTGTGGAAATGAGTATTTCTGCCGAAACGTGTGTTGAACTACACTTTACGGCGCTCGTACGCCGAAACTATTGGTTTTAGGAAAAAAAGGGTTATGACATAAATTGTAGAAAATTTTCTTTACTATTATTTTGTATAGATTGTTTTTCTTGTAAAATGCGTCGGAAAGGATTTATTATCAAAAAACTGCTTTTAGGCGCCATTTTTGCAATATGGCGGCGCGAGCGGCAAAGATACGAGGTGGCAAAGTTAAAATTCGGTAAGAGCACGCCAAAATCTATAAAATTACCAATTTTCAAAACTCCCGGAAAACTTTCCAAGTAAAAATACCAAATGACTGTACTATAAGGATAATAATAAAAAAACACTACGAAGATGATATCATGTAAGGTTTTCGTAGGCGATGCTTTACAATTTGTATAGATTTTGATATTTTAGAACCTTGTTTTGATATGACGACGCAGTTGGCACAATGGTCACCATGCCGGACTGCCAAACACAGGGTCGCGGGTTCGATTCCCGCCTCAGACATGTATTTATGCTTAGATATTTGTCTGTGGTCTAAAATTACAATTCTAGTAGAATTGAAGTTAATTATTTAGTTAAGATAAGAAAAGCAAGGAAATTTGTCCATAATTAAGTGAGTTAAGAAAGTCAGTATGTATTCTTAAATAAATAATAAGTAATAAAATAAAATTTCGTTTATTTTTTTCCCATGCATCCATCACAGTTTCAACTTATTATGGAACAATTTACAACTTGTCGTAATTATAATAATGTTCTTGAGTCTCAAAATAAAGTAAAGTATAATGAAAAAGGAACGGTGACACAATAGCATGGGCCACGCTATCAAGTTCGGAGGAAAACCTCCAGATATCCTATCCTATCCTACTAATATTATAAACGTGAAAGTTTGTATGTATGGATGTTTATTACTCTTCTCGCAAAAACTACTGAATAGATTTTTATGAAACTTTACAATAATATAGCTAATACATCAGAATAGAACATAGGCTATAATTTATAAAGATATTGTGTGAATTGTCCAAAACGTAATAAAAAGTGTCGAAAACTTGACATCTGTCACTTTGACATCCGTCACTTTGACATCCGCCACTTTGACATCTGTCAAATGTCACTAACATCTGGGAAATTGCTCAGCGTTCTGTTTTCACATTTATGCTGATTAAAAGCTACTTAATTGTCGTGATAAATTTTCACTGTATCGGGACTAACGCAGGTGAAACCGTGGAGCGCAGCTAGTGTAAGAATAATTAAGCAGCGGCGGTGTATATTTGTAAGTTTAGATGAAGAAGAAAGAAGATGAAGAGGGATTACCTCAACAATAGTGGATTCTTAAACCTTGCAAGGAGTCAGGACTGGAACCACGCGGTGAGCGTTTCCCAATTAATTATATTGTCAAATACTCACCTGAAAACTCGAAGGATTAATTATATCAAGGGCGGCCTCGCGAATTTTTAAACAGACAAATATCTAAGCATAAATACATGTCGAATCGAACCCGCAATCCTGTGTTTGGCAGTCCGGCATGGTGACCATTGTGCCAACTGTTGCCAAGATGAGACCATATGTCCGGCATGGTGACCATTGTGCCAACTGTTGCCAAGATGAGACCATATGTCCGGCATGGTGACCATTGTGCCAACTGTTGCCAAGATGAGACCATATGTCCGGCATGGTGACCATTGTGCCAACTGTTGCCAAGATGAGACCATATGTCCGGCATGGTGACCATTGTGCCAACTGTTGCCAAGATGAGACCATATGTCCGGCATGGTGACCATTGTGCCAACTGTTGCCAAGATGAGACCATATGGCAGTCCGGCATGGTGACCATTGTGCCAACTGTTGCCAAGATGAGACCATATGGCAGTCCGGCATGGTGACCATTGTGCCAACTGTTGCCAAGATGAGACCATATGTCCGGCATGGTGACCATTGTGCCAACTAATGCCAAGATGAGACCATATGTCCGGCATGGTGACCATTGTGCCAACTGTTGCCAAGATGAGACCATATGTCCGGCATGGTGACCATTGTGCCAACTGTTGCCAAGATGAGACCATATGGCAGTCCGGCATGGTGACCATTGTGCCAACTGTTGCCAAGATGAGACCATATGGCAGTCCGGCATGGTGACCATTGTGCCAACTGTTGCCAAGATGAGACCATATGGCAGTCCGGCATGGTGACCATTGTGCCAACTGTTGCCAAGATGAGACCATATGGCTCACACAGTCCGGCTTGGTGACCATTGTGCCAACTGTTGCCAAGATGAGACCATATGGCAGTCCGGCATGGTGACCATTGTGCCAACTGTTGCCAAGATGAGACCATATGGCTCACACAGTCCGGCATGGTGACCATTGTGCCAACTGTTGCCAAGATGAGACCATATGGCAGTCCGGCATGGTGACCATTGTGCCAACTGTTGCCAAGATGAGACCATATGGCTCACACAGTCCGGCATGGTGACCATTGTGCCAACTGTTGCCAAGATGAGACCATATGGCAGTCCGGCATGGTGACCATTGTGCCAACTGTTGCCAAGATGAGACCATATGGCTCACACAGATCTCATGTAGAGCCAAGCTTCTAACTCTACACCTTCACTATCACTATCACTATTACTACATTGTATAAAATAAAGTCACTTTTCGCCGTCCCTATGTCCCTATTTCCCTTTGTATGCTTAGATATTTAAAACTACGCAACGGATTTTGATGCGGTTTTTTTAATGGATAGAGTGATTCAAGAGGAAGGTTTTTATGTATAACTAGCTGTTGCCCGCGACTTCGTTCGCGATGTGGTTTTGGTTTATATAGAATGTCTAGCATTTTCCCGCATAGATACTATATAACGTTCCGTGTAAGTTATAATAACAAAATAGATAAGTACATTGTTTTTAAGCTATATTTTTTGATTGATTTGGCAAAGGCACTTATGTAGGTAAGTAATATTTATATTTATTTATTTCACTCAAATAGAACATAATACACAACAATATAATAAGCTAAAACTACGTCCAATTCATATTCGCACAAAACTATCAACATCTTTGTCTTCCTCATCATCTCATCTTTGGTTTTTTGTAAATTAAAATAAAAAAGAATTCTTAACTACCGTTGTCCCTCTATCCATATTTTTGTATTCATAATATAAGAGGTTATAGTATTTATAAACACCAACATCATGCAAATAATAATCTATTTTTGTGCAAATAAAATTTTGTTTTTTATTTTCAAATATTATTAATGATTAAATATGAAAGGCCATTGGACAGAACAGATACTTATACATAAAATAACGTCCTTACCTATTGATAGCGGGTATTACGTTGAACAAAAAATGCTTTCACACCAAACATCTAAAACGTCTCGGAAACGGGGTATTTGAAGGAACGTGATGTCCTATGATTTTACAAAAGTGCACGATGCCCTTAGATACCTATACCTATCGATAGAGGACATCGAAGAAAACAAATAATGCCTTCACACCAAACTTCTAAAGCGTATTGGATACAGGGTTTTTGAAGAAACGTGATGTTCCATGATTTTCCAAAAGTGCGCGGTGACTTTATGCCAATAATAATTGTGTAAAATTACGGTATGCCTAGGGTTATTTTATTATGCCACAACGTTTTTGCCAAACTACAAAAGGACATTTTGTTTATGCCAAAAGTGTGGTTCCCACCTAAAACCTCTAAGCCAACCTCCAACTACTAAAGCGTCTAGGAAATGGAATATTTAAAGAAAAATGATGTCCTATGATTTTTCTAAAGTGTGCGGTTCACTTTGAGACCCATACCCACCTAAATGAACAAAAAATGCCCTCATACAAAACCTATAAAGCGTAAGGGCATTAATTATCGGGTCTAAAATCACAGCGCAAAAAACATAACACTGCCACGCTCCCATACTGAATGTCCGGACCCCTTTTGCAATTTTCTGAATTCTAGACCAAATTGCCCAGATTTTCTTTATTAGGTACGTAATTTTGGGGAAAACAAAATAAAAAAGTAGCTGTGACATACGGCAGACAGACAGACATGACGAATCTATAAGGGTTCCGTTTTTTGCCATTTGGCTACGGAACCCTAAAAATTGATTTTTAGAAACATACCTTATCTATTATTCACTTCAAAAACTTCAAAAAAGGAGGAGGTTCTCAATTCGTCGCGTATATTTTTTTATGTATTTTCGCCGATTACTTACTCGAAAATGCTTGAACCGATTTGGAAAATTCTTTTTAGGGTTTCGTACCTCAAAAGGTAACAAAGGAACCCTTATAATATCACTTTCTTGTCTGTCTGTCTGTCTGTCCGTGTGTCACCACCGATTATCTCAGGAACGGTTGGACTTAGCAAGTTGAAATTACTGAAGTCTATGGTCCCTAATAGGTGTACAAAAATCAAGGTGAATAAAAACTAATGTACGGAACCCTCGGCGCGCGAGTACGACTCGCACTTGGCCGGTTTTTTTTATTTTGTTTTTATTTTCTAAGGTGTCCGCGACTTGAACTCATAATTCAAACTATTTAAATAAATTAGTTGAGCGCGATATAAGTGTAACATCGAGGAGGTCTTCGGTAAAGCAGATCCGTAATTTTATGTAGTAGTACCTCTTTGTACTAACCTCATTTTCAGTTTCACGTAGGTAGTAGATATATGCAAACTATTTGGTTTTATGACAACTGTCATCTTGAGCGGAGGCATGTACCTGTACGCCTAGTATGACTTGTTGAAGCACTCGAAAATAAGGAACCCTTATAAGGTTACTCTCTTGTCCGTCTGTCTGTCGGTGTGTCACTACCGATATTCTCAGAGACGGGTGGATCTAGTAAGTTGATTTTTAGGAAGTTTCATAGTAAATACTCAATATATTATGTTTGATCGAATACGTAAAAAAGTAGTGCTAAGCGTACTGTTCTTTTTTGACGTTTGATTACGTTTTACACGGAAAAATATATCGATTTCACATTTTTTAAATGTTTTTTTATCAAATATCATAATTATTGTATTAAAGTTAAATTGAAAAATACCCTAAATGTTAATCTGGTATTTTCTGAACATATTGGTGTGGACCTCGTTGAAATCTGTTCTCTAGTTTATGAGATTACCTGGTTCAAACAAACAGACAAACAGACAAACAGACAAACAGACAAACAGACAAACAGACAAACAGACAAACAAAAATTCTAAAAACTACCCTATCGTGTTCAGCTAAAGATTCTAAGACGACCTGTGTATTTTTTTTCTGGATATTTTACAATTACAGATTTTTTTATGTCTACAGATTTATTATATGTATAGATACATGCATAATATAGCCGTGCGAAGCCGGGGCGGGTCGCTAGTTGTCAATATATGTGGTTTGGCTGTTGCCTCTTTCCCCCTCAAACTGGTGTTTCTCTTACACCTTAGTTTTCATTCTGTCGTCACCTCTGCCTCCATTTTTATACTGCTCACTTTCTTCTCTATTTCTTGCATCCTAATTCTTGCATAGTTATTCATTATTTTCATTCTATTCTACGTATATTATAAACAAACCGCGCGTCTCGTAGTACTTGTTTTAGTCTTCGTAGCTCGTACCATGTGCTACGCATGTGCTACGTAGTACGCAGCGAGGGCTACGATTTATGTTTTTCATTTTGATTGTTACGTTAGGTCTAGGCAAGAAGGTTTTGCCTATAATACCAAATATCTACGGTGTGAAAAGTAGAGTATACATCTCGGGATAAAGCATGTCTTCGTCTTGGGCGGCTCAAACCCCTCGCTTCACTCAGGACTCTACATAACCTTCGCTCGGGAGTTAACCCGAGAGTATCTCGTTACACTCGAAGTTCAACATGCCGCCCGCAACATAAGCCATTGCTTTATTCCCTTGGTGCATAATCTACTATTCGGACCCCTTGGGTTGTTACTGGCCAGACCAATCAAATGACTTATTATAAATAAAACCTATTTCAGACCTTCAAAATTAAAACAAAGAGTTTCCACACGAATTTTAACGTTCCAAATTCAAATCACTTTATTCCCTTGGAAGTTTCATACAACATTATCTCCCGGTTTTTCTCTCTCTCTTCGGATTTGATTGAGTTTTTTTTCTGCGGTTGCGAATCGGCTTTACTGGCCTTCCACAAGCGGACCTCCCCAGTAAAGTTGAGAAGGCGCATAAGATCGTAGAGAGAACGAGATCACATCCAACGCCTGCCGGGAACTACAGTCACCGTGCAGAATAACAATCCTGGATACAACCATAACGCCGGGAATAAATTTCTTCTACTATGGAATCTCCTACAATGAAAGATCTACTGAAGAAACAACAAATCATCGCGGAAGCGGTCCAAAAAATAACTATTAACTTCAAGAAGGACTCAGCTAGCCGCAAAACAGCTTCATACATCGAGCAACGGTTAACTTCTCTGGAAAAATTATGGAGTGAGTTTGACAATAACCACGAAACACTAAGTGTCGGCCTTCACCCCAAGGCTAATTACCTCACCAGTGAGGCCTACAACGACGTGAAGGACCTTTACGACACAACATATGCATTGCTCACATCTTGGAAGCCAATATCTACAGACCCGCAAGCCGGGCCAAGCCACGAGGTTTTCGAACACGGAGAACATAACACAACATCGAAGGAACGTGGTTCACTTTCAAAAACAGACGAATTGCTGAGTTTTCAGCGAACAAACTTTCGAGCTTTCGACAGGGCTATACGGAACATTGATTTAGAAAACCTACAAGACAAGTTGGATATTCAAGACAGCCTACAGACATTACAACAGTGCTGGAAGTCCATCAACGATCTTCACTGGCAAATCGACAATCTACTCATCGGTTCTGACATCGAATACGAAGCCGATTTTTCATTGTATGAAGACAAATATCGTTCAACAAAAAGGCAACTAAATCAAAAACTTAGCAACGCAGCCCACAAACAACAAACGGTGCCACAAACGGACATTCCTATATTTTGGGGAAACTATTTACAGTGGCCTACATTCATGGACTTATATGTCCGTGCTATACATAGCAACACTCTTCTTTCCAAAGCTGAAAAAATGCTACATCTAAAGAGTAAACTTCGTGGTGAAGCAGAACGTGTAGTTCAACATTTAACAATCTCGGATAACAACTACGACACCTGTTGGGAACTACTTACACATAGATACTACAACCGGCAGCTGCTTTTCACCAAACAAATGCAAGCCTTATTGAATCAACCTCAGATACGTAAAAACTACGCAGCAGATATAAAGCGTCTCCACGACGTGACCTTGGAAGCAGTTCGTTCTATCCAAAATATGGGCATCGATACAACATCATGGGATCCCTTCGTGGTTCACATTATCATGGAGAAAATGGATTCCGATACAAAAACAGCGTATATGCAAGCTAGAAAAGCACCACGTGACTTACCATCGCTAAACGAGTGCACTGCATTCCTAGACAACAGATACACGGCATTGGAGCCGGACGATAAAAAACCTACAAATGACTACATTTCAAGGTCAACAACAAATGAACAACAACCGAAATCAAATCAAATCAAAGAATTCTCACAGAAAACTCTACCTAATTACTTCAAGGGCAAATTCAAAAACAACAACTCTCCAAGGTCATACTATACCACAACTGAAAGAACATGCCCAATTTGCAGTACCAACAACCACCTGTTATTTAGCTGCAATACCTTCAAAAAGATGTCTAACGAAGAGAAATTACGTAACATCTTTCAATTACAATTATGTGAGAATTGTCTTTATTGTCACGGCGGAAAAGAATGCAAATCGTCAAAGACATGCAGGGTTTGCAATAAGGCACATCATACGAGCTTACACGACGTTTTCGCTGGGAACGGCAACGGCAACGCGAACCCACAGTCGAACCCGACACCGCAGCTTGCTTCAAACATTACGTCACGACATACAAATCACGTCACTGGAAATGAAGAAGTTTTACTCGCTACTATGCAAATAAAAGTCAAGGCCATGGATGGAACCTGTCTACAACTACGAGCGCTGTTAGACCAGGGGTCACAAACTAACCTAATAACTGAATCCGCTGCTCAACGACTAGGCCTCCCTAGACGCAAACAACATGCGACAATTTCTGGGATAGGTATCTCAAGCAACAAATGCAACGGCGTGATTCAACTAGTCTGCGAGTCACTACACGGAAGCAGCGAAACAATCATTATCGACGCAATGATAATGTCACGAATGCTGAATCGCCTGCCTAACGTTTCATTTGAGAAGCAACAATGGTCTCATCTACAAGACATCGACTTGGCAGACCCAAATTACAATATATCAAGCCCCATTGACATTCTACTTGACGCTGGAGTTTACGCACAGATCGTCATGAATGAAATTCGGCGGGGGCCCATCCACGCTCCGATTGCACAACAAACTAAATTCGGATGGGTATTATTAGGCAACATTAAAACATTCAATTGCCACGCAGTACTCAACAACATTGAAGAAATATCACAATTCTGGGAAATCGAAGACGTACCCGATAACGAAGTCACGACGACGTCAGACCATGAGTACTGCGAAACATTATACAAAACTACCACTACTAGAGACAAAAATGGTAGATACGAGGTCAGATTACCTATGAAGCCAAACTTTGAAAACCACTTGGGAACATCAAGGCCACAGGCAATCGCTCAATTTAGCCAACTTGAGAAACGGCTAGACAAGGATAAAACGCTATCCGACAGCTATAAAATATTTATCAACGAATATTTACAACTTGGTCATATGAAACAATGCACATTTCCGCGGGAACCCAGCTGCTACCTCCCACACCACGGAGTAATAAGGCCCGATTCCACGAGTACAAAATTACGCGTGGTCTTCAATGGGTCTCAAAAAACCAAATCTGGTCACAGTTTGAACGAGTTAATGGAATGCGGACCTAACCTTCAAAAAGACATTTTTTCCTTGATTATTCGCTGGCGAGCTTACAAAGTTTGTCTTCACTGCCGATATCGAAAAATTTTACAGGCAAATCCGCGTGCAAGAACAAGATCAACATCTACAAAAAATCGTATGGCGAAACTCCCGCGACGAAATAATCAAGGAATATCAACTTACAACAATAACATACGGCACAAAGGCCGCTCCTTATCTCGCAATGCGAACAATCAAGCAGTTGGTACTAGACGACGGAAACCAATATCCACAGGCTGCAGAAGTCCTCAACACCCAAATCTACGTCGATGACCTTCTGATTGGATCGAACTCAATTTCGGAAGCCAAGGTCACACAAAAACAATTAATCGACATTCTACGAGGTGGTGGATTTAATCTTCGCAAGTGGGCTAGTAACGAAACGAAGCTCCTCGAAGATCTACCTGAAGACCAAATCAGCCAAAATATGATGACCTTCAAACATGCCGAAACAAACAAAACATTGGGCATAACTTGGAATCCATGCACGGATTTATTTACGTTCAAACAAACATTACAAGATGACACGAATAGTGACGTCACAACCAAGCGTTCGCTATTATCAGAATTATCCAAGTTATATGATCCACTCGGCTGGCTGTCTCCTGTAATCGTCAAGGCCAAGATTATTTTCCAACAATTATGGGAATCTAATTACAACTGGGACGATATACTACCTAACAACCTACATGAAGAATGGAGATTATTCAAGGCCGACTTAGTAAATATTCGACATATTACGATTCCAAGATGGATTGGAAACACGGACTGCCCTGCCGAATTACATGGCTTCTGTGATGCGTCGGAAAAGGCCTACTCCTGCGTAATCTACTACAGAAGCATCGATACCAAAGGTCATCACACGGTAAGCTTGGTGGCGGCCAAAACAAAACTTGCACCTTTAAGAAAGGCCGTGACCTTGCCAAGACTCGAACTATGCGGTGCAGTACTCTTATCAAAACTAATGCACAAAGTCATAGAGTCACTAAAGTGTCAGACAGTCACTATACACGGATGGACGGACTCTACTGTTGTTTTGGGTTGGCTTAGAGGCAACATTTCAAGATGGAAAATGTTCATCTCCAACAGGGTCAAAACAATTCTGAACATAATGCCAATCGAATGTTGGAAACATGTCAAAACAGAAGACAATCCAGCAGACTGCGCGAGTCGAGGGCTACTTCCAACACAACTTCTCAATCACGAGCTATGGTGGCAGGCTCCGCAGTGGCTGAAAAACAAGAACATCCCGAGTCAACCCACTGAACAATCTTACGAAGTTCCTCCAGAAGAGCTGAAACGAAAACAAGTACATAATATAACATACAACAAGTCGAATTTTATCGAGGAACTTCTACACAAACATAGCTCTATGACAAAGATAGTCCGAGTACTTGCATGGGTATCGCGTTTCATTCACAACTGTTTGAATAAAACAAGTGCGACACGTACTTCGTGCTTAGCAACAACAGAATTGGATAAAGCACACACTACAATTATACAAGCTATACAAAACAACTTTTTCCAAGAAGACATCGCACGTTTACGGAAACGCGATAAACTACATTTACGAAGTAACATTTTGAATTTGAACCCATTTTTGGATAATTTTGGGATTCTTCGTGTCGGAGGAAGACTGAAGGAATCTCAACTTAACGAGTCGCAGAAGCACCCCATTATACTTCCACACAATTGTAAACTTACGGAACTTATCATCGAACAATCACACAGAGCCACCCTTCATGGCGGAATGCGACTTACACTTTCACATTTACGAGACAAGTACTGGATTCTGCGAGGAGTCAAAACGGTCAAAAATCACATACTAAAATGTGTGACATGCCATCGCTACAAAACATCAAACAATCAACAAATGATGGCAGATTTGATCAAACCTCGAGTCACACCGTCCCGCCCCTTCACTCACACGGGCGTGGATTTTACGGGACATGTCGATGTGAAAGCTAACAAGGGCAGAGGCATCAAAACTACGAAAGCCTACATTGCCATTTTTGTTTGCCTGGCTACTAAGGCCGTTCACCTAGAATTGGTGTCGGACCTAAGCACGCCTGCATTTCTCGCCGCCCTGAAGCGACTTTGCGCTCGCCGAGGCACTCCTGCGTGTATGTACAGTGACAACGGCCGTAATTTCGTGGGAGCTGCCAAGGTACTACACCGAGAACACAGAGAAGCGTTACAACATTATATAAACGATGATTCCATGATCAACATGACAGAGATGGGCATTGAATGGAAGTTCCTTGCACCAATTTGGCCCACGGCTGGTGGACTATGGGAAGCCGCCGTGAAATCTTTAAAATTCCATTTAAAACGAGTTCTCGGGGAGCAAAAGCTAACATATGAGGAATTCTCCACCCTAATAACACAAATTGAAGGGTGCATGAACTCTCGACCACTGATACCACTTACAAACGAAGTCGATGACTTGGATTGTCTCACTCCGGGTCATTTTTTAGTTGGCGGGCCAGTTCTCTCCGGGCCCCTCACACCTGAAGCAAACTATCGAGACATCAGAAACAGATGGCAACTCATTGAAAAAATGTACAAGGATTTCTGGAAGAGATGGGCTTCTGAATACCTACAAACTCTGCAAACAAGAAGCAAATGGTGTCGTCCTACAAAAAACCTCGAAGTCGGCGATTTGGTCCTAATAAAAGAAGATAACATGCCACCAGCAAAATGGCTCATGGGACGGGTGATACAAACTCATCAAGGGGCAGACGGCTACGTACGCGTTGTCTCTATAAAAACAAAGAACAGCATCCTAAAACGACCCATCACCAAATTGTCGCGTCTACCTATCGATATAGATCCAGATGAAGCCTCGACACCACATGTTTCAACAACCTAAATATACCAACTTTGTTATCACTTCAAAGTTATTCCTACCTAAATAAAAGAGATTTGAACGACGTACCTAACTAACGAAGATAAGAAACATAAACAATGAATGTATCAACGAGCCGGCCAAGAGTATTCGGTTACAATCACATACTAGGGCACGTGGCTCTACCTACACCTGTCGCCGGAATGCTGAGTGAGCTACACTTTCTGCTCAGCTGATGCGATAACACCTCAAGGGCAAGAACACTCTATCTACAACAACATCGCGTCAACGACGATGGGACAAGACAACAGCGGAACGGCCACGGGACGTGAAAACTACAGCGACACCTCGCCGAACCATACCGCGTCGCGTACTAGTTTTAAGTTACATTTATACTTTAACATTTAGCTTGTTTACTTGTTTTTACTTACATTTATGAATTCCTTTTTCTTTTAAAATTTGGCAGCATGTACGAGCATGAGCTCGACATTTATGTTTACGCTGCATATTTGTATAATATTCATTTTAATTAATCACTACATTAAACGCCTCGGACGAGTGCGGACGTTGGGTTTCATTTACTCCACATACCTAACCACCATATTAGGTGCACAAAGAGGGTCACCATAGTACCGACACTAGTGTACGGTGATCGAAGCCTAGCTCAGTGTAGTGAACATCTACCAACATACAACCATAGGTGTACCGGGTACTGTGCCCGTACACTTGGGAATAAAGTCTTGCTTTTAGTTGAGGTTAATAGGGCTTTAATCCATGATTCAAGTGCTGCAGGTGTGAAAATAATATTATATTTTTTAAATTAGAACTATTTAGAACTCGTGGTATTGTCTGATGAGAGAGAAAAAATAGATCGAAAATAGGTGTCTTCTGAGGGCGGACGGAAATCCTTGAAAAAAATCGTAACACGTTTCTTGTTCGTTCTGTCAAGTATTTTGAAAGTGCTAATTTTATTTTACTCTTTACAACGACTTCGTCTCACTTCACTACATAGTATAAAGTCGCTTTCTCTGTCCCTATGTATGCTTAAATCTTTTAAACTACCGTATTTGAAATTCCGAGGCGACATCCTACCTACGTACTTTGACGACCCAGTTGGCACAATGGTCACCATGCCAGACTGCCAAACACCGGGTTGCGGGTTCGATTCCCGCCTCACACATGTAAGCATAAATATGCTTAGATATTTGTCTGTGGTCTGGTTGTTTCTATGTATTATAAGTATATATTTACAAAAGAAAAGGATATAGGTAAGTAGCTATATGAGTTGTCTAGCACCCATAACACAAGTGTAGTTACTTAGCTTGGGGCTAGATGGCGATGTGTGGAATGTCGTGCTATATTTATATTTATTATATTTTATTTATGACGTGACGACGACGCAGATAGCTGTCATCGCGCATCACAGATACTTCAAACTTACTTTAGTCCATTGAAAAGTTACATTTGGGGTTGCATTTGTTAGTCTGAACTTAAATCCAAGTTTGAGGGATTCTAGCTCTTGTCCCACGGCCGCCATCTTGGAAAAAGGGATTTAAATGGTTTTTATAGTTTATCTGACAAACTATAGGTCTCACAAAAAAATATTAGCTAACATTCTTGTTGCAAATAAGATTATCTACCACTTTTCTCAAATAACTTTTAGTAGTAGACCAAAAATAAAAAGTTTTACGCGACAATCCATTACTCAGTATTCTTAGCTCTTTTTACGGTCCCATCTGGCTAAAAGCATAAAACTTGGCATGCAGGTAGCTTTATTTTACTGTTAAAACACTTATATGAAAATGTAAGGTCAACCATAGGCGGCCAAGGAAAGAAAAGAGGGCTAGGTACCTACGTCCAGCCCCGGATCTAGGGGGGGGCCGACCGGGGCCCACGCCCCGGGCGGCACGTCCAGGGGGCGGCCAAATTCAGACTTTATAGACGAATGCTCAACTCATTATTAACTTAATTTTGCCCACAGAATAAATTATTGTAAAAGTACAGGATACTTTAGTTTTTTTTATATCAACTCGACCGATACCCAGGACACGAACCACGTGACCGACCGGGGCATATAGAAAAGGCTAACGGTTTCTATCTCTTGCAACAGATCTGTGCGCATGATTTGCAGGATGCTTTTCCTAATATTTGTATTGCCCTGCGTATTTACTCTACACTTTCTACTACATCCGCAAGCTGTGAGCGAAGTTTTAGCAATCTAAACCTAATTAAAAAATATTTGCGATTTTCTATGAGCCAGGAACTTATTGAGTCTAGCAATGTTAGCAATAGAAAATCGTATTGGACACGAGTTAAATTATAATAAGGTCATAGATTTATTTGCTGAACAAAAAGCTTGAAGGGTAACATTGTAATTTCAAGTCACAAATGCAATAATATATTTGATTTTTATTATACCTACATATTTTTATTTTAAATCCTATCATGTGCTGTGTATAAAATATATTATATCCAACACATTAATGTCTGGTAATAAATAGGCTTAACACAGAAAGAACAGCGATGGATCCATTATTTCCGAAAGTCAATCAATGAATTGACATCAGCTGAAATTATAAAGATATAATATGTAATTAGAAATAAATAAAAGTAGGCGGGGGCGGCATTTTTCTGTTTTTGTCCCGCCTAAAAACATTGAAGATCCGGGGCGGCATTTTTCTGTTTTTGTCCCGCCTAAAAACATTGAAGATCCGGGGCGGCATTTTTCTGTTTTTGTCCCGCCTAAAAACATTGAAGATCGGGGGCGGCATTTTTCTGTTTTTGTCCCGCCTAAAAACATTGAAGATCCGGGGCTGCCTACGTCGCGTTGGGCAAGGTCCAATCTTCTATCGGAAAAATAACTAGAGGAAGTTTCATAAGAGAAACCCACAGAGTATAAAAAGCCTTAAGAGGAAAGGGTACCGGGGGCTCTTTCCATACAAACTATTACAAACGTAGTCGACTGTTTTCTCCCTGGATAATGACACTAGAGAAAATATTTTAGGTGCATAAAACATAAAACTGCCATGACCATGCTCCTATTTTTAGTTTTTTTAATTTTAATTTCTATGATAATTATTATTAGAAAATGAAAAAAACCAAAACATAGGGGCATAGTCATGGCAGTTATAGGTTTTATGGCACAAAAATATTTGCTCTAGTGTCATTAACCAGGGAGGAAACAGTCGACTACGTTTGTATGGAGAGAGCGCAGGTACCCTTTCACCTTAATGTTAAGTTTTTACTGTTTATTTATCCAGGTCTCTAGCTCTTACCGAGTTTCATCGCAAGCGGTTCAATAGTTTTTGCGTGAAGGAGTAACAAACACATACACACAAACTTTCACATTTATAATATTACTAGCTGCACTCCGCAGTTTCACCCGCGTAACTCCCGATCCCGTGGGAATATCGGGATAAAAAGTAGCCTATAACCTTCCTCGATAAATGGACTATCCAACACAAAAATAATTTTTCAAAACGAACCAGCAGTTCCTGAGATTAACGCGTTCAAACAAACAAACTCTTCAGCTTTATAATATTAGTATAGATTACTAGCTGTCCCGGCAAACGTTGTTTTGCTATTTACAAAAAAAAAAACAAAAAAAAAATAGATGTTGGCCGATTCTCAGACCTACTGAATATGCTCACAAAATTTCATGAGAATCGGTCGAGCCGTTTCGGAGGAGTTCAACTTCGAACCCCGTGACACGAGAATTTTATATATGTAGGGATAAAGCTGAAGAGTTTGTTTGTTTGTTAGTATAGATTATTAGTGTTAGTATAGATAAGGATTATTTTTATTGTTGTTACTAGTAGGGTCTAACTAATGGTTATAGTATATAGGTGTTATGTTTTAATTGATTTATTGTTTAAAGTAATTGTTTTATCTGTAACTAGCGACCCGCTCCGGCTTCGCACGGGTATATAATGCATGTATTATACATATAAACCTTCCTCTTGAATCACTCTATCTATTAAAAAAAATGTGAGCCGTCACGGGACGCCTGGCAGATGTGAAACATCGACATTATTTTGTAAAAGTAATATATAGAAAAGAACAGATTGTGATAGAATCGCACAGTCGATTACGGTGTGCACACCGTACACACTACTGCATATAGACTGTATATATATATATACCATCATATAGCGTGGCGACGCGTGCGTGCCAGAAATCGGTTTTACGTGCGGCTATAGTGAGCTCTAACGATCTGCATCGAAAAACAGCCCTATGTTCATCATTTGCCGTTTCGACCCACTGTGCGTCGCCACGGCATGCGTCTGCATCGAAAAACAGCCCTATGTTCATCAGTTGCAGTTTCGACCCACTGTGCGTCGCCACGGCATGCGTCGCCACGCCAGAAATCGGTTTTACGTGCGGCTATAGTGAGCTCTAACGATCTGCATCGAAAAACAGCCCTATGTCCATCATTTGCAGTTTCGATCTACTGTGCGTCGCCACGGCATGCGTCGCCACGCCAGATATCGGTTTTACGTGCGGCTATAGTGAGCTCTAACGATCTGCATCGAAAAACAGCCCTATGTTCATCATTTGCAGTTTCGTCCCACTGTGCGTCGCCACGGCATGCGTCTGCATCGAAAAACAGCCCTATGTTCATCAGTTGCAGTTTCGACCCACTGTGCGTCGCCACGGCATGCGTCGCCACGCCAGAAATCGGTTTTACGTGCGGCTATAGTGAGCTCTAACGATCTGCATCGAAAAACAGCCCTATGTCCATCATTTGCAGTTTCGACCCACTGTGCGTCGCCACGGCAGAAATCGGTTTTACATGCGGCTATAGATGTTTGTTTCACATCAAAAACCGCATCAAAATTCGTTGCGTAGTTTTAAAGATTTAAGCACAGGTACATAGGGAATAGGGACATAGGGACAGAGAAAGCTACTTTGTTTTATACTATGTAGTGATAGTGATAGTAATGATTCTTAATTTCCTGGTCGAGGATGTCATCAACGCCACCTACTGGTAAGTTTTAGTTTAGTGAAATATAGAGGCTGCGGGCGATAGTCGCAAAAAAAACCAAAATTATTTGAATAAGGTTTAATGCTAAGACTAAATACTAATTACATTAAGAGCTCGAGTATCAATCGAAGTTGGATTAATAATGAACATTATAACGTTTACATAAAAAAGGAAAAAACGGTGTCGCAATCCGGCGCCGCTGTGGCGGCATGCTGACACTGCGCCTCGTGTCGTCGTCGGTTGTCATTGTCAGTTTGACGTGAGAGTTGATAATTCAATAGTGACTGATCGCGACATCTGTCGGTAGCTTGTTTAAAACTATATTAAAACCTATTAGTATAAGTTAAACGGTATTGATAAGGTAAAACTAGTTATTCAAACATCCGCTAGATGGAGTTGCTTGTATCAAAAATCAATGTTTGTGAAATTATCACTACATAGTTTAAAGCAAAGTCGCTTTCTCTGTCCCCATGCCCCTTTATCCCTATGTATGCTTAAATCTTTAAAACTACCTACGCAACGGATTTTGATGCGGTTTTTTTAATAGATAGAGTGATTCAAGAGGAAGGTTTAATGTATAATACATGCATAATATAGCCGTGCGAAGCCGGGGCGGGTCGCTAGTTATAATTAAAAATGATTATCGTCAGAATGGCAGGTTGTCTGTGCCGAATGACACTAACATTATATTCAGTTATTGCTATCTATTTGCTGGTTTTTGCAAGGAAAAGGAAAATAAGGAAACCGTGTTTCTGAAAGTGCGATGAACAAAAAATTGATATCTAATTTTATTGCTAATTTCCTAATTTAAATGTTTTAATAGAGTACATACATTGATTGTAAAATTATTACGGCATTTCAAAGATTTGTATGAAGAGAATGCGCCTGATAAGTTTCAATGGCAATCAGTTTTTAATACAATGTCTTTATAAAATATTCTGAAGGTGTTTATTTTGATACCTAAATTAATCAATTACGAAGACATTATACACAATGCCGTCGAAGTAACTGCAGTGGTATTAAAATATGTAGCTTGTTCTTACGAGATCATATTGCATTCTAATTTACTTCTCGTGAATTTATTTCTGTACTTACATGATCCGCCATTGATACTGTTATTACAGTAGGTACAGGACTCAAAATATCATTTATTGTCAATTAAAGAATTCATTCCTCTATCGCCCGGAACATATCGATGGTTTCCGCAACAAAGGGCGTATCTCCAATTTGCATACTTTTGGCAATGAGCAAAAAACAAAATAAAAAAAAATATTTCTTAAATATCTTTTTTGTTTTTATACTTATAAAAAAAAGTGCTAGGAAGAAATTTCTTAGTTTTTTGCGGGCTTTGGCCTCGCTTAATTAGGGAACTGTACGAGTCTTAGTTTAGAAGTTAGCTAGGGCGTAAATCCCTGAAAATGAAAAAAATTGGTAGTTACACCCCACAAATATACAGTCTGGCAAAAAGTACCTACAGTAAAAGCCATATAAGCCTAAACCATTTGTAGTATAAACCTTTTTTGTTTCAGAATTTGTAAATACGCCGTATTATTTATACTAATAAATGACTAAACTAGCAAAATATTAACCTGATAGGAGTATATTTTACTTAGATGCGAGCCCCAACTCACAAAAATTAACTCCGCTTCGCAACGTGGAACATGGGCACGCTAGCCGGACGCGCGAGGGAGCTGGCTGACGTACTTTCCAGGCAAAAAGTGGCCGTTACGTTTCTGTAGGAGACTCGATGGAAAGGCAGCAGATCCCGGCACATTAGGAGCGGCTAAAAGCTGATCTACATGGGTCCTGGTGGAGAGAACAGGGTGGCTATGGTGCTCGCTGAGGGGTTGCATGACTGTATCTTGGAGATAAAACGCTCTAGCAACCGACATATGGCCGTGAAGGTGCTTATTGAGGGGGTTGTAACCTACTTGGTAAGCGATGCTGATAAAGTATTGTTTTGGAACAAACTCGGCGAGGTCCTTGGGGCCATCTTGTTGTCACAGGGGATCGTTTTGGGTGGTGATCTGAACGGTCATGTGGGCGAGATGAGCGTGTTCATGGAAGCTACAGCAGTTGAAATGCGGAAGGGGAAGAAATCCTATGTATGTGTGCCCCTGCCGACCTGGCCCTCGTGAACACTTACTTCAAAAAGAAGCCCGACTACTTGATCACCTATAGGAGTGAGAGGCACGCTACCCAAATCGATTTCTATCACTAGGAAACATCATATCGGCAACGTGGCTAACTGCAAAGTCATTCCTGGTGAGAGTCTCACTGATCAACACCGTCTTCTTGTCATGGATCTCTGTGTGAAACCCAAACATAAACAACCTGTGCGGTGTTGTCGCCAAATCAGATGGTGGACAAGTTCGCTGGTGTCGACAAATAATCGATGTCGTCGGACGATCGATATCGACGAACCAGTCCTGGACCACTACGATAAGATTAATTTAGGCATCGATCACCGGTGCGGCGAAGGCAGTGTTTGGGATGTCTTAAGATGGATGCAAATATGACAAGGAAACTTGATTTTCCTGTCATATTGATTGCCTTGGACATAGTCCAGAGGGAGACTAATTGAAGAAAGCCCTCTTCAAAAAGTTGCAAGCGTAGTAGTAAAGTAGCCAGAGCCAGACAGGACTACTTACAGTCATTGTACGATAAGTTGGAAACGTCTGAGGGACAGAAGCTTATTTATAAGTTGGCACATTCGAGGGTAAAAGCCCGTCCCGATGGTAATCTGCTTTGCGAGGACATCGCGGTGAAGACGAGATGGCTCTCTTATTTCCACGAGCTGCTGAATAAGGAGCACGAAGAGTTGAAGCCCTATCGAAGTATGAAATGCGATGGGTTCTCGTAGTGTGGGTATCTTAACCAACCTATGTAAACGCATACTCTAAACTGGTGAGTTCCCTATGTTTTACCCCAGTTTTCAAAGGCAAGGGATCGGTGCAGGAGTGTGGGAGTTATCGAGGTATATGGGTCATGTCCCACACCATGAAGCTCTACGATAGATAGTCGGATAGTCGATTCTTGGATTCGACAAAAGTGCACTGTGTCTAGGTGTCCATATAGTTAACACCCCGGTCACGGACCCCGTTCCGCCGTTTTCTATTCTTATAAAGATTTTCAGAAAGCCTTTGTCTGTGTTCCTTCGTCATCGATCGTCCGACGACATCGATTACGACGTCAAGTCACGCATTTCAGAGGCTTGGGCCAAGTGTCATCGTGAGGACTGGTGTCATTTGCGACCCCAAAATTCCGCTTAAACTAAAGAGACAGGTTTATGCCGGTTAAACTAAAGGAACAAGTTTATAAAGCCATCATTAGCGCTGTCCTTTTGTACGGTAGTAAGACGTGACCAGTGTTTGAGCGGCATAAGCAGAAGCTGCGTGTCACGTAGATGAAGATGTTGCGCTGGATTTGTGGAGTGACGCGACAGGATCACATCAGGAACTCTCGAGGCAGCTTACATGTCCGAGACATTGCAGATACATTGCAAGAATGTTGCCTACGCTCGCTGGTACGGTCACGTCTTGCGAAAACCAGCTAGTTCCGTGGAGAACAAATGTCTTGCCATGGCGCCTCCGCCAGGTCGTGGGAGATTGGGAAGAGCCAAGAAGTGCTGGCTTGGCATCGTAGTGGTGATATGTGTGCAGATTTGGTGTAGATTAATATGACAAAGTTATTTTATCTTGACCGGCACGGCGTTGACCGCGTACTGATTTCGTTTACACCGTAAACAAACAAGCGAGGACATGTGCTATACTTGCGGTAAGATCACAAGCATTATCCAATCACATAAAGGTATAGTTAAGTCTCTGTTCTTTTAATATACTTTAGTTATGCAAGAACAAGACAGCTAGGATCACTTGTAAGTTTAGAAATTTAGCACCACCTGTGGGAATAAATACTATTTTTTTTTCGAAGTAGACTAATACATTACGGCGCAAAACAGATTATTAAATTGTATTTTGAATTTTATCTAATTATACATCCTAATATTAGCATATTTATTATTTATGCCAAAGTCGTATTAATATAACATAGGTGAGATACAACCTATATTCTTTTAGGATTATTTTTTGTTGCAGGGCGTAAAACACATATTGATTTCATTATGTGTATTTACCCCGTTTGTCGTTTAAAAAGTAAAAACACAGTGTAGTTACATCAAATTGATTTCCCAATATAAAATTAATATTGTTTTATGACCCCTTTTCAATGTTTAGCCAATAGAAAAATGTAGGTCGTAACATCTTTTTTTTTCATCGTAGCGCCATTTTAAAAATAGGGATCGATAGAGCGTTCCAAACTGAGTAAAACTGCATAAAAAACTCAATATGGCCAAAATGGCTTTTACGCCCTTTGTTGCGGAAACCATCGATATATTGGGCACTACAGAGCTCAATGCAGAAGAACATCTCAGTGGCAATGATGATATCTCTCCTAGACTTACAAATAGCAAAAACAAACTTATCCCCCATTGCAAAATAACTGGTAGCCGATTTCCTTATGAATAATACTTATGATATACCTAGTTATATAAGGTTATGTGCTTATTTATATATTTTATATAAAATATAAAATAAATATTGCAGGACATTCCACACATCGCCATCTAGCCCCAAGCTAAGTAACTAGACTTGAGTTATGGGTGCTAGACAACTCATATACTACTTATATACTTTCCTTTTGTAAATATATACTTATAATACATAGAAACAACCAGACCACAGACAAATATCTAAGCATAAATACATGTCTGAGGCGGGAATCGAACCCGCAACCCAGTGCTTGGCAGTCCGGCACGGTGACCATAGTGCCAACTGGGTCGTCAAATTCCCGCATTATCCTTGTTTTATTTCATGTTATTTGTGTTTATAAATGTTAAAAATTCCTAATATCACTTAAAGACGTCAACAATATATAAAAACTCATTAAAATAGTTGCTATGAAAACTTATCAGGCGCTTTCTCTCCATACAAATCTTTGAAATGCCATAATTTTACAATCAATGTGTGTACCTACGCTATTAAAACATATTCTAGCAATTAGATAGGTAGCAACTTTTTGTACATTGCACTTTTAGAAACACGGTGTCCTTATTGCTGAACAAAGAGGCAACCAGCCATTTTGATGTCAGAATGGCTTTACTAGTCTTCAAAAAAAACTACTTACATTAGGACGAGTATAATGAATCAACAGATGCAGAAGATTAGCTGGTTCAAACAAACAGACAAAAATTCTAAAAACTACCCTATCGTGTTCGGCTAACGATTTTAAGACGACCTGTGTATTTTTTTTCTGGATATTTTACAATTACCTACAGATTTATTTATGTCTACAGATTTATTATATGTAGGTATAGATTATTCTCGTACAAATAAGTAAAACCAATCCCTAAAAAAAATCAAAAATCTTAAAAATATTGTGATTTCTATTAAAAAAAGTTATATTTTCTTCGGCTCTAGGCATATTAATTTTCTACCATTTCTATTATATTATAATTACATGTCTTCGGACTGGCAATATAGTTGGAAAGGGATACACGACACTAATATCTCCATCCTTCTCGGACCGAAATTCTCTTTTGTGATTCTCTAAAATAAATCATGTTAAGCTTTAGTTTTTTTTGTAAAGATGTTACATAGATGTCCTTTGCGCTTTCTAGTTGTGATGTACGAACTTAAATTCTATTAGTAGGTACTTCTAAATTCATTTTTTATCCTTTTTCGGAGAAGAAGCGCTCTCCACTGCAGTAAGTCCTTGAAAATATTCTTAAGAAAAAAAAAAATTATAATCCAAGGTACGAACGTCAAATTCTATGAAATATTTTTAATGAAACGTCATGTTGCGAACGGATATTTGACATAGACAATTTTGACAAATGTTAAAAATGACAAAAATGCACAAACCCTAAAATGGTCGAAGTAGAATTTGATCTTTGTGTTTATTTATTATAGTTTTTGTAGATACTTAAATTGAGAAAATAGTGATCTGGCAGGAAGTGGAGGCCCGATCGATCACGGGGCCCGTGTGCCTAGTGGGAAAGAGGGGCCTACGCGGGGCTACAGGGTTATTGCAAATTATACTAGCAAGCCGTTGACGGCTACTTCTGTGCACCTAACAAACAACTTTTGTTTACAGACTTTTGGAAATTTAAAAAAAAAATGAAAATTTTGAGGTTATGTAAATTCGAAAAACAGCTGATTTTTTAAAACAAATGTTATTCAGACTAAGAACAGTAGATAGAAGTTAAAAAAATAAGTAAAATTTTAAGGTTAATGACCTCATTTTCGAAAAAATGTTCAAATTTCCAAAAGTCTGTGAACAAAAGTTGTTTGTTAAGGTGCACAGAAGTAGCCCTCAACGGCTTGCTAGTATAATTTCCAATAACCCTGTATATAAATAAAACTATATAAATTCATTGAAATATATAATATCTATTGATATAAAGTTATGTACGTACATAATAATAATAACTGACCCAAGTCAACTTTAAAATAACAAATAAACATTTTTAGTTGCGAAGCCACCATTTTCCTAATAAGTTATCAAAACGCTGCTTATTTAGCGATTAGTTATTTTAACCCTTTGCGATATTTGTATTAAATTTTTTTTTTAAAGGACGTACTGTAACTGAAGGTAACGCCGACGAGAAACTTAAGTCGGCCGATTCATTTGAAGGCAATCATTTTTTTTTGCCAAGTCTTTGTTCTCCATTGGGTTTGAATTCTAACTCGCAAATCTGTAAGGTTGTAAAATAATGTTACCATAATTATACGATATAAAAAAACTAGCGACCCGCCCCGGCTTCGCACGGCTATATTATGCATTATTATATCTAAAAACCTTCCTCATTAATCACTCTATCTATTAAGCCTCTCAACTGGCAGAAAAACCCGCCGCGGGTTTCTTCATACATTTTTAATAAGGCGCCATCTATCTGCCAGTTGATGAATTAAAAACCGCATCAAAATCCGTTGCGTAGTTTTAAAGATCTAAGTATACATAGGGACGGCGAAAAATGACTGGGTCACGTGGGGTTCAGCTAATTGGTAACGTGACTGTACACGTCAGGAAAGACAGACTCAGGCAACAATTAAGATGATTAAATCCATGCTATCCAGGACGCTCTGTAGACTATATCCCGCACCTACAGTAGCCTCTCAGCTCAGTCGGCCGTGTACAGAGGATATATGCAATACGTCAAAGCGATTAGCTTTACGTAATTTTGACACCACGTTCAAAACCCATCGGAAACAAAAATAAAAAAAATAATAGTTTAGATACTAACTATAAAATGATCGGCCGATTAAAAGTCTCACGTCTGCGATCGCCCTAAAATAACTTTATTAGGAAATATAGTAGAATCAGGCCCTTAATATAAAAGAATTACAATTTCCAACGCGCCCTAGCTATATCTTTGGTTATTTTAAGATTCAAATAATAATACAAATTAACAATAATAATTATTAATAATAATAACGATTCGTAAAACTATTATTTAATAAATTAATTAAAAAAAAAAAACAAACAATCATTCAAACAAAGCATAGATGTGGTGATGGCACGGAATTGGCCCATGGCCCAATTTATGGCCTTTAGAATGGCCCATGTCCTCTTTTATTGCCCAAATCTCGTTTTATTGCCTTAATAATGGCCTATATCCCTTTTTGTGGTATTTGGATTCGATTTCACTTATTTAAATTCTCTTATCTTCTTTATATATAAAAATGAATCGCAAAATGTGTTGGTAAGCGCATAACTCAACAACACCTGGACCAATTTGGCCAATTCTTTTTTTGTTGTTTACCCTATGTTCCTTTTTATGGAATAATTATGTGCTATGTCCCGTTTTATTGCCCAAAATCCCGTTTTATTGCCTTAATAATGACCTATATCCCTTTTTGTGGCATTAATAATGGCCTATATTCCTTTTTATGGCCTAAATTATGTGCTATGTCCCGTTTTATTGCCCAAAATTCCGTTTTATTGCCTTAATGATGTCCCACGTCCTATTTTATGGCCTACATAATGACCCGTATCCAGTTTTATAGCCCAAATTCCCTTTTATAGCCTAAATAATGGCCCGTTTTATAGCTCATGGCCTGTTTTATGTACGTAATAATGCCTTTTGTCCCATTTTATGCCACTTAATAATGTCTCTTTGTCCTGTTTTAAGCCTAAAATAATGTCATTAAACTGATTTTAAAAAAAATGTTAGAATTTTTTTTGACTATTTTGGGATTTATATTGACTATATAAAGGACACGGTCCAATTTAGCCCAACGTTGGACCTCGGCCATTACCGTACCCAATTATATATATTTTAGCTCAATATAATTAATATTTCTTCCTTCACTAAGCGACTTATATTATTTTGAACACTAATTATTTAATTTTATCTATTTTAATTATTAATTTCTCCTGAAATTTTGATGTAATTTTGCCAAAAAAAAGTGACGCATGAACACTTCGTTTTCTATAATCTATCATCGGGACAAATTTACATCAAATTCAGTGCAGCCAATTCCTTACTCTTCTCTTTTATTAATCGAGTTTTTTTGTACCATATTTTATTTTTCAAGGTAAAATTTAATTATTACTTTTCAAAAGTAATATTTTTTACCAGATTTATGAAAATAAAATCTTTTTACTAAAGTTGTTAAAAAATTACATTTTTTCCAGGTTTTTTTTCTTATAGGTGCCAAAAGCAAAAATGCCTGTCGCCAAAAAAAAATGTTAATCAGAAAATTGTACCACTTTTTGAGTTTTTTAAAACAACTTTAGTTCGCATTTTTTAATAACAATTTTTAAACAAATGCACATTAAAATAACAACAACCATAATTGCAATTAATTAAAAACACGAAAAAAATATTCTATAAAAAATGGCTATAAGTACATATTTTTATAATATACAGGGTGATGATTAACTAAGCACCACGGTTTCCCGCGTAACTCCCGATCCCGTGGGAAAATAAAAAAAAAATTGCCCATGTTACTCTTAAAGGTGGACGCAGACTGATCAAAGCCAAAAGAATCGAATTTTTGCCATCCACGGGAAAAGGTACCTTATTTATATAGTGATAAGGTCAATTTTAAAATTTTCATAAATATCGGTCAAGCCGTTTCGGAGGAGTATGGTAACTAACATGGTGACACGAGAATTTTATACAGGGTTATTGGAAATTATACTAGCAAGCCGTTGAGGGCTACTTCTGTGCGCCTTAACAAACAACTTTTGTTCACAGACTTTTGGAAATTAGAACACTTTTTCGAAAATTTTGAGGTTAGGTTTACCTGAAAATCAGCTGTTCCTTACAATCAGCTGTTTTTCGAATTTACATAACCTCAAAATTTTCATTTTTTTTTCGTATTTCCAAAAGTCTGTGAACAAAAGTTGTTTGTTAAGGTGCACAGAAGTAGCCCTCAACGGCTTGCTAGTATAATTTCTAATAACCCTGTATATTCGATTTTTTTTAGTGAAATCAATCACCCTGTATGTTCCAAAACAACAAAAGTGCAGACCCACCGTAGAGCTTTAAAACTGAATGTTTTCAACTCAACTAAGATTCTAAGTTTTTCAACTCATTAATTTAATATATAAATGTTATTATAATGAAAACATTCCAAAAATTTCAGTAAGAACTCTACGGGTGGATCTGCAATTCTATCACCGACTGTACTGTATGTTCAGGTTCAAACAAACAAACAAAATGATAATTTAAATAAATATTTTACGTTAAAACTTAAAATTTTAAACTAAAACGAGTTTTTATTCAATAATTTAAAATACAGGTTAATTGTAATTATTTTAGTAATAATAAATAAATGATTTTTTTTAAACTAACAAATGGCCTTGTGATGCATTTAGATTAGACTAAATTATCATGAAATTGACACTCGTGTCAAATAATTTTCATGAAATTGAGACTCGTGTCAAATAAATTTGACAAAATTGACACGCACGTCAAGTTTTTTCATGAAATAACATCAATTTTCAATATAATTACATAATTTATCGTAGATTTGACGTAAAATCGTATTGTCAAAATAGTGTAAAAATAGTATGAACAATTAAAAAAATGTATTTGTACTTTCAAATATAAAATATCGATTGTCCGTCTGTCTGTACAATTGTAATTTGCATATAAAGCACAATTGTCGCGTTTAAACAATAAGTCGTGGGTTCGAATAGTTATTTTCTTATTCTAGTATATTTTTTAACAAAATTTTTACTTTTTCATTATAAAAAATTTTGACAATACGATTTTCAAAATTATAAAAAAAAAATTATGAAAAATGAAAATCTTAAACAATTTATATAGCTCCCTATAAAACAGAAATGCGCACACGCAACATTTTTCGTAAAAAATAATACTTGTTTTTTAATATCATTGCATTGAGTAACCATTTTCTTGACATCTGAACCAATTAATTGACTCAAAGAATTAATTTGTGACTCGGATATTAAACTTTGGACATGAGAGTCAATATTGACCTTAGGGTAAATTTTGACCCAATTGAACCTGGTTAAAATTTACCCTAAGGTCAATTTTATTCACTTGATAATCAATTGCCAGTCTTTTTTGACTCACATCAAACTTAAGATATGAGAGGCAATATTAATGTCAGGATCAACTTTGACCCATTTGACTTTGGGTTCTTATTGACCTTTGACCTTAAGGTCAACTCATTGACTTTCAATTGCCATTATGATAAGTAAATATTCGAATAAATAAGCTATTATTTTACAAAAATATTTAGTGTGTTTTTTGTCACTCATTTTTGGCAAAACTACTGAAACGATTTTAGTAAAATGTTGTATAAAGATAGCTCGAATCCCAGAGACAAACATAGAATAAACTAAATCCCGATATCCTCAAAGGAAAGGGATCTACGCGGGTGAAACCGAATACATTTATCAGTATGGACATTTGTTTTTTTATATGTATATTATTTATTTATTTTAAGCAATAATTACACTTATGTACATTGAGGACGAATTGTACATAATATACTACATTTTTTTATATATATATACAGAGTGATTTTAAGTAAAAAAAAGAATATTTTTCTTCTTATTGGTGAGCGCGTTCCGAAGGCACACATCCTAACTTAGTTTTTAAGACGATTTAATGTGATTTCATGCAAATATATGATTTCAAATGAATAACGACGAAAAAGCCGTTCGAAATTACTTCCGAACGGCTGAACGTGACTTTTCCATATAAACTATGCTTTTTTATGCCTGCAATATTTAGGGGAGGTAAATCTTTGTAAAAGCTAATTTTATGAACTACTTACATAATTTTTATTTTTAATTTAAAACAATTTTTAAACGATGAACGATTTTTGTCTTTTTTTATTAAAAACACTCTGTATACATTTAAACAGCAGAGGCAAGACGGTATTTCTTCTAATTATTATATTCGAAATTATATTCAAGGTCAAATATCAAACTTAAGGTCAATTTCGAGGTCAAAGGTCAAACAATTTAAAATATGTAGTGTTTTATCTTTATACTGCAAATTCAATAATTTATAGAAAATAATGAAGTCGAACATTTTATGACTGTTCATGATTGATATGATTGACTTTAGAAATTTGACCTTTGACCTCAGTCACAATTGGTGTTTGGCTCAATGAAAAGTGACTTTTGACCTTAAATTGACATCACAACTCGTAGTTAAGCAATAACAATCATTTATTATTATAATAATTTAATTTATTTTGTTCGTAAAATAAATAATTTTATTTATTTTTTAATATCACTGTTAGGGTCATATTAATTAGACTAGCTCGAAAACTTAATGCTACTCTGCTAAATACGACGCCAGACTCTAAAAAAAGTCAAAGGTTTGACTCGCATCAAGAGAAAAAGTCAATTGATTGACTTATGCCGTAGAAAATCGTCAATTTGACAGGCTTACAAGGGTCCATTCGAATCTTATTCAACTGAATTTAAACGTTATGCTACTTGCCATAAAGTTTAAATTCGGTATTCGCATTACTTCCATGCCTGCTACATTCACAGAGAAACTTGTAAAGCTGCTAAACTCAAGTCATAGTGAACACAAACTTTCGAAACCGAAGTCGCAAACACTCAACTAATTGACCCAAGTCAAACAAAAGAGTCAATTAATTGACCTTCGACCTCAACTTTCGAGTAAAAATCTAAGCAATTGACATTGACCATTACCCCCGACCTAAACCCAAAACAATTGACGTTTGACCATTGAACCCCAACCTTGGAGCTATGAGTTGAGCAGTTGACCTTTGACCTTACATCTGACCCTGGCGCCTTACAAGGTACGTCGCTACGACCGCGCTAGTTCATAGAACAACACATACGCCTCGGGCGACACGACGTCACGTGGTTTTATTGGTGATACTCTGAAAACAGATACATTAAAATTATATAAATATTAAAGGCGAAGTAGGACTTGAAAACCCCTATCCCTTTCCCCCACGCGCCACGCGATGACTCTATCCCTTTCCCCCGCGCGCCGCTAAATGGCCGTCTAAACTATGTTTTATGTAATAAAAGACTAGCAAAGTAAAAAACTTTATGGGAATTGTTATAAGGTTTATGAAAATTTTTAATTTTGCATTTTTGCATTGCAAACACCACCCCGTCGTTTTTGAGTCGGGGTATAAAAACTGTTTCTTAACAATTGTCAACAACTCTGTTTATACAGGGTTATTGTTGAACATATTCGAAAGCGGTTGCCGTTCTGTGCACCTAAACAAACAACATTTGTTCACACAGTTTTGGAGGTTATGTTTACCTGGAAATCAGCTGTTCCTTTTAAAATCTGCTAATTTTCAGGTAAACAACCTTCATGTTAAAAACAAAAATAAAAGTTGTTCGTTTAGGTGTCAAAGTCATTTTTTTTTATTTCTTTGGATGTTTAATACATTAAAATGTGTATAAGGACCACATAAAATCGTCTTAAAAACTAAGTTAGGATGTGTACAGAAGTGGTCCTCGACCGCTTGCTAATACATAATAATATGATTATCAATAATAATTCTATAAATATTAACAGTTGACATTGACCGACCCCGACCGTAAACAGCGCACTAACGAGTATTTGAGTGAAAAAATCGGACAAAAATATTTAATTTATTTATATAATTTTATGTGCAATTAAATTAAATAAAACACAAAGTTTGACCAATATAATAATTATATATTTAAAATTTTACATCTTTTTACATTTTTAGGATTCTTCAACTTCTTCTTCGTCGGAACTTTCGTCTTCGCTTTGTCTATTTTTAAATACCGTGCTGGCAGACATCATTTCTATTGCCTCCTTTGAGAAAGGCTGTCTTTTTTTATTTTGCGTCTTTCTGCTGCAGCTGATAAATGGATCTGAACTTAAAAGAAGTCTGTTTATTATATCTATGTTGCAGTCTCTGCGCGAAAATTTGCGGGAAAAATGTAATCTGTATTGCCTAAAATGTTTGTTTCGGGCTTCAGCTGCCTCTTCCGATAACTGGCCAATAGGTAGGAGTGCATGAGCTATTACTTCACCTCCATGTATCAAAATTTTGTGTATGGTTGGTGACATGGGATGCCAACCATACAGATCGACATATATTTTTGCAGTTTCATTTGCGTATGCTTCAAATTTTTCTACATCAATGTTATTGCCACTTGATATTACTTCTAATATGACTTTAAACCTTTTTATTAAATCGACATTGATGCCAGTTATTCTTGAGGAGCGTTCCGGATCTGCAAAAAATCTCCTTGACGTGTTCCCGTCATTAGTGTTCCCAAACCCTGCTTTGGGAACATCTACGAGTAATCCCATTTCCTCTTTAAAGGCTTTTTGTAGTTTTTCTTTAGTCTCTTTTACAATTCTTTTTTCTTCTGTAGACCGTGCTTGCCATTTTTGTAAAGGCAATTTATAGGCTAAATGTAAAATAGATTCGAAAAATCGAATTCTTGCGTGAAGAATTGATAATCCAAACTTCAACGTTTCTACTTTACTTTCTTTTTTAATTAATTTATTAAAATCCTTCGAAGTCTGTCCGCAAATGTAGCATCTCATTGTAGATGAGGTGTCTGTAGCAGCATTACATACCTTGCCATCAATCATGGTAAGTAACAGTTTATGTTTTATTTTGCTGCCATCAATTTCTGTCTCCTGAAGCTGTTCGGCTTGGTTTTCAATGTATTGTATTTCTTGTTTTGTGATATCTTTTGTTTCATTTATAAATCTTATACGTATGGGTCTGCAGAATCTGACTGAAGACGGAACCGGATTTTGCCAAATGATTTTTTTCTCCTCTTCTTCAATGATAACAGATAGTCTTAGAGGCACTAGTGAGCTTTGAAAAATATTTGCATCACTATCTCCGTGATTTTCAAATTTTTGCTTGTATTGTGTCTGCTGAGATCCGTCACATCCCCATTTCGAAATTAACACCATATTTTGTTTTTCTTCTTCAGTGCATGACGTATTGACAACCTCCGCTATATATTTGTACAAGCGCAATGCAGTGTGATTTAGTAATGCTTGAAGTTTAACTTCTGCGCTTGTCTCAGTGACATGTATTGATTCTTCCTCGGGATAACATTCAATCTTAGCCATTTGTATGACAGAATAGCATGGGTAAATAGCTTTACCAGATCTGTGGATTATTTCCCATTGTCTTCTAGTGAAATCACCTTCAACAAAGATAGCCAGTGCTTCTGCTGGCGTATATTTTTTTACAGTTGTTTGCTTCTTGGTACTAGAAATAACTTTTCTAAGTTTAGTAGCTCTGGTGGGTGAAGCCATTAATTCTTTAATTATTTTTGATGCATCTTTATTTCCTGAAGTGCCCTGACTCACGCCAGCAGCATAAGTCAACTCCTCGACAGATACTTGTTCACGCAGATCTTTTGTTTTTCTCCGTTTGCTACGGTCACACACATCTTCAAATGATTTTTTTGGACGTCCAGGTTTTGGTTAGGGCATTTCAGGCCAGTTAGGTAATTCCATCGAAGATGTAAGCCACACTTCATTACTTTTAAAAAACCGTTCTTCTTTGTATGAAGCTCCTCTCCACTTCTTTTTGAATTCACTTTTAAAGTGCTTCAAACCATTTACCATTTTATGTTTCTCATGTTCCGGACAATTTGTCAATTGGACAAGTCTATCTTCAAACAATGAAAACTTTTCTTCTATTTTGTGGCCCTTGAATTCATTCAAGATCTCCCACAATGCTCTTCTAGTAAATATCTTGATAGTTCTCGAATTATCTGTACGACAAATAAATAAATATATTAACTTAAAATAATTGTGTAATTTTTACGTACAATTTAAAAGTCATATAAAACAAAATGGCGGACGTAGGCGGATGGTTTTATTATGATTTACAATAGCCAACAAATCAATTATTATATTGTTATAAAAGTTGTAGCCCGACAAGACACGACATATACATAAAAACACGATTGTTTGAAAAAGTAAAGCAAAAAAATGTACCTAAATTGTAACTGTTTTCATATCACATAAAAATATAAATTTTATACGACAAAGTAATCATGTAATATTTTAAAATGTAGTACATACCTTCTTCTGCCATATCCAATAAAAGTTTTTTCTAAATTGAACCACACAAACACACAACTGTGAAGCGAAGTTATAGTGCGAACAAAAGTGCCGAAAACAAAGACATGCGACTCCACGAACGGCTGAGTTTCGACTGATTTGTTAAAACAGGTCTAGGGCGGGGGGATTTTTAATGGCCGCCGTCTAAAAGGTCGGTTACCTGGCTATAGGAACAATAGCTTACATGACACTTTTGACTAAGTTGCGCATTTTTACTTATGTCCGATTTTATTGATCTAATAATCGTTAGTGCAGCGGTTCGATCGCCGTAATTCTATGACGCATTAGTCGAGTGCACGTTCAGTTGACGCATACGCAACGTGCACGCTAATCGTCAGTATTGCCGTAAAATGAAGCATCGCGTAACCGTAACTTTAACTGCACGTCTACTTCTCCTACGCGTGAAACAAGCGGTTGATTTTGACTAATCTTCCTAGGTGACAGTTAATTTGAAATGTATGTCATGTTAAAAAGGTCGATACGGCGAGCGCGCGACGTTTAGGTTTGCGTGACGTGTGCGTCTTAAGAAATTACGGCAATACGAATTTTATAGTTATGACTACGGCGATCGGCCCGCAGTTGACCTTGACCTCGATCGATCAATAAACTCACCTAGAATCAATAAACTGTTCATCTATCTATCTATCTATTAACAGTTGACATTGACCGACCGCATTGAGCGACCGTAAACAGTTAACCTTTGACCTCGATCGATCAATAAACTCACCTAGAATCGTTATACTCGTGCCAGTCACCCGTGTACGGATGCTTGCAGTACGCGGTGTAGTGGCCGGAATACGTTGTACCTACAATGTTCATACAACATTAATGCAACACATTCCACACATCGCCATCTATCCCCAAGCTAAGTAACTACACATGTGTTATGGGTGCTAGACAACTGATATAGCTACTTATATGCTTCACTTTTGTAACTTTTAATACATAGAAACAAACAGAAGGTCAATTCTCGTAAATAACATTGTTCAAATTACATTTCAATATCATTTCGATTGCAAAAATACCCTCAAAGTCAGTTTTTTTTGTCAAAAAGCGGAGTTTGTGGTTATTTTTAGCTACTTAGAGGGTATTTTTTGCAATCGAAATGCAAGCGAAATAATATTAAAATGTTATTTGAACAATGTTAATTACGAGAATTGGCCTTCACAACACATTCAAATATCTATGTATAAATACATGTCTGAGGCGGGAATCGAACCCTGTGTTTGGAAGTCCGGAATTGTGACAACTAGGTCGTCATAACAACATCAGCTAGTAATAATATATATTTTTCATGAGTTAATCTCACCTGAGTGGTTGCTAACAGCATATAGGTTGTATATAGCGGGTGCTCCCTTGGTGGCCGCGTAGGGCGCCATGTCCAGTCCGGATAACGGAAACTCCACTAAAACGTTCAATTTGCCGCGAAACCTTTCCGTTGGTGAAAAACTAAGGGAAAAATACAATTGAATATTAATTATTTGCAACAAAAAGAAATTAATAAGTTGTTAAGACTTAAGAGGAAATGGTACCGGGGGCTTTCTCCATACAAACTATTACAAACGTATTCGACTGTTTCCTCCCTGGATAATGACACTAGAGCAAATATTTTTGTTGTATAAAACTTATAACTGCCATGACCATGACCATATTTTAATTTTTTATTCTTAATTTCTATGATAATTAGAAAAATGAAAAAAAAAACAATATTAGTTTTTTTGACCTCGACCTGACCTGAGTCGAACAATTGACCTTTGAATTTTTAAAGTTGACCTTTATTAATAATCACCCGCGTAACTGCCGATCCCGTGGGAATAGCGGGATAAAAAGTATCTACAACACTCTCAATGAATCAATGTATCCTCATAATCAAGTTTCATCAATATTGCTCCAGTAGTTTCGAAGCCTAGTCAATTCAAACAAACAAACATCTTTGCTCTTTAAAATATTAATATGAATAAATATTGCACGACCAATCCACACAGCGCCATCTAGCCCCAAGCTAAGCCACTAGGCTTGTGTTATGGTAGCCAATAACGGATAGAATACTTATACAGTTTTCTTTTGTTGACTTAATATCCACCCAGAGCAGAAACAAATACATGTACATGTCAACGGTCAAAAGTCTCTGCCCACCGTAACGTTTACAATCCTGTGCAGTATATTTGTACATTATAACAACGTAACCTGTGGATCTAACCCACGTCGGTTGATGTAGCGGGTGGCCCCTTATACCACTCACACAACTAAACACATAGCTAACATGTTGACTAATAATAATCACACTGAGTACTTTTAATTCAAGTATTTAAGTTTGTGTGTAACGTCTATTAGAAGAAGGTCGTAAGTCCAATACTTGTTGATAGTATTATTGTAGCAAACTGAGCATTTACTTATGACCCATACTGTACATAAATACTTTTTAGAAGCGGGAGTCGAACCCGCAACCTCTGCGTCGCAGAGGTCAGATTTATCGACTTTGTTAATTTTAATTTAGAATACATTTGAAGGGAATAAATTAGAGGCCTAAGGTCAATAAATTTGAAGTTTTCATAAAAGGTCAAAGGACAATAAATTAGAGGTTTACATAAGAGGTCAAAGGTCAATACAGGTTACCCTTAATCTTACGTCAAATCCTCTCCATCCTAAGGTTGCCTGGAAGAGACCGCTTTCAGCGGTAAGGCCGCCTATTGTGCCACTGTTTTTATAATTTAAACTAATAATAATTGTGTTGTCATTTTCTGTAACTTGTGTGTGCAATAAAGCGTTCTATCTATCTATCTAAATTAGAGATTTTCATAAGAGGTCAAAGGTCAAGCATAGAGGTCAAAGGTCAATTGTTTCTGTTTCCGGTATGAGTTTAGCGTCACAAATGTGATCATAAAACAACACGAGGTAGTTAGTCCATTGAAAAGTTACATTTGGGGTTGCATTTGTCAGAGGACGCAATTTTATTTTTTAGATATTAAGAGGGGGTTAGTCTATAACTTATTGTTTTTCGTTCTACGAATAAAAGTTACTTAACAAAGTTGTAGATAATCATATTTGCAACAAAAAATGTTAAGTAATATTTTTTGTGAGACCTACAGTTTGTCAGATAAACCATAAAAACCGTTAAATCCCTTTTTCCAAGATGGCGGCCGTGGGACAAGAGCTACAATCCCTCAAACTTGGATTTAAGCTTAGACTAACCTCCTCTTGATATCTAAAAAATTAAATTGCGTTTTCTGACAAATGCACGCTAGGCTCAAAAAAATGTAACATTTCAATGGACTAAGTATGTATGCTTACCGTTTGAGATGTATAACTAACACTTGCGGGAACTTCTGTACGGTGAACCACTTGAGACACTTACGGCGGACGCCGCAAGCTGAACACGTCTGGGGAACAATACATACAATACTTACATGGTGGTACAATCACCTGCATTATTGCAGACCCACCATACACCTCCAAAACGGTTGGCATATGAATGTTTTCAACACAAGCAATATTCTAGGCACCTGCTTTAGTTGAAGTTTAAAGTCGATTATCAAACAAAAATTATTAGAATGAAAACATTCCAATAATAGTAATTTTAATTTTTAATTTTTTTTTTTTTTAATTTTTTTTTTTTAATTTGTTTTTTTTTTTTTTTATAATTCTACCGGGGGCTGCAACTGTGCAGGCGACTGTACAATCAACGGTCAAAAGTCTCTGCCCACCGTAACGTCTACAATCCTATGCAGCACTATTAGAACATTATGACAAAGTAACCTGTGGATCGAACCCACGTCGGTTGGTGTAGCGAGGTCTAGCTATCACGGTACATGAGATACAGTCTGAAGGCCAAATCTCATAAATAACATTGTTCAAATTACATTTCAATATCATCCCGATTGCATTTCGATTGCAAAAGATATACTCGGTCTGATTTTTTTTACAAAAAGCTAACTTTGAGGGTATTTTAAGCTACTTTCCCGGTATTTTTTTATGATCGAAATGATATTGAAATGTAATTTGAACAATGTTATTTACGAGAATTGGCCTTCTGGTGACAGACAGACAGACAGCGGAGTCTTAGTAATAATAAATATTGCGGGACATTCCATACATCGCCATCTAGCCCCAAGCTAAGTAACTAGACTTGTGTTATGGGTGCTAGACAACTGACATACTGCTTATATACATTTGTAAATATATACATATAATACATAGAAACAACCAGACCACAGACAAATATCTAAGCATAAATACATGTCTGAGACGTGGAATGTAACCCGCAACCCTGTGTTTGGCAGTCCGGCATGGTGACCATTGTGACAACTGGGTCGTCTAATAGTGTATGTTCCGTTTTTAACCTTTCGTTATGGAACCCTAATACCAACTTACCGGTTTCTCATCGCCGTCCAATTCTTCCTCTTTAGTGAAGTGCTGTAAACATTGTTGGAGCTTGAGGTTGCCGGTTCGGGATGGGATCGGTAAACTGAAACAACACCGGTTAAATATTGCGGTAAATTCGGTTAAAATTGGTAAAATTGTGATTAAAATGCAAAGGTAAGTTGGTAAAATGTGTAAAAAAAAGGTAAAATTATGAGTAAAATTCGTAAAAAAAAATGGTAAATTTAAAATACCTATATTAGAAATTCTATATCTTATTAATGTACCTAAGATCCCAGAACGGGTCAAAAGTTACACTATTATGCTTTGCAATACATGCAACGCAACGTCGACTTTAGTAGCCGAAGAATATGTGGTAAATTGTATAAAAATGTTGGTAAATTATAAAAAAATATAGATAAATTGTGTTGTCATAGTGAATTATTATGTAAAATGATTGTAAATTATATAAAAATGATGGTCAATCTTGCAAAAGTAGCAGTAAACCTTAAAGCAATCATGCCTAATAAAGTAAAACAATGGTAAATTATATAAAAGTGATGGTAAGTTATGTAAAACTTTGGTAATTTGTGTAAAATGTTAGTAAATACGTACCTAAGATCCCAGAATGGATCAAAAGTGACACTGACATGCCTACAAAATGTTGATAAAAGTTAAATGATGGTAATTCATGCAAAAATAGTAGTTAACCATGTAATAATAATAGTAAATTGAGTAAAACAATCATGCGTAAATTATGTAAAACTTTAGTAAATTGCGTAAAATGTTAGTAAATACGTACCTTAGATCCCAGAAGGGATCAAAAGTGATACTATCATGCTTGCAATGTATACAATGCAACGTAGACTTTATTTAACGGAGATACGTGGTAATTAAATAAAAAAAATTAGTAAATATTGTAATAATGACGGTAAATAATGCAAAAGTAAAGTATGTAAAAATGACGGTAAATCCTGTAAAAGTGATGGTAAGGTATGTAAAATGACGGTAAATTATGTAAAACTTTAGTAAAATGTGTAAAATGCAAGTAAATACGTACCTAAGATCCCAGAATGGGTCAAAAGTGACACTATCATGCTTGCAATGCGTACAACGCACTAACGAGTATTTGAGTGAAAAAATCGGACAAAAATATTTAATTTATTTATATCATTTTATGTGCAATTAAATTAAATAAAACACAAAGTTTGACCAATATAATAATTATATATTTAAAATTTTACATCTTTTTACATTTTTAGGATTCTTCAACTTCTTCTTCGTCGGAACTTTCGTCTTCGCTTTGTCTATTTTTAAATACCGTGCTGGCAGACATCATTTCTATTGCCTCCTTTGAGAAAGGCTGTCTTTTTTTATTTTGCGTCTTTCTGCTGCAGCTGATAAATGGATCTGAACTTAAAAGAAGTCTGTTTATTATATGTATGTTGCAGTCTCTGCGCGAAAATTTGCGGGAAAAATGTAATCTGTATTGCCTAAAATGTTTGTTTCGGGCTTCAGCTGCCTCTTCCGATAACTGGCCAATAGGTAGGAGTGCATGAGCTATTACTTCACCTCCATGTATCAAAATTTTGTGTATGGTTGGTGACATGGAATGCCAACCATACAGATCGACATATATTATTGCAGTTTCATTTGCGTATGCTTCAAATTTTTCTACAACAATGTTATTGCCACTTGATATTACTTCTAATATAACTTTAAACCTTTTTATTAAATCGACATTGATGCCAGTTATTCTTGAGGAGCATTCCGGATCTGCAAAAAATCTCCTTGACGTGTTCCCGTCATTAGTGTTCCCAAACCCTGCTTTGGGAACATCTACGAGTAATCCCATTTCCTCTTTAAAGGCTTTTTGTAGTTTTTCTTTAGTCTCTTTTACAATTCTTTTTTCTTCTGTAGACCGTGCTTGCCATTTTTGTAAAGGCAATTTATAGGCTAAATGTAAAATAGATTCGAAAAATCGAATTCTTGCGTGAAGAATTGATAATCCAAACTTCAACGTTTCTACTTTACTTTCTTTTTTAATTAATTTATTAAAATCCTTCGAAGTCTGTCCGCAAATGTAGCATCTCATTGTAGATGAGGTGTCTGTAGCAGCATTACATACCTTGCCATCAATCATGGTAAGTAACAGTTTATGTTTTATTTTGCTGCCATCAATTTCTGTCTCCTGGAGCTGTTCGGCTTAGTTTTCAATGTATTGTATTTCTTGTTTTGTGATATCTTTTGTTTCATTTATAAATCTTATACGTATGGGTCTGCAGAATCTGACTGAAGACGGAACCGGATTTTGCCAAATGATTTTTTTCTCCTCTTCTTCAATGATAACAGATAGTCTTAGAGGCACTAGTGAGCTTTGAAAAATATTTGCATCACTATCTCCGTGATTTTCGAATTTTGCTTGTATTGTGTCTGCTGAGATCCGTCACATCCCCTTTTCGAAATTAACACCATATTTTGTTTTTCTTCTTCAGTGCATGACGTATTGACAACCTCCGCTATATATTTGTACAAGCGCAATGCAGTGTGATTTAGTAATGCTTGAAGTTTAACTTCTGCGCTTGTCTCGGTGACATGTATTGATTCTTCCTCGGGATAACATTCAATCTTAGCCATTTGTATGACAGAATAGCATGGGTAAATAGCTTTACCAGATCTGTGGATTATTTCCCATTGTCTTCTAGTGAAATCACCTTCAACAAAGATAGCCAGTGCTTCTGCTGGCGTATATTTTTTTACAGTTGTTTGCTTCTTGGTACTAGAAATAACTTTTCTAAGTTTAGTAGCTCTGGTGGGTGAAGCCATTAATTCTTTAATTATTTTTGATGCATCTTTATTTCCTGAAGTGCTCTGACTCACGCCAGCAGCATAAGTCAACTCCTCGACAGATACTTGTTCACGCAGATCTTTTGTTTTTCTCCGTTTGCTACGGTCACACACATCTTCAAATGATTTTTTTGGACGTCCAGGTTTTGGTTAGGTCATTTCAGGCCAGTTAGGTAATTCTATCGAAGATGTAAGCCACACTTCATTACTTTTAAAAACCGTTCTTCTTTGTATGAAGCTCCTCTCCACTTCTTTTTGAATTCACTTTTAAAGTGCTTCAAACCATTTACCATTTTATGTTTCTCATGTTCCGGACAATTTGTCAATTGGACAAGTCTATCTTCAAACAATGAAAACTTTTCTTCTATTTTGTGGCCCTTGAATTCATTCAAGATCTCCCACAATGCTCTTCTAGTAAATATCTTGATAGTTCTCGAATTATCTGTACGACAAATAAATAAATATATTAACTTAAAATAATTGTGTAATTTTTACGTACAATTTAAAAGTCATATAAAACAAAATGGCGGACGTAGGCGGATGGTTTTATTATGATTTACAATAGCCAACAAATCAATTATTATATTGTTATAAAAGTTGTAGCCCGACAAGACACGACATATACAGAAAAACACGATTGTTTGAAAAAGTAAAGCAAAAAAATGTACCTAAATTGTAACTGTTTTAATATCACATAAAAATATAAATTTTATACGACAAAGTAATCATGTAATATTTTAAAATGTAGTACATACCTTCTTCTGCCATATCCAATAAAAGTTTTTTCTAAATTGAACCACACAAACACACAACTGTGAAGCGAAGTTATAGTGCGAACAAAAGTGCCGAAAACAAAGACATGCGACTCCACGAACGGCTGAGTTTCGACTGATTTGTTAAAACAGGTCTAGAGTGGGGGGATTTTTAATGGCCGCCGTCTAAAAGGTCGGTTACCTGGCTATAGGAACAATAGCTTACATGACACTTTTGAATAAGTTGCACATTTTTACTTATGTCCGATTTTATTGATCTAATAATCGTTAGTGCAACGCAAGGTAGACTTTATTTACCGAAGTCTATGTGTTTTTTATAAAAAAATTGATTTTATCAGTAAATAATGTAAAAATCTTGGTAAATCATGCAAGAATAACAGTAAATCATATAACAATCATACTTAATTGAGTAAAACAATGGTAAATTATATAAAAGTGACAGTAAATCGTGTAAAATGACGGTAAATAATGTAAATCTTTAGTAAAATGCGTAAAATGCAAGTAAATACGTACCTTAGATCCCAGAATGGATCAAAAGTGACACTATCATGTTTGCAATGCGTACACCGCAAGGTAGACTTTAGTTGCCCGATAAATATGTCGCCGACACGAGACTCCTCCATTCTCAAGTAACGACTCCACGCTTCAGCCGCTTTCGCCGTGTCACTGGGAATACATAAATTATTAATATAAAACACGGTTTTACGGTCGTGGGGGTTAAGCGACGCAAGGCGCGGTCATTACTTCGATGGGTGACCAATTAGTAGTGTGGGAAAACTGTGTTTCCGTGAGCCCCTCCGTGCTTCGGAGGGCACGTTAAGCCGTTGGTCCCGGTTGCTACCTCTAGTAGCAGTCGTTAGGTCAAGTTAGAGGGTTTAAGAGGAAAGGGTACCGGGGGCTCTTTCCATACGAACTATTACAAACGTAGTCGACTGTTTCCTCCCTGGATAATGACACTAGAGCAAATATTTTTGGTGTATAAAACTAATAACTGCCATAACCAGGTTATATTTTTTGTAATTTTTTATTTATTTAATCTTAATTTCTATGATAATTAGAAAATAAAAAAAAACCAAAACATAGGAGCATAGTCATGGCAGTTATAGGTTTTATGGCACAAAAATATTTGTGCTAGTGTCATTATCCAGATAGGAAACAGTCGACTACGTTTGTATGGAGAGAGCGCAGGTACCCTTTCACCTTAACACAACGCATGTACAATCTCACCTGAGTTTCTCATCGATCTCAGTGATGATAGGTTTTGGTTTGATTGTGATCCGGTTCACGTCCTCGTGGAGACCTTCCAGCAGGTAACGGAGGAACTCCTGCAACGGGAGGGGAACACAAGGGTTAAATGTCGTAGGTAGTAGGTATCCGGTATTAGTATAGATATGTACGGTCGGCTGCATAATTGCAGACCCACCGTAGGGCTCCAAAACGGCTGATAAAAAAAGTTTTCAACACAAGCAAGATACTAGACACCTGCTTTAGTTGAAGTTTAAAGTCTTCTAACTCATCAATTTGCCAAACAAAAATTATTAGGATGAAAACATTCCAATAATAGTAATTTTTAAACTCTACCAGGGGGTGCAATTATGCAGCCGACTGTACCTCTTTTATATTTGTTTCTTATCCGTGTGCCTTTCTAATAAATGTCTATTCTATTCCCATGCAGTTGTAACTGACCTGAGCATCCTGCTGGCTGTACCCCATGAACCGAGGCGCGAACCTCTGAACCTGCGACTTGAGCGCGGTCGTGTTCACCACCGAGTCCCGTTCACCGCTACGCCACAACTCCTTTATTACGCTCGCAAACGCTGGAACACATACAGGCAAACAATTTATAAACATTCGTATATACATTATATAAATGTTCTAGATCCGTCCCTGTTCTTATTTCAGAAATCACTCATCGTCGATCATGCACACGCGTTGCGCCCGCGTGGGAATCCGCGCTATGGCTAGTACCGTATTGACTGTGATTACATGGCAGAAAATCTCCTATGGGAAAATTTCAACCGTAAAGTCTACGGAAGGCACACTTATAAATTTTGACATTTATCGGAACACGTGACTCTATATAAGTCTATAATCTCTATGGGACGTCTCTATTAACACGCTTTTTTTAATTTTTGTCATCTATTTTCTATTATGTATCTATTTATTATATCTGTTGCATTTTACTCAGTCCCGTATTGATTTCACCAAGTACAAAGTTAATTTAACCCAGAATCGTATTTATTTCACCCAGTATAATGTTGATTGCAACCACTATTGTGTTGATTTCACCGAGTGTCATGTTGATTTTAAACACTATTATGTTGATTTCACCAAGTACCACATATTGATTTCATCAACTATCGTGTCGATTTTACCCAAATGTGTACTTTTAGGCAATATAATGTTGATTTCACCCAGTATAACGTTGATTGTCAACACAACTCACCTCCAATCAAAGCGCCCTTCATACAGGAGAGCGTCGTGTTGATCTCACCCACGTGTTTATCGGCTTGTAGATATTCCAACAGAGGTCGCGTGTTGGACAGGCATTGTATGACGCTGTTCATGAAACACGTGTTGCCTATGTTACGGAGACCGTTAAGTCCTACGAGAAAAGAAAAAAAAAGTGTTTGTGTCAGCTCCGACGCACGACTGGAGTTTACTCCTTAAGTACGAGTATCTAACCATACGCAAAAAGAGTTTTAGATGAAAAAAAAAAAAAGTCGGACGACTATTTGTCGTCCGACATTTGTCGTCCATCAATAGTCGTCCGACAAATAGTCGTCCGACATTTGTCGTCCGTCAATAGTCGTCCGACAAACAGTCGTCCGACATTTGTCGTCCGACATCTGTCGTCCGTCAATAGTCGTCCATTAAAAATAAAATTGGAAAGTTGCGCACTAAAGGTGCGCAACTTTCTAAAAACGTGACCGATTTTCGTTACTTGTTAATAGGTTTTACCCTTCGGATTTTTCTCATACCGGGCGCCTTATATATGAAAATCGATTCTTAAGGAGTAAACTCCAATAGGTCAATTCAGTTGTCTGAGTCTGTCTTTCCTGACTTGTACAGTCAGAAAAGAAAGGTAGCAGGTGCATATTATAAAGTTCTAATTATTTTAATGACGGTTCAGTAATTGTAAATTATTCTTATTAATTTCTTACTATTCTTGACGACCCAGTTGGCGCAATGGTCACCATGGCGGATTGCCAAACACAGGGCTGCGGGTTCGATTCCCGCCACAGCCAAGTATTTATGCTTAAATATTTGTCTGTGGTCTGGTTGTTTCTATGTATTATAAGTATATATTTACAAAAGAAAAGTATATAAGTAGTGAGTTGTCTAGCACCCATAACACAAGTGTAGTTACTTAGCTTGGGGCTAGATGGCGATGTGTGGAATGTCCTGCAATATTTATTATTTATTTATTTATTATTCTTCTTGATATCACTAAGGCTTTCGAAGTGTTAGTTATTTCATGCAGAATAACCAAAAATTATAGAACCGTCATTAAAATAATGAGAACTTTAAAATATGCACCTGCTACCCTCAATCCTTTTCTGACTGTACCAGTAAAAAAAAGATCACCAAGCATTGAGAAGAAAACAAGAACTGAATAAAGAAAATTTTGACTTTGATTTTGGATCCCGGCGTCATGATTATTGGCGGTAACTCAAAGTAAAAGTTTGCGTGTGTTTATTTATAATTCGCGCAAAAACTACTGGACCGATTGCGATGAAACTCGGTACATAGATAGCTGGATTTTGTAGTTCTCTCCTTGGACATGGTCGACTAAGCTGAGAGGGTAGTAGGTGCTGGGCACGCCTACTCCATCTTCACGCAAAAAGGAGCCAATTAAAAAGGATCTAATCGCGGAAAACAGCCCGTATACAAGTACAAGTAGCTGGATTTCTTGAAGATATATTATGATTTCAACGACTAGCTTTTGCCCGCGACTTCGTCCGCGTAGAAGTCAAAAATAGACCAAGGAATCACGTTGTCCCATACAAACTTTGCCCCCCTTTTTCACCCCCTTAAAGGTAGAATTTCGGAAAATCCTTTCTTATCCGATGCCTACGTTATACGAAGAACACACCCTCCAAGTTTCAGGTCTCTACGATCAGCGGTTTAGGCTGTGCGTTGATCCGTCAGTCAGTCAGTCAGGACAAAGCATTTTATATGTAAGTATAGATTAACTGGTACAAGTAAGATGGGTTTGAAACTGACCACTGGTAAGCGTAGACTTGTCGCTCCGCCCCTCTGCGATGGAATCGGACCTCTCACTGCTCCGCCTCAGGCCGCTCGCGCTGGGCCCGCTCTTACCGCCGGCCAACTCCTGCGGATTTATCTAGTTGATAGAACGCGTATTGTTGTTGGTGGGACGCGTATTGTTATTGATGGAACGCGTAGGATGGCTAATGGGACGCGCATTATGGTTGATAGAACGCGTTGGAATGTTGATGTGACGCGTATTGTTGTGATGGGACGCGTGTTATGGTTGAAGGGACACGTTTTGTGATTGATTGGTCGTGTATTATGGTTGATGGGACGCGCAAAATGGTTGATAAAGAGCGTATTGCGAGTGATGGATCGCGTATTTGTGGTTGATAGGACGCGTTTTATGGTCTATAAGTCACGATGGTTAATGAAAGACGTAGGGACGTTGATAAAACGCGCAAAATGGTTGATAGAACGAGTAGGGGGTGTTGATTTTATGCGTATTGTAGTTGATGGGACGCGTTTTGTTGACCGTGAGTCGCATAAGGCGGTTGATAAAGAGCGTATTCTGGTTGAGATCGCCTATTGTTGTTGATGGGTCGCGTATCGTGGGAGATAAGTCGCAATGGACGTTTGATGAAACGGGATTTAGATGAACCGTGTAGGACAGTTAATTGAACGCGCAAGGTGGTTGATAGAACACGTAGGGGCGTTGATTTGATACGTAACGTAGTTGATGGAACGCGTATTGTTGATGAGACGCGTATTGTGGCTGTTGAGACGCGTGTGGAAAGTTGAGACGCGTGTGGAAAGTTGATGAAACAAGGGTAAGAACGCTTAATATGATGGTTAGTAGATCGCGGAGGACTATTAAAGACGCGCAAGGGCATTTATGCGACGCGTATTATACGTTGTTGATAGAACGCGTGTGATGGTTGACAGAACATGTATTGTAGTTTATCGAACGCGCAAGGTGGTTTAGAAAACGTGTATTGTGGCTGATGAGACGCGTATTTTCGATTAGAAAGATGATGAAATAAGAATTTGGATGACTATTAAAGACGCAAAGACATTGATAGAACGCGTGTGATGGTTGATAAAAAACGCATTGTTGTTTATGGAACGCGCAAGAAGGTTGATTGAAGGCGTATTGTGGTTGATAGTACGCGTATTGAAGTTGATGGGACGCGTATTGTGGTTGATGGTACGCGTATTGAAGTTGATGGGACGCGTATTGTGGTTGATGGTACGCGTATTGAAGTTGATGGGTCGCGTATTGTGGTTAATGGTACGCGTATTGAAGTTGATGGGACGCGTATTGTGGTTGATGGAAAGCGTAGGAACGCGTAGGGGCGTTGATTTAATGCGTATCGTAGTTGATGGAACGCGTATTGTGGTGATGGGACGCGTATTGTAGTCAGTCACGATGAACGTTTGATGAAACGGAATTCAGATGAACCGTGTAGGACAGTTAATTGAACGCGCGTGGTTGATAGAACGCGTAGATGCGTTGATTTGATGCGTAACGTAGTTGATGGTACGCGTATTCGTTGAAAGGTAGTTGATGAGGCATTTTTGTAATCAAAATCTTATTATAAATAAGGTAAGGTATAAAAATTAAACTTATTCCACACACCATGCAAACACAAACACAATTTTGAACTAAAAAAAAAGCTGATTTTTTTAAACTATAAAATGCAATTTTTATTTACATAATCTTTAAATCATTGTATTTTGTATGAGCTTAGAACGGTCAAATATTAATTAATAATCTACTAATCAAGGGGTCATTGTAATATAATTGACCAAGGTCAATGACAATTAAGACATGATCGAGGTCATATTAAAATCATGGTCAAAGTCGAGACCAAACGGGATAATATGAAGGCTGGATCATCAAACGACTTGTTAATGTGTAAAGTCACATTACCAATTAGCCGAACCCCACGTGACCTAGAGCTCATTCGCATATTTGTTATTTTTTTATTTTTTAATGCGCATATTTGTTGTATTGTTAAAAAAAAAACAAAATCAGGTAACATTACTTTACAACCTTACAGATTTGCGAGTGAGCTCTAGGTCACGTGGGGTTCAGCTAATTGGTAATGTGAATGTACATCAGGAAGGCATAATCGAAGTTTGACAATGACCAAGGTCATAGTGTAAGCAGGAATTTAAAATCATGATCTTGATCAAGGTCAACTGTAAAAGTTTATAGGTATAGATTTTTAAAGATATATTGGCGTTCGTTTCTATGGGTGAGTCTGTAAGCATGCAACTTTGATTTGTGTGCTTCCACGTCACGGCACACATACAAATGACAACCTCGGTGACCCGCCTGCGAAGTGAGAGGTCTAGGCTTCGATTCCCGCCGTCAAATAAATATTGACCATTAATGTTTAATAAATACATATTATAAGGAAAATTAAAATAAAATAAAATTACAAATAAAAGACATCCTCAAGCGCGTCTCCTCGAGGCATAGTTCCGAGAAGGCTGGCAACATTTCCCCTCTGGATGGCCAGACTGATCCTTTGAGCGAAAAAGTCACCAGCCCTCGGCGCGCGTCTTGTTGAGACAACTCAACAAGACGCGCGCCGAGGTTCCTAAAAATGCACAGGCTTCGGGACCCCAAGATCCGAAAGTTTCCACCCCTATCGGAACAAACATTAAACGGTATTAAACGGTAACTAATATTTATATACCTTCTGTTAACAAATATTTGTTCTGCTATGGGTGTTTCAGAATGAATTATAAAAATATATAACTAAAATATCGGCACCGTAACACAAGCCTAGTTGCTTCGCTTGGTGCTAGACGGCGCTCTGTTAAACGTCCTACAATATTTATTTAAATCAAAGCTGCATGTTTACAAATAGAACTACGCGCGAACATAAGTTGAGATATCTATAAGAAATGATTGATCAAGGTCAAAGGTCATGCGATCATGCTTCTTTTACCATCCGCGCGAATGTCACCGCGAACAGCACCCCGCGCGAGTCGCGCGTGTGTCGCGTCGTCGACGGGCGCACATTTTGTAGACGCTCTTTATGTAGGAAATTATGATATTTTCATAAAATGTCGGTAGGTAAATATTTGGGTAAGAAAGTAAACTTGCATACATCTTTCTTTCAGTCATTTTTCTTTTCTTTTTTTATTACCTGAGTGAATAAGAAGCTATATTATTAAAGTTTAAATTTAAAACGGTATATTTACCAGGAAGACGGTAAAAGAATTGACTTTCGAAATGACTGAGGGATTTAATAAATTAGGGAACGGAAAAGGACACCTGACTCGGAAAGGAAAGGAGAAAACCGGCCAAGTGCGAGTCGGACTCACGCACGAAGGGTTTCGTATCATTATTTTATATTTTTAGTTATTTTTTGTTGTTATAGCGTCTGTCATCTGTGTTTAACTGTCTAGCTATCACAGTTCATGAGATACCAGCCTGATGACAGACATAAGGAGTCTTAGTAAAATCGTTCCGTTTTTACTCTTTGGGTAGGGAACCCTAAAAACAATAAACATGGTAAATATCCCGTTTTAAATAACTAGTGAAAATAATCTATACTAATATTATAAAGCTGAAGAGCTTGTTTGTTTAAACGCACTCATCTCAGAAACGACTGGTTCGAATTGAAAATATATCTTTGTGTTGGATAGTCCATTTATCGAGGAAGGCTATAAGCTACTTTTTATTTTGATATTCCCACGGGATTGGGGCTTACGCGGGTGAAACCGCGGGTCATATATAAAATCATACATAATCTTTCAACCAGAAATGTAAACAATGTATATAATATAACCTGATAGGTACAGACTGCATAGCTCCTTGGAGCGGAGGTCCTGACGCGCGGCGGAGGGCGCGGCTCCACGCAGCGCCGGCAGCCGCACCTCATTGCAAACAGCGGAGATAACACCCGCTAGCACGCATGTCAATACCGCCAGGTACGCTATGTACCATAGTACGAGAATCTTGACGGATTGGTGAGACGGTTCCCGAGTACGGTGGGACGGTTTTGAGGTATGGTGAGTTGGTTTTTAGTTTAGGTGAGATGGTTTGGAGTGTTGGTAAGTTGGTTTTGAGGTTTGTTGAGACGGTTTGGAGGTTTTGGTTAGGTTTTGAGGCTTGGTGAGATGGGTTTGAGGCTCGGCTAGTGTGTTTTTAGAATTGCTGAGTTGGTTTAATTGGTTTTAAACTGTTTCAAAGTATTCGCGATCTTTTTTAAAGTTTTTGTGATTTAGTATTGATTTCTGGAGTTTTGTTAAAGTTGAAATTGGTTCTGGAATTTCTTTTAAATCTTGATGATTATCTGTAGTTTTTTTGTTATAGACTTGTACTTGTTAATAAGCCACTTTGATCTATAGTTGGTGAGATGGTTTTATAAGTAAGGAGTTGAAAGGTCACTTTTGAAAAGTTTCACGTCACTTTTATTGAGTTCCGAGGTCACTTCAAGAGTTTTAAATACATTAAGGTGACCTTCGGCCACTTTGACAACACTTTTAACATGAAATAACTATTATTTACTATTTTAATTGTTCGTAAGGACAAAGAGTTGGGTTTTAAAGATTTTTTTCAAAGGTCACTGACTGTTTTCGATTTTAATATTAAAATTTATTTATATAAAAGTATTTATCATTATAGTTAGCACTTTGAGTATAATAACACTGCAGTATTGAGATTTAAAAATTGTAAGTAATTAAAAGCTATTTTGACTTGACTTTGAATTTTTTTAAATTAAACTATTTTTAGGAACAATTTGCAATCAGTCATCGACTTGAGTCAGTTTTATAAATTAATTAAGTTATAATTCAAAACATTTAATATTAAAAAAAGTCACAATATTTACGCCCTCGACTTTCAACTTTTAAGGTCAAAGGTCAAATAGAAAAGTTCACTTTTTTTTTGTCTAAAAAACACTTAGGACAGCACAAAACCGTTTTCGAAAAATCACATTTCAACAATTTCACTATCACTGTCTTCAAAACCAAAAGTTAAAAGTTACACTTTCTAATTTCAAGTTTCACTGTAAGAAAAAAAGACCTGGTTGTGTTCGTTATAAAGCGCGGGTAAAGTTTGACAGTTGGGAGAAGTGCGCGAGTTTTTCGCGTTAAGTAACGCCTGATGGAGGCATTTTATCAACTAGCTAGATGAGAAGAGATGTTATAATGAACTGAGTCAAACGTTCGAACGGCGATACGTCTGCCAAATTTCACAATAATCTATCTAGAACTTTTAGTTACTCTCATAGACGAATAATAGTAGATATATAGAACTCGCTGTGCTCTGCGGTTTTACACGCGTTAGGCTGCCTGTACAGTATGGGTCATAAGTAATAAGTAAATGATCAGTTTGCTACAATAATACTATCAACAATATTGGAGTTACGACCTTCTTCTAATAGACGTTACACACAACACATAAATACTTGATTTAAAAGTACTCAGTGTGATTATTATTTGTCAACATGTTAGCTATGTGTTTAGTTGTGTGAGTGGTATAAGGGGCCACCCGCTACACCAACCGACGTGGGTTCGATCCACAGGTTACGTTGTTGTAATGTTCTAATAGTGCTGCATAGGATTGTAGACGTTACGGTGGGCAGAGACTTTTGACCGTGGATTGTACACTGGAGTGGAGCGTGGTAAAAAAAACCACCTATTGAATTTCTATACAGGGGTTATTGGTAATTATACTAGCAAGCCATTGAGGACTACTTCTGTGCACCTTAACAAATAACTTTTGTTCTACGACTTTTAAAGGAATGCGAAAAAAAAATGAAATTTTTGAGATTATGTAAATTCGAAAAACAGCAGATTTTTTAAACAAAGGTCATTCAAACAAAGAACAATAGATAAAACTTAAAAAATAAATAAAATTTTACGGTCAATGACCTCTCCGTGTATGGAACAGCTGATTTTCAGGCAAACCTAACCTCATCAATGAGATGATTGACACGTCACGCCCGCGCCCTCTGTTCTTAGCAGCAGGCGTTTTATTCTTTTTTTATCTCTAACTAGCGACCCGCTCCGGCTTCGCACGGCTATATTATACATGTATTATACATATAAACCTTCCTCTTGAATTACTCTATCTATTAAAAAACCGCATCAAAATCCGTTGCGTAGTTTTAAAGATTTAAGCATACAAAAGGGAAATAGGGACGGCGAAAAGTGACTTTATTTTATACTATGTAGTGAAGAAGTTTCAATGCCGTATATACGCGAAGCGATACTAAAAGTTTTCAAAATAATATTCGAATTTCCAAAAGTCTTAGGACAAAAGTTGTTTGTGTAGGTGCACAGAAGTAGCCCTCAACGGCTTGCTAGTATAATTACTAATAACCCTGTATTTATCGGGAAAAAAAATGGTTGTGGATTTTACCTCGCTACCTCGCTCCGATTACCGACGTCCTTTCAAAATCAAGAATTTTATTGTCCGAGTGATGTACAGTCACATTACCAATTAGCTGAACCCCACGTAACCCAAAGCTCATTCGCATATCTTGTAAAATAGTACATTGTTATCCTAGGTGTGAAAGTCACTCATTACAAGTCCCGAGACGGAGTTTGGCGCCCGAGCGTAGCGAGGGCGCTAATAGTTCGAGGGACTTAATGAGTCTTTCACCCGACGTAAACACTGTGCTTTTCATTACCAATAATCCATAAAATTCTTCCTAACAACGAGATTGGATAAGAGACTCCATACTACCTGATCCTCTTACAAGGTTGGGACCAAAGAAGTTATATACATGTAGTGTTATTCTTTGGTGCTACCTAAAGCAAGGAGGTTAGGTTTTGAAGTTCCTATACTGGCTATATGCACATTGCACAAGTCGTGCGAAGCCATAATTTGACATGACAGCTGTCAGTGAAAGCGAAAAGCCCTAGGGCTGGAAGTTTTATTTTCTACACGCTCTTCAGGCATATTTAGACCTGCTTTCGGAGTATGAGTAATGAAAAATATATTATTTACTTTGTGTTTTTTTTTATATTGTATATTGTCAATATAGTTTATTGTTTTTAAAAAACAGTTCGCGTAGAAGTCGAAAACGGCTCTAATAAATTTTTATTTGACCAAGGAATCACGTTGTCCCATACAAACTTTGCCCCCCCTTTTTAACCCCCTTAAAATTTCGGAAAATCCTTTCTTATCGGATGCCTACGTCATACAAAGAACACACCTTCCAAGTTTCAGGTTTCTACAATAAGCGGTTTAGGCTGTGCGTTGATCCGTCAGTCAGTCAATCAGTCAGTCAGGACAAAGCGTTTTATATGTACTTATAGATAGATAAAAGATATACTAACTGTTCCAGCAAACGTTGTTTTGACATTTACAAAAAAAAAAGGAAAAATAAAGGGAAAAAAAGGAAAAATAAAGGGAAAAAAGGAAAAATAAAGGGATTAAAATGAAAAAGTAGATACTGGCTATATGCACAAGCCGGACGAAGTAAAAAGAAACCGGTCAAGTGTGAGTCGGACTCGCGCAACGAAGGGTTCCGTACCATTATATTATTTTTAGTGAGTATTTGTTGATAAAGCAGCAACAGAAATACATCATCTGTGAAAATGTCAACTGTCTAGCTATCACGGTACATGAGATACAGCCTGGTGACAGACAGACGAACAGTGGAGTCTTAGTAATAGGGTCTCGTTTCTACTCTTTGGGTACCGAACCCTAAAAGAGATCCTCTATTAGTGATTAAAGCCCATTTTAAGAGGAAAGGGTACCTGCGCTCTCTCCATACAAACGTAGTCGACTGTTTCCTCCCTGGATAATGACACTAGAGCAAATATTTTTGTTGCATAAAACTTATAACTGCCATGACCAATCCCCTTTATTTTTTTGGTTTTTAAATCTTAATTTCAATGATAATTAGAAAATGAAAAACAAAACAAGATATAGGCACATGAGTAACTAAGACCAGAGAGTAAGGTGTCATACAAGGCTCTTTGATAAGTACACTACTACAAGCTTAACGCGCGTGTGTGCCTGAGCACTGGCGGCCCGTGACGTACGGAGAGAAACCGGTATAATATACTGGCTCGGATAGTGCCCAAACACTGCTCGACTATAGGGCTGTGACACACGCATGCATGTGGTAAACTTCAAGCGTCGCGTGTTTTATAGCATTATCTTATAATTATTGTAAAGGTTTTAAAAATTGTAAATATGGTGTACTGCGCTGTGTGTATGAATAATAATAGAAGACATAAAAACATATCGTTTTTTAACTATCCTATGAACTCCACTAGGTAGGTAGTAACATTTATTTTTACGCGTTGCGAAAGAGGGCTAGACTGAAAAAATTAAGACCAAAAGTTGTAACGACACCACTGACAGCTGCCAAACTTAAAACAGCTATATCTCTGCAGCTGTTGGTCCTGGGCTGGTGGTTCTATAGGGAAGTGATAGGTCTCGTCGAGGACTTCATTCCAACTGACAGCTGTCAAACTTGAAACAGCTATATCTCTGCAGCTAACACTTAAAAACATTTTTTTTAATTTTCTCACGTCGTGCGTTCGCACAAATGTAACCTTCATTTTTAGCTTCAGTGTCACTTCACCATCTATTATTTTCATGCAATAATATGCTTAATAATCTTTAGATGGCGTTTATATTAAAAATCCTATAGTAACTGAGATATTTAATTATTCAGGTCACCTTAATTTCTGATTGTCTAAAATTAAATTTTCGAAAAAAAAATCTGTTTTTCATTGTGTTATCTTTTCGCTTGTAGGTGAGTAAAAAATCAATAAATTCAGTAACCAGAATGATAAATTAATAGCAATTTAAGTTAAAAATGATTTAACTGAATTATTAAGCCACTACTTTCAACCTTATTTGATGCTCCTCATTACCTGCTAATTTATTATGTTTCGTACCCACTTTCATTTTTTTTTATCAAAATTCAGATTACCTACACTGTCAAAGCGCCAAAATAAACGCCCATAATAAAAGACATTGATACACATTTTTTTTTATTTAATATAATCCACCTGTGCCAACCCTACATGATTACGTCACAATTACGTATTCACTTTGACAGCCCAGAACAAGGTTAGCCTCTGGTCTTCTCTACTCATGTGATATAGGGGCATAGTCGTGGCAGTTATAGGTTTTATGCAATATTTGTGCTAGTGTCATTATCCAGATAGGACACAGTCGACTACGTTTGTATGGAGAGAGCGTCGGTACCCTTTCCTCTTAAGACGGTACCCAAGGCATCATTTTCTCCATAACATATTTAATTCCTGAATGAATAAGCAATTATTTTTTCATAAAACCAAGGTTTTCTATACACATGCTTCAAGGAATAAAGTTCCTCTTAACATCTATTAAACAATCATCTAACCAAGAGCGGTGTTGGCTTAGTGGTTTAACCTAGACTTTAATCCCGAAGGTCATAGGTTTGAATCCCGGCCGTGCACCAATAGATTTTTGTTTCGAAAAATATATTTGCGCTAATTAACATTGGTCTTACAGTGAAGGAAAACATCGTGATGAAACCCGCGGCTTAGTTGGCTCCAGAAGTATTGACAAGTTCTTTACTATGGACACGGTCGAGTAAGCTGAGAGGCAAGCTTACTTCATGTAATGTAGCCCCCAATGAAAACCCCCATGAGTTTCTTATCATTGGTGGCACACATTCTAACATAGTTTTTAAGACGCATCAAAGTGATCTCATTCATATTGTATAATACTAAATGAATAAAGAATTTCTATTTGATTAGATTTAAATATCCCAGGAACTACATCGCCCCGGCTAGCAAGGATTAATAGCGGAAATATTAGTATAATCCAATTAATGACCGCGCCAGGCGTCGCTTAACCCGCAAAACAGAACAGCTTCAAATATCTCCAAAAAATACCGGCGATAACCTCACTACAAAAACATTGTGTGTTAAAAAACTCACAACACAAACTCCTCTAAAAACAAACATAAACAAACACAACCAGGGCACTAGAAAACACAGGATAAAACACAAGATATAAACACAAAACTTTTGCACCGAAAATATATGTATACTAAACGCTTTGACAGACGGATTTTGAAAGTCAAATATACGTTCGATTTTTGAAATAGTTTCTCTAAAAAGAGTTTCACGAAAAATAGGTTAGTAACGAAATAAGAACGGAAAGTTTAAGGCAACTTTTACACGATCAAACTTAACGCGTTAACCTAAAAAATATCTCTAACAGTTTTAAAAAAGTTTGCCGTAAAATAGGTTAGTAACTCATTAAGAACTGATGGTATTTTTACACGATAAATTGCGTCAAGCAAAAAAATTACTCAGTTTTAAAAAAGTTTCACGAAAAATTGGTTACTCTAACGAAATAAGAACGGACCAATGAATGATTTATTTACACGATCAAACTTATGACGCCAACCTTAAAAGTAGCTTAAGAAAAGTTTTCAGAAAAATAGCGCGAAGCGAAATTAAGAACGGATAATTTCAAGGAGTTTTACACGTTTAACTTATAAATAATGTCGATAAGTACTATTCTTCTAAAGTAATAAGCGATCTTTGTATAACATATTTTGTTACAAGTGGTTTTTGCATATGACCTCCTCTACTGGTTGAAGCAAAGTACGTTTCAAGTAAAAAAAACTTGATTGAAGTGTCAAAGCGCTCAAGCGTTTGCTGTTTTATGGTTGCCGCTTGAGCCTGACGGTCTTACTTGATCGTGTGAACGTTTTATAAATAGTTGGAATCTTTTTAAACATCAAGGTCATCACAGACAGACAGACTTACTCAATATGTATTTATAAAATAACGAATTAAAATTAAAATCTTTACCGGCGCGCGCAAAAATCACTCTTTTGCAACTGTCAAATTTACGCGCGTATTCTAATTTATCAGGGGTTTGTTATTTGAGTTTTTGCTGGATCGCGAACGAACACGTATGAGTTGATGGAAATATTACTAAAAATAATAGCTTAACACTAGCGATATGCACATGGCGCGCGGAGCCATTACTTGATAAAGAAAAACTACATGTCAAAGTTCGTACCTGTCAAATATTGGCGCACTTTATTGACAAATACGATTTAAGTCGCGGTCGTTTCGCGCGAAAAAAGCTGTTAGTATTTTGCAACCGTCTTTTTTTTTAAACAAATGGTTATTTCGCGGCACAAATAACGTCAGTTATAATAATTCTGTCAAACCTTCGCGCGGTTTTTAAGCTATTGCATAGCTTTTATTTATAATCAAGATGGCGGATGTAATAACCTTTTTTTAAGCACGTGGGCAAAGGCGAACGTGGTCATTCGGCCGGCGGACACATTTTATTTTAATAGCACATACTTTTCGCGCGTTATTTTTAGATCCACACGTCTATTCGTAAAGTGACGTCACGTGGTATTGTCGCTGTAAGGGCGAACGTACACTGGAAACTTTTCGATCGGCAGACAACACGGGGTAACAAAAAAAATCGGCCAAGTGCGAGTCGGGCTGGCGCACGAAGGGTTCTGTCACATGTTATATGGAAGCCCCAATTTTTTTTTCTGTTTAACATAATCACTACATAGTATAAAATAAAGTCACTTTTCGCCGTCCCTATTTCCCTTTGTACGCTTAGATCTTTAAAACTACGGAACGGATTTTGATGCAGTTTTTTTAATAGATAGAGTGATTCAAGAGGAAGGTTTATATGTATAATACATGCATAATACATGCACGGCGAAGCCGGAGCGGGTCGCTAGTCTGTGATAATTTCAACTGTCTAGCTATCACAATTCATGAGATAAAGCCTGGTGACAGACAGACAGACGGACGGATAGACAGTGAAGTCTTAGTACCTAATAGGCTCTCGTTTTTACCTTTTGGATACGGAACCCTAAAAAAAATTCCTCTTTAAATACCTATCAAAAACTATTTTTTGCGTTCCGTCGCGTTTGGTCAAAATCGCAAACGGTCAATTTCATGTAAATCGCAAACCGTCAAAATAGCGAACCGTCAAAATCGCAAACCGTCAAAATAGCAAATCGTCAAAATTTCATGTGTTGATCGTGATTTCGTCCGCGAGCATTCGTTTATACAAAAACATAAAAAAATACTAAAAATAATTCTTATGTATTATGTTATTCCGGGGTCATCGCTTTATATTGACCACAATTATTATCCAAAATCGTTCCACCTGTTTTTGAAGGAAGAGATTTAGTTGTAGGGTTAAATTTGTTATACATAAAGACTCAAGTTAACAGTTTTAAATTTTGAAAATTGATTCAGTTAATTTATTTTCGTCAGTATTTCATTTGATAGATTAGGTTTAGAGATGAATTTACAGTTTTCAATCATTCAATAGTTTAATTTTGATTCAAAACTGAAACAAAATTTTTAAAAATATTTTATTCTTTAACTTAGGGACTTAATTTAGGGAGACGTGATAAAAACAATTTTTTGCTTGTAGGTTTTCCGAATCCTAGGATTTAATATATTATTTACTTGACAACCTACTTATGTAGGTTGTTGACTGTTTATTTTTCATTAGGCAATTTACCTATGTATAACATTGCAGTCTACATGCCAATGCTTCCTTGGGTTAATACCATGGTATAATCAGGGTGAATACTTTGAGTATTTTGTATATTTCAATAAATACGACTTCATAACTATTTTTGAAGTGAAAACTTCTTATGGCGCGTTGGGCACTTTTGTGGGTGAGCATTTTCAGCCGTTCTCGCGACAGATGAGATTTTGACAGATGAGATTTTAACAGTTATTGTGCTTCTACTACTATGCAATATTGAAAACAGCGCCATCTCTGTGCAAACGGCCGAACTACGATACTCACTTCTGTACAACAGTGTTAACAGCGACATCTCTCGGTGGACAGATGAGATTTTACACAGATATACAGTTTTCACTTCTGCCTGCACTCCCGGAGTGCGCTGTTTTTTTTTTTAATATTTAGTACAATTTTAATATAAGTAATTTCATATTGTCTAGTGTTAGGTAAACATTCACTTTTTATAAACGATGCGATACGTTACGATGAGTGAAGTTAAAAATTTTGACCGATTGCGATCTTGACTGTTTGCTAATTTGACCGTTCGCGATTAGAAGATTATGTGAACTTGACCATTCGCGATATGGACCAACCGCTATTTTGACGGTTCGAGATATGGACCAATCGCTATTTTGACCGATCGCGATTTTGACGGTTTTTCAGTCACTTGACCGTTTGCGATTTTGCGACGGAACGTCTTATTAATTAGTTAGCGAGGTATCGGCCGATTAAAAAGTCTGCACTCTGAATTCATCCATGTTTTAGAGAAAGTGAAACCTAAAATTAGAAGATTATTTTTTAAAGATATGACTAATATTTCTCTCGTTTTCCAACGATGATATAGGTCACGTCAGAATTTAAACATAAATCATATATCGTCCCGCGGTTTTGCCTGGGTAACTCCGGATCCCGTGGGAATATCGGGATAAAAAGTACCATATGTTACTGTCAATGAATCAATGTATGCTCATCTCATACCAAGTTTCTCATACCAATCTATAAGAGATAGCAAAAAAATGCTAAAAAGTAGTTGCGTGCCCGATTTTAATAAAAACTAAAATTGCATCATTAGATTTTTGAAAAAGTCAATACACTCGCCAGGAATCGAACCTGTTGATTTTGCAAAAAAATAATTACCTATATTTTTATACCAATCGAGTGTTGCTGATAGAGATCAATTCTTGGAAACAAACATACTATGTCAAACCAAAGGAAATAGCTAATTTTTGTAGTGTTCTGTAATTTTCATCTTTCCGTATAACACCGGGTTATCAGCTGGCCACGTACAGTCACACTACCAATTAGCTGAACCCCACGTGACCTAGAGCTCACTAGCAAATCTGTAAGGTTGTAAAGTAATGTTACCTGACTCTGTTTTTTAGACAATATACAATACAATATATAAAAAATTGGCTGTGACATACGGCAGACAGACAGACATGATGAATCTACGAGATAAGGGTTCCGTTTTTTACCATTTGGCTACGGAACCCTAAAATAACAAAATGGGTAAATACTATAGTTTTTACAGATATGCGATTGGGCTCTGGGTCACGTGGGGTTCAGCTAATTGGTAATGTGACTGTACACGACCCGCTCTAATGAGAATTAACCCTTATTCTCCTTAAAATAAGAGAACCTGACACCATACTATTTTGCATACTTTAATACGTTGCTATGGTTACCTTGGTAATAACGTAACGTTACGAATGATGTCACAATTTTTCGTGAATGCCGGTGTACATCGATTTATAAGTAGTTATCACGTCAAAAACTTCTTTCTCACACACACACACACACAGACGCGGAAACATCACCTAGAGTTCGTTGGCATTCAATAATGAGCACATTGGTTTATTTGTGTGCGTGACGTCACAATCGGATCATCTCTATGCAATGTATGATTGCCTGGTACTTTACTCGCAACGTTGTTGGCCTAGTGGTGGATATCTAGACTTTCATTCTGATGGTCGTAGGTTCGGAACCCAGCCGGCCGAGCAACAATGGATAGTTGTAAAAAAAATGCTAGTCTGTAAAGTTTGTTTACGGACGTCATAAGAAAACGATGAAAAATTTAGTTGCTTTGTCACTCGTCTCGTCACCATAACACAAGCCCAGATTAGCGATATTATTATTAAACTAGCGAACCGCCCCGGCTTCGCACGGCTATATTATGCATGTATTATACATATAAACCTTCATCTTGAATCACTCTATCTATTAAAAAAAACCGCATCAAAATCCGTTGCGTAGTTTTAAAGATAGCATACAAAGGGAAATAGGGACAGAAAAAGCGACTTTGTTTTATACTATGTAGTGACGATATAAAACAAACACAAGACGCGTGACGTTTACTATGACGCCGTCATGGTACCGGAACATGACGGTGTCTGTTACCCGGAACGGATGGTATAGATGCTGGACATAGTGAACCTCATCCTCACGCAAAAAAGGACATAATTAAAGGTCTACTTGCGGAAAAAAGGTCATATAAAAGTACAAGTGGGAAAAACTAAAAATTTGTAATTTTTAATTTTTTTCCCGAGGTTTTGGCATTTTTTTACTCGACTGTACCCGACGCAAAAGAGGGTAATGTGTTTATATCTATTGAAAATATTTTTTTAATTTGAACCTAAATCGTGCTAATAGTTTTGAAATCTTCTATATTTTGACATTTTTCTAAGCTCATACAAAAAATGTTTTTTTTAGAATATTTTTAAAGTATTTTTTTTTTATTACTTAAATTAGTAAAAAAAATATCTAATGAACATAAATTATCAAGCAACTATAGTGAAATCGAGGCAACATTATTTTGATTAATCCAAAGAAAACTTAAGTCTAATAAAAACAAAAATTCTGTGCTCTGATTGGTTAAAATATGCATCATAATTGACTAATATTAGATAGTCAATTTTTTATATTTATATTTTTTTTTCCGAAAGGGGCAGTAATATATGAGTATGAAGACTGGTATTATAATAGACGCCACAATCTTTTTTATTTATGTTTTTCTGCGGCCATCTTACAAAGCTATCTATACTAATATTATAAAGCTGAAAAGTTTGTTTGTTTGTTTGAACGCGCTAATCTCAAAAACTACTAGTTCGAATTGAAAAATTATTTTTATGTTAGATAGTCTTTTTTCGAGGAAGGCTATAGGCTACTTTTGATCACGATATTCCCACGGGATCAGGAGTTACGCGGGTGAAACCGCGGAGCGCTGGTAGAGTCAATATAAAGGGGACATAAATACAAACAAAAAATGCCATGTAACAAAATATCGTAAAGTGTCCGTTATTATGATATTTAAAAACATATTTCAGATATTTTTTTATCTATTACGACCCGCCCCGGCTTCGCACGGCTATTATGCATGTATTATACATACTCGTATAAACCTTCCTCTTGAATCACTCTATCTATTAAAAAAAACCACATCAAAATCCGTTGCGTAGTTTTAAAGATTTGAATACATAGGGATATTGGGACATAAGGACAGAGAAAGCGACTTTGTTTTATACTATGTAGTGATAAATCAATGTATCCTCATACAAATTTTCACCAAAATCGGTCCAGTAGTTTCAAAACCTATGCAATGCAAACAAACAAACAATCAATCAAATCTTTACTTTTTATAATAATTAGTAATTATAAAATTCAAAACCCTGAGTCACAATCCGTCGGAAGTGAAGGCAACAAAAATGAAAAAAAAAATTGCTGCTCTTTTACTCCCGCGAGTTTTAACGTGTTGCCATCCTTGTCTTTTCAGTTTTATTCGTTTCGGAAGCCTTCCAATGGCTTGTGAATTAGCCTGCTGACTGACTCAATAATTATACTTCTAGATATACGAAATTTGGAGGATGTGTTCTTTATGAAGTGAAGGTATGTACTAAGAAAGGATCTAGTCATATCGAAATGTAGTCATAAAGCTTCTAACCCGGTTTTTCGAAATTCAACTCTTAGGAATATGAAATAGCGGGCGAAGGTGCGGGCAGAAGCTAGTTGCCACGAAAACCTGACATTATACGAAATTTTCTTACATGCCATATATTGTTTGTATGTATTAATGTCCAAAAAAAAAATTAAGGCGTCTCCATACTATGCCAGTCTTTATATTTTTATTTTCTTTTTTTTTTTTTTTGTTTATGTTAGAATGTAAGGTTTAATGTGGTACAATAAAGAGTTTATCTATCTATCTATATTTTTATGTAACTACCCCTTTAGCCTAACTTATCTTAAGTTTATTTAGCCTAATTAACCAATCATCGTACAATTTGACCCTGTTTAGTTGATTATCAAAATAACCTTGCCTTTAAGAATAAACTTACCGTTCTTAGTTCATCATAATTATTCTCGAATAGCTTTCTTCTAGAAGACGCAGCATCACAACTTGAATCTTCTGTCGTCTCACTCAGCGTAGACTCTGTACTTGTTTCCATTGACTTCACTTCCTCATCTCTTTCTCTATCTTCACCATTCTTCGTTATACGTTCTTTCTCTTCCCCATTCTTAGTTATACGTTCTTTCTCTTCACCGTTTTTCGTTCTATCTTCACCGTTTTTCTCTATACGTTTTTTGAGGTAATTCTCGTGTTCGAATGTTTTGTTTTCAAATCCAGTACCACTGGGTGATTCGATTTCATTTAAATTGTCTAGTATATTGCTATCAGGATCTGAATCTAAGTATTTTATGTTTATTTTCGTCTTTTTACGCGGTTCTTTCTCTTCGCTGAGCGTTTTCCTAGATTCTTTTTCATCGTTTAGCGTTTTTCTCGATTCTTTATCATCGTTTAGTTCTTTTTTCGGTGATGGAGTACTTCCTGAAGCTATAGGCTGTGATATCTGTATGTAAGATGCAAAATTAGACGTGTGTTTTGGTGTTTTAAGCTTTTCAACTTCATCTTTTTTAGGACTTTTCCTATAATCACCATTCTCACTTTGTATTACGGTGGATTTTTCTAGAATCTTTCCTATAGGATTGTTTGGGTCTAAATGTTTGACTGCAGACAACCGCTCTGGTAGTTTAGCAGTTAGAGTAACGGATATATTTCTATCTAAACCTTTATCTTTAGTCAGATCTGTAGTTGAATTATTTCTTGAACCGTTCGGTGTATTTTCGTATTTACTAGTACCATTTTTTTCTACATATGGCAAATGTACTGGTACTAAATCATCTTTAGGTTTCTTAGTATATCCTATACCGTTTTCAGCGTCCTTTAGTTGATTTAGATATTGCTCGACTGACGATTTCGTATATCTAGAATCGTTTGCCGGTAGTTTTGTGACTGTCATTTTTGGATCGAACCTCTTTCGTATTTCTGATACCGATACCTCATTGCCGTTTGAGTCTTTAATGCCGTTAGTCATAGAGCTCCTTTTCGTGTAGCTAAGTGTTGGAGATAGTTCCTTGTACCGCCGTTCCGGTCTCTACAAAGGGGTGGGAATGGTTTTTGTCGTGTCTAATGCGTGTGTGTTAGTTTGCTTGTACTGCTGTCATACTTTCTAGTGACGACTAGTTCTAGTTGACTCGATAAATGGCAGAGGCATCTTTATAAAGACTTAAAGAAAAAAAAGGTTTGTAAACAAGAGGCTGTATGCGCTCACTCAGGAAACTTTGCCTTCCCTGAGCGGGTTAAAAAAAAAAACAATCTTGACCAGAGACAACGGAGTTTATAAAGCCCGCCATCTATCTAGTGATTCAGAACTAGCTTCTCTGATATCCCTCATTGTAAATAAATATTTTTCAAAGTCATTTTTTTAAGTTTTTACTTCATTTTATCAGATATTAAACCGATTTTAATACGATTTTGACTAAAAGAAAGATGAAAAGGAAAGTATAACAGCTAATACGTTGTTACTACAAAATGCTTACTAAAATGAATTTAGATTTCAACGCGTAATGAAACTAAATTTTGAAGCTTGCTGTTAGCGGTCGTATTTCGCTCGATGGTTTCATAACCTATTCTTTCCATGCCGAAAGGTCTTCGCTCGGAACGCTCGAGCGGCTTTATGGATAATTTATAAGGTTATAATTTATAAGATATAATGATTTCACAAATTATAGCTCGAACTCTCTAATTGTGTTTAAAGAGATTTTATGAGCATTTCTAACTTCGATTTCGATTTCGCTTGAAACGCTCAATCTAACCTAATCAAGCCTTGTCAATTAATTTATTCGAGCATTTGTAACCGGATGGCTTGGAAATCGCCCGTTTCTCTCATTATAGCCTGGGGTCCTACCGCGCTAAGTACATCGGCTTATGCCGACCCGCGCCTCACAATGGGCGAAATTTTGAGCCTGCCTTTCATAGGAATTTGAAAAATTAAGATTTTTTCGTGTGTTTTAAGTATGCACGATTGTCGGGGACATCAAAACATTCAAAAATAAGTGATTCTGGTTATGTTATTTTTTAAAACACCCCAAAACATGACTTTTTTAATAACATAACCAGAATCACTTAATTTTGAATGTTTTGATGACCCCGACAATCCTGCATACTTAAAACAACTTAATTTTTCAAAATTCCTATGAAAGGCAGTCTCAAAATTCCGCCCATTGTGAGGCGCGGGTTGGGATATCGTCGTCGACTTGAAGCCGACGCACTTACCGCGGTAGGGCGCCTGATTCTAACCGTTCTCCCGTGGTTGTTATCAAACCTTTCCGCTCGGTATTTGTCTCGAGCTACGTACGACAGCTCGCTCAGTGCGTTATGATCAACACTAACACACACACACGCAAACACTGTATCGTTGTGTGCCTGCGAAATTCATGATCTTTTTCTATTGCCCACTTCATGTGGCATTGTATGGAAATTAGTTCATCAACTGGCAAACAGATGGCGCCGTATGTATGAATAAACCGGTTTTTCTGCCAGCTGAGATGAGAGATAAACTTTTTAAAGACACACGATTTTTATTGATTATTTTATGAAGACAAGTAGTTTTGGATAATAATGAATAAGTATATTTACCTCGACGTGGTATTGTATGAAAATTAATAGAGATTTAATTATAAACACACACGATTTTTATGGAGTTTATGGAGACAAGTAATGTATTGGATATTAATGAAGATATTTACTTCGACTTTTGCGCTGAATTATAAAATAAATAAATAAAATAAATCAATTTTAATCTACGGCTCATACCCGTTTGAAACATTTGATCATTAAATTAAATCATAAAATATATTTTCATGAAATAATTTTGTGACATTATAATAGCAAATTAGTCGGTTATTTTTTTTTATTAACACAAAATTTTTCATGGCATTTGTTGTTTGTAATAAATGTCGGTTTAAAAAATTGGAACACTAAGAAAAATGGCTGACAGTTTACTATGCAAAAATCTTTAAACCCCAAAAATACTAACAAATAAAAAAAATATATTAAAAGGGAAATTTGAGCCAAATTGTCGAGATAAACATTTAAATTAGTTTATTATGTGCCCCCAATTATTTCATATTTTTAGACCCAAAAAGCTGGTTTGCTTTTGGTGAGTCAATATTTAATTCATGACAAATGAATACACAAACACACTTTTTGATGATTTTTACTGAAAAAAAAAACCACATGCAATGATACAAATATAAGACTCTGGCATTTTTTTATTAATTGGACAACTTTTTAAATCAATTCGAAAAGAAAAAACAATCTAAGCAAAAAAAAATGTCGATCAGAAACTCTTATTCCGAAAGAAATAATAAGATCCAAGAAACAAGTACCTACTTATTTTATGACAGTCAGAAACTCTGCTGAATATATAATAATGATCAGAAACTTTGAAGCTAATAATAATGATCAGAAACTCTGCTAAACAGTTAATTTACGTCATATTTTTTCTAATTATTGCCAGTACAAAAAAATAAATTATTTTTAATATTATGGTGGTTGTGTGTAGTGTGTATGTGTATCGTGTGTGGTAACATGTGTGTTTTTGTGTTAAATATAATTTAAAAAAAACTATTATTTATACAGACATTACTCTATCTATGTTTAAGAAAGAAAATATCACATTTTATTTATTTAGGGTGTCGGGTTCTCAAAAAAAAATGGGACGCATATAAGATTACCGAATTATTTGCTATTTGTTTCTTTTTCTCTACGCATACCTAAGTTTTATTCAACTATTTATTACCCTAAGAGATTTAATTGTCAATAAATTAATTAAAAAAAAACTTTTGTGTAGTGTCGAAAAATTACAAAAAATAAAGACGAAAAAAATCATCAAATTCACAGGCCCAATCAAATAAATACAATAATATTATTCGAGACCTGTACGTGTAGTGTGAGTTTTGTAAACACATTTACTTTACAGCGTCTACTGTTCACATAGACGAGATTGTAAAGTGAATGTGTTCAGAAAAACTCACACTACGTGCTTTATTATCTATGTAATATTTACCTCTATGATTGTAGCTGCTGAACTTCTCGGTTTCCTTAACTTCGATGGATCGGACGGCGGCCGTCCGATGTCATTTGATATTGATTTTGACCTAGAGGATAAAAAGTCTATGTAGATTTTGTTATAATAAAAAACTTTTCTTAAAAATCAAACAATAACGTTCAGAAACTGCATTTAAATCAAATAATAATTATCGGAAACTGCATATAAATCAAACAATACCTAATGATCAGAAACTGCATATAAATCAAATAATAATGTCTAGAAACTGCATAAACACAAAAAATAAAGATCAGAAGCTCTGCTTTAAATTAAATAATAATAATCAGAAACTGCTTAGAATCAAATAATACTTTAGGTAGTTACAAACTTGAAAATAAGAGGGTCTAAACTCTATCAGCTATTGTAGTTTTAGGGAGTTTCTGGTTAATATTATTAGAGTTTCTGGTAATTATTATATTCAGAAACCTACCTGGATATTTCTCCATAGTTATTCTGCTATTGTTGTAACTTTACCGGTAGTTTGTAGTCTTTTTTATACGTTATAATAAAAGTTTCTAGTTATTATGATTTCTAGAAACTTACAAGAAAATGTCTCCACAATTGTTTTGCTATTGTATCCTTACCGGTAGTTTGTAGGCGTTATAATAAGTATTTTGGTTTTATTATTTCCAGAAACTTATAGAAACTTACCTGTAAATTTCTCCATAGTTATTTTGCTGTTGTTGTATCTTTTGCAATAGTTTGTGGGCCTTATATAATTTTTAAAGAGTTTCTAGCAATTATTATTTCTAGAAACTTACCTGTAAACTTCTCCATAGTTATTCTACTATTGATATATCCTTACCAGTAGTTTGTGGCTGTTATAATCAGAGTTTCTCTTTTTTATTATTTCTAGAAACTCACCTGGAAATTTCTCCATAGTTACTCTGCTATTGATGAATCCTTACCGGTAGTTTGTGGCTGTTATAATAAAAGTTTCTGGTTATTATTATTTCTAGTAACTCACCTGGAAATTTCTCCATAGTTATTCTGCTGCTGTTGTATCCTCTGCGTCAATGGTATGTAGTTATTCGGTGAGTATTTATCGTATAATTCAGCGGTAGACATCGCTAAAGCGGCTGAGGTGACGAAGGTACGTTTGTTGCGTGGTAGGGGGTCGCTCGATGTCTTGCCGCTGTCGCTTCGTGTTGTTGAGATGTCACGGGAGCGAGACTCGCTGCGGTCATTTCTTTAGGGAAAAAAGGTAATTTTTAGCGGATTGAGGACCCAGCCCAGAAAAATGGTTACGCGTTACGAAAATGTGAAACGAAAAACCGTAAGATACACTGTAAATGTTTGTTATATTAAAATCAAGGACTGGATATCCAAAAAGTATGGTACATCTATAAGTACTAATATTATGAAGGGGATTTTGTTTGATTGTAACAAACAGAAGAAACTACTGAAACGATTTAGATGAAACTTGGTATGAGGATAGATTGATTCATTGGGAATAACATAGGGTACAATCACGTTGTCCCAACAAACTTTGCCCCCTTTTTCACCCTCTAAGGGGTAGAATATCGGAAAATCCTTTCATATAGGATACCTACGTCATACAAAGACCACACCCTCCAAATTTGAGGTCTATACGATCAGCGGTTTAGGCTGTGCGTTGATCCGTCAGTCAGTCAGGACAAAGCATTTAAGGTGAAAGGGTACCGACGCTCTCTCCATACAAACGTAGTCGACTGCTTCCTCCCTGGATAATGACACTAGAGCAAATATTTTTTGTTTTGTTTTTTAATTTTCTAATTATCATAGAAATTAAGATAAAAAAAATAAAAAAAAATAGGGGCATGGTCATAACAGTTATAAGTTTTATGCACCAAAAATATTTGCTCTAGTGTCATTATCCATGGAGGAAACAGTCGACTACGTTTGTTAATAGTTTGTATGTATAGAATACTTTACCTATATCTAGATATCCCGGATTCGGAATCAGTAACGCTCGGAGCACGAGATGCTCTCCCATACTCCACCAGTGATGTCTTCCTTTCTCTTTTACCATCTATGTCTGAATATCTATAAGATGATACACTAGTTAAATAAAAAAAATAAAAATAATAATAATAATTTTCTTAAGAAAAATACATTAGTGCACGGCCGGCCTGGATTCGAACCCACGACCTTCAGAATGAAAGTCGAGGTATCTAGCACTAAGCCCCTACATCGCTCTTAAACTAACTATATATCATCTACTAGCGACCCGCCCCGGCTTCGCACGGCTATATTATGCATGTATTATACATATAAACCTTCCTCTTGAATCACTCTATCTATTAAAAAAACCGCATCAAAATCCGTAAAAAAAAAAATAGTATTTCTTATTTGTAACGAATATGCTCCGAAACTACTGGACCGATTTAGATGAAACTTGGTATGAGGATACATTGTTTCATTGACAGTAACATAGGATACTATATATCCCGATATTCCCACGGAATCGGGAGTTACGCGGGTGAAACCGCGGAGCGTTGCTAGTTAACAGAATAAATATTATGTAGGATAATATCGTGATGAAACCCGCGGCTTAGTTGACTAAGCTGAGAGGGTGATATATGTGCTGGACATAGTCTCGTCCATGATTGTATGAGTCTCGGATTTCAGACTTTAAAAAAAATGAGGAAACAACTCAGACTAAAGAGGCTAGGGATCGGCCTCTTAAGAGCTTGGGGTGAATCTCGGTCTCTTAAGAGGCAGTAAGGCTAATTTCGGTCTCTTAAGAGGCTGTGGGTAGATCGCAGTCTCGAGAATGTGTAACTAATTTCGGTCTCTTAAGAGACCAGGGTACCAGGGATTTAGTCTCAAATCAAAATCAAATCAAATCAGTCTTTTAAGAGGATGTCTCTTAAGAGACTGAGAGGGCTTGATTTCAGTCTTTTAAGAGATCGAAGGTTATCTCAGTCTCCTTAGACCGGGTATTATTTCAGCCTCTTAATTATTTCAGTATCTTAAGAGACCGGGGTTATAACAGTCTCTTAAGAGACCGGGGTTATTTCAGTCTCTTAAGAGACCGGGGTTATTTCAGTCTCTAAAGAGGCAGAGGTTGATATCAGTCTTTTAATAGAATAGGAGGAAAATGCAGTCTCATGAAACACTCACCTTGAACGATACTCAGTAGTTCTATCTCCATAATTATTTCTCAATGTACTAGATACATATGTACCACCGCTAGATCTGTAATATGGCTTGTCGAGGCTTGTCGATGATGAGAGAGTTGATCGATACGAGCCGGTGATGCTCGATGATGTCGCGTTGAACCTCGTCGGGCTGGCTACCGGCATTGTGGTGGTGTTGTCAGTGGTTTGTTAGTGGAAGAGTGGGCTTTAGTTAGTGATTGCTTTGATCCTGGACGGTGGACGCTTTCTTTGCATTGTTTGCTTTGTGAATCTGGAAGGAAGGGGTTTGATTAGATATGATGCATGGGACAAAAAGTCACTTAATTTGTTTAATATTTGTAGCCTCCCAAGTTAAGCGACTAGGCTTGTAATATGGGTGCTAGACAATGGATAATATATTTTTGTCCATTTTTCCATCTAAACCCCTTAACCTAAGGAACTGGTCTTGTAATATGGGTGCTAGATAAAATTATTTTATACATTTCTTTTGTAAATAGAACAAAATCTAAGAAATACATCTGGATACAAATATTTCTAGAAGGCGGGAATCGAACTGGCAGACTTCTGCATTGTCAAAATGTATATAATAGGTATTAGGTAAAACAGTGTATGGCCACCATAACATAAGCCTAGTTGCTTAGTTTGAGAGATAGATGGCGCTGTGTGGAATGTCCTACAAAATCTACTCAGAACGACGGTATCTTTCCTTGTGTGAAGATTCATTTGGCACTGGCTATTTGAACAAATTGCCAATAATTCACATGAAAAAAACAAAATCAAAATCAGTTAATCTATGATGCCACAGACACACAAACGGACACACAAACAGACACGTCAAACTTATAACACCCCTCCTTTTGTCTTGAAGGTTAAAAAAAGTAGAAAAAAGTTATAAGAAAATCAGGTGGGCTAGTAGCAACTGGCAATATTGTGGCACACTAGCACCCCCCCGTCATGTGCAAACATTTTGTGACTAGTTCAACTAGTTATTCTAAGACCTTGAGTATTTTAATAAATAAACAACTACATAATAACATAGAACTTATCTACAAGCCTGGAGTAAATAAATATTTGACTAAAATTCTAGATTTCACACATATTTATCAACTATATTTTAATAGAAGTTGATTTTTTAAAAATCATTTCTTATCAGATGCCTACGTCATACAAAGAACACCCCCTCCAAGTTTCAGGTCTCTACGATAAGCGGTTTAGGCTGTACGTTGATCCGTCAGTCAGTCAGGACAAAGCATTTTATATGTATAGATTACTACCTGCGTCCCGCGGTTTCACCCACATAACTCCCGATCCCGTGGAAATATCGGGATAAAAAGTACCCTATGTTACTGTCAATGAATAAATGTGTTCTCATACCAAGTTTCATCTAAATCGGTCCAGTAGTTTTGGAGTCTATTCGATACAAACAAAAAACACTTCTCTTTATTATATTAGTTTAGAAGTTTTAATAAACAAAGTTGTGTTAGTCTAACTCGAGAACGGCTGGACGGATTATGATGAAACTTGGTATGTAGATAGCTTGAGACCTGGATTAACATACAGGCTACTTTTTACCCCAAAATTCCTATGGGATTTGGACTTCCATGGGTGAAACCACACTCCTAGTTTATTTATATTTTTACTAGCGACCCGCCCCGGCTTCGCACGGCTATATTATGCATGTATTATACATATAAACCTTTCTCTTGAATCACTCTATCCATTAAAAAAACCGCATCAAAATCCGTTGCGTAGTTTTAAAGATCTCAGCATACAAAGGGTAATAGGGACATAGGGACGGCGAAAAGTGACTTTATTTTATACTATGTAGTGATTTGGCTTTGCCTTATCACCGCAACAAAATTTAAAAAGTTTTTTTTTATTCTGGAGCTTCTTGCTCTAGCATTATGCTCAAGATTAACTTTTTTTTTGGGTGGTGTATACATTTTTCTTTTTATTTACGTTTTCCAATCCAGTAAATAAATATGCTTTATAACAAAGAGAGCCCTTTTTCGACTAAACTGCATAAACTCAAAAATCTATTTACCTACTTGACTTTATTGGCTGGCTTTATTCATAAATTATTAAAAAAAAACATACAGATTTACTCTCTATTATTACTTGGAATTTAATCTCTGTTTTACAGTAAATTCTAGGTCATTTCACTTTCTATGCCTTACTGCGTGGGAGGTCCAAGGTCAATGCAAAAAGGCTGATTGGCATTATGATAAAACTTCCATAATCTTGCACCCAATTAGGGAAAAAAACTGAATTTAGAAAACAGAAACACATGTGGGGTATGCAATGTTATTTTGTAGAGGATTTATGAACTGTATTATCCAATGGTTTAGGAAAATTGATTTAAATCTCAAGGCCATTAGACGTTTCTAGCTTCTTTTCATACGCAAAAGGCGTGATTAACACTTTCACGACTCACCCAGTACCGCTCTAGCAAAATCACCAAATTTAAATCCCAAAATACACTCACGAATTATTTTTAGATCCAAGAAAATTTGCTTGACACGACTTTGCCACTTTCGTCAACAAAAAACACTGGTTTTTTCACCTTGCGGTAGGTTTAATTGCGTGGTTTGGACGTACAAGTTTAGGTATTGATCTTATTTAGTAGTTTTCATGCGTAAATAACGTTGGATACTCACAAAATATTGAAAAATTGGTAACTTAGTTACCGAGCACGATTTATCGGTTTAACACTTTGTATCACAACTCAGCTTGTTCGTTTAAATTCTAGTTGCACTAACACTCGCGTCGTACAATAATTCGTAGCTTTATTTTATTATTTACAGGACAGTAAAAGTAGAAAAATAATATTTTCCTCTTTTCAAAATTCTATGTAATTTTATATGGCTCGTGCCTCCATTGCATGACGTCATGCAAATGTTGGCAATCCTATTTTTGTGCCATTTACAACCCAAACAATAAAATGTCTTATTGAATTAGCTTTTTGCTCGATTTTAGCTTTTATTGGTCTGAAATACGGTCCAGTATCAATAACAATGAAAGGTCATAAAACCGTACGCATTTTAACGACAATGTTGCCAGAAAAAAATAATACCTAAAAATAATGATTTTGACAGCAAAATAGGATTCGACGACTCATCGAGTATAGCCAAGGAACTTCTATAGCTTTCCCTCTGACCAGAGAAATGCTACATTTAATTAGAATGCTCAAGAAAGGCCCGCCGAGAAAAATACATTTGAGATGGTATATTTGTCTCCGTGTGACCAAACGTTCAAATTTTCTGCAGATGAAATAAACGGCGACAAGCTGTGGGGGTGTACTGCAGATATTGATACTATCCCCAAGGAATCACCTAATAATGTAGTTTTTTAAAGAAATATCCTAATCCATTCATCCATTCAAACAACCGTTACCTCTTATTAGTACATAATATTTATTAAAGTACCTAGTATGAAAAGCTTCTTTTCAGTCACCTCTGGTCGGTCGATGCCGATGGTCGCGTGCATATTGCAATTCTCGATCTACCTGTGTTACTGTATCCGTACGAATATTATGAAGTGAACTTCAGTGTTTTATCACGATGTCGGAACCACCCATAATTATAAATGAACTTCTTACTTTCATACAAAATAAAGTGGACGTTCTTGACGAGTTGAGTATAGTGCAAGTATGTATAACAAGTTTCAAGGACACCGAAATTGACGAGGGTAAAACCGCATTAGTTAATGCTTTACCCGACAGCAATAGTAGAACGATTAACAGAAAAGGCGAAGATAAAAGTAAGAAGAATATAAAGGACATAATTAAGCTTTTTAAGGAGAATGAACCTTCACTTCAACCGATTTTTGTGGCGAGAAACCTTAATAAACTACCGCCTGTAACATTCGACCATGTCGATGTTTCTCGCCTACTCAAGGACATTTCCAGTATAAAATCGGAACTACAAACGATACGAAATGACGCTGCCTCCAAATCAGAGTTGAATATTCTTCAATCAACAATTAGCTCTAATTTGTCGGGCCTACGATCGTCAATTACCAAACTTGACAGCGATTTGAAAAAATCAAACAAAGTTCAACAAGTAAATAAAGAGCACCAGGGGCCCGAATTGTCAACTACTCCGAAAAGGCAAATAAATAACGAATGCACTGATAAGAGGTTATCGCATGCACCTGTCGCCCCGATGTACTCACGGTCAAGGTCAAGCGAGACCGCATGCACACAACTGCAGTCTGTGTCAAAGGAGGTAGTGAACACTCCGTCTTATCGAGATATCATCGTGCGTCCAGAGCAGATACAAGCAACAATGAACCGTATTGACCCGAGTAATAAGATTGAGAACGATTTTACATTAGTTAAGTACAAAAAACGAAAAGTTGGCAACGCAAACAGATGTGGTACAGCGAAGATGGACAGTAAAATAAAAGTTGCTGACTTGTCGTCTGCCGTTTACATATCGAGACTTTCAAAAAATACGAGCATCGATGACATAAAAGAACACATCCGGATCATGAATGAAACATGTACTGAAGTACATTTATTGACTCAACATCGAGAGACCGAGTTTAATTCATACAAAATAATTATACAGAAAAGTAAACTCAATACTTTTCTAAGTAACGAGTTTTGGCCTGAAGGCGTAAGGTACAGGATATTCCGTGAATACCCAAAGAGAATAAACGTTGACAAAACTATCTAATTATGGATCTAGACTCAACATATTTTTCACTTATTACTTTTAATTGTAAATCAATTAAAAGATCGGAAAATCAGATCCGTGAGTACTGCAAACACGCTGATATTATAGCACTCCAGGAAACTTGGTTGCTACCACACGAGCTCGACTACATACACCAACTGGATAGTAACTTTGACTGTACAGCCAAGTCTTCAGTAGATACATCAGCGGGGCCACTTCGGGGGAGGCCGTACGGTGGAATCGCCTTGATGTGGAGAAAATCCAAGTTCCAAAATGTTTCGGTCATTGAGTGCGTGAGTGATAGAATAATAGTTATTCAAGTATCTGTAGGTACGAAATCTTTCCTTGTTTTTTGTGTTTACATGCCGTGCGACGACAGTATGAGTATAAACTTACCTGAATTTACAAACTGTTTAGGAAAAGTGAGTGCCATAATTGAGGAATGTCAAATTCAAATGGCTTATATTTTAGGGGATTTTAACGCACACCCAGATGCGAACTTTGGCAAGGAACTATTATTGTTCTGTGAAGAACAACAATGGGACTGTGTAGATATCTCTAGATTAGGTATTAAATCGGATACCTATACTTTTATATCTGACGTGTACGGTACTGGGAGGTGGTTGGACCACTGCGTGGTAACTGACGCCGCGATTGGTACTATACAATCCGTGCAAGTAATTCATGACGTTTTGTGGTCCGATCACTTTCCTTTATGTATTAAGTGTAAGATTGACAAAGTTTCAGATAATATTTGGGTCGACACGAGTGGCTCCCGGTCATATAATAAATCTATAAAATGGTGTCAAAGAGACAATGCACAGATAAGTCTGTATAAAGATTATTGTTTTAATTTTTTGACTAATATATGCGATAATTTAGAATGTGTACATTGTGCAAAAGATAACTCCTGCATTTATTTATCGGAACACTACGATTTTATTAACAAATTATACGACGACATTATACATGCTTTACAAAAAGCATCTATTATGAGTAACGTTTCTCGGTCCGGTGAACATAAAGGTGGTCGGAAGCACGTGGTGGGCTGGAACGAACATATTAGGGAAAGTCACGACATTGCAAGGCTTCATTTCTCCTGCTGGGTTCTAGCGGGCAAACCAACGTCTGGTGATACATATTTAAAAATGAAATCAAGTAGGAGTACCTTTAAAAACAAAATAAAATGGTGTCAAAAGAACGAGGAAAATATTAAAATGAATATTTTAGCTAAACATAGACAGGATAAAAACTTTTCTAAATTTTGGAATGCCACTAAAAAACTTAATTATAAAAAGACCTTACCAGCTACAGTGAACGGCGTACGGGAACCCAGCGGGATAGCTGAGCTGTTTGCCAATAGATTTAAAATAAAACCGGAGGAATTGGATGTGCTCGTGTCCACGCCCTCTGACACCGGCGACAAAGACAATACATATTTCACACCTAAAGATATTATAAAGGCAGTTAAAGACACAAAAAGGGGAAAGTCGCCGGGTCATGACGGCTTGAGTATCGAGCACATCCAATTTGCAACAGACATAATTTATAATAAATTATGTAATTTATTTAATTTATGTATTAAATTCTCTTTTTTACCAAAGAACCTTATGACAACCATAGTTGTGCCAATAGTTAAAAATAAGACGGGAGACCTTGGTAACGTGACAAATTACCGGCCCATCTCATTAGGAACTATAGTAGGTAAATTGTTAGAACGATTGTTGCGACCTTCACTGGTGGATAACATAGGAATCAGCGACGCTCAGTTTGGTTTCCGTCCCGGACTCTCAACAGACGCAGCAATTTTTAGCCTCAAGCAGGCTGTACACTATTATGTAGACAGGGACACATCAGTGTATGCCTGTTTTCTGGATCTGAGCCGGGCATTTGACCTAGTGAATTATGAAATTCTCTGGGACAAATTGTACGGCTCAGATGTACCCAGAGATGTTGTGAGGCTGTTGAGGTTCTGGTACGGGAACCAAACAAACGCGGTTAGATGGGGCGACTCGACTTCCAGTGAATATAGACTGGACTGCGGTGTTCGTCAAGGTGCGCTCACATCCCCGGACTTATTTAATTTTTATATAAACGGCCTGATAGAGGAACTGAGAAGCACCAGAATTGGGTGTCACGTAGGTGGAACGTGCGTAAACAACTTAAGTTATGCGGACGACATGGTGCTTCTCAGTCCTTCTATCAGTGGTCTTCGTAAACTGTTAGCGATATGTGAAAAGTACGCTAAGGATCACGGTCTTCAGTACAACGTCGCTAAAACTGAGATGATGGTTTTTCGTGCAGGCAAGGGTCCGGGGAAAGTACTGGATGTATTCCTGAGGAATTCACCGGTGAAGGTAGTGCAACAATTTAAATACCTAGGACATATCCTGACTGATGATCTGACCGACGACATGGATATGGAGCGAGAACGGAGGAGCCTCTCCATCAGATGCAACATGCTCGCGCGACGGTTTGCGAGGTGTACTGCAGACGTAAAACTAACCCTCTTTAAGGCATATTGCCTCTCATTGTACACCGGTCAACTGTGGACAAAGTACACCCGCAAATCCTTCGGCGCCATAAGAGTGCAATACAATGATGCTTATCGCATTCTTATGAGAAAACCGCGTTATTGTAGTGCGTCGGGCATGTTTGCGGACGCCCGTGTTCCCGATTTCTTTGCCGTCGTTAGATCAAAAGTTGCGTCCTTCTGGGATGGGCTACGTGCTTCAAAAAATGAAATACTTCAGAGTATGTATGACTATGTAAATAGTCCTATCTATGACCACTGGAGGACTGTTCACCGGAACGGAAACAAAAAATAATGGACTGAATATGTACTTTTAGTATTATTATTATTATTTTAAATATTTAATTTAATTTAATCTATTTACTTATTACTATAATATTATATTATTATATTGATATTTCAGTTATTAGGTATTTTATATTCTAGGCACAATTTACAATTATAATTAGAGCATTTGACTAATGTTAATGTAGATGTAATATTTATTTTATGGGTGGTTCAATGCCTGCAATAAAGATCATTTATTTATTTATTTATTTAAAAGATGGCCTTTAATAGGTACACTGCTAAGAGAAAATATTATGTTTGTTTTTAATTTTATTTTGTTTTATATTATTATGTTTGTAATATAGAGGCTCGGAAACGAATGAATTGATGCTATAAATTAAAGTTTGGATCAGGATTGGACATTGATTCTTACACAGGTAAAACTGCGGAGCATTTAAAAAAACTATGTATAATATTATAAATGTCAAACAAGGATTTTTCTAGTTTAAATTGTAAAGTAATTTGTATATTCAGATCAAATATCATTACATTCTTTAAGATCTCATAATTTTATCATTATTTATGGTTACCCTATTTTCTAAGAAAGTAAATTTTTAGGTACAGTTACTTACTGAAAGAAAAAGCTCCGTAATTAAGGTATAACTGGCTTTCGCTGCCTTTAATAGAACAAATTTTACCCATATTAAATTAAATAATACTGTTTATTAGGAAAAATTAATGGAAAATGAAAATGGCAATACATTTATCTTCGAAATTACCGCGGATATCAAATCAACATGGCCGATGGGCTGCCGTTGCGTGTAAATAAATCCTACTATCACATTGACAATCGGCCTTTTTTTATAATTTAACAATTTTATTATTCTCGTACAATAAGTACCTAAAACCTTCGACCATAGTAAAACCAATCCCTAAAAAAATAAAAAATCTTAAAAATATTGTGATTTCTACTAAAAAAGTCATATTTTATTCGCCTATAGGTAGGTATATTAAATTTCCTACCATTTCTATTATAATTAAATATCTTCGGACTGGCAATACAGCTGGAAAGGGATACACTTACACTCTTATCTCCATCCCTCTCGTACCAAAATTCTCTCTGAGTTTGTGATTCTCTAAAATAAACCATATTAATTAGAAGATAAAATTCACTTTGTAATGATGTAAAATGTCCGGTGAACTTTCTAGTTGTAAGGTACGAACGTCAAATTTTATGCATCTGACTCATAATAAAAAACAGTAGGATATTTAAAAAATATACAGAGGGTATGTACCTAATTATTTCATTTAAGTTCAATTCACTACCAAAAACCTAACATATATAAATACTGTAATAACTTATTGAAATAGACAATATGCATCAGTCGTTCAAAATCAGAATTTAAAAACAATTTAATGAAAAAGTATTGCTACTCGGCGTTAGATGGCACTGGCTGTATTAGTTGATGAAACTAATAGTAGATGTCGCTAGTCGTCTTTATTTTGTAAATATAGAGGCGAAAAAGCGCGGGAAACATCGGAAGAATCGGGTGTCTTTTTGTGTTTTAATTTTTAAAATTTATTTTGATTAGTTTAAAGTGGTCAACGGAGTTATTTTAAGTTTATTTCTTTTTATTCTATCTTTAATTTGTGTATATATCGTATAAGTAGTGTCCTATTCAGGTGGTAAGTGTGTTAAATAGATTTTCTGTGTTGATGGATGAGGCAGAAGACCCTGGCGGGGGCTCGAGTTTTCCTCGAGCCCCTGCTCCGTCTTCATTTGTGACCGTAATGTCATCTCAATCAGAGACGGATAGCACTAGACCCTCGACGCCAAATCGAAAACGTAGCATATCCTATAAGACCTGCAGACATTGCAATAAGAGGAAACGAAAGCGTCATGATAATGACAAAGTATCTACGTGTGCTTGCACCGTAGTAAACGAGTTGACGGAATTTAAACAGCCTCAAGAAGTTAATGAAGTCAATTTTGTCCCTCCTATAACAATACAACAAAGCAATAGTACACAATCCGTTCCCACTCACATCGCCAGGTCTGTATATGAACCTACTGACATATCACCATTTGTTGTCCATGTTCAAAAAGAACAAACTTCGCTCAATGATGGCTCATTTTTACATCCAGTTGCTTTTGGTAGATTTTTAAGAAGCACAATTTTAAAAACATTGTCAACGGCAGCGTTAAACGAATTGGAAGGAATAGGATATCCATGTCTTTTACAGAGTATACAGATGCTAATAGTTTCCTACTGCATGAGGCTTTGAAATCATCCCACTTAAAAGCATTTATCCCAACCTTTAATGTCACTCGCATGGGTTTAGTTCGAGGGGTGCCCGTAGAATGGTCTGATGAGGAGGTAATAGAGAATATTGGTACTCCAATTGGCTGCGGTAAAGTCCTAAAAGTTAGGCGATTAAATTATAAACGGACAGTGGATGGGACTGCTGAATGGAGGCCCTCCCAAACCATAGTGTTAACATTTGATGGACAGGTACTTCCCAAAAGAATTTTTGTATGTTATAATTCCCTTAATGTTGAATTATATGCGTACCCCACTATTCAATGCTATAATTGCTGTAGGTTTGGACATACCAAGCCGCAGTGTCGTTCGAAACCTAAATGTTATAGATGTGGTGAGCAACATTCTGGAGATTCCTGTAATATTGATGAGCCACAGTGTTGTTTATGTTTAGGTAGTCATCTAGCAACCAGCAAAAATTGTCCTGAGTATGTTAGACAGAAGGCGATTAAAACTACCATGGCTGAGAATTGTCTATCCTACAGCGAGGCATCCAAACATCACCGTCCCATTACAAAATTGTATTCTACTGTTGCTGCCTCTTATTCTCTCCCTACTCTTCCCGAAAATAGAAATAGTGAAAATATAAATAATTCTAGTACTTCATATAAAAAGACTGTGTACATGAAACCTCGTACTTCTTCTAGTATACAGACACCTGGATATGACAAAACAGCACATAATAGAATACTTAATGAATATAATATGCCACACCCGTCTGGGAATGGCACTGCTTTAAATAAAACAACTTCAATTAATCCTACACTTAATATTATTTTGGAAATTATTAAACTTTTATCTCAATCAAATCTTATACCGAACAACGTTGCCCAATTAATAGACACTTTAATTACATCACAAAACATTGATCATGGATCTACCTAGTTCTCCAGTGGAATGCACATAGTGTTATTCCTAAAAAACATGAAATTGTATATCTAATAAATAAATACAACCCTCTGTGTATAGCCTTACAAGAAACCTGGCTTAAGCCAGGTCTAGTTTTTAAGATTAAAGGTTACTCTTGTCTGAGACAAGACAGAGTAGACAATGAAAGGTGGAGTGGAGTATGTCTGCTTATTAGAAACTCTGTTCCATTCACTCCAGTTAATTTTCCTCTGCATAGTAACAGTTTTGAAATTATAGGTGCAAAAGTACTAGATATGTATATTATTTCTTTTTATATTCCTCATAATAGTAAAGCAGTGCTTGATGAAATAAATTTATTTATTAAAAACATTCCTAGGCCTTGCTTAATTTTAGGTGATTTTAACAGTCACCATCAATCTTGGGGGAGCTCTCTTACTGATAGTTGTGAGAAACAGCTTATGGATATTTTTGATTCACATAACTTATGTGTGCTTAACACAGGAATCCCCACTCGTAGGACAAAACCAAATGAAAACAATAGTGCAGTTGATCTTTCTGTATGTACCCCGAACTTGGCTTCCTTACTGACATGGGACATTTTAGATTCCACACATGGCAGTGATCACTTTCCCTTACTTATTTCTTTGCCATGTAGAAGTCCACCACTACAAATAAAGCAACCTCGACTTAAATATAGACTAATTGATAATAACTGGGATAAGTTTAAAATTGCTGTTAATTCTAAAATTCCTTCTTTACCTGAAATCAGTCAGGGGACGATAGAGTGTTCAGATGCATTTACTCAAGCTTTGGTTGAGTCTGCAGACAAAACATTCCCCATAAAAGGTTCTTCCAATGGGAAACTTCCATCACCACCATGGTGGGATGATGAATGTTCTAAGGCAATTCAAACCCGGAAAAAAGCTGAAAAAATGTATTGTTTAAACATGACCAATGAAAATTTAAATGCCATGATAGAAGCTACAAAATCTTCTAGAAGAAGTCTAAAGCTTGGAAAAGTGTTTGCTTCCTTCAACTCCTCTCTCAGTTATGTGGAAAACCATTAGAAGATTTAAGACAGGCATGTCTGACACCAACTCTTCCTCTCTTCCTCCTTCTATGTCAGAAAGTTATTTAGATTCTATAGCTCCAGCCTACGTACCACTTCACTCAGAATGTTTATTAAGTTCCCTTTGCATTAATCCCATTCTTGATCATGATTATGATCAGTCTCATTTTAATAGTCCTTTTTCATTTGAGGAACTTAAAACTGTATTAGCTGGGTTGACTGATAGTTCTCCAGGAATAGATGGCATCCCATATTCTTTTATACAAAATTTAGGCGAAGAAGCCAGTGTGTATTATTTAAACTTAATCAATTCCATGATGTCCTCTGGCATTGTTCCTCAAAAATGGAAAACTCAATTAATTGTTCCTATTTTAAAACCTAACAAAAGTTCATCTGAAGTTTCATCTTTTCGCCCAATTGCTTTATCTTCTGTTCTTATTAAAATTGCTGAACACTTAATTAAAAATAGACTGGAATGGTTCATTGAACATAACAAAGTTTTGTCAGATTCACAATATGGATTTCGTAAAGGTAGAAGTACAATGGACAGCTTAAGTATTTTTACAACAGACTTACGAATCGCTTTTTCTCGGAATCATTCAGTTTTAGCTGCTTTCCTTGATATAAAGTCAGCTTATGACAATGTTTTGTTACATATTTTGAAAGATAAATTAGACAAATTAAAAGTTCCATACATGTTAACACATTTTATTATGAACATTTTAAATGAACGATGTATACAACTTGACAATTCACACCCTCATAATAGTAGGTTGCTTTGGAGAGGTCTCCCACAGGGATCTGTACTCAGCCCGTTACTATATAGTATTTACACTTACGATTTAGAAGAGTTTATTGGGGGTTCTACAAGTGTGCTTCAGTATGCAGACGATTTGTTAATTTATACTATTGATTCCTCCATAGACATAGCTAATAATCAATTATCAACCTCTCTTATCCATTTGAAAATTTGGTTACATGACAATGGTCTTGAATTATCCGTTCCGAAATGTAAAATTGTCCCTTTCACCAGACGTCGGATTATCCCTCCTATTGATATTAAATTTGATAATTCTGCCATACCGGTATCTAATAGTGCTAAATTTTTGGGAGTGATTCTTGATTCCAAATTGAACGGACTTGATCATTGTGACTATGTTGTCACTAAAAGTGAGCGCACTGTAAATATTTTAAGATGCCTGACTGGTGTTTGGTGGGGTGCCCATCCATCCTCTTTGAAACTAGTCTACAATGCTCTGGTAAGAAGTGTTCTTGATTATGGGGCCTTTTTGCTGGAGCCTTGTAGCAAAACTGGCCTTAGAAGGGTGGATGGCATTCAATCAAAAGCTTTGAGAATTGTCACCGGTTCAATGAAATCAAGCCCAATTAATGCTCTACAGGTTGAATGCGCAGACCCTCCTCTGCATTTAAGAAGACAACACTTATCTGATAGATATTTTTTCAATGCTATTCAATTCTCTAACCACCCACTTATTCCTAAATTATATAGTTTATTAGATCAGATAGAAAATTCGTCATACTGGACCAATAAAACTGTGCCATATCTCATAAACAGTTTTAAAAAATATTTATCCATAAATTCTCCTATATACCGTTCTCCTCTATTTCCTCTTTTTGATTTCGTTTTTGAATCTTTAATTTTAGAACCTGAAATACATTTAGACCTTGGAATTCCGAGAGATAATTGTTCTGCACATGCGGAATTCAAACGCGTTGTTTCTGAGAAATGGCCAGACTATCACTATTTATTTACTGATGCTTCCAAGCATTCATTGGATAAATGTGTGGGAGTTGGTACTTATCACAGTCAGTATAGTATTGTTCAGAAAACAAAACTCCCGCCGGAATCGTCAATTTTCACTGGTGAATGTATGGGAATTTTAAAGGCATTGGATTACATACTTTTGTTTAAGCTTCAAAAGTCAGTTATTTTTACAGACTCTAAAAGTTCGCTTTATGCAATAGGAAAATATACATTTAAATCCAATTCTTATCGTCATATTGTCTTTCAAATCCGAAAAGCTTTATATGAATGCATCACAATGGGATATTCTGTTGCTTTAGCCTGGATCCCAGGGCATACTGGGATTCCGGGAAATACTAAGGCTGACGTCGTAGCTAACGATGCCGTTGATAGTGGTGATCTTGTTCCGTTTGTGAATTATCCGCATGATCTGATGTCTTTGTCTTCAGTCAGTCTCAAGGAATCTTGGGATAGGCTGTGGGCGGATACAGGTCGTGCGAAGGGACGGTATTATTATGGTCTTCAACCAAATGTAACAGCAAAGCCATGGTTTAGCAAAATTCACCTGAGTAAATCAGCGACTTCAATGATAATTAGAATGAGACTGGGACATCATTGTTCCCCTGCCCATCTGGCTAGGTTGGGAATTAGAGACGATGCGGGATGTGAGTGTGGATGTGATGTTGGTGATATTAATCATATACTTTTTAGTTGCCCTCAGCACGATAGATCTCATTTTATTGATTCCCTCATCTCCTTGAAGATTCCGTTTCCTACTAATGCAGCGTGTTTATTGTTAAATAAAGATCCCGATGTGTTTGGCGTTATAGCTACATTTCTCAATGTAAATAATATTAAATTATAGATTCTCCACTCCAATATGTATATAAAATGTAAATACTTATTTAATTATTGTATTGTATTTTCTTTAACTCTCTCATAGGTACTCTTTGATTGTCGTTCTAATTTTTGTGTATAATTCTTGCAGATTTTTTCCTTTTTCTATTCCTTGACCATTTTTCTCCATCCTATAAAGGACCAGGTATTTTAAGCAAATCTGAGCGTAAGGTTACGTAAATATAAAGGCACTTATCATCAGAACATATTTTAATCATATAAATTACATACCCATCGGCATTATTTTACCACAACGCTTAATCCACTCACTGAACGGTATTAAACTAATTAACTCAAATAAATGGTACGACCATAAAAAGGTTCGGACATCATGAAGCTACTGCGACAGACTGAACCACGTTCCGTCATTTTATTCCTATTTATAGACACAAAACAGTAGTCAAGATGGCGGCGCCCTGACGTATCCATCAAATGAAGCACTGTGTTGTTGACTTCCTTCAGTCGTTTTCGTTTTGTTACTGACACGGCCGTCCTGCGGTTGTGTTCGCCCTCGAACACCCTTGTAGTCGAATTTGGAAGCTGAGAACAACACAAAAAAGGTCATATTCTGCAACGTTTGATCATTTTGATATAGAAGAGCAAACAGAGTTTTGGAGGAGTTGGCTATTCCATCGCCGGCCAACCAACCCAACCAAAAGACATCAAATGATTGCAATACTTCTACATTCATACACCAGAGCAAAAAGAACAGAATCTTGGAAGAGCTAGCTATCCCATCGCCGGCCAACTAACTCGACCAAAAGACATCTACAGTTCGCAATACTTCCACATCCACACACCAGAGCAAAAGGGACAGAATCTTGGAAGAGCTAGGCTATCCCATCGCCGGTCAACCAACTCAACCAAATGGCTTAAACCAAGTGATGTTCAATATCAGCTTAGTTGTGTATCGCCATGTATTTAAAGTACCAGTGTTCACCATGGATATCTGTTACTATACACAATTCTGTCACTCTACTTCTGTTGGAAAAATGTTTGAAGTAACTGCAACTGCATGGGAATCTCTAATTTGAGTTTTATTTCTTTTTCCTGCCATTAGAACCCATATTGCAACGCCATTTCTTTTTTACATTTACAGATCTCTTCATTCTAGATTTCTCGCTACACATCTCACAAAGAACATTTCGCTTCACTTGTGAGAGAGAGACACCCATATCTGAATGATTTATATTATCGGTTTAAGAATGACTTGCGTTCACAGCGTATCGAGTTTATTTCACAACATCTTATAGCATGTACACCTTTACTAAAATAAATCCATCTGCAAATTCACACTCTCGACTAATTGGTCAAAAATATGAATCTACCCATGAATCCACTTTTTGCGGCAATTATCTACTCTGACCAAAACTGTTAAAAAACTAAAATATTTCTATGCAACATCTAAAATATCTGAATTTAATCCATTTCCATCGCTAATTATAATATGGCATATTTCCTTGGTATATCCATACTAGCGACCATTACTAATTCAAAACTTTCATAAAAAACAACATTTCAGACAACTATGTAAAAGTCTAGATTTAATCTACTTGCATCACCAATTTTGATAAAATATTTCAGAACTTAATTGACTTCATAGGCCTCTCCTGGCTCTTAACTTTTTTTAATCTAGCCTTAATTGTAATTATACTTTACAACAGAAATATTCAGCTCATTATACAAATTATAAACGATACAGCTTTAAAAAATCTGAATTTAATCCATTTGCATCGCTAATTATATGGCATATTTCTTTGTTATATCCATACTAGCGACCATTACTAATTCAAAACTTTTCAGAAACAATATTTCAGACAACCATGTAAAAGTCTAGATTTAATCTACTTGCATCACCAATTTTGATAAAATATTTCAGAACTTAATTGACTTCATAGGCCTCTCCTGGCTCTTAACTTTTTTTTAATCTAGCCTTAATTGTAATTATACTTTACAACAGAAATATTCAGCTCATTATACAAATTATAAACGATACAGCTTTAAAAAATCTGAATTTAATCCATTTGCATCGCTAATTATGGCATATTTCTTTGTTATATCCATACTAGCGACCATTACTAATTCAAAACTTTTCATAAGAAACAATATTTCAGACAGCCATGTAAAAATCTGGATTTAATCTACTTGCATCACCAATTTTGATAAGATATTTTAGCACTTTATTGATTGCATCGGCCACTCCTGGCTCTAAATTTTTCAAACCTAGCGATATTTTTGTAATTATACTTTTTTACGAAAGTATTCAGCTCATTATACAAATTATAAACGATACAGCTCACCATTTTCCACCATAGTCATTTTACTACATCCTCGGGCTGTTTTCACGCTTCATTTTGAGCCCAGCATTTGCGCCCATCATTTGCGCCTGTCCATAGTTCAACTGTATTATAACAAAAATTAACACATTAATTATACAATCTTTACAGCTCATCATTTTATACAAAATGCTTACGAAATGTGTTTTCTGCTAAACACGTGTTGTCCCCGTGCTGTTTTCACGGTTTTTCACCTGTGTCACCATCTACAAGTCATCTACATTCACTCGCTATTCAATCTGCAAAATTACTAAAAGCATCTTCAAATAAACAGATGAAGAAGGAGTAATATGTCTCCCTCTTCGCTACTTGAATTCAACACAGTAATTTATGAAGCCTCTGTATGTTTTATTGTTTTTCACCGTATAATTTTTATCACAATAAAAATATTTAGGTTATTTAACCGTTATTTTAATTATTGTCTTACCCACAAATTTCAACAATAGATTTGCGTTTTTATATTTAATCACAATATTTCATATCACAATAATTCACAATATTTTACACGCTCCTTTTTTTTTAAGATTTAGATTAAAACCATAAAACACTTATTGTCAGCAAGACCGAAAACGTGCCACGTGAAAGTTCGATTTTCACTATGTCATCGCACTTCTGATATAAAGGACCAGGTATTTTAAGCAAATCTGAGCGTAAGGTTACGTAAATATAAAGGCACTTATCATCAGAACATATTTTAATCATATAAATTACATACCCATCGGCATTATTTTACCACAACGCTTAATCCACTCACTGAACGGTATTAAACTAATTAACTCAAATAAATGGTACGACCATAAAAAGGTTCGGACATCATGAAGCTACTGCGACAGACTGAACCACGTTCCGTCATTTTATTCCTATTTATAGACACAAAACAGTAGTCAAGATGGCGGCGCCCTGACGTATCCATCAAATGAAGCACTGTGTTGTTGACTTCCTTCAGTCGTTTTCGTTTTGTTACTGACAATCCTTTCCGAGTTAGGTATCCTTTTCCGCGCAGAAATGTTTCCCCGTTTTTGTTAAAACTCTCAGTCATTCCTCCCTCTTCCTGAAATATTACCTAAAATCCATCCTAAAACCAACAAAACCACAAGAAAAGAGCACAAGAAACAAGAAAAGAATAATTTGAAGGGAGAAGCAAAATACTCGACGCTGGCAAGATGCGCAGCATAGAATATGCACAGTCGCATCCGCCATAAGAAGAAAGAAAAAAAAAATATAGAGGCAAAAGATGGGCAAAAGTTATATTATTAATTTTCCTATACTACTTTTTCCTCATTAAAGTGAAAATGGGGTTTCCTTCCTCATTTAATGTACCTACTTACCATCAGGGTTGGAAATACAATTCAATCTATTTGCTACCAAAAAGCTACACAATACAAAGCGTGCATGAGAAATTGTCTATTCCTACCATTGACTCCTACAATTTTTTTTAAATCATCGGACTCTATATGAAAGTACCTAGAGAGCTAGAGAGAAATAAAACAAAGGCTAAATCATTTTTTATAATTATATTTATTGATTTATTATTTCATAATCATTTTAAAAGGGCCTATTGCACCAAAAAAATTAATACTAAATTAAATCTAGACCGGTTAAAACATTTTGACAAAAGATATAATAGAGTTTTATTTTTATACATTTCTAGGTCCATGTATACATCTAGATTGAAATCTTACCTAGTTTGCTCTTAAAATAATAATTATATCAAAAATAATTCTATTTAAAAAGCTTTTTTTAACGCAAACATTTAAATATCTCTTTTGCTTCTATTACAGTTAATTCTTGTTTACAGTAGTAATCTTGACCTGAGCATGATCACAAAAATAATAGGAATCCCATGAAATTCTTGTGCCTTTTTCTTATTGGTGGGCGCGTTCCGAAGGCACACATATCCTTATCATAGTTTTTAAGACGATTCAATGTGATCTCATTCGAATGATTTCAACTGAAGAAAGAAACATTGACTTTGATTTTCTTAATCCCTTCGTCTTCATAATCTTCTTCCCCTTAAGAGGAAAGGGTACCGGGGGCTTTTTCCATACAAACTATTACAAACGTAGTCGACTGTTTTCTCCCTGGATAATGACACTAGAGCAAATATTTTTGGTGCATAAAACTTATGACTGCCATGACCATGCCCCTATTTTTTACTTTTTTTTATTTTTTTATTTCTTTAATTTTAATTTCTATGATAATTAGAAAATGAAAAAAAACAAAACATAGGGGCATAGTCATGGCAGATTTAGGTTTTATGGCACAAAAATATTTGTGCTAGTGTCATTATCCAGGGAGGAAACAGTCGACTACGTTTGTATGGAGAGCGCGCAGGTACCCTTTAAGTAAAAAGTTATCAGGATAAGCAGTCTCGCCGAAAACCAAAAGGTTTTTTGATTAAATTCGACTTTGTCCGTGTAGAGTTTGTTTTTTTTTCAAAATCATTTCTTAACTTAGGTATCTGTAGAACATAGATAAAAAAATAAAAAACGTGTGGCACTCGAGGACTGGGGCGGTAAAGCTATTGCATAGTGAACGCTCGGCCGAGCTACATGGTAGGCGGAGTGGGGGGGTGTTAGGTTTTATTTGATTCGGTCGCCGCGCTCAAAGCCCGCGATAAAAGCTATGCAATAGCTTAATATTGCAGGACATTCCACACATCGCCATCTAGCCCCAAGTTAAGTAACTAGACTTGTGTTATGGGTGCTAGACGACGGATACATTTCTTATATACATTTTGTGGGAGACTATCGAAGGAAACACCGGAATCTTTTCTTTTCACACATTTCTTTTGTAAAAATATACTTATAATACATAGAAACAACCATACCACAGACGAATATCTAAGCATATACTTGTTTGAGACTGGAATCGAACCCTGCAACCATGTGTTTGGCAGTCCGGCATGGTGACCATTGTGCCAACTGGGTCGTCATACATAGAAAAAAAAAGGTTTCTTGAAGCAAGAAGTAAGCCCTCTTCCTATAGTTCCTTTAAACGCTCGAGAATAATTTCTTGTCTTAGTAAATGTTCTTATAAAATAAAAAAAATAAAAAAAAATAGTCGTCCGACATTTGTCGTCCGCCATTTGTCGTCCGCCATTTGTCGTCCGTCAATAGTCGTCCGTTAATAATCGTCCGTCATTTGTCGGGGGTGTTAGGTTTTTTTCGTTACGGAATTTCTTGATTCGCCCCCCAAGGCCCGCGATAAAATCTATGCAATAGCTTAAAAAATTACAGGGTTATTGGAAATTATAGTAGCAAGCCGTTGCGGGCTACTTTTGTTAACGAAAAACCCAACCTCAAAATTTTCGAAAAAATGTTCGAAAAACCTAATCAAACAATTTTTGTTCTACGACTTTTGGAAATTCGAAAAAAATATGTAACGTTACCTAATTAAATCGTATCCTTCAATTCAAAGGTAGTAGTCAATTATTCTACTGGCAGTCCTACCGCCCGACGAGACAACGAACAAGAAACGGCTCGATCGTCGGGCGGTGGAAGGGGTAGATATAAATACCGGTGTCCGACACAAAACGCTCTCTTTTATGGTTGGTCTCTCGATGTGAATAGTTGTTAATAATTATTATAGTTGCTATTTTCTATTAATTCTCATTGTACGTGTGTCAATTCAGTGAAATAAATAGTTGGTCGTCTACTCAAGTTTTTGATTGCTAAATAGTGAAATAGTTCCCGTTATATTTCAGAAGAGGGACGACAATAACAAGGTACGTGAACGTGCAATTTTTTTTTTCTTCCTTTGTTGTACATATCTTATACCTATGTTATTGTACCATTGCCCACATTAGTTGTTTTGTGAAACTGCGCGTTAATTATTGTGAGTGATATGGTGAGATTTGGTCAGGGCACTCCCTGATATTCTACCCATGTTGCATACGTAATTGTTGCGTAGATATTCCATGATTACAGTGGCATTTGGCCGGGGCACTCCCTGGTAATGCAGCTGTGTCGTTGGAACACTAAGACCTGTAGTGTCCTGAAATACTCCTAACAAGACTATGCGTCAGTTAGTGGTAAGGTGGTGAGATTTGGTCAGGGCACTCCCTGATATTCTACCCATGTTACATACTTAATTGTTGCATAGATATTCCATGATTACGGTGGCATTTGGCCGGGGCACTCCCTGGTAATGCAGCTGTGTCGTTGGAACACTTGTAGTGTCCTGAAATACTCCTAACAAGACTATGCGTCAGTTAGTGGTAAGGTGGTGAGATTTGGTCAGGGCACTCCCTGATATTCTACCCATGTTACATACTTAATTGATGCATAGATATTCCATGATTACGGTGGCATTTGGCCGGGGCACTCCCTGGTAATGCAGCTGTGTCGTTGGAACACTTGTAGTGTCCTGAAATACTCCTAACAAGACTATGCGTCAGTTAGTGGTAGGGTGGTGAGATTTGGTCAGGGCACTCCCTGATATTCTACCCATGTTACATACTTAATTGTTGCATAGATATTCCATGATTACGGTGGCATTTGGCCGGGGCACTCCCTGGTAATGCAGCTGTGTCGTTGGAACACTTGTAGTGTCCTGAAATACTCCTAACAAGACTATGCGTCAGTTAGTGGTAAGGTGGTGAGATTTGGTCAGGGCACTCCCTGATATTCTACCCATGTTACATACTTAATTGATGCATAGATATTCCATGATTACGGTGGCATTTGGCCGGGGCACTCCCTGGTAATGCAGCTGTGTCGTTGGAACACTTGTAGTGTCCTGAAATACTCCTAACAAGACTATGCGTCAGTTAGTGGTAGGGTGGTGAGATTTGGTCAGGGCACTCCCTGATATTCTACCCATGTTACATACTTAATTGTTGCATAGATATTCCATGATTACGGTGGCATTTGGCCGGGGCACTCCCTGGTAATGCAGCTGTGTCGTTGGAACACTTGTAGTGTCCTGAAATACTCCTAACAAGACTATGCGTCAGTTAGTGGTAGGGTGGTGAGATTTGGTCAGGGCACTCCCTGATATTCTACCCATGTTACATACTTAATTGTTGCATAGATATTCCATGATTACGGTGGCATTTGGCCAGGGCACTCCCTGGTAGTGCAACCGTGTTGTTGGAACACTTGGCATATCCTACTCCTATCTACTACAGTGCTTAAGAATTATTATTACTGGTTGTTGCCCGCGACTTCGTGCGCGTGTTAGTTGTTTTATATACCAAAACCTTCCTCTTGAATCATTCTATCTATAGAATAGGGCCGCATCAGTGTCTGTTGCGTTTTGAAGATCTGGGCATGCATGGGAACGGCCGGCGGGAGGCGACTTTGTTTATGCTATGTTGTAAATTATGTAATTAATTCTTATTTTTTTTATTTCCTATAAGCATGTGAAACAAAAATGTTGTTAACTAGATTACCTGATTTAAAAACGTAACCTACCTACCTACCTACCCTAATTTTTTGTTTATCATTATTTCACGTTATTATGGTACGACTTTAGACTGATCGTTGAGCAATTCATTCATACCTATGTTGAAAGTTTCAGATTTATCATGGATATTAATGATGGTGGCCAAGATGAGGAACCAATGAGATCAGAGAGTCCCATACTACAGATGGTAGTAACCACTGCGGATATACACCAAGAATCTAACAATGCCTTAAGGAGAGGAGAAATCCGAGGCGAAAACGACAGATCAAGATCTCAACATAGTCGCACACGCAGTCGCAGTCCCAGGTTTGAAAACCGTATTATTCGCGAGGAACTTGAATTAGAAAGACAACGCCTAGAAGTTTTTGCGAGTCAGTTAGAGAGAAGACGCGAACGAATAAGAGAATCTGAGATACGCAGCCAAACAAGGGACAGACATCGAAGCCCCTTAAGGGACAGACTTGACAGACATCGGAGCCCCTTAGGGGACAGACAAGACAGACATCGGAGCCCCTTAGGGGACAGACAAGACAGACATCGGAGCCCTTAGGGGACAGACAAGACAGACATCGGAGCCCCTTAGGGGACAGACATGACAGACATCGGAGCCCCTTAGGGGACAGACATGACAGACATCGGAGCCCCTTAGGGGACAGACATGACAGACATCGGAGCCCCGTAGGGGACAGACATCGGAGCCCCGTAGGGGACAGAAATCGGAGTCCCGTAAGGGACAGATATCGGAGCCCCGTAGGGGACAGACATCGGAGCCCCTTAGGGGACAGACATCGGAGTCCCGTAAGGGACAGATATCAGAGCCCCGTAGGGGACAGACATCGGAGCCCCTTAGGGGACAGACATCGGAGCCCCTTAGGGGACAGACATCGGAGCCCTGGAAAGAACAATCAACGATCTGGTGAGTCGGCATCTTTATTATTCGAACAGTTTTTAAAAGTTGTTAAAAATCAGGCCATTGAGCGTGATAGTTTTCCAGTCTTGAACAATGTTTTGCCAGAATTTGACCCTTTACGCAGAGAACAACCAATCACCGTTTGGCTAGATAAGGTAGATGAGTGCGCCGATATATATAGGTGGAATGATAGACAAACCCTACATTATGCTTTGCCTAAACTTATTGGCCATGCTAAAATGTGGTACCAGGGTTTACCGTCCCTTAAGCATACGTGGTCCGAGTGGAAAGCACTATTAACTGAATCCTTTCCAGCTACCGAAAATTATGCAGATTTATTAACTGAAATGCTCAACAAAAGAGCACGATTTGGAGATTCATTCGAATTATATTATTATTCTAAAATTAATTTATTGAATCGCTGCAAAATTTTCGGTAAAGAAGCCATAGACTGTTTAGTACATGGTATAGATGATAGGGGGGTTAGGGTTGGAGCCCAAGCAGCTAATTTTGTTAAACCAGAACAGATATTGCAGTTTTTCAAAACACTGAAAGTGCAATCGAAGGATAGTAGTTCGAATGTTAGGAAGGTTATGCGTATTTCCAACAATAACAGCTCTCTTGTCACTCGAACAGTTAGCAAGCCGAATGACCAAGTTACATCCAAGCCACGCCAATATTCTGACTCTGTCACGTGCTTCAATTGCAAAGAAAAGGGACACCCGTGCTCAAGGTGCCCCAAACCTCTATTACAATGCTCGTATTGTCGTCTGATTGGTCATGTTATTGCTGACTGCCCTAAGAAAAATTTAAAACCTGAATCTGAAAATGTTAAAAGCGTATTGAATATACTTATGGAGGATCATAATGACAAACTCTTACTAAAACAATATAAAGAAATTAGCCATGTCCCATCGGACGATAGTTCAAGCGACAAGTATAAAATAGCGATTAAGATAAATGATAAACCCATAACATGTCAATTAGATTTAGGTAGCGAGGCAACCTTGATTCGTAAAACGGACGCACAAATGCTTGATTTGAAATGGTATACAGTAGATGGTCCGCTGTTACGTGGTTTAGGCAATGTACCATATCTTCCATTAGGTAAGGTTCAAGTTAATATTGAGGTACAGGGAGTACTAGAATCAAACATTGACGTCATGGTTATTGATGATCATCTTATAAACAGCCCTGTTCTGTTGGGACATACCTTTACCGAACGACCAAGTTTACGCATTATTAAAACTGCAACAGACATAAAATTTGAAAAAGTAAATAATTTAGATGATATAAAACTCTTTTTTAAGACTGAAAATGATGTGATTATTGATGTAGATAAAATGGGTAGCGTACGCGTTAATGTTGATAAAGCACTTAGCGGATGCGTCTACGTGGGAGGTTCGGTAAGGGGATGGCCAGGAAAGGAATATTACCTTTTACCGGGAGAATATGAAATTCATTCAGGAAGATGTTTATTATTAGTACAAAACCTAGGCACACAACCTATTATCTTTAAGAAGGGGGTGCTAGTTACGCGAGCTAGGTATTTAGGGACTCCAAAGCAAGTTCTAAGCGTCACAATTGATCATGCTCATAAGGATGAACCGATTATTCCATGTGGTAATAACCTATATGTTAGTGAAAAACAGAGACTTTGTGACTTACTAGATAGATTTAAAGTTTGTTTTTCTACTGGAATGCACGACTTGGGTTTTACCAATGAATCTCAAATGGTTATTCAATTAAAGGATACTGAGCCAATTGTTTACCGTCCTTACAGGATGTCACATTCAGAACGACAATATGTACAGGGTTTGATAGGCGAGATGGTTGAGTGCGGGATAGTTCGCGAGTCAAAATCACCTTATGCCAGCCCTATTGTACTTGTTAACAAGAAATCTGGGGAAAAACGGCTCTGCGTGGACTATCGCGCACTTAATAATAAGACAAAACGGGATCATTATCCTCTCCCACGAATTGAAGATCTGCTAGATCAATTATCAGGTAAAGCTGTTTTTACAACTCTCGATCTAGCATCAGGGTATCATCAAATAGCTATAGCCGAGGATTCAGTAGAAAAGACTGCGTTTGTTACGCCGGATGGGCAGTACGAATATACTCGAATGCCTTTCGGCTTAGCAAATGCACCAGCGGTGTTTCAAAGAGTCATGCACAAGGTCCTCGCGGGTGTAAAGTACGTAGTTATTTATATGGATGACATTTTAATTCCTGCGTCCTCATTCGAGGAAGGTTTGAAACGTCTAGAAGAAGTTCTTACCGTACTAAAACAAAGTGGCCTTACTTTAAAAATGCAAAAATGTAATTTTTTTCAAAATAGCATAGATTTTCTGGGATACGAGATCAGTAAAGAAGGAGTGAAACCCGGGTTTCAAAAAGTTCAAGCCGTATCTATGTTTCCTACTCCCACTAATCAACATGAGGTTAGAAGGTTTCTAGGTTTGGCTGGCTTCTTTAGAAGGTTCGTCAAGGATTTTGCGTTGATAGCGCAGCCTTTGACTAACCTTCTAAAGAAGGACACTCCCTGGAAGTGGAGTAGTATTGAGGAAAACGCATTTGAGACATTAAAATGTAACCTAGTTAAAAGGCCTATACTTTCTCTATATGACCATAATGCAGAAACCCAGTTACATACTGATGCGAGCAAAATAGGTTTAGCCGGCATCTTGTTACAGCGGTTAGGCTCGAATCCATGGAAACCTGTGGCATATTACAGTAGGCAGACTACTATTGATGAGCAAAAGCTTCACTCCTTCGAACTTGAGACTCTGGCAGTAGTAAGCTCACTTAGCAAATTCAGAGTTTACTTGATCGGTATCAAGTTTACAATCGTGACAGACTGTAACGCATTGCGTTCAACCTTTACTAAACGAGACCTGATTCCACGAATATCCAGATGGTGGATACAGTTCTTAGAGTACGATTGTGAAATTGAGTATCGCGCGGGAGATAGGATGGGCCATGTAGATGCACTGAGCAGGAGTCCCGTGTCCGAGGTGGAGGAGCAACCACACACAATTGACATACTAACGGTTAATCTTGATGACTGGATAACAACTGTGCAGTCCGGAGACGCTGAAATTAAACTTATCAAAGAGGTTCTCGAAGACCCCTCGACTACAAAAATTGCTAAAATTCATAAAGAATACAAGTTGAAAAATAATAAAGTATTTCGCATCATTGATGAAAATACTATGCGTTGGGTGGTGCCTAGAGGTGTCCGCTGGCAACTATTGAAAGCCAACCATGACGATGTAGGGCATTTTGGGTTTGAGAAAACACTGCAACGGCTTCGATCATATTATTGGTTCCCAAAGATGCGACGATTCACTAAGAAATATGTGTCTGCATGCTTCGAATGTGCCCATCACAAAACTCCATCCGGTGCCAAGGAAGGTAAACTACATCCCATCCCCAAGGTGGAGATTCCATTTCACACTATCCATGCCGACCATTTAGGGCCATTTATTCGCAGCAAACGGAGAAATACTTATTTATTAGTAATAGTAGACTCTTTCACAAAGTATGTTAATCTAACGCCAGTCCGTAGCACTAAATCAAAGGCAAGCATCAAAGTTTTCAAGAATTTTTTCAGTTATTTCGGTACTCCTAGTAGATTGGTAACCGATAGAGGAACTAGCTTCACTAGTAAGAAATTCAAAAAGTTTTTACAAACATCCGGTGTAAAACATATTTTGAATTCAGTAGCCACACCTCGTGCTAACGGACAGGTCGAACGATACAATCGTACGATTCTTTCTGCTTTAGGTACAATGTCTCATGGGAAATGTCCCGATAAATGGGACGATTTTGTGCCAGACGTGCAAATAGGCATCAACTCTACTGTACATGAAGTAACAAAAAAATGCCCAACTGAACTTCTGTTTGGTAAGAAGGTTACTAATCCGTCACAGGGTGTATTTAATGATATTATTGATGAGTTAGGTAGTGGGGCTACAGAAGAAAGTCTAGATGACGTCAGACATCAGGCAAAAGTGTTAATAGACAAAGATCAAGCTCGAAATAAAGAAAGATTTGATAAGCATAGGAAAAGTAGTACACAGTATAGAGAAGGTGATTTAGTTAGGTTAATAAGAACTATAGTAGGAGGAACGGGGCAGTCTAAGAAACTTGAACCGAAATGTCAAGGACCTTATAGGATTAAAAAGGTATTACCTAATGACCGCTTTATTATTGAGGATACTCCGTTAACGAGAAAAGGCAGACGTTATGAGGGCACAGTATCTATAGACAAAATATTCCCATGGCTTAGCTTTGATAATGATCCCACGGGTGAAACTTCTAGCGATAACGATTCTTCAGAAGGTTAAAGCATTGTTCAGACACTACTATAAGATTGTTCGATTGAATGAGATGTTGATTCACCGCAAAGTAGAAACACGATAAATCACACTACTTAGATACCTAATTACTTATAAAATAAAATGCGATAAAAACGTTATTTTCTTGTTGCTTGAATTATTATTTTTATTTGAAGAAAAATGTAATTATTTTAATGAATTAATTATAGTAAACTTATTTTTTTTTCTTTCTCCCTATTGGGTATTACTTATTTGTTATTGTGATTTATTTTCTTCACAAGTTCTATGTTATAATTTTAGCTTTTGTCATTTTATTCTTTTATGTTTTATTTTATTTCTTATCAAATTATACATATACTTACACATGCTAAAACGAGAGGACTCGTTTTGGGTCGGATGGCCGATTGTAACGTTACCTAATTAAATCGTATCCTTCAATTCAAAGGTAGTAGTCAATTATTCTACTGGCAGTCCTACCGCCCGACGAGACAACGAACAAGAAACGGCTCGATCGTCGGGCGGTGGAAGGGGTAGATATAAATACCGGTGTCCGACACAAAACGCTCTCTTTTATGGTTGGTCTCTCGATGTGAATAGTTGTTAATAATTATTATAGTTGCTATTTTCTATTAATTCTCATTGTACGTGTGTCAATTCAGTGAAATAAATAGTTGGTCGTCTACTCAAGTTTTTGATTGCTAAATAGTGAAATAGTTCCCGTTATAAATATGATTTTTTTTAGGTTATGTTATTCGAAAAACAGCTGATGTTTTAAAAAAAAGTTCATTCAGACTAAGGACAGTAGCTAAAACTTTAAAAATAAGTAAAATTTTAAGGTTAATGACCTCTCCGTGTAAGGAACAGCTGATTTTCAGGTAAACCTAACCTCAAAATTTTCACAATAATGATCGAATTTCCAAAAGTCGTTAAACGAAAATTGTTTGTTTAGGTACACAGAAGTAGCCCTCAACGGCTTTCTAGTATAATTATCAATAACCCTGTAGGTATAGTATAATACTTTGCAAAAGTTTTTATTAAATCACTACATAGTATAAAACAAAGGCGCTTCCCGCTGTCTGTCCCTATGTATGCAGATCTTTAAAAATACGCAACGGATTTTAACGCGGTTTTTTAAAATAAATATAGTGATTCAAGAGGTTTATATGTATAATACATGCATAATATAGCCGTGCAGTAGTTATTCTTTTACTTATTCTTATTTTTATCTTCTTAATCCCTTCATCTTCATAATCCCTTCGCCTTCAGAATCCTCTTCCCTTCATCTTCACAAGTAGACTACGTCAACAGCAAGGAAAGTTAGCAGGCTATACAGTCTCTCCTTAAATGGTGTAATTCAGTACTATACAACCTACTACCTCACCGAGCCACTGACATCTCTTCATCAACTCTTCAAATACTCTTCTCTCTTCATGTCTTCTTCAAATTATATAAAGCTTTATTGTAAAGAGGAAATATTTTTTTGAATAGCTCCAAAACTACTGGACCGATTTTAATAAAATTTGGTATGAGGATACATTGATTCATTGACAGTAACATAGGGTACTTTTTATCCGAATATTCCCACGGGATCGGGACTTATATCTAATATTTATAACTAAAGTACATAAATATTAAATAAATAACTACTTCTAAACAACAAAAATCCTTAAATCAAATTTTATTCTAACTAAAAATAAATACTTTTTTAAGAGGAAAGGGTACCGACGCTCTCTGCATACAAACTATTACAAACGTAGTCGACTGTTTCCTTCCTGGATGACACTAGAGCAAATATTTTTGTTGCATAAAACTTATAACTGCCATAAGCATGCTTTGTTTTTCTTTATTTTTTAAATATTAATTTCTATAATAATTAGAAAATGAAAAAAATCAAGACATAGGGCCATAGTCATGGCAGTCATAGGTTTTATGCAACAAAAATATTTGCTCTAGTGTCATTATCCAGGGAGAAAACAGTCGACTACGTTTGTATGGAGAGAGCGCCGGTACCCTTTCACCTTAAGAATTTAAAATTAGTCTTAAAATCTGTAACTAATTATTTACATACATAATTATTCATAATATTTTTTTTATTCTATAAAAATACAATAATTTAAAATTTAAGATAAAGTTTGATTTAATACTAAAAAGTTGCTCGTCGATCTCCCGTCTGAACTACGCCCGCGTATCACCAAACTTGTGTGGGAAACGTACGGCCGCACAGTCGCGATACAATAATTAGTCGGCCTACTTTTTATCAGACAACTTTTAAAGAGCAAGTATTGTAGTTGCACCACCGTATTTTGCATATTTAATTGCCGTTAGTGATAAAAAGTTGGCCGACTTATCGAGCGATTGGACAGTCGTACGATTTTATCCCAACGATATAAAGCGCACAAGTTCGGATCTACGGGTTTCAGTTCAAACAGTTGCGTTGTTCATATCTGAAAAGTTTAATTAAAAATACCACAGCAATTAAAAAAAAATTAAAAATAAACTAAAATTTATAAAACCGACATCATAAAAAAATTATAGGTACACGACGAATTGAGAACTTCCTCCTTTTTTGAAGTCGAAAGGAAAGGAAAGGAAAGGAGTAAGGAAAAAACATAAGCTAAAAAAATAGCATGAAACAGGCGATAAATAAATAAATAAATATTACAGGACATTCCACACATCGCCATCTAGCCCCAAGCTAAGTAACTACACTTGTGTTAAGGGTGCTAGACAACTGATATACTACTTATATACTTTTATTTTGTAAATATAATACTTATAATAAATACATAGAAACAACCAGACCACAGACAAATATCTAAGCATAAATACATGTCTGAGGCAGGAATCGAACCCGCAACCCTGTGTTTGGCAGTCCGGCATAGTGACCATTGTGCCAACTGGGCCGTCATTAAGATGACGTCACTAGGTCATCTTTAATGGCTCACTTTATGAATGTTTCGTATTTTATATCTGGCTGACGTTGTGACGTCACAGTCGTAACCATTTTGTTAATAACAAACAAATAATCATGTATTTATTTAGCAAAAGTAAAGTATGTTGCAATAAAAATTATGCAAAATAAATATATTTTATTGCTACAACTGGACATCACTACATAGTATAAAATAAAGTCGCTTTTTCTGTCCCTATATCACTTTGTATGCTTAAATCTTTAAAACTACGCAACGGATTTTGATGCGGTTTTTTTTTAATAGATAGAGTGATTCAAGAGGAAGGTTTATATGTATAATACATGCATAATATAGCCGTGCGAAGCCGGGGCGGGCGCTAGTACGAAATAATTTAAAGTTTAAAGAATTCTCGAAAAAGTCTAGGTATATGAGTTTGTTATAAAATGTTTGGTACCCATTTACTCTGAAACTACTGGACCGATTGAGATGTAACTTGGTATGAGGATACATGGATTCATTGACAGTAACATAGGTTTTTTTATACCGATATTCCCACGGGATCGGGAGATACGCGGGTGAAACCGCGGAGCCTAAACTGTAGCTCAGCTGGATAGAATATTTGCGGACCCAAAGAAACTTAACTTTCTTTGCATTTTCTTTTCTGTTTTATTTTGAATTTTGACTAAGGTACCTCCGGGGAATGAAAGGGCCACTTACAGGTTTTTTAAAAACCTTAGTGACAAAATAACAAAAAAAATTAAAAAAAACGTGTGTCACTCGGGGATGTCGCGGTAAGCTATTGCATCGTGCGAGCTTCGTACAGTCGTACCATAATATGCGAACGATCGGCCGAGCTACATGGTAGGAGTGGGGTTTAGTGTTAGGTTTTATTTTCGTTACGGAATTTCTTGATTCGGTCGCCGCGCTCATAGCCCGCGATAAAAGCTATGCAATAGCTTAACAAATGAATTATTTTTAGATTGACCTGTTTAAAAAAAAAGTAAGAAAAAGTAGCCTATATAGCCTTCCTCGATAAATGGACTATCCAACACAAAAATAATTTTTCAATTGGACTTCCTGAGATTAGCGCGTTCAAACAAACAAACAAACTCTTCAGCTTTATAATATTAGTATAGCTATCGTATTTATGACGTTACATCCAAGTGTAATAGGATAGATATAGAGAAAAAGGACAGGATAGCTAATCTAACCCCTTAGAAGGACACAAATCGAAACGACTCCTAGAAAACTCTAACAAATTGGATTAGCTACATCTGTTGGAATTGTGTTGAAATATCGTTTCACGAACTTACTGCGACTGCGTCTCTATATAGCCTACTCCATTTTTAGAGATCCGTACCTCAAGAGGTAAAAAGGTCGCCCTTATAAGATCACTCTGTCGGTCCGTTTGTCTGTCCGTGTGTTTTTAGAGAACGGATTTTTTTTAATCCATTAAATCTGTGGTCCCTATCTAAGATTGTATTTCTTCCATGGATTTTTCTTTCTTTTTTTTTGATCTTATTTCTTTGTATTTTTTTTTACCTATATTTTTTTTTTAAACTTTTGTTTTAGTGCTTTTATGTTAGTTACTACTTTTCTGATTGTCTTATGTCGTGTGCTTGTCCAAATATATGTTTTCTTTCTTTCTTTCTTTTCTACTCCATCTGAAAATAGAAAAAAATAAAATTAAAAAAAACAAGTCATTAGCAAAAATCTCAAATAACTGCTAGATAGCTGTTATGAAGGGTCCGGACTTTTACTATGGCGTCTTGGCATAGCAATTTTTTTTGCGCAGTGCATTTTTGAGATACATGCCAATCGATAGAGGGCATTGCGGCGAACAAAAAATGCCTTCAAACCGAACCTCGAAAGTATCTCGGAAACGGTATATTTTGTAACCAAATGATTTTCCTCTGATTTACCAAAAACCACTCTTTTAACGCATTTTAACTAAAATATCTGCTGTGTCTAAAGGTCTTTAGGCATCTGCTAAAGACTAATGGCAAAAAAAAATGCCATGTTAGCAAGGTGGTTATGTTCTTGAAGTCCCTATATGTGTAATGGCGTCAGATGCTGATGGAGATAATGTAAAACACGTCACTTTTCTACATCTAGTTCAAAAAATACTATCAATTTCATTGTGATCAAGAAAAACGGAGAACTTTTTCATATTAATTTAAGTATTGCCTTGCTATAATTTTGAATAATAAAAAAATTTAGAATTTAAAAAACCTCCGACTATTATCCCCCTTTACTTTCAGACGGCTAAACCGATTTCGATCAAACATAGCTAAGAACACTCGCGACTAATTCAGCTTTCAAACAAAAGAAACAAAATCAAAATCGGTTCATCCGTTCGGGAGCTACGATTCCACAGACACACACACACAGACACGTCAAACTTATAACACCCCGTCGTTTTTGCGTCGGGGGCTAAAAATTCAACGGACAAAGTCGCGTTCAAAAGCTAGTATTACTATAAAATTCCGCAACTAATCTCTCACTTTAACAATATACCTTTTTATTTCACAATTTGCAAAGATGTTGTTTTTTTTCCAAAAAAACACCGTTGTTTTTTAAATTGAACAAAACCGTTCCCCTTACGCGGCGGCCATCTGCTTGCGTTTCTCACGGCGGCATGGAGGTAACTGTTTTTTGTGTTTTTTTGCAAAAAAACGAAGTAAAATTCACACCTGTTTGATTTGAATTTGCAAAGGGACTAATTGTTTGGCAAAATGTCTGTCGCCTTTAATTTTTAATTTGTTTGGAGGAATAATTTATTAATTGTTCTGAAAATACAATTTTAATTTTTAGGGTTCCTCTACACCAATTTGTAAGAAATATGTCTTTAAGAAATAATCATTTAACAGGATCAAAAAAGTAAAAAAGAACCATGATAACTCTCCGGTCCGTCTGTCTGTCTGTCTGTCCGTTTCTCAGGAACGGGTATTTTTACCTCACTTATTATCATACTAATATTTTAATGTAAAAGTTTGTGCGTGTGTTTGTTCCTCCTTCAAGCAAAAACTGCTACACCGATTGCAATGACAGTCGGTGTGTAGATAGCAAGAGACCTGGATTAACATATAGGCTACTTTTTATCCCGATATTCCCACGGGATCGGGAGTTACGCGGGGCGCACCTAGTGTATGTATCACTAATTTAATGGAAAAAATATAATAATATTAAAATAATTAAATAAATAGCCCAAAAGGCTGGCTGCATTGCCTTTCTCTCAAACTACCATTCTTTACAGTAATAGCGGTGTTAGCCTAGTGGTAGATGCCTCGACTTTCATTCTGAAGGGGTTCATTTCGAATGCACCAATAGATATTTTACGAAAAAAAGTATGTGCGCTATTTGACATTGCTCCTACGGTGCGCGGAAAACATCGTGATGAAATTATTACCTTAATAAGTCTAGTTGAGGTAAAACAGCCAAGTACAAGTACATTTCTTTTTGACCTTTTTGGGATTCCGTATCCAAAGGGTAAAAAAGTGACCCTATGACTAAGACTCCACCGTCTGTCTGTCACCAGGCTGTATCTCATGTACCGTGATAGCTAGGCAGTTGAAATCACAGATTATGTATTTCTGTTGCCGCTATAACCAAATACTTTAATTTACATATGATAGGTCAGCGTTTGACAACTATCACACCTGCCTGATGGTAGGTGACGATGCGGCCTAAGATGTAACACGCTTTCTTAGAAGATACCAATTTACTTGCGACTTGAAGACACACAAATTGTATACATTAGGAAAGACAGACGCAGGCAGCTGATTCCATTCCCTTGAAGTACGAATAAGGAATGACGAAGCAAAACGCTTAGTGCGAACGTGTGGTATGTCCACCATGAATCGGTGCCGCACACCAGTCTGCCTGGTTGTATGACGAAAGAATGGAGATGACAAGATTAGGTCGTGGAGTTCTGTTGCCCACTCCCCGAAATGTATCCGATAAAAGAAAGAAATGATACGGAACCCTTGAAGTCCGACTGTCACTTGGCCGGGGTCAAAACTAACAACCCTTATTAACTCCTGGTATAAAACAAATAGAAATACAATTCTATTGAATGAAATGTTACTAAAATAGTCTTAAAGGGGTAGGGGGATGTCTGGAGGGTGTCTAGACAAGTGGGGGGTGTCTAGACAGCTGATCGAGTTGCTACGGTGCTACGGACCTCTCTCGGTTTATACCGTCCTGGTACCTACTACAATAATTTATTGAATAAAACTTATCTATAGAGATAAATCACATTTTAAAAACAATACCCAGTTTGGCACAATGGTCACCATACCGGACTGCCAAACACAGGGTTGCGGGTTCGATTCCCGCCTCAGACATGTATTTATGCTTAGATATTTGTCTGTGGTCTGGTTGTTTCTATGTATTTTAAGTATAATTTACAAAAGAAAAGTATATAAGTAGTATATGAGTTGTCTAGCACCCATAACACAAGTCTAGTTACTTAGCTTGGGGCTAGGTGGCGATGTGTGGAATATTTATTTATTATGTCTTTATTCTAAAATGTCAATTTTTTAGAATGCCGATAAAATATCCCAGAACGTCAAAATTAATTCTTGTGACTTTTTTTAGTTTAGTCGCAGCTGTGCCTTTATTCACTAAGGTTCAAGTCGTTGGGCGCGCGTGATTAGGGGCGGAGGGGGAGCGGTTTTTGTATGGAAATCTTACCCTAATCACGCGCGCCCGACGACTTGAACCTTAGTGAATCAGGCCCCTGATCGCGTTGCTACTACGGTGCTACGGACCTCTCTTGGTTTATACCGTCCTGGTACCTATGACTCAAATAACTGATCGTTTTGATATTTTCTGTGCATAATGTCCAAGTCCCAAAATGTCTAGAGAGTGCAAATTGTCCATATCCCCGAATGCCCATATCCCAAAATGTCCATTTCCCAGAACGTCCAAATGAATTCCTTTGACTTTGTCGAGTTAAGTCCCAGTTGATCGCGTTGCTACTACGGTGCTACGGACCTCTCTTGGTTTATACCATCCGGGTACCTTTGACTCAAATAACTGATTGTTTTGATGAATAATAATAATAAATAAATATTGCCACCTAGCCCCAAGTTAAGTAACTAGACTTGTGTTATGGGTGCTAGACAACTCATATACCTACTACTTATATTCTTTTCTTAGGTACATATAATCCATAAAAACAACCAGACCACAGACAAATATCTAATCATAAATACTTGTCTGAAGCGGGAATCGAACCCGATGTGTTTGGCAGTCCGGTATGGTGACCATTGTGCCGACTGGGTCGTCAATTCCTTTGACTTTTTCGTACTTGCCCCCGGGATAACCACGTAACTCCCGATCCCGTGGGAATATCGGGATAAAAAGTATATATGTTACTGTCAATGAATCAATGTATCCTCATACCAAGTTTCATCTAAATCGGTCCAGTAGTTTCGATACATATTTGTTACAAAGAAAAATAAAACATTTGTCACTAAGAAAAATAAAACGGTGTCTAAGAAACATCGTGATGAAACCCGCGGCTTAATTGTCTCCAGAAGTATTGACAAGTTCTCTCCTCTGGACATGGCCGACTAAGCTGAGAGGGTGGTAATGTGCTATACATAGTCTACTCCATCTACTACTCCCAATCACTACAGGAATTTTTATTTACCTTAAAAGATGGAGTCTCATAAAATTGAAGTCACAAAATGATGTTGACATTATTTTCTTCTGGTTTGCTGACACCATCTGAAAAATGCAAACGGTGGGCTTTAAAATTTATTGATTTAAGGGTACTTTCTGATACAATATCAGGGACGCAGCCGCAGTGGAGACATCAATACACCGTGACTTGACAGTAGAAATGTGCACTTAAAATTACTAAAATTAAAAACTAATAAAAAACTTAATGTTTATCCAGTATGTAAGTAAGTATTTAAAAATCGCTATTACATATTATTATGTTTTAAAAAAAGTTTTTTTTTCGTTCGACTTTTGTTGTAGTTTCTATCGTCTTTTGTTTTTATCTCATCAACAAGTTGGTACGATTGGAAAAACAATCCCTTCATTAATTCCATTCGGTACAACCAGTTGGTCTATTTGGAAAAAATCCGTCATTAGTTCCATAATTGGTCCGAATGGAAGTCCTAATTAATCGATTACATATTAAAAAAAATAAACGCAATTAAATTGAGAACCACTCCATTTTTGTATTCGGTTAAAAACTCGCTACATACTCTGACCCGATGACGTCACTCACTATATACAACAATAGAAACCCTCTATGTCTGTATGTTTACTATGTATATATAATAATAATGTCGTAACTTGTTATCTGTCTGTCACATATCCGGTAGGTACGGTAGGTGTGGCATTAACCGATTACGGGAAAACGTGCCTTGTGTTGTGTTACTGATTGTTGGGGTATCGAGTTCGATTCCCGCCGATGAACTAATATATCACTTCCGATCCCGTGGGAATATCGGGATAGAAACTGTCATTAAAATTGCATCTTTATTTCAAGTTTTATGAAAATTGGTCCGGTAGTTTCCGAGCCTATTCAATGCCAACAACCAAAAAAAACGTGTGACACTCGAGGACTGCCGCGGTAAAGCTATTGCATCGTGCGAGCTTCGTACAGTCGTACCATATACATACACGTTAAGCGAACGCTCGGCCGAGCTACATGGTACTCCGGCACTCCGCCGGGGGGTGTTAGGTTTTATTTTTGTTACGGAATATCTTGATTCGGTCTACGCGCTCAAAGCCCGCGGTAAAAGCTATGCAATAGCTTAAAAAATGTCCTTTTTTTACAAGTAGTATAGATAGACTAGCTACGCTCCGCAGTTTCACCCACGTAAATCCCGATCCCTTAAGAATTTCGGGATCAAAAGTGTCTTTTTCCTTCCCCTACACTATCACTATGCCAATTTCATCTAAATCTGTCCAGTCGTTTGTCCGTGAAAAGGGATCAAACAAACAAATAAAAAACTTTCGGATTTATAATTATTAGGATATTAACACACACACACGCGTAAGGGAATATCTTGGTAAAAAGTAGCCTATATGTTAATCCAGGTCTCCAGCTATCTAGATACCGAGTTTCATCGCAATCGGTCCAGTAGTTTTTGCGTAACAAACATACATACCAACTTTCACATTTATAATATTAGTAGGTAGGAAGAAGGATGAAAGAGATCAAAATATTTTATTACTATTAGAAGTTCAAAAAAACTACCTTTTACTGAACATTTTAAAAAATTTCTAAGATGTAGCAACACAATTTTAAATTGGTAGCTAGTTCTTAGTTAAATATTGAAATTGCCACATTTTTATAATTCTCCGAACTCTGGGTTAATTAGGATAATATTTCCAAATTTAAAAAAAAACCTTATTTTACATTTTTTTTAATTTTTTGGGTAAAGTCCAAGTGTACTGGGTCCATGTTATTCCAAAACTCCAGCTATCTACATATTAAGTTTTATCAGAATCGGTTCAGTAGTTTAATCATGAAGGCAAAAAAAAACACAAACACACATACACGCGTAAAAACTTTCACATATATAATATTGAGCGGAAGGCATCGAACTCCAGACGACGTCTGCGACTCTCCAGACAGTTTTTTTCACCAAGCAAACTGGTTCCAAAGGGATGTGTGGTACAAGTCACAAGATATTATGTTAAATTAACAGATATTTTTTTAATATTTGTTCACATAATTATTATCCCCATTAATAGGCGTTTTCAATGGGGATTTATGGAATAACTCGTCTAAAGTTTTTGTATGTATATTATAAGTACACTTTTACAAAAGAAAAGTTAGTACTTATATTCTATCCGTTATCTAGCAACCATAACACAAGCCTAGTTGCGTATGGTGCTGTGTGGTGTGTCACAATATTTATTATTTGTCGTCGCGCCACCCTCCCAAAAGACTCTTAAGCTTTCGCACAAATAATGCCCAAAATGAAAAATGTCCATTAAGAAATGTGTCCAATATTAAAATTGTCCTACTCAAAAATGACCAAAGATTCAAATAACACCACGATATCAATGACCAGCCATAAAAATGACCAATTAGAGTATAATGGCCATTGATAAAAATTTGGCCAACCAATAAAAAATTGATTTAAGACGCATCCGCTTTCGTCAGTTCAGTATCGTCATGGAATGACAAAAGTGGGAAACTGAACAGAGCAGTCACATTCCGCCTTCGTCTGAAAGTTTTTTATTTTTTATTTTATCAATTCTTAAAGAATAAAGACAAAACTTGGAACAATAATGCCATGTTAGCAAGGAGGTTAGGTCCTTGAAGTTCCTATATGTGTAACGTCAGATGCTGATGGAGATTATGTAAAACAAGTCACTTTAAATGCATGTTTTTACCACATGTAGTTCACGAAGTACTATCAATTTCATTGTAATATAGAAAAACGGAGAATTTTATCATATTTTTTCTACATGTGTATTATGTTCTTGTTCAAGTATTCGTCGTAACCTAATGATAAGGACCCATGGACATAACTTTAATTGCTCCATTTCAAATATATATGTATAGTCTTCAAAAATATTTGTTATCTTGACCTTTGTGAGCATGATCACGAAAAAAAAACCCATGAGTTTCTTGTGCCTTATTTTCATTGGTGGGCGCGTTCCGTAGGCACATATCCTAACTTAATTTTTAAGACGTTCCAAAGTCATGTAATGCACTGCATGACACCTATTGTATTTTTTTTTTATTTGAATTTATTGCCTTGCCACTACGAGAATTAAGACGATTCTATGTGGTCTATATACAAATGTATTAAGCATCCAAAGGAATAAAAATTGACTTTGACTTTGACCATTATTCCCGCTTATAGCTAACAACTTGCACCACACATCGCATTCAATCCACAACCTAGCTTTATATAACTTATCTAGACACAGTAGGGCTTCAAACTTGATATAAGTTTTACAACTGACTAGCTGCGCTCCGCGGTTTCACCCGCGTAAGTCCCGATCCCGTGGGAATAATAAAAAGAAAATTAGCCTAAAGCATTCCTCGATAAATGGACTATCCAACACAGAAATATTTTTTCAATTCAAACCATTAGTTACTGATATTAGCGCGTTCAAACAAACAAACAAACAATGGACGGATATTTGACATCCACTATTCACAAACAGTACTTAAGTTGCTCTTGCATAAGTGAACGCACTGCGATAAATGCGGCCCTATGATTGGTCAATTTTGCACGGCTCTCTTTACTCTAGCGAGCGAATCAGCGTCTTATTTGCGGCACTATGCGTTGGCGCGCACCATGCAACCTCATAGGGATGATTGTGAATAGGGTGTTAGACTCCACTGTCCGTCTGTCTGTCCCCAGGCTGTATCTCATGAACCGTGATAGCTAGATAAGCTAGACAGTTGACATTCACAGATGATGTATTTCTGTTGCCGCTATAACAACAAACACTATATAAACTAATATGTACTCGAATGAAACTGCAAGCAAAAGCTAGTTCTGACTAATATTATAAATCTGAAAGTTTTTTTATTAAGCTATTGCCTTTATCGCGAGCTTTGAGCGCGGCGACCGAATTAAGAAATTCCGTAACGAAAATAAAACCTAACACCCCCCACTCCGCCTACCATGTAGCTCGGGCGAGCGTTCGCTTAACGTGTATGTATATGGTACGACTGTACGAAGCTCGCACGATGCAATGGCTTTACCGCGGCAGTCCCCGAGTGACACACGTTTTTTTTTGTTCTCTCGTCATGGTCAAATGACTAGACCGATTTAGATAGAAATTGGCACAGTGGTACTTTAGGGGTTGGAAAACCACTTCAGAGGAAAGGGTACCGGGCGCTCTCTCCATACAAACGTAGTCGACTGTTTCCTCCCTGGATAATGACACTAGCGCTAATATTTTTGTTGCATACAACTTATAACTGCCATGACTGTGCCCCTGTTTTTTTTTGTTTTTTTGAAGTTATACTTCTTTAGGCGCGTTATGAAAAAATGATGAGAGTGAAATTTTACAAAAGCGTCACACAAAATTCTCACCATGAAGTTGTCCGCAAACCGCAAGATGACAGCTGTCATCTGCGGTACTACTACTACATAATTATTTTAATGTAATTAATTATTTATATTTGTCGGACGAGTATTTTGTCGGACGAGTTTTTTGTCGGACGAGTTTTTTGTCGGACGAGTTTTTTGCCGGACGAGTTTTTTGTCGGACGAGTTTTTTGCCGGGTTTTTTGTCGGACGAGTTTTTTGTCGGACGAGTTTTTTGTCGGACGAGATTTTTTTTTTTTTTTTTTTTTTTTTTTTTTTTTTTTTTTTTTTTTAATAATGCCAAAGAAGTATAACTTCTAACGCGCGTACATAAGTACACGCACCCATTTTTTTTAGTCTTAATTTCTATGATAATTAGGAAATGAAAAAAACCAAGACATAGGGGCATGGTCATGGCAGTTATAGGTTTTATGAAACAAAAATATTTGCTCTAGTGTCATTATCCAGGGAGGAAACAGTCGACTACGTTTATATGGAGAGAGAGCCGGTACCCTTCCACCTTAAAATACTTTTGATCCCGAAATTCCCGCAGGATCAAGACTTACGCGGGTGAAACCGCGGGGAGCAGCTAGTATGTTTTACGGCAGGAATCGAAGCAGCGACTTTACTTTTTTTTTAAACTTTAACGTGGTTTCGGTTAAGCAACATCTGTCGTTTTTTTGCGCGATATTATTGATTTTTTTTTAACCCATTGTTGTGAGTTTCGATTTTGTATTAGGGTTATTGAAGGGGTGATAACAATACATGTAATTTAAAAAAAAACTCGCGCAAAAAACGCACTTCGTGCAATTTTCTTCGATCAATGATACATTTTTTTTGTAAGTAGGGGTTATCGGTTGACAATGAACGTGATGCATTTTTTTTATAATTTTCGAATTATTTAAAAAAAAAGTTGAAGTTTTGAAGGGACAAAGGATGAAGTTTAAATAAATATATATAGCAGGACATTCCACACATCGCCATCTAGTCCCAAACTAAGTAACTAGACTTGTGTTATGGGTGCTAGACAACTCATATAGCTACTTTACTTTTTATATATACTTTACTTTTGTAAATATATACATATAATACATAGAAACAATCAGACCACAGACAAATATCTACACATAAATACATGTCTGAGACGTGGAATGTAACCCGCAACCCTGTGTTTGGCAGTCCGGCATGGTGACCATTGTACCAACTGGATCGTCAAAGTTAAGAAGTTAAGATATACTTTGGGAGATAATGCAACTTTCAATTTCCTTTATCCCCCAATTTGAACACCCTACCCTTCACCTTCCTCAACTTCTCGTGCATCCAAAGGTTGCCTGGAAGAGATCGCTTTGAGCGATAAGGCCGCCCTTTGCATCACTTAGACTTAATTTTCTTTTTATTTAATGTTATTTGAAAATGGTGTTTTCAATAAATAATTTATTTATCTATCTATCTATTGGCTATATTATCGATTTGGGGAATATGCCACGAAGATTCCCACTCTATTCCCCAAATAGGGGATAAAGGGTATTCCCTTTATCCCCCCCCCCCCCCTATTTTTTCAATAAACAATTACAGTTTAATTAAGTCAGATTTTTTAACAAATTGACCTGTTTATTTAATCGTACAGATCCATTCAGATACGTTTTGTGTTGGAACTCCATTGAAGGCAGCTGGTATCAGTGACCTGGACTGAATGTAGTCTACATTTAATGATCCATGTCCGTACGTACAGTATGCGTCATAAGTCCACTATCAGTTTGCTACAATAATACTATAAACAAGATCAAAACAATCCCGTATTTGAGTCAAAAGTATCGGACGGTATAAGCCAAGAGAGGTCCGTAGCACCGTAGTAGAATCGCGATCAGCTGGGACTTAACTCGATAAAGTCAAAGGAATTCATTTGGACGTTCTGGAAAATGGACATTTTGGGATATGGGCATTCGGGGATATGGACAATTTGCACCCTCTGGACATTTTAGGACTTGGACATTATGCACAGAAACAATCAGTTACTTACTTATATTTGAGTCATAGGTACCAGGACTGTATAAACCAAGAGAGGTCCGTAGCACCGTAGTAGCAACGCGATCAGCTGTCATAAAGTCATAAGAATTCATCCTCTTATTTGAGTCAGAGAATAGATTTTTGTTCATTAAATAATTATATTCTATAGGTACATTATGCGTCATAAGTCCACAATCAGTTTGCTACAATAATACTATCAACAAGTATTGGACTTACGAACTTTTAATAGACGTTACACACAAACATAAATACTTGAATTAAATGTAGGTATTACTCAGTGTGATTAATATTTGTCAACATGTTAGCTATGTGTTTAGTTGTTTACACCAACCGACGTGGGTTCGATTCACAGGTTACGTTGTTATAATGTTCAAATAGTGCTGCACGGGATTGTAAACGTTACGGTGGGCAGAGACTTCTGAGCGTCGATTGTACACGGGATCAGCAGATCAGTCGCAAGGGATCTGACGATCTCCAGTGTCCACAATTAAATCCTTTTTAATTGGGTCCTTTTTGCGTGAGGATGGAGTAGACTATGCCCAGCACCTACTAACCTCTCAGCTTAGTCGACCATGTCCAGAGGAGAGAGCTTGTCAATACTTCTGGAGCCAACTAAGCCGCGGGTTTCATCACGATGTTTTCCGCGCACCGTAAGACCAATGTCAATTAGCGCACATACATTTTTCTTATGAAAAATCGATCGGTGCACGGCCGGGATTTGAACCCACGACCTTCAGAATGAGAGTCGAGGTATCCACCACTAAGCCAACACCGCTCTCTACAGTGCCACATATTATCTAGTCCAAACGCTTATTTTAAATGACATTTTGCCATAACGCGAAATAGGCAGACTGCGTGTTAGGTACTCACTGACTAAAGGCACAGGACTATGGAGTCCCGGACCTTTGGAAGGCGTGCGTGGAGCCGAAGCCAACACGTAGAGGCCCTTTACAATAACAACGTTTAATGGCAGAGTATGATGTGGACATCAAACCGGCGATTATCCCTGTCTACACTATAAAGTGCAACCATGGATAACCTCCGGTTTGGATATTTCCAATTTCCAAAAGTGTATGAACAAAAGTTGTTTGTTGAGGTGCACAGAAGTAGCCTTCAACGGCTCCCTCTAAGGTACAGTCAGCAACATAATTACAGACCCACCGTAGAGCTCTAAAACGGCTGTTATAAGAATGTTTTCAACTCAAGCAAGATACTAGACACCTGCTTTAGTTGAAGTTTAAAGTCTTCTAACTTATGAATTTATCAAACAAACATTATTAGAATTAAATGCCAATAATAGTAATTTTTGAACTCTACCGGGGGCTGCAATTATGCAGCCGACTGTACCTTAGAGGTAGGTATTACATGGTTATTGTCAAATACTGTAATACGTAAAGTTTCATCATGTATGTATGTTTGTATGTATGAGTCATAGAAGGAGACTGACCTAGGTCAATACAATTTTCCTTATGCTGCCTCAGTTAGAAACTGTTTTAACAAAAATGCTTCAAAATTACATTAAAAATTGATATTTTTTAGTGTTCCGAACCCAAAGGGTGACAACGACACCCTATTACTAAGACTCCACTGTCCGTTTGTCTGTCCCCAGGCTGTATCTCATGTACCGTGATAGCTAGACAGTTGACATTTTCATAGATTATGTATTTCTGTTGCCGCTATAACAACGAATATATACTAAAAACAGAATATAATTGTACGGAACCCAACGTACGCGAGTCCGACTCGCACTTGGCCGGTTCTATTATAAAAAATTGTAAATAAAATTAGCGAGAAAATAGTGAACTTACCTGTGAAACTTTTTTTAACTTAAAAAAACTTTTTACACCAACTGTTTGTTTTCAGAGGTTCCATTTAAGTGATTTTTTTTTTTAACTTTTTTAATTTGAGCTTTTAGCAATATATTACTTTTCACAAAAAACCATAACTTTTAACACTTTTTAATTAAAAAAAATATTAATTGTCTTTCTCACAAATAAGCACTTAATAAATCTAATTACAAAAACACTATATTTACTAAAATTCTCTAATTAAAAGTCACTAAACAGAGTTCAAAATACGAAAAATCTAACCAAAAAAACACAATTTTGACTATTTTCTGCTAAATACAAAAATTTACTTCCGTTTTAAACAAGCGCGTGTCGTCCATACGACGACTGAAATGGCACTGACTGTCTGTCTATTTTACAAACTATATAATAACAACCATTAACCTTTAAAATATACTTTAATGTTTAACCAATAAAGCTAATTTTCCTTTGAAACAGTTTAACTGTCTGCCAAAATCGTAGTTAAAAATAGTTAATTGAAATTGTATTCTATATTTTAACAATTAGGTCTATTTTAGATTGGGCTATTGTTATCGACTTTACAAAGAATGCATTTTCGTCCTGTCATTCAAAATAGCATTTTAAGCTTTCATTAATAAAGTTTATTTTTGTATAATAGTTTGAAAAAAAGGGAGTAAAAAAGTTTTGGACATAGACTATAAATTATATTCAATTTTATAATTTGTCTTTTAGACGTTTTGGTAAAATGGTAAATGATTAAGTTTCTTTGAAATGATAGGTTTAAAAATAGGAACATTTCCGGTCGTTTTTTGGCGGGAACGTGAAGGAATATGACGTATTGTGTTTTATTTTCCTTAAATGAGTAGACTACCCCGCCCAGCGGATTTACCTGTGTTGTCTCTTGACCTAACATTTGAAAAAAAAAAACATTCATACTTTGAATTTTACATTTAAAGATTTAAAACACAACAGCACCTTTATAATTTTTTCTTATTTCCATCCAAAAAACTCCAAGCTTATCATTTTTAACCGACTTCAAAAAAGGACTCAATTCGTCGCGTTTATTTTGACAAATTAATAAAGCATAGCGTCAGGGCCTAGAACTTTTTTTGCAAAAAAAAAGAAAAGAAAATTCTAACAAGATTTGTCCCCATTGTCTGCCAGTGAGTCCAGACCAGACTAAAAAGACAAAAAAGTCTAGTTAGAACCGGATTTATCTGGATCAGACCGGTTCAATGGGGGCATTGTACAATGGAATCTATGTTGAGGTAGGTCGTGGTAGAAGAAATCATCTTAAACTCGGACTAACAAAAGACTACAAAAATTAGCTATTTCCTTTGATTTGCCATACTGTGTTTGTTTCCAAGAATTGATCTATATCAGCAACACTATCGATTGGTATAAAAATACAAGATGATTTTTTTTGCAAAATCAATAGGTTCGATTCCTAGCTAGGGTAATGAATTTTTCAAAATTCTAATGATACAGTTTTATTTTTGTCAAAATCGGGCACGCAACTCCTGTCAGCATTTTTCAGTATCTCTTATAGTTTAGGATATAGCTCTGAAGGCCCACATAAGAAATTCACCCTGTATGTGTGTTTGGATAAACGGTTTCTAATCAAGGTCGTCTTTAACATATTAGAGGCCATTGGCATATTAGGATGGGCCCCTAGGACTTTGACAGAACACTATTTTATTTTTACTAGCTGTTGCCCGCGACTTCGTGCGCATGGTAGTTTTGTTTTATAAACTAAAACCTTCCTCTTCAATCACTCATCTATCAAAAACCGCATCAAAATCCGTTGCGTAGTTTTAAAGATCTAAGCATACAAAGGGAAATAGGGTCAGAGAAAGCGACTTTACTTTATACCTAGGTACTATGTAGTGATGTAGTGATTCTAATAAGTTTTAAAATGACAAATTATTGATTGTATGTAAAATATAAGTAATGGTAAAAATAAGAATTTTTCAGTAATTTAGGTTCGAAATATTAAAAAAATGGTTGTCTGTAAAGTCTGTTTACGGACGATAATTTTACGTAATAACTTCATAAGAAAACATCGTTGCCATGGTTACCATTTTGTCAATAAAACTCACGTTCCCGTTACGCGATGACGTAACACTTTTTTTATGAATGCCGGTGTTCATCGATTTATAAGACGTTGTCACATCAAAAAGTTTTGTGTTAATAAATATCGGTTATCGTTTAGTTATCTAGCAGGAACTAGGGGGCCCATCGATCACGGGGCCCTGGCCACTAGCCCAGAGTGCCCAGTGGGAAAGGGCCTGAAAGGGGGGTCCATTTCTAATACGAAATGGGGTTACCCCATGAGTTTATTGTGCCTTCTTCTTATTGGTGGGCGCGATTCAATGTCATTTCAGGCAAATTGTATGATTCCAAAAAAAAAAAAGTCACTCTCGCAGCTGCAAAAAAAAATAAGAAAAAAATTAAGAGCTTTGAATTTGGTTGTTTCGTTCCAGACGTCTACGTAAACTAAGAACGGATTTTTTGCGATAAAAAGGGATGTTAAAGTTTGACAACTAGACAGACGAAACCGCGGGACGCAATGCAGCCGAGACAGAGTTCAACGACCCCTCCCTGAATCCCTTCAACATTCGTCTAGACTGTATTTCACAACTTTATAAAAAATTATATAAATCGTGTTTATTTTTACTTTGAACTTCTTGTTTCTACTTTTCTAAAAGTTCGCAATGACTTATTGTTCCATTCTGGTCCATTGAACGAATCTGTTTCTACATTTTGGTCCAATACCGGAATGGATTAGATTTGGTTTGGCTCATTTAATCGAAACCAAAATCAAAATAATAACCCCCTGTTTCAGTCGATAAAAAGGGAACAAAGGACGATTTAAAGGGAACTTAAAGACGATCGAAAGGGAACTAAGGACGATTTTAAGGGAACAACAGACGAATTAATGGGAATTAAAGGGATAAAACGATCGAATTAGTGTGTCGTGTTTCCATCAATAAATAAATGAATTGAAATAAAAAAAAGCAAAAGGAAAGGGAAATTTCTGCATGTACATGCGTAAGTAAGTTTACCTTATCCGAACCTAATATTTTGAGAACAGGATATTTTGCAGGATATTATGAATTACTAGCGACCCGCCCCGGCTTCGCACGGCTATATTATGCATGTATTATACATATAAACCTTCCTCTTGAATCACTCTATCTATTAAAAAAACCGCATCAAAATCCGTTGCGAAGGTTTAAAGATTTAAGCATACAAAGGGATATAGGGACGGAGAAAGCGACTTTGTTTTATACTATGTAATTATGAGCTAAGCCGATTTTTCAATATCAAGACAAGCCTTATTTAGGTCATTCGATTAACGTCATCTATTGAGTCATATCAATCTTGTTTACAAATAAAAACTGGTTGCCTGTCAAGTCGGTATACGGGCGAAAGTTTTACGTGACAACAACTGTGCTCGAGTGGAAGGGACGCGTGCCTTTCACTTTTTATGTCTGTCTCTCTCGCTCTTAGGCGGGCTAACCATGCCCGCGTGCCTCTCACTCGCTCTCATTGTGAGCGCATAACGTCAGCGGAGCGTAACGCAGTTTCTTGAAGTGTCACCCGGCAAACCAATTTATAAAACGTTGTCACGTCAAAAACGGCCAAGGGCGAGTCGGACTCGAGCACGGAGGGTTCCGTACCATCATATTCCGTTTTTAGTATTTGTTGTTATAGCGGCAACAGAGATACCTGTTAAAATGCCAACTGTCTAACTATAACGGTTCATGAGATAAAGCCTGGTGACAGACGGACGGATTAATTAGTAATAGGGTGATGTTTTAAAAAATTGCAGCTTTCACTAGGAAGCTAAGGGTTCCTTTTTAGAACTACAGAACCCTAAAAAACAACAATCCAAAAAGCCTAATTTGTCGTTTTATTTTAAAGTCAGTGAAAAATCGTAGATGCTTACCAGGTTTTAAATTTTCGTATATTTACTGCGTATATTGCAGCACCATGTCCAAACCATCTGAAACAATAAAAAACAATTTAAAAAAATCCGACGAATTGAGTCTTGCTTGACCTATTTTCAGAGCCTGATAAAAAAAAAGACGAATATTGATTTAGTCCCAATTCAACCCTAAAATTCATCCCATTTTCACATGCCACATTAATTAAAAACCATATAGTTTTCTTAAAAATATGGAAAATCACTTAAAAACATGGCAGTTTTAAGTTTTATGCACCAAAAATATTTGCTCTAGTGTCATTATCGAGGGAGAAAACAGTCGACTACGTTTGTATGGAGAGAGCGCCGGTACCCTTTCACCTTAAGCAATTTTTTTTCTTTCAAAATATACAGGGTTATTGGTAATTATACTAGGAAGCCGTTGAGGGCTACTTCTGTGCACCTTATCAAACAACTTTTGTTCTACGACTTTTGAAAATTCGAAAAAAAATATGAAATTTTAGAGGTTATGTAAACTCTAAAAACAGCAGATTTTTTGAAACAAAGGTCATTCAGACTAAGGACAATAGATAAAACTTAAAAAATAAGTAAAATTTAAAGGTTGATGACCTCTCTGTGTAAGGAACAGCTGATTTTCGGGTAAACCTAACCTCAAAATTTTCAAAAAAATGTTCGAATTTCCAAAAGTCGTAGAACAAAAGTTGTTTGTTAAGGTGCACAGAAGTAGCCCTCAACGGCTTGCTAGTTTAATTACCAATAACCCTGTATAAGTAGATCAAGGCATGTACCTATCTTATTTTGTATCCCGATCTGAAGTAACACGGGTGAAACCGCCGAGCACAGCAAGTATAAATATAGCTAGGTTAGTTATTCAGTCCACCGAGTGGAAAACGATGTCTCTAGGTCAGTTACACCCTACTCTGAATACTGTTAGGGGTGCCATTTACACCGGGTGGAATTTATTTAATATCGATCAGTGGAGTGTCTCTTGCAAAAAACAATTCAAAATTGTGACGTCATAAATACTAATGTAACGGATGTTGCTAATAGGTTAGATTAGCTATATGAGAACTCTGTTGTTAAAACAATTTAAAAAACTGTCTTTTTAACTTTCTATTATACAGGGTTATTGGAAATTATACTAGCAAGCGGTTGAGGGCTACTTCTGTGCACCTTAACAAACAACTTTTGTTCACAGACTTTTGGAAATTAGAACATTTTTTCGAAAATTTTGAGGTTATGTTTATCTGAAAATCAGCTGTTCCTTACACGGAGAGGTCATTAACCTTAAAATTTTACTTATTTTTTAAGTTTTATCTACTGTTCTTAGTCTGAATGACCTTTGTTTCAAAAAATCAGCTGTTTTTCGAATTTACATAACCTCAAAATTTTCATATTTTTTTTTCGAATTTCCAAAAGTCGTAAAACAAAAGTTGTTTATTATGGTGCACAGAAGTAGCTCTCAAGGGCTTGCTAGTATAATTTCCAATAACCCTGTATAAAAATGAATCCCTATTTTCCTTGGTCACGACATCACGCGTGAACGGCTGGACCAATTTAGCTAATTCTTTTTTGTTGTGTTTGTTATTGCCAGGAGAAGGTTTTTATAAAAAAAAATCGAACGCGGATGAAACCGCGGGGCGCAGCTAGTTTATTATAATTATTAAAATAAGTAGGTAAATATTGTGAGATATTCCATAAATCGCCATCTAGCCCCAAGCTAAGCAACTAGGCTTGTGTTATGGGTGCTAGACAACGGATAGAATACCTACTTAATTAAATAATTGAGTTACTTATAATTTTCCAAGCTTTGGCCAAAGGAAGGCCTTTCTAATTCTAAGACATCAGAATTAAGAAATTGGGATTATCAGGAATGGGTCGTTTGGGGATTGGGTCGCACAGTCACTAACCCTACGAAATGGGGTAAAACATGTTTGCTTGGAACGAAGTCCCTTTACCTTATTCTCTCATTTTCTTACAGTTTTTCGTTTCACGTTTTCGTAACGCGTTACATTTTTTCTGGGCTAGGTCTCTCGCCCGCGATAAGGAGGACTTCGTTCTAATAATTTTTAAGCTATTGCATAGATTTTATCGCGAGTCTTGGGCGCGGCGACCGAATCAAGAAATTCCGTAACGAAAATAAAACCTAACACCCCCGACAAATTACGGACGATTATTAACGGATGACTATTGACGGACGACAAGTGCCGGACGACTATTGACGGACGACAAGTGCCGGACGACTATTGACGGACGACAATGACGGACGACTATTGACGGACGACTATTGATGGACGATTATTTACGGACGACTATTGACGGACGACAAATGACGGACGACAAAAGACGGACGACTATTGACGGACGAATATTTCTTTTTTATTTATTTATATAGAACTGCACTCCCCCGTCCTTGGGACAGCCCTACGCACACACTGACACTCAGACGCCGCGCACTCACACATGCGCATATCGACGTATACGTATGGATTATACATTACAGGGTGTTCTAATTAATCTTCAAAGCTATACTAATCACTACATAGTATAAAATAAAGTCGCTTTCTCTGTCCCTTTGTATGCTTATACCTTTAAAACTACGCAACGGATTTTATTGCGGTTTTTTTAATAGATAGAGTGATTCAAGAGGAAGGTTTATATGTATAATACATGCATAATATAGCCGTGCGAAGCCGGGGCGGGTCGCTAGTAATATTATAAAGCTTAAGAGTTTGTTTGTTTGAACGCGCTAATCTCAGGAACTACTGGTTCGAATTGAAAAAATATTCTTGTGTTGGATAGCCCATTTATCAAGGAAGGCTATAGGCTACTTTTTATTTTGATATTCCCACGGGATCGGGACTTACGCGGGTGAAACCGCGAAGCGAAGCTAGTTAATAAATAATCATAGCAAGGCTTATACTATACTAGTATACTTGAGCTCACCAATAGTAAAAAATATGATAAAATTCTCCTTTTTTCTATATTACAATGAAACTGATAGTATTCTGTGAACTAGATGTGGAATAAAGATATAAGCATTTAAAGTGACGTGTTATACATTATCTCCATCAACATCTGACGCCATTACACATATAGGGACTTCAAGAACTTAACCTCATTGCTGACATGGCATTCTTGTTCCAAGTTTTACAATAATCTTTGGATAAGCTTCGACATTATAAGTCGTCCTCAAACATAACCTAAAATTCTTTGTGTCGAATAATAACAAAAATAAAACATTTGCAACATTATACAGGATGATTTTTTATATCGGCTTTTAGGGCTTTAATATCCTATGAGAAAAAAAAAAATAAAGAATTTATCTATCTATCTATGAGATAGCGAATAATGCTGAAAGGAGTTGCGTGCCCGATTTTTACAAAAACTAAAACTGCATCATTCGATTTTTGGAAAGGTAATTAATTACCCTAGCCAGGAATCGCACTTGTTAGTTTTCCAAAAAGAAAACACCACACTATGTTTTTATACCAATTGATAGGTAGTGTTGTTTATAGAGATAAATTCCTGGATACAAACATAGTTTGGCAAATTAAAGGAAATAGTTCATTTTTGTAGTTTTCTACAATTTTCCGTCGTCTTTCTCTGTCTCTGGCAAAATAATAGCGTATGAGAGGCATTGAGGGGAAGTACTATTTTTCTAAATGTTTTAAATAGCTCATTTTTGTAATCTTCTGTGATTATTACAACGGATTTAGCATTTTTTTGCTTTCTATTATGGTTTAGGATCCTAAAGACCCGTTTCAATTTCATAATACTAGCTGAGCCCCGCAGATTCATTTGCGTAAGTCCCGATCCCGCAAGAATTTCGGTATTAAAAGTCTTCTATATCCTTTTCCACCTCTTAAACTACCCCTATGCCGATTTCCATCATAATCGGTTTAGTTCTATGACCGTGAAGAATAAAAAAACGTGTGGCACTCGGGGACTGCTGCGGTAAAGCTATTGCATCGTGCATTGCATGTCAATAGTCGTCCGTCAATAGTCGTCCGTTATTTATCGTCCGTTTTTGTCGTCCGTCAATAGTCGTCCGTTTTTGTCGTCCGTTTTTGTCGTCCGACATTTGTCGTCCGTCAATAGTCGTCCGTCACTTGTCGTCCGTCAATAGTCGTCCGTTAATAATAATCTGTCAATAGTCGTCGGTAAATAATCGTCCATCATTTGTCGGGGTTTATTTTCGGGGGGTTTATTTTCGTTACGGAATTTCTTGATTCGGTCGCCGCGCTCAAGGCCCGCGATAAAATCTATGCAATAGCTTAAAAACAAATAAATAATAATACTTTCAGACTAATATATAATATTACTAATTTAAGTTTATATATGGTGTGTATTCTTTGTATGACTTTCAAATTCCTTACTTTCTTATTGGATGCCTACATCCAATAGGAAAGGGTTTTTCAAAATTCTACCCCTTAGGGGGTGAAAAAGGGAAGCCAAAGTTTGTATGGGACAACGTGATTCCTTGGTCCAATCTACTTCAAATCTTGCATAAGCATTCTCTAACAGATTGATTGCCTTTAGTCGCTGAGTACCTAAAACGCAGTCTGCCTATTTCGCGTTTTGTCTTAACCAAACGAGAGATTGGCATATTGATATTTATACCCATTTATTGAAGTTGTGCTTATATTTTATTGAAAGTCTTCCCCTAACGGGCTTAAAAAAGGTTAGACAGTTTTTTTATCCCCTTAGTGTTTTTAATTTATTTATTTTTTTATTAAATTAATTTAATTTATTTTGACACATGTTTGAAAACTCAATCCCATTTTATGTTAACAAAAAACAACCTATTAGAACCATTTCTACGCGGAAGAAGTCGCGGGCAAATGCTAGTTTTATAAAGAACTAGCTGCGCCCCGCGGTTTCACCCGCGTAAGTCCCGATCCCGTAGGAATATTGGGATAAAAAGCCTATGTGTTAATCCAGGTCTCCAGCTATCTAGATACCGAGTTTCATCGCAATCGGTCCAGTAGTTTTTGCGTGAAGGTGTAACAAACATACATACACACAAACTTTCACATTTATAATATTAGTAGGATTAGGTTACCTAATTTCCACATTTTTAGGGTTCCGTACCCAAAAGATAAAAACGGGAACCTATCAAGACTCTACTGTCTGTCTGTCACCAGGCTGTATCTCATGTACCGTGATAGCTAGACAGTTGACATTTTCACAGATGATGTATTTCTGTTGCCGCTATAACAACAAATATTAAAATCTTAATATAATGGTACGTAACCCTTCAGGCGCGAGTCCGACTCGCACTTGGCCGGTTTCTTCTTTCCATTTTGACGTGACAACGTCTCATAAATTGGTTTGCCGGGTGACACTTCAAGAAACTGCGTTACGCTCCGCTGACGTTATGCGCTCACAATGAGAGCGAGTGAGAGGCACGCGGGCATGGTTAGCCCGCCTAAGAGCGAGAGAGACAGACATAAAAAGTGAAAGGCACGCGTCCCTTCCACTCGAGCACAGTTGTTGTCACGTAAAACTTTCGCCCGTATACCGACTTTACAGGCAACCAGTTTTTTTAGAAGGGTTTTCTTTACCTACACTAATGCTCGAATACTCAAACGACTCTCACAAATATTTAGGGGTTCTCTAAATATCTAAGACGTTCCTATCCTATTGAAGCCTTTCAGTATTCGGGCACAAACATTTTATTATTATATATACCTACTAGCTTTTTCCCGCGACTTCTTCCGCGTAGAAGTCGAAAATGGACCAAAAGATACAAACTATGCCCCCTTTTTCACCCCCCAAAAGGTAGTATTCCGGAAAATCCTTTCTTGCCTACGTCATACAAAGAATACACCCTCCAAGTTTCAGGTCTCTACGATCAGCGGTTTAGGCTGTGCGTTGATCCGTCAGTCAGTCTGGACAAAGGATCTTATATCTAAATCACCTAGTTTAAAAAAGGCAACTGTACTTATACAATAAAAAATAAATGTAAAATATTATCTATATGTATAATATTAGTCTGTAAGGTATATATTTGATATGGGTCTGTACTTATTTATAAGGCTGTTACCTGAAATAAATGATTTTTTATTATCTATATATATAAAAGAGAAAATCACTGACTCACTCACTCACTCATCACGATATCTCAGAAACTACAAGTGCTAGGAGTCTCAAATTTTGCATGGGGGTTCCTTTTATGACATAGGTGCTCACTAAGACGGGATTTTGCGAAATTCGACCCCTAAGGGGGGAAAATGGGGGGTCGAAGTTTGTATGGGACAACGTGATTCCTTGGTCCAATCTACTTCAAATTTTGCATAAACATTGTTTAACAGAATTAATGGAACACGTGTTTCGTATTTTATTGCAATTCATCCCCTAACGGGGTTAAAAAGGGGTAGAAAGTTATTTTGGGCGTGATTTGCTTCGAAGTTGATATCAATTATACTCTTTAGTGCTTTTGATTAGATTGGTAACACGTCATCTCAAGCTGACAGCAGCTGATGTTAACGTAAAACCAAAGAGGCTAAAAACTTCGAACATTGAACTGAAAAAAGGTGTCTTGCCATTTAGTACTGGAAACTTGACATAGTATTTTAATGCCCGGTATTTTTGAGAACCATAGGTACCTATCGATAGAGGACATTACGGCAAATGAAATATGCCTTTACACCAAATCTCTTATAAGCGTCTCGGAAATGGGGTATTTGACCAAAGGCGATGTCTTAAATTTTTTCAAAAATGCACTGTGCACAAATAATGCTTTCTAAACAAACTTCTAAACCATCTCGGAGACGGGATATTTGTTGAAACATGGAACTGTTATATCTGTTATTGCGTAGGGATTTTGGAAAACAGTTGGATAGCCCATTTATCGGGGAAGGTTATAAGGCTATTTTTTATTTCGATATTCCCACGGGATCGGGACTTACGCGGGTGAAACCGCGGGGCGCAGCTAGTTTTTATTATAATTATCAATCATCCTATATAACCTGACACTCACACAGTCACGACGTCGCGTCTACCTTCACCCACACAGCCACAGCTCGCTACACGTGTACACACACACGTGTCTGTCTGTACTCACACCACCGTGCACCAGTTCGCTGACCTTACATCTGCTGAGATTTTACTTGAGATACACGCTTCTTACTTCTTACTCGACTAATGTAGCAAATTAAAACGCAAGTCTCCCGAATTTGCTACATCTGAATTTGTCGAGTGTGAGTTGAACTCGAGTATATAGGGTTCCGTACTATGTTGTATTAGACCAGACTTAGGGTGAAAGGGTACCGGCGCTCTCTCTATACAAACGTAGTCGACTGTTTCCTCCCTGGATAATGACACTAGCACAAATATTTTTGTGCCATAAAATCTATAACTGCCATGACTATTTTTATTTTTATTTTCTAAGTATCATATAAATTAAGATTAAAAAAATAAACTAAAAATGGGCATGGTCAATGGTCATGGCAGTTATAGGTTTAATGGCACAAAAATATTTATGCTAGTGTCATTATCCAGGGAGGAAACAGTCGACTACGTTTGTAATAGTTTGTATGGAGAGAGCCCCCGGTACCCTTTCCTCTTAAATATTTATTTTCCCGGTTTTTATTTCTTATAGCGGCAACAGAAATAGGTACATAATATTCTGTGAAAATTTCAACTGTCTAGCTATTACGGTTCAGACAGACAGACGGACAGACAGTGAAGTCTTAGTCCCGTTTTTCCCTTTGGATACTTAAATATATGCGATTTCTTAAACTATAAGAGATAACGAAAAATACCGAAAAAAATTCAGTGCGATTTTTTGACCCAAAAAATAAAATGTTCGATTTCTGGCTAGGATAAAAAAATGTAATGGTGAAGTTTTAGTTTCTATCAAAATCGGGCACGCAACTCCTTTCAGTATTTATCGCTATCTCTTATAGTTTAGGATATAGCCCTGAAGGCCCACATAAAAAAATCACCCTGTATAAGGTCCACCTGCTACCATAAATTAGAAACTTAATTTTTCTTAAATAGGAAAAGCTACTCAACAACAGGTCATTTGATAAATATTTGCTTTATTGTCAATCTGAATTCACAAATCATTTAATTTTGTATTTTATTTGTATTTAATTTGTAATTTTTGTTATTTCGTCACTAATATCAAGGACTTTTTAGTGGCTCTTATTTAGGGTAACTTATAAGTAGTATTGTCAAGCACCCATAACACAAGCCTAGTTACTTAGCTTGGGGCTAGATGGCGATGTGTGGAATGTCCTGCAATCCTATACTTCCTTCCTAGTTTGTGTGTTTGTTCCTCTTTCACGCAAAAACTACTGGACCGATTGCGATGAAACTCAATATAAAGATAGCTGGAGATCTGAATTAACTCATAGGTTACTTTTTATCCCGATATTCCCACGGGATCGGAAGTTACGCGAGTGAAACCACAAGGCTAGTATTTATAAAAATAAATATTACAGGACATTCCACACATCGCCACCTAGCCCCAAGCTAAGTAACTACACTTGTGTTATGGGTGCTAGACAACTCATATACTACTTATATACTTTTCTTTTGTATATATATACTTATAATACATAGAAACAACTACAAAGACAAATATCTAAGCATAAATACATGTCTGAGACGTGGAATCGAACCAGCAACCCTGTGTTCGTCAGTCCGGCATGGTGAGCATTGTGCCAACCGGGTCGCGTGAACCCCAAACAAGCTGCACTTCCACCCCCTATGCCACGAGCGACAGGGGTGCAATTCTTCACCCTCTGGGGGAAGCACTGACCAATCGGAACATTAAACAACCCCTGTGTTGCAAAAAGAAAGTTCTATCATCAAGGGTTGATTTTATATTGGGTTTTTTTTTCGAATAGGGGAGTTGTTGTTGATCTTTTGCTTCTGTCTTGGTGATAGGTTCGATTTTCGATATGGAAGAAATATTTGTTACTAGCTGCGCCCTGTGGTTTCACCCGCGTAACTCCTGATCCCGTGGGAATATCGGGATAAAAAGTAGCCTATGTTATTGTCAATGAATCAATGTATCCTCATACCAAATTTATTCTAAATCGGTCCAGTAGTTTCAGAGCCTATTCAATGCAAACAAACTAACAATCTTATCTTTTATTTTTACCCAACACGACAAGCAAAGGGTTATGTTATTCGCGCCTATATTTGTATGTTTGTAATATTCTTTTTGACATGATAACGTATTATAAGTTGGTGAGTGCATTTCACAAAAAAGTGTGACGTCATATGTTATTGACGAGGTAACCATAGCAACGTATTGAAGTACGCAAAATGTTAATGTCAACGATACAAAAGAGTTCTTATGACGTTATCACGTAAAATTATAGTCCGACTTTACAGACAAACATTTTTTTACTATAATACTTGACCACTTGACTCATAATCTACCAAACGAATTTATATATTAATTAATTTGACATCTTAATGTACAATTATTTATTACTAGCTGCGCCCTGTGGTTTCACCCGCGTAAGTCCCGATCCCGTGGGAATATCGGGATGAAAAGTAGCCTATAGCCTTCCTCGATAAATGGACTATCCAACACAAAAATAATTTTTCAATTTGAACCAGTAGTTCCGGAGATTAGCGCGTTCAAACAAACAAACAAACTCTTCAGCTTTATAATATTAGTATAGATTCAATTTAAGTTATTGACCATGTGCTACTGATGAGTAGCACATGGCTACTTATAATTTTTTGATTTTTTTACCATGCAACTTATGAATTACAATGTATTTATGTTACACAATATTTGACCTGTAAATTGTATTCTTTTACCAATAAAATACTATTGACTATTTATAATATCAGTATAATCACTACATAGTATAAAATAAAGTCACTTTTCTCTGTCCCTATATCCCTTTGTATGCTTAAATCTTTAAACCTTCGCAACGGATTTTGATGCGGTTTTTTTAATAGATAGAGTGCTTCAAGAGGATCCACTCTATCTATTATTTATCTATTATTTATATGTATAATACATGCATAATATAGCCGTGCGAAGCCGGGGCGGGTCGCTAGTAATTATATAATTCATTTATTTCAGATTAATACAATTCAAATATAAATTAATCCATATGCATTACTCAACTAAATTCAATTTAAAAAAAAACAAATAACTAAAAAAGTCAGAAATCCTAAAAAAACGACAAACGTCATAGTATAGAAAACCAAAAAATTACTCTCCCGGCGACAATCGAACCCGCTACCTCCTGCGTCGCAGGCGCATGCCCACCACGCCACAGACGTCGTACCTATACGTATACATGTAGCTCTACTCACACATACGTACCCGCGTAGCACAGTAGCGGGTTCGAAACCGGTCTGTAATTTCATGATTCATAAATGTTAGTTGTTACCAAAGAGGTTGTATTCTATAAGATAGAGTGATTATGTCACTCATTATCTGTTTTCATACTTTTTAGGGTTCCGAAAACAAATAGTAAAAACGAGACCTTAGACTACACTGTCTGTCTTTCTGTCTGTCACCAGGCTGTATCTCATGTACCGTGATAGCCAGACAGTTGATATTTTCACAGATTATGTATTTCTGTTGCCGCTATAACAACAAATACTAAAATAGAATGGTACGGAACCCTTCGTGCGTGAGTCGGAGGGTTCCGTGCGGTTTTTGACGTGATAACGTTTTATAAATTGGTGAACACCTGCAATCTCAAAAAAATGGTTGTCTGTAAAGTCGGTTTACGGACGATAATTTTACGTGATAATGTCATAAGAAAACATTGATGGTAACCATGGCAACGATAAAACGTTGCTATAGTTACCTTGTCAATAACATGAGGCGTTCCAGTAACGACGCGTGACGTCACACTTTTTTGAGATTGCAGGTGTTCACCAATTTATAAAACGTTATCACGTCAAAAGTGTGACGTCACGCGTCGTTACTGGAACCACATGAGTAGAGATGACCAGAGACTAAGGTTGTTCGGAGCTGTCAAAATGAATACGTAATTGTGACAAAATCATGTAGGGTTGGCACAGGTGGATTATCTCTACATATAATAAATTTGAAGTTTTGGAAGTAAGCGTTCTACGTCCATAATGATCTTAGCACTATAGAATTCGCTAACCTTATATAGCTCCGGTAGAAAAAAATCTTGCATGCGCGATTCAGGTTTTCTTAAATTTAGAAAATCACAAATTAGTTGATTATTATTTTTGTTCTGCTTAAAAATTTTGTACACTTATGTATTTTAAGAATACATAGCAATATACACATTTTTTAACTAGAAAATAAAGTAATTAATTTAATAAGATATTTTTTTTAATTTCAAGTAACTAGCGCCATCTCTTCGTTTTCGCGAAACTACCATTCATCTCAGAAAATGTTGATTTTATTTGTTTACCTTTGTTTGTGCAGTCTAATTTCGGGAACTAGGAAACAGATTTTAACATAATCTTCACGAATGTGTTCAGAAAATATCAGAAGAGGTTTAGGTATTTCAAGTAGATTTATGTTACTAATTAAAATTTGATATTTCTTGGCGTAAAAAATAAACCATAATATTTTTGCATGAAAACGTACAGAACGTAGGGATGATGTAAAAATTGTCAGTTTGACATACGGAAAGAAGCATCTAGCGCCATCTCTTTTTTATTTATAATTTTATTATGGCTTCGCATTATTACTATCGTGCATAAAGCCAGTGTCGCGGTAAAAGAAAATTAAATCCAATGCAGGAGCGTTTTTTGAATTTGGAACATTACAACGCTCCAGCAATTTTGTATGAACATGTGTATGAAGCGGCGTGCTGGGGTTATTAAAAACTTAAATACTCTTTGATTGGATCTCTTTTATCAAAGTACTAGCGACCCGCCCCGGCTTTGCACGGCTATATTATGCATGTATTATCTTCTTATCTATATCTTCTTCTATACATATAAAATCCTTTGTCCTGACTGACTGACGGATCATCGCACAGCCTAAACCGCTGATCGTAGAGACTTGAAACTTGGAGGGTGTGTTCTTTGTATGACGTAGGCATCCGATAAGAAAGAATTTTCTGAAATTCTACCCCTAAAGGGGTGAAAAAGGGGGGCAAAGTTTGTATTGGACAACGTGATTCCTTAGTCCAATCTATTTCAAATTTTGCATAAACATTCTTTAACAGAATTAATGGAACACGTGTTTCGTATTTTATTGAAATTCATCTCCTAACGGGGTTAAAAAAGGGAAGAAAGTTATTTTGGGAGTGATTTGCTTCGAAGTTGATATCAATACTCTTTAGTGCTTTTGATTAGATTGGTAACATACTCATTAATCTATGATTGGTAAGACGTCACTTCAAGCTGACAGCGTTAACGTAAAACCTAAGAGGTTGAAAACTTCGAACATTGAACTGAAAAAAGGTGTCTTGCCATTTAGTACTGGGAACTTGACATGATATTTTTTTTTTGCGCGATACGTCGTGTTTGCTAATACCTGTCGATGGACATTACGGCAAATGAAATATGCCTTTACACCAAATCTCATCTCGGAAATGGGGTATTTGACCAAACGTTATGACTAAGATTTTATCAAAAGTGCGCTGTGCACAAATAATGCTTTCTAACCAAACTTCTAAACCATCTCGGAGACGGGATATTTGTTAAAACATAGAACTGTTATAGGATAGCCACTGAATCACTTAAAACTCTATATTTTTATTAGGATACGCCAAAATTACTCTCTGCGCAACTGTTCAGCCCTACCTAATAATAAAATTTTGAACAATTTGCCAAAAGTCACAGTTCCCAAAGTTAGTAGATACTAATTAGGTATTAAGTAATTTAAAAGAAATATCTTTTGTTATGAATACGAAAATACCTAAACAAATGAATAGGACTTTTACACCTTTTTCATTTTTAAAATGGACAGGAAAGTGATCTTATAAGGGTTCCTTTTTTACCTTTTAAGGTACGGAACCCTAAAAACACAAAAGATGACTATGATAGATAGGTAATTACTAATTAGCACGATATGATTAAAGATTTACTCATGTGGTAATCGTAGAGTTTTGTGCATTATTGGCTCTGTGTTAGAAAGACAGAAATAGAAGAATTCATTTTTTGGTTTAGAACTTTAGGTACTTAGACGTATAGCCCATTTTGGATCCCATCCCAAGAGAATTGGGTGCACCCGAGGTTTTCGTGTTCCAAGTTAAAATACATCTCATTCAAAATCTATCTTCTCTATACATATAAAATTCTTTGTCCTGACTGACTGACGGATCAACGCACAGCCTAAATCGTAGAAACCTGAAACTTGTACGATGTGTTCTTCGTATGTCGTAGGCATCCGATAAGAAAGGATTTTACGAAATTAATTACCTACCGGGTTTAAAAAAAAGTAGAAAGTTATTTTAGGCGATTTGCTTCGACTCGAACTCCTTAGTGCTTTTGATTAAATTAAGTAAGTACATTTTATTTTGACACACATGTTTCAAACTCAATCTAATTTGAAATCAACAAAAAATAATCCTATTTTAACTATTTTCGACCCCTGCGCGGACGAAGTCGCGGGCAAAAGCTAGTATTAAATAAAAAAAACTTGAGAGGTGTCAAGGGACACCCGGATAGAACGAAGTTCCTTTCGATTAATTAGTTAAGGAGTTGTAATAAATTAAAGTTTTATGTTTTTTAATTTTTTTATATCTACTTTTTTGTGAATAATTACACCGCCCTGTTCAATGCGCAATGTTCAATGTGAAATAGAAAGACGAAACGAAAATAACTGGCTTGCTTTCTATGCAAAAAGTGTCGTTACAACTTTTGTAGGTTGGGGCACTCACACACTCAATTCCTACCCGTAAAGGTACATATTTATAACTATTATATCCGTCGCGTCTAGTCACTATAACACAAGCCTAGTTGCTTAGACTGGAGCACACGCTCACTCACTCACTCAATCGTTCCCACCCTTCCTTCGAAAGAAAGAAAATTATTTAAGTCTTCTATTTCGTCACTCGTCACCATAACACAAGAATGGTCCACACTCACTCCCTCCCTACTTAAGATCAAATTAATAACACTATATTTTATTAAACACACTCGCATGCGAGTGTGACAGCCCTGAACTTGGGCACTGGCCGAGCCAGTATAGACCGGTTTCTCTCCGTACGTGACGTGCCGCCAGTGCTCAGGCACACACGCGCGTCAAGCTTGTAGTAGTGGGCTTGTCAGAGAGCCTTGTATGACACATTAGTCTCTGGTTGTATTATTTACTCATGTGCTGGAACGCCTCATGTTATTGACAAGGTAACTATAGCAACGTTTTATCGTTGCCATGGTTACCATCAATGTTTTCTTATGACGTTATCACGTAAAATTATCGTCCGGAAACAGACTTTACAGACAACCATATTTTTTTTTAAATAATAGTCTAGAATACAAAATATTCAAGCGTTTGATATCAATAACAACATTTTAATGTAATTTAAGGGATGAAAACAATCGCACAAGTTTTTGCGAAAATTGTAATTAGGCCCATATCTTTATATCGTGTCGACTCAGGACCTTGATTTTTATACACCTAATAGGGACTATAGACCTCAATATCTGGTATGAATTTTAACTTGCTAGGTCTACCCGTTCCTGAGATAATCGGTGGTGACACACCGACAGATAGACAGACAAGAAAGTGATCTTATAAGGGTTCCTTTTGAGGCACGGAACCCTAAAATAACAATACTGTTAAAATAAGACATATTTCTTACAAAGTTTCCAAATGAAAGACATCAACGCGCATCTTTGAAAAAAAATAAAAAATATATATTCATTTGGAATCACACAAATTGCATGATATCACTTTGATGCGTCTTAAAAATTAAGTTAGGATGAGTGCCTTCGGAACGCGCCCACCAATGAGAAGATGGCACTCACACCCGTATTCATTATCAACCCTATGAGATTGCATAGTGCGCATAGAGCCGGAAATAACGCTATCACAAACAGTATAAGTGAACGCACTGCACTAAATGCGGCCCTATGATTGGTCAATTTTGTGCTGCTCTCTTTACTCAAGCGAATCAGCGTCTTATTTGCGGCTCTATGCGTTCGCCCGCACTATGCAATCTCATAGCGTTGATTGGGAATATAGATGTAAGACGCTAATTGGCTAGAGTGATAAGAGCAGCACAAAATTGACCAATCATAGGGCCGCATTTAGCGCAGTGCGTTCACTTATGCAAGAGCAACTAGGACAGTTTTCATCTCAATATTCTCACAGAATCAACACTTATGCAGGTAAAGCCACAGACCACTATTCACTATCACTACATAGTATAAAGCAAAGTCGCTTTCTCTGTCCCTATATCCCTTTGTATGCTTAAAACTTTAAAACTACGCAACGGATTTTGATGCGGTTTTTTTTAAATAGATAGAGTGATTCAAGAGGAAGGTTTATATGTATAATACATGCATAATATAGCCGTGCGAAGCTGGAGGGGGTCGCTAGTGAATAATGTAATAGACGTTGATTCTTTTTTGATTAGTATTGAATTAATTCAGAAGCTACTGGACCGATTTTGATGAAACTTGGTATGAGGATACATTTAAATTTTTGAAATAACATATGCTACTTTTTAGCCCGATATTCCCACAGGAACAAGACTTACGCTATTGAAACCCCAGACCAAAGTTTGTTGAAATAAAAAGAAATAAAACAGGTTTAATTCGAATCAACCTTGATGCCCTATATCCAGAATTCTGGATCATTTTCTTAGAAACTTTTAAAATTCCTCGGTCTTTTGTTTTTATTATTACTAGGAACTGAATTAATTCTACAAATATCTCTACAGTTCTTTTCAACCTACGTTCGTCCGTCGCACTTTCCGATGTTCATTTGTCTTTCCGACGTTTAATCTTTCTATTTGTATTTCATTTGTCTTTCATTTATCTATACTTCCATTTAACCTTTAGATTGCTCGTTTGTCTTTTCGATGCTCATTTGTCTTTCCGACGTTTGTACTTTCTATTTCTCTTTAATTATTACTTCATTTGTCTTTCATTTATCTATAATGGTCCTCTATTTTATTTTTAGATTGCTAGTTTGTCTTTCCGATGGTCATTTGTCTATCCGATGTAAATTGTTTCTGTTTGTCTTTTATTTGCCTTTCCGTTTGTTCGTCATTTGTCAATCCTACGTTCATTTGAATTTCCGACGTTCACTTGTTTTTCCATCTTTCATTTGTCTTTCCAACATTGTGAACAGTTTTGTGGTCTTAATTTTTCAAATGATAAAAATTTATTTGTCCCCTTTACCATTTTTTCCTTTGTCCCCCTTGTTCATCCCCTAGCCCTTAGGGGGTTAAAAAGGGGGACATAGAAAAAATTCGTTACACTAAAATTTCGGTAATTCCTTTGATATCGAATGCCTAGGTACGTCATACAAAGAACACACCCTCCAAGTTTCAGGTCTCTACGATCAGCGGTTTGGGCTGTTGATCCGTGTTGATCCGTCAGTCAGTCGGGACAATGCATTTTTTAAGTATAATTTTTTTATTTTTTCTTTTGATAGTAGCCCGTATTCACGCCTTCCCACGTCTGTAGTGAGACCTCTCTCCACTCGGTCATCGTGTCATTATACCGGATATACCAATTTTAATGCAGTTTTTATAATAAAATTGACACTTGAGATATTGATCGAGTTTATTTTAATGTTTATTATTTGTTTGAAGGTCAGTGAGACAGACAGACATGTCTAGTGTGGTATTATTATTTATTATATATTCTGGTTTTTAGGGTTCCGTACTCAAAGCGTAAAAACGGGACCCTATCACTAAGACTCTACTGTGGGTCTGTCTGTATGTCACCAGGCTGTATCTCATGTACCGTGATAGCTAGACAGTTGACATTTTCACAGATGATGTATTTCTGTTGCTGCTTTATCAACAAATACTAAATACAGAATATAATGGTACGGAACCCTTCGTGCGCTAGTCCAACTCGCACTTGGCCGGTTTTTTTAGTAAGCCCAATTCTTTTGCAATATAGTTGCAATAACTAGATGGAAAACCTCCAAAGAGTCGCAGTTAAAGTGTCTGGTTAGAAATCCACACTCTGAAGGACTCTATATATTGTAATGAATAGGTATTTTATGTCTATGACTGCAAAATTACTACAAACTAGCTGCGCTCCGCAGTTTCACCCACGTAACTCCCGATTCCGTAAGAATATCGGGATAAAAAGTACTTTATTTTACTGCCAATGAATCAATGTATCCTCATACCAGGTTAACATATTGGTCATACATCTAAATCGGTCCAGTAGTTTCGGAGCCTTCTCGTTACGAAAAAACATAAAAATCAAAAATCGTTCCTTTTTATTTATTAGTGTGTCTGAAAGTTTGAAAAAAAAAAACCGGCTAAACTACTGAACCAATTTCAATGAAATTTGATATAGAGATAGCTTACATGCCAGATATTAATAATTATATTTTTTTATTCTGATATTCCGAATTAAAATCTACGGGATTAAAAAAAATGGTTGTCTGTAAAGTCGGTTTACGGACGATAATTTTACGTGATAATGTCATAAGAAAACGATGAAAAATTAAAAAAAATATCCTATTTATTTTTTATTTATATATTTTTTTCTCTCCTTTTTTTGCCTTTATATAAATCTTCTATTCGTCACTCGTCACACCATAACACATATTATTATTAAATACTCTGTTTCCTAAGTTACCATGACGCGTCTGCGGTCATGTTACCATGACGCATGACGTCACACAATATTACCGTGACACTTTCTTGTGAATGCAGGTGTTCCATCATTTACTAGACGTTATTACGTCAAAAACAGGGTTTTTTTATATTAAGACTCAAAAGTGTCTGTCAAATTGGACTACAATAACGGCTGAACTATAGGATTTTGATGGGATTTAATATGGAGATAGCTTTCATGACAGAAATAAATATATACAATTTTTTATGCCGAAATTTCTATGGAATCGAAATCTACAGAATTTATGGGAATATCGGGTTAAAAAGTAGCCTGTTACACTCTCAATGAATCAATGTATTCTCATGCCAAGTTTCATCTAAATCGGTCCAGTAGTTTTGGAACCAATTCAATACAAACAAACAATCAAATATTTCCTCTTTAGTTTAGTATAGATAAATAATAGGACGTTTTATACACAGCGCCATCTAGCCCCAAGCGAAGCTTCTAGGCTTGTGTAATGGTGGCCAGACAATGTATAGAATACCTACTTATACACAGCGCCATCTAGCCCCAAGCGAAGCTTCTAGGCTTGTGTAATGGTGGCCAGACAATGTATAGAATACCTACTTATACACAGCGCCATCTAGCCCCAAGCGAAGCTTCTAGGCTTGTGTAATGGTGGCCAGACAATGTATAGAATACCTACTTATACACAGCGCCATCTAGCCCCAAGCGAAGCTTCTAGGCTTGTGTAATGGTGGCCAGACAATGTATAGAATACCTACTTATAAACTTTTCTTTTAATAAACCGGTTTTTTCTACTTTTGAAATTAAGTTATGATAGTCTGTTTGTCTGTTTGAAACACAATAACGGATCAACTACTAAACAGATTTAATTAAAATTTGAAACATAGATAACTTCTGTCCCTGATATCTTCTTTCTTAATCTTAATATATATAAATCTCGTGTCACAATGTTTGTCCTCAATGGACTCCTAAACCACTTAACCGATTATAATAAAATTCGCACACCATGTGCAGTTCGATCCAACTTGAGAGATAGGATAGCTTACATCCCGATATTCCCACGGGATCGGGAGTTACGCGGGTGAAACCGCGTAGGGCAGCTAGTTGATATATAAAATGATTTATTGCAACATTCTTACGGGATCAAAATCTACGGGATTAACAAAATGGCTAAAAAATATTTTAATTTTATTTTAAGTACAAATGTGAGTGTAAGTTTGGAACACAATAACGGCTAAACTACTAAATTGAATTTAATGAAATTTGGAACATAGATAGCTTCTATCCTAGAAATCAATATAATCATACATTATTATTTATTCCAATATTTATACTTGATTAATTCTACGGGATTAACAAACCGGCTAAAAAAATTCTAATACTTATTAAAGCTCAAAAGTGTCTGTCAATTTAAACTACAATAACGGCTAACCTACTTAACCGATTTTAATGAAATTTGAATCAAAGATAGATTCTATCTTAGAAAATAAAATATGTAATTATTTATTCCAATATTATTATGACATCATAATCTAAAGGATTAACAAAATGACTAAAAATAATTCCAATTTAATTTAAAGTACAAAAGTGAGTGTAAGTTTGGAACTCAATAACGGCTAAACTACTTAACCGATTTTAATGAAATTTGAACCAAAGATAGATTCTATTTTAGAAAATAATATATATTATTATTTTTTCCAATATTCCTACAGGATAAAAATCTACGGGATTAACAAAATGGCTAAACATTATTTTAATTTTATTTTAAGTACAAATGTGAGTGTAAGTTTGGAACTCAATAACGGCTAAACTACTAAACCGATTTTAATGAAATTTGAATCAAAGATAGATTCTATCTTAGAAAATAATATATATAATTATTTATTTCAATATTCTTATGGCATCAAATTCTAAAGGATTATAACAAACTGGCCAAAAATAATTTATTTTAAAGTACAAAAGTATGTTTGTCACTTTGGAACAAAATAACGGCTAAACTACTGTGCCGATTTTAATAAAATTTTATACAGGGATAGCTTACTTCCTATATATTAAAACCTACTTTTCTTCCCGATATTCCCACGGGATCAGGATGTACGAAGATAGAAACATGAGTTGCAGCATTGAGGGATTTTATAGTTTTTTTTTTAATAAAAAAAATTGAATTTGCTTTGATTATTATTTAAAATGAATTCCTGTGTCGAAATATCATATTTTTTAGAATAAAAATGTCATTTTGGCTTAGAAATAGGGACCCAAAGTCAAGTCTAATTGACTTACTGACTAAAAATCAACGCACACACTAAAATTCTGAGATAATAAATATGAAATTTTGCACAGGGGTTTCTTATGAATCGGTGGTAGTCCCTGAGACGGGATTTTTGGAAATTCCCACGGGATTATGAAGTAAGCGATTGACTTTACGTCATTATAGTTCTATCAATAAAACAGGCTACATTCTAATTAATTTTACATGGATTTTTATAATTTCTGACTTGGTTTTCTAAAAGAAACGCAAGAAACATTTATTTCTTTTAAATTTTCCCACGTGTTTAAAAAAAATAACCAAAGAAATACCTAAAAAAGACTAAAAAATTCGACTTACCACAGTTTTCTAGCACAATCCTCACTACCACTACATTATTCCTTTAAAATAACTGAATAATAATAAATAATAACACCATTTAATAAAACAGTTTTAATATAATAATGTTTTAAAGAAAGTCTAGATTTTTATTAAAACCCCAAGCGACTGAGCGTGTCACCCGGTAGAGAGGGACAGCAACACTGAGGCATGCGAACCTTAGAGCGAGACGGATATATTTCTATAAAGACCGACTTCGAGAGTTCATTGTACGAAGACTGGGCGCGGGCGGCGTGTCACCCTTCTCTCTCGCGCACGGCGTCTGCCAACGGGTGCGAGAGAGAAGGCAACATCGTTCTACTTTTGTTCCGAGTATGAATTTCGATCGATGTAGCTAGACGGCGGTGTGTTGATACTTGAGTTTTTTTTGTTTGAGAATGCGTTTTTTTGGGTTATAGTTTTGTTTGCCGGTAAGGGTTTCTGTATTTTTTTTAATTGTAATGAATTTTAATTGAGCATAGCAAAAGGTGTTTTTTAATATGTATTTTAGTATAGGTACTGAAAAAAAAACCGGTACGGTTAAGGTTTTATTGTGATAATAATTATGTTGTGATAGGCGCTAGTGAGCTTTATAGGATTTTAATTATATTTTGATTATTTGGTAAAAAAACTTTTTAACATTTACTTGGAAGCAAATTAAAAAAATACTGATTCTAGAGTTCTGAGAATAAAAATAAATAGAGAAAACTAAATTTAAATTTAATGTCTTTTTGTCGGTTTCTGAGATTATATGCAATTAAAAACTACTGAACTTTTGCAAGTCTTGCGTTGCGTTTTCCGTAGCACTATTTTCTAGGAAGGTCGTGGCATACAGTTTACATCGAAAACCAACAAATGGGAACTGAATTATCAGTGACTAGCAACACTTCGTGGTTTTTCAATAAAAATTAACGAGTCGCGGGACACACGTTTATAACGAAGTCTTTACCTTTTTTTTCATATAAATGGGAGATTAGTTAGCGGTCTCCTTGATTCTCTCTTTCTTGTACGGTTTTCCATAACGCGTAACATTTTTTCTCGCCAAGTCCCGCGATAACAAACTTCGTGCCAATAAAGATTTGTCTAGTAAGATTTATTTTCTAACTGGAAACCAATATGTAAACTCTTTTTGTTAAAGTCAATAGTGTTTTAGTAAATAAAATTTTTATACAATATCGCAGTTTCACCCGCGTACATCCCGATCCCGTGGTAATATCGGGATAAATAACGTTGGTTTATGGACGATAATTTTACGTGATAACGTCATAAGAACTCTTTTTTTTTTTTTTTTTAGAACTCTTTCTCTTTGAATTGTTCCAAATATTTATTTGTGTCGTGTGCTTGTCCAAATAAATGTATTTCTATTCTATTCTATTCTTTTGTATCGTTGACATTACCATTTTTCATACTTTAATACGTTGCTATGGTTACCTTGTAAAAAAAAACAAATGTCATACTTTAAACAAAATTTAAACATTTATTATTTGTTAGTTATTAACCAATAAGCGAGTACAAGTTGTATGCTAGTCGTTTGGCCGCGATGCGCTGCATTTCTCACCACATGGCAACAGAGATGCTAAATATAGAACATTATACTACATACCACGTTCAATTAGAGGTCTCGACTCTCGAGCAGAAAGGCGGCTCGATTATATCTACTACTATTTTTAGACTAAACTATCTGCGGCTAATAAGAGCCTCTAAAAGGTTTTTTAAAACCTTGATTTTTGTGACAAAATAACAAGAAAATACACAAATTCATTATTCAATTAATTGAACGGTATAATCACGTTATTTTCTTTATTTTGTTAAAACCTGACGATTCAAGAACTTTGCAGTTCCCATGGTCACAGGCAGACTGAAATGAATTGTTTTTCAGATTGACAATAAAGCAAATATTTTTATCTAATGACCTGTTGTAAGTAGTTTTCCCTTTTTTATGAAATATTTAGTTTTTAATTATGGTGGTAGATGGGTCTTATTATCCGTAGGTACCAAATCAAATCAAATAAAAAAAATATTCAATAAGAGTTATGCAGTGCATTACGTCACTTTGAAGTGTCTTAAAAATTAAGTTAGGATAAGTGCCTTCGGAACGCGCCTACCTATGAGAAGAAGGCACAAGAAACTCATGGGGTTTTTTAATTCTTTTTGTGATCATGCTCACAAAGGTCAAGCAACATAACAAATATTTTTGAAGATATATTTGAAATGGAGCAATTAAAGTTATGACCATGGGTCCTTATCAGTAAGGTACGACGAAGTATCATAATACGCCGCCGCCGCCGCCGCACTATTTCTCTTTGCAATTCAATACAATTATTGGCCTTTACATCTAGTTTTAATTATTAACACAGCGCCAGCAGCTTTAACCTATGTTGTTAAAGGCACTGTAGTACCTGAGACATATATTAAATGGATACATGTCTTAACAAGTACAACACCCAGAATAATGATTTAATGTCATTTATTAATTCACTAGCTGCACTCCGCCGTTTCATCTGTGTTCATGGTCTTAAGGTTGACTTTGCTGGATAGAGGAATGTAGGTAGGTAAACGTTCGTAAATGAAAGATGTCACACACGTCGATCTCAAGCGGTGTATATTTGCGACTAATTAGAAAAATTACAAGGTAGTAAACGAATACATCCTACAGAATACGCAATAGTTACTATGAGGTACAAACAAACGAACCAACGACGCTCGGATGCACAGCGATTGTATATACAACCATGTAGGTAGGTACTTATATCTTTAATATGAATTATTATAGGTAGGTAGGTTATGTTAGGTATAGATTTTAGGTACAAATATTAGGTAGGTCTTTCTTCTATTCTAATTAAGCTAAGTACATCCAACATACCGCCCACCAAAGGACTACTATAGTCCTTTCAAGACTAAGACAATAATACAGTTTGGTAAGTACCTAATCAATCAACTATCAAAACAAAAAAACAATTTCTTTCAAGAAAAATATTACGCTTACTACGTTAAAGGATTACTTAATAAGATCGTAAACAACTATGCGTTTGTATACCTACTCCGTCCCATTGCATTGATCGAACAGGCATACCCACACAAGCAAACTAAACGCATTAACCATTACAATACATTCACAGTAGGTAATTGCTGACCACGATTCGATAGCTCATACTTTCGCAAATTACCTACTTATACATATTTTTCAATAATAAACTACTCGTACAACAAAACTTAGATATTTTAGTGGACTGTAAACACTAATCTATAGGTATATTAATCAACTTTTAAATAACAATTTAAGTTCCAACACGTAAACAAATCAATTTGTGCATTAATCTACTTCGACTTATAATATTCTATAAAATATCTACCTACTCGTAAATTATGTTAGGTAAATATAATATCTAGGAATGTTCAACGGGTAAGGAACATAGTTTTGTTACACATCGATTAATTATAGAATCGCCACTCTTTACTCCATAAACTCTAGTACAACCATCTGGCCCAGGGTGTTTACTTACAATTCTACCGAGTTGCCACTTACCAGGGGGAAGATTATCTGTTTTAATGAGTACAACATCACCTTCTTCGAACTCTGCTTGTCGCTTCAGCCACTTCGGTCTCTGTTGTAATCTAGATAAATATTCAGATTGCCAGCGTTTCCAAAAATGTTGTACTAACCTTTGTGTATGCTGCCAACGAGTCAAATACGAGACCTTAACATCTTGCAAGCTAGGATTAGGAACTACTATCGGAATCTCACCTATTAGAAAATGACCAGGTGTTAGTGGTTCTATTACCTCAGGATCTGTGCTATCAATAGGACATAATGGACGTGAATTGAGACAAGCTTCTATTTCACACAAAACAGTTGTCATTTCTTCAAATGTCAAGTTTGTAGTGAAAATTCTCTTCATGTGGTACTTTATCGACTTCACTCCGGCTTCCCATAGGCCTCCATAGTTTGGGCTATAGGCCGGAATAAAATGCCACGTTGTACCTTCTGAAGCTATCTTCTCTGCTACTTCTTTAAATTCTATGTTTGCCTCTTTCCACGCTGTCACTAATTCTCTATTAGCCCCTATAAAGTTTCTTCCTTGATCACTCCATAAGTGTGCACACTTTCCTCTTCGAGAACAAAATCTGTTAAATGCACCAATGAATGCAGATGATGTCATATCTCCAACTAGTTCTATATGTATGGCCTTGGTAGCCATACATATGAAGATAGCTACATATGCCTTGGTCGTTTTCTGACCTCGACCTTTACTTGTATGGACAATGAATGGTCCCGCAAAATCAACACCAGAAGAAAGAAAAGGTCGTGTTGGTGTCACTCTCATCTTTGGCAAATCACCCATGATTTGTGTTCTCGTGGTGGCATTTTGTCTAGCACAAACTATACAATTGTGAATGTGTTTTCTCACCAAATTCTTGCTTCTAATTATCCAATACGTAGATCTGAGGTAACACATCACAAGCTGTATACCACCATGTTTAGTGCGCATGTGAGCTTCAGACACTATGAACGGCGTCAGGTTATTCTTATTACCCAGAATTATAGGATGCTTAGCATCTTCATCCATTGTTGCGTGTCTTAGCCTGCCGCCTACCCTGAGTATGTTGTCTTCATCCAAATATGGATTTAAAGCTTTCAGCGAACTCGTCTTTTTTACTTCTTTCTTTTCCTTTAATCTCTTGATTTCATCTTCGAATTCTTCTCTCTGTACTATTATAATACATATCTTCAATGCAGTTTTCAATTCATTTGGTGTAACTATCCTATCTATGTTCCCGTCCAACTTCTTAAAACGTAAAAATCTTCTACAATATGCAATAGTTTTCTTCAATTCTGTTAAATCTTTCGCTTCTTTAAATCTTTCACTAATACTTCTATCTTCAATTTCATTTATGTTTTCCATTAAATTCATTACATTAATTTTCTTCATTTCCAAATCTGTAGTAAAGTTGTCTGGTCTTCTAAAATCTATGTTTTCTCTAGAGAGCCATTCTGGCCCTTGCCACCATAATTTGTTTTCTATCAAGTCCTTTACCAAAATTCCTCTTGATGCAACATCAGCTGGGTTTTCATGTGTTGAAACGTGGAACCAATTGTTGCGATGTATGTTGCTTTGTATTTCTGTCACCCTGTTAGCAACAAACACTTTCCATCTATTTGGATCACCGAAAAGCCAAGACAAGACTATGGATGAATCTGTCCAAGCGAATGTGTTTGATTCTGGAATTCTCATGGCGTGTATAACTTGTTTCAATAGTTTTGAAAGAAGTACAGCCCCGCACAATTCAAGTCGTGGTAAAGATACTGTCTTTAGTGGTGCTACTCTTGTCCTAGCAGCCACAAGACTAACTGTGAAAGATCCATCAGGTTTCGCGACGCGACTATAAACTACTGCAGCATAAGATTTCAACGATGCATCTGAAAAACCGTGGATTTGAATAGCTTCTCTGTTTGTCTGTACTGTATCTAACCATCTATTTATTTGAATTCCTTCTACATTTTCAAGATCCTTTCGTATATCTATCCACTCATCTCTAAGATTAGAATTAATTTCATCATCCCAGCCGACTCCTTCAAGCCACAACTTTTGTATGAGGATTTTAGCCATTACGGTGCTTGGGGAAATCCAACCAAGAGGATCGAACAGCTTTTGTATGTCGGAAAGTATTCTTCTTTTAGTGATCGTGTCCCCAAGTGTAGGTAGATCCAGTTTATATTGAAAACGATCACTCTTCAAGTCCCATATAACTCCTAAAGCCTTTACCTTTCCTTCTAAGTCCAAATCCATGTTGACGTTAGCTGATCTCTCTTCTGGTTCTAAATTCTTCATGAATTCCATGCTATTAGAAGACCATTTCTTCAAAGTGAAACCTCCACTCTTCAACAATTGCTTCATTTCTGTACTTACCTCTATTGCTTCTTCTATAGTATCACAACCAGTTAAACAATCGTCGACAACGCAATCTTCTCTTATCTTAGCAGCAGCAACAGGATATTTCTCGCCTTCATCTATCGTTAGTTGAATCAAAGTCTTTATAGCCAAGTACGGAGCTGAAGCAGTTCCGAACGTGACGGTCTTCAGGCGATAGTCTTTGATTTCTTCGTTAGGATCGGCTCTCCATAGTACTCTTTGATAATCACGATCTTCTTTAAAAAGTAGCACCATGCGATACATTTGCTGTATGTCGCTAACAAAACAAATGGCATTCATTCTCCATCGCATAATGATGTTTCTGAGATCTTCTTGTAACACCGGTCCAACTAACAGCTCATCATTTAACGAAACTCCATTAGTGCCCTTGCAAGATGCGTCGAAAACTACGCGATATTTCGTGCTTTCTTTATCTTCGCGGATTACGACGTGGTGAGGTAAGTACACGCTTTTTCTTTCTAATATTTCTTCTATAGGTACTTCTTCCATGTGATTCAACTTTTTATATTCTTCTATTACTTTCACATATTCTTTCTTGAGTTGAGGATTTCTGTTTAACTTTCGTTCCAATTGTAAAAATCTACTAAGTGCTATCTCTCTAGTGTTACCGTCTACGCATGTAGGCTTCTCTGTTTTAAACGGTAACCTAACAATGTATCTTCCATCTTCTCTTCTTAAATGTGTGCCCTCGTATAAATCTTCGCATTTTTGTTCTTCAATAGTTAGTTTTCTGTTTGAATCTGTATCTAACTCCCAAATAGATTTAAGTAAATCATCTACATTTACTTCGTTATGTAAAACACTCACTTCTTCAACTATAGCTTCGTTACGCTTAACTGCAGAGACTTCCCCGAAAATGATCCAACCAAGGCTTGTATTCTGCGCACACGGTGTGCCCGGTGGACCTTTAGCTAAACCTTCTTGAATAATTCTACTATATTCACTAACACCTAATAACAAATCAAGTGGTTCTGAACTACTAAAATCTGGATCTGCTAAAGGAAGCCCTTGAATGTGATTCCAAACACTGACAGTCATCGACCTAAGTGGAATATTATTCCCTAAACGCTTAGACATCACGTAGGCGTGCACTTCTAAACTAAACTCGGAATCCTGACGTGACGTGAGATGGAAATGGACTAAATGCTTGACTCTTACCTTTGTAGATTCCATTCCCGTTACCATTGCATTGACTGACTGCCTTTTGAGTTTGAGTGTCTGAGTCGCCCTTTCACTCAAAAATGACGCTTGAGATCCTAAATCTATAAGAGCCCTAAGTTGAATAGTATGACCTACTTCATTCTTAACATACACCATAGCTGTCGCTAACAGTGTAGTTGATTGCCTGGCACTGAAATACGACGAAATCATTGCATTATTTACCTTCAATTCTTCTACGTCAGTTGACCCAGATGTCCCGGATTGATTACTTACATTATTTGCAATATCTGAATTCCTCTGACCATGTAGAAGAGAGTGATGACGTCGGTTACAAGTACGACAGGACACAGACGACCGACACTTCCATGCGGGATGCCCTGGTACCAGACAGTTGTAGCACAGTTTATTTTCCATTACGAACTTACCCCTCTGTAAAGGCTGCAATTTAATAAACTTATCACAATGAAATAAAGAGTGGGATTGTTTACACATAATACATGTTTTATCTACATTATTCACGTGAAATGATTTTACTAATTTATTATCTTTGTTTACATGGGACGGATTACTACTAAAACTCGAAGAGGTTACTGACTCGATTATTTTATACCTAGATTCTAAAAAGTCTGTCAACTCCTTCCACGTTGCTAACTTGTCACAGTCGGCCTTGAACACATACTGCTCCCACTCGGCGTGTGTCACAGGATCCATTCTCTGCACCAACAGGAAAATGACGAGAGGGTCCCAGTTCTCCGTAGGTATGTCCAGGTTTCGTAGACTGTCGATACATTCGGAAGTCGTGTCCAGTAGCGCTTTCAGCTGGTTAGCTGACCGTGCCGATAGTTTTCGTTGACCAAATAACCTCTTCAAAATGGTATTCACGATATGACGTCGATTGCCGTAACGATGCTTAAGCTTGTCCCATGCCGTCAAATAATTAGCTTCTGTAACCTTCATATTCTTCAATAACGACGCTGCTTCACCTTTAATGTTACTCTTCAAATAGTGGAACTTTTGAATCTTACTAAGTTTGATGTTGCCATGGATTAATGATTCGAAGGCGTCTTGAAATCCAGGCCAATCTTCGTAATTACCGGTGAACGTAGGTATGTCCACGCGTGGTAATTGGTAATGTTCAGCAGTAGCACTTTGTTCACTTATCTGCGCCGGCGCAGCTGGCGGCGCGAGCGGCGAAGTCGTAGGTTCAAGCAAGTCCATGTAGTCACTTATCACATTTGTATATAATTCCTCAACAGCGAAAAAGTCCTCGTTCACAAAGTAGGTTAATTTACCGCGTTGTTCTTTATTCGTAAGCCGTACCAACTCGTCGTGATTTTGTTTGTACGTCACCCAATATTCTTCGATCGTTTTTATTCTAGATTTAACGTAACCCTTCGTTAAACGTGTCAAGGGGCATTTCTTGAAGTTAATTTGTGCCTTTTTTAACAGGTTCCATGTATCGTCCAAAGTATCAAGGACATTATCCACCTTAGTAGCCATTTTGTCACGTTAAACACTCGTACGTAATGTTTTTGAATACTATTGTGATGTAAACAAACACTAAACTGTCCGCTAAGTAATTTACGAAAAAGTTCTATTAAAGTCTATTGTTCATTCAATAACACGGCGTCCATATTGCAATTTAATTCAATTTACTCGATGCACTGATTCACTAATAATCACAATATCCGGCTCGAATGCGACCATATGTTCATGGTCTTAAGGTTGACTTTGCTGGATAGAGGAATGTAGGTAGGTAAACGTTCGTAAATGAAAGATGTCACACACGTCGATCTCAAGCGGTGTATATTTGCGACTAATTAGAAAAATTACAAGGTAGTAAACGAATACATCCTACAGAATACGCAATAGTTACTATGAGGTACAAACAAACGAACCAACGACGCTCGGATGCACAGCGATTGTATATACAACCATGTAGGTAGGTACTTATATCTTTAATATGAATTATTATAGGTAGGTAGGTTATGTTAGGTATAGATTTTAGGTACAAATATTAGGTAGGTCTTTCTTCTATTCTAATTAAGCTAAGTACATCCAACAATCTGCGTAAGTCCCGATCCCGTGGGAATATTGGAATAAAAATTAGCTTACTCCGCAGATTTAAATGTATCTTCATACCAAGATTCATCAAAATCGGTTCAGTAGTTCCAAAGCCTTATCATTAAATAATTGGTGAACACACGCATAAAAAAGTATAAACCTACGTACACGATGAATTAGGAACCTCCTCCTTTTTTTGGCCTAGTTTCCTAATCCCTACCAGCGTATCCCCCCTGGTAGGGATAAGTGGATTTTTTTTCCACCTATCCCTACTGGTAGGGATAGGTGGAAATTGACTTCCACTTATCCCTACCAAGTGGTTTTTGTTGACAAGTTGAATAACGTCTGTTAAAAATAGTATAGATTATAGAACCAGTGAAAGTAAATAGTTTTTGTTACAATTAACGAATGTATTCAAGCAAATCGTATAATGATACATTTATCAATGAGAGTGGTCTAAATCGGTCAAGCATTACAACTATTTGCAACTCTATAAATAGAAACGCATCTTTGAATGCTTATTGAAAACAAGTCGAGCATTGTTTGTGTTATTGATACTTAGAAATGGCTGAATATGTATGAGGAAGCATATTTTGTTGAATTAAAAAAACCCAGCCAAGTGCGAGTCAGATTCTGACACGAAGGGTTCCGTGCTATGTTGTATGGGAAGACCTCATAATTTTTTTTTCTGTTATTATTATTTGTTGTTATAGCTGCAACAGAATTACATAATCTGTGAAAATTTCAACTGTCTAGCTATCACGGTTTAGGATATACAGGGTTATTGGAAATTATACTAGCAAGCCGTTGAGGGCTACTTCTGTGCACCTAAACAAACAACTTTTGTTCACAGACTTTTGGAAACTCGATTTTTTTTTCGAAAATTTTGAGGTTAGGTTTACTTGAAAATCAGCTGTTCCTTACACGGAGAGGTCAGTAACCTTAAAATTTTACTTATTTTTCTAGTTTCATCTACTGTTCTTGGTCTGAATGACCTTTGTTTTAAAAAATCAGCTGTTTTTCGAATTTACATAACCTATATTTATTAAGTTATAATATTTTCATTTTTTTTTTAGAATTTCCAAAAGTCGTAGAACAAAAGTTGTTTGTTTAGGTGCATAGAAGTAGCCCTCAACGGCTTGCTAGTATAATTTCGAATAACCCTGTATAGCCTGGTGACAGACAGACAGTGGAGTCTCAATAATAAGGTCCCGTTTTACCATTTAAGTACGGAGCCCAAAATAATAAGTGTTTTAGTAGAAGGATAAAAAGAAAAACGAATGATCCCACAAGCGTCCAGTTTTCTTCTTGAGTTACAGAACCCTAAAAAGTTCAGGACATTCTTTTAATACCTAAATACCTTTTTAATTAAGACTAGCACTAGCAAAAGGGTAAAAAAAGAAGAATTGAGGCCTTTCCTAGACAGTGGAATAAAAAGAGCTAATAAATGAAATTAATGCCCCTTGGTTACACCAGCTTAAGAATAGATCCTGTAGGAATGTCAGAGTAAAAAGTAGCTTGTGTGATAGTTCAAAAAATTCGCTATCTATGTGTTAAGTTTCATCGCAATCAGTTTAGTAGTTATTACGCGAAAACGTAAGAAACATATTAACAAAAAAACTGCTTTACATTTTTAACAGTAGTGAAATTTGCTTACAAATGTGAGTATCAGCGAGCTGTCGCGCAACCATTTTTAGTCTCTAATCCGTATTATTTAATAAAACTGGTTAAAACCTTTTAACAAACCACAAAATAATGACTAATTATAAAAAAGTATCAAGATATAATTGTCGCGGTATACACATCGCCTCGCTCAGTGGGAGTTGGGTAGGCGGCACAGGTGTGAGCGAGACGGCTATACTACTCTCTGTCCAGCCGTGTAGTATAACGGGTAGCGGCGCGCGCGCATCCAAACGACCTTACTTTTTATAAATCAGCTCTTTTACTGGCACTGATTTCATTCGAATTTCGTATTCAATTAAGAGGTAACATTTTTAGGGATCTGTACTTCAATTGGAAAAACGCCTTTTGTTAGATCATTCTATTATCTATCTAACTGTTGAGACCAAACTTTTACAAGCTTTTTAGGGTTTCGCACTAAAATATAAAAATGGGACCCTATAACTAAGACTACACTGTCCGTCCGTCTGTCTGTCTGTTACCAGGCTGTATCTCTTGAACCGTGATAGCTAGACAGTAGGTACATATTTTTTTTTGAAGTATTTTTTTTTTACTCTTTGGATAAACTACAAAATGACAGAGATTTTTCATCTTCACTACATCACTACATAGTATAAAACAAAGTCGCTTTCTCTGTCCCTATTTCCCTTTGACCGCTTAGATCTTTAAAACTACCTACGCAACGAATTTTGATGCGTTTTTTTTTAATAGATAGAGTGATTTAAGAGGAAGGTTTATATGTATAATACATGCATAATATAGCCGTGCGAACCCGGGGCGGGTCGCTAGTAAAATTGTACAAAATGTCAGTAGAGATCCCAAACGTACAAATTGTAACAAAATGTCAGTAGAGATCCCAAACGTACAAATTGTAACAAAATGTCAGTAGAGATCCCAAACGTACAAATTGTAACAAAATGTCAGTAGAGATCCCAAACGTACAAATTGTAACAAAATGTCAGTAGAGATCCCAAACGTACAAATTGTAACAAAATGTCAGTAGAGATCCCAAACGTACAAATTGTAACAAAATGTCAGTAGAGATCCCAAACGTACAAATTGTAACAAAATGTCAGTAGAGATCCCAAACGTACAAATTGTAACAAAATGTCAGTAGAGATCCCAAACGTACAAATTGTAACAAAATGTCAGTAGAGATCCCAAACGTACAAATTGTAACAAAATGTCAGTAGAGATCCCAAACGTACAAATTGTAACAAAATGTCAGTAGAGATCCCAAACGTACAAATTCTATAGAAAATTTCAATAAAAAACACTTTTCTCATGCAATATTTAACAATTTTATTTATAGGTCCCGATTAGGTCCCGTATAAGCCCCGATCCCGTGGGACTATCGGGATAAAAAATTGCCTATGTGTTAATCCAGGTCTCCAGCTATCTAGATACAGAGTTTCATCGCGATCGGTTCAGCAGTTTTTGCGTGCATGAACACCCTACCTCTTAAAACCAACCCCCATGCGAAGTTTCACTAGTAGATTTTGTAATTTCAGACATTTTTAATGAGTATTTTTTATATAAAATATTTCCTTTCGTCAAAAAGTGAGTTTAATAATTTAATGAAAAAAATATTGCTTTTTAAGCAATATTATGAAAGTAAATTGACATTTGTATGAAAACAGCGATATTCGCGGACAAAACGATGAGGCAAACATAATAAAAACTATAAAACAAAACCGGCTAAGTGCGAGTCGGACTCACGCACGAAGGGTTCCGTATCATTATATTCTGTAATGTTGTTATAGGGGCAACAGAAATTCATAATGTGTGTTTTAAACCGCCTGTCTGACATACAGACATAAGGACCGTGGAGTCTTAGTAAAAGGTACCCATTAGGTAAGGAACCCTAAAAAAGAGGCAGTTAAGGTACACGACCTCTTCCTAAATAAAAGGGTCCAATTTATTTATGAGAACCAAATTATAGGTCATTATTTCTCGGTTTCATTTCTCAGAATTCTTAGCCATTTTTTAGGAATACCGTAGTGTTTCGATGGAGTGTGTCAATCTTTAAAAAAAAAAATGTGAGCCGTCACGGGACGCCTGGCAGATGTGAAACATCGACATTATTTTGTAAAAGTAATATGCAGAAAAGAACAGATTGTGATAGAATCGCACAGTCGATTACGGTGTGCACACCGTACACACTACTGCAGAGTGTATATATTTACCATTATATAGTGTGCGCGGCATGCGTCGCCACGCCAGAAATCGGTTTTACGTGCGGCTATAGATGTTTCACATCAATAATTGTTTTTTTATTGAAACGAAGTCCTTATTTGTTTTTATTAGGCTCTGAAGGCTCTCTGCGTCGTATCTGTCACACACTGCATCGTACCTGTCACACACTGCATCGTATCTGTCACACACTGCGTCGTACCTGTCACACACTGCATCGTACCTGTCACACACTGCGTCGTACCTGTCACACACTGCATCGTACCTGTCAGACACTGCGTCGTACCTGTCACACACTGCGTCGTACCTGTCACACACTGCGTCGTACCTGTCACACACTGCGTCGTACCTGTCACACACTGCGTCGTACCTGTCACACACTGCATCGTACCTGTCACACACTGCATCGTACCTGTCACACACTGCGTCGTACCTGTCACACACTGCGTCCTACCTGTCACACACTGCATCGTACCTGTCAGACACTGCGTCGTACCTGTCACACACTGCGTCGTACCTGTCACACACTGCATCGTACCTGTCACACACTGCATCGTACCTGTCAGACACTGCGTCGGAACTGTCACACACTGCGTCGTACCTGTCACACACTGCATCGTACCTGTCACACACTGCATCGTACCTGTCAGACACTGCGTCGTACCTGTCACACACTGCATCGTACCTGTCACACACTGCATCGTACCTGTCACACACTGCATCGTACCTGTCAGACACTGCGTCGGAACTGTCAGACATTGCGTCGTACCTGTCACACACTGCATCGTACCTGTCACACACTGCATCGTACCTGTCACACACTGCATCGTACCTGTCAGACACTGCGTCGGAACTGTCAGACATTGCGTCGTACCTGTCACACACTGCATCGTACCTGTCACACACTGCATCGTACCTGTCAGACACTGCGTCGTACCTGTCACACACTGCATCGTACCTGTCAGACACTGCGTCGTACCTGTCACACACTGCGTCGTACCTGTCACACACTGCATCGTACCTGTCACACACTGCATCGTACCTGTCAGACACTGCGTCGGAACTGTCAGACATTGCGTCGTACCTGTCACACACTGCATCGTACCTGTCACACACTGCATCGTACCTGTCAGACACTGCGTCGGAACTGTCAGACATTGCGTCGTATCTGTCACACACTGCGTCTTATCTGTCAGACACTGCGTCGTAGTATCTGTCAGAAGAATCATTTTTTTTATCAATAACTACTTACTTATTTTGTGTCCCCAGTGTGCCGCAATTATTATCTGACAAAAAAAAAAAATATAATATGAAAAAAATGGCATTTCATAATTTTAAGTAGTAAGGGTTTTTTTTTTTCAGAAAACATATTAAAGATGAAAAGTTAAAACCAGTTGTAACAAATAAACTTATTTCTTTCTTTTTTTCAATTAGAAGGTTCCAACGAAAAAGTGACACAAAAACAACATACAGACGAACTGAGAACCTCCTCCTTTTTTGAAGTCGGTTAAAATATGCTATCTCGTTTACTTGGATGACATATTCCATTTATTTTGATAACCGAACCACTGAACTGATTTTGATGTTACTATGGGACTAATCTTGCTGCTGCTGGTAATTGCTGGTAGGTAATTTATTTTATTTGATAAGCTATTAACTCTAAGCCTTTATTCGCCTGAAACACAGGAACATCCTAGTTCAGGCATATGTGTTTTTTTTTTTTTTGTATTTTTAGTTCAAATGGTTTTGAATAAATTTATTTATTTAATCTAAAAGCAAGTGGGTATGTATATTCTTTAAATAAAAAAGAAATATCCAACTTGGTTGTAAAAGGACTGAGTTCTAAGAGCTAACAAACATAATCGTTTTGACGTGATAACCGTCGTATAAATGGGAATGCACTCACATAAAAGTGTGACGTCATTGCTCACGTTCCGTTATTGACAAGGTAACCATAGCAACGATTTGAAAAATGTAAAATGGTAATGCATCAAGTTCTGTTTACATGATAGGTATAGCAACGTTATATTTCATAAATGTTATCTCATGACGTTATCACGTCAAATTGTCTTCCGCCAACCGACTTTACAGACAACCATTTTTTTACTCTTTTTTTACGCTAAAATTTTCAAGAAAAAAGTATTTTTTCTTTCTTAATTTTGTGTTTGTAACGTATATACTCCCAAACTACTGGACCGATTTAGATGAAACTCGGTATGAGGATACATTGATTCATTGACAGTAACATAGGGTACTTTTTATCCCGTAATTTCCACAGGATCGGGACTTAAACGGGAGAAACCGGGAGCGGTTGCTGAATTTAGTACTGTAGAATTTTCGATAGAATCAAAAACCTCCCCTCAAACAAAGCTGAGGGTGCAATACCCACCCTTCTAACTTGCATGTTACCTACTAACTATTACTTAATCTGTCTTTTCACCCTATATTTCACTTTTGATTGTTGTTTTTTTTGTTTTCAGAGTTCCGTAAGCCATGACGAAAAATCGCTTGTTTACAAAATGGTTACAAGGTTGTTAAATAACAAATGTTGCAGGACATTGCAGTCCCAAGCAAAACTACTAGGCTTGTGTTATGGTAGCGAGACAACAAAAACTTCGTACAGAAACACTCAGACCACAACAAATATTTGTTTAAAAAAACAAATAGAATGTTTACTTTTTCGATGGCAGGAATCAAACCCGCAACCTTTGGTGTTCGCTTTAAGAGTGGTTTTATAAATACATACATACGGGTCAAAAGCATAACCCTCCGTTTTGGCTTCAACGTAGTCGGGTAAAAAAGAGTCCATATATTACGAGACCACGTATTACACGACCCGATATTACGAAGCCAAAATGTACTCGTAATACGTGACTGTGTAATATTTGGTCGCGTAATACAGGTCGTGTAATACGTGGTCGTGTAATATTTGTCCGCGGTGATATTACGAGTCCATATATTACGAGACCACGTATTACACCGCCACGTATTACAAAGACATTGCCATAGACCTATAAAACCACAGAGTGGTTCGTCGTAACCAAGTAAAATGGGTAGAATTCGTTTCTAGCACTCGCCGGCCGCTGCCGCGGCACCGCTCGCTTCGCTCGCTCGGCTCGTGCGTTGTGGTCGCAGTTCTAACATAAACCTAACCTATCCATGTCGGTTCTGGGTAGGGGGTGTTCTGGATGGGTCTTTATATGCTGCCCTAAAGACCACGTATTATTATATCATGCGCCCCGCTTCAGGAACGGGACGCGTCATGTTACCGGAACATGACACTTTTGTGTGAATGCAGGTGTTTCATCAATTAACTAGACGATATCGCACCAAAAATGTAATAAAGAAAGTCCGAATAACTTTTGAACTTTCACACACTCACATAGACAGCACAATTCATAGAGACGTTTGAACCACTCTGTGGTTTTATAGGTCTATGGTCTATGTCTTCGTAATACGTGGCGGTGTAATACGTGGTCTCGTAATAAGTGGTCGTACATTATTTGTTCAAACCTATAATACGAAGCCTGTACACGTAATATCAGGTCGTGTAATCCATGGCGTCGTAATCCATGGCAGCGTAATATCATGTACACGTATTATTGGCTCCCGTAAAAAATAGTGAAATCTCTTAAGGTGAAAGGGTACCGGCGCTCTCTCCATACAAACGTGGTCGACTGTTTCCTCCCTGGATTATGATACTAGCACAAATATTTTTGTGCCGTAAAACCTATAACTGCCATGACTATGCCCCCCTATTTTTTTTTCTAATTATAATAGAAATTAAGATTTAAAAAATAAGCGAAACATACGGGCATAGTCAGTCATGGCAGTTATAAGTTTTATGCAACAAAAATATTAGCTCTAGTGTCATTATCCAGGGAGGAAACAGTCGACTACGTTTGTATGGAGAGAGCGCCGTTACCCCCCCCCCCCCCCCATGAGTTTTCTTGTGCCTTCTTCTCATTGGTGGGCGCGTTCCGAAGGCACACATCCTAACTTAATTTTTAAGACGATTTTATGTGGTCTTTATACAAATTTTAATGTATTAATTTATGTTTTTTGTTTTAATTTTTTATTTTTATTTTAATTTATTATATTTTAATTTTAATTCACATTATGGATCTGTGTTATCTGAAATAAACGCATTTTATTTTTATTTATTTATTTAAACATCCAAAGAAATAAAAAAATGTAACTTTGACTTTGACTTTAAGGATCTTTGGAGTAATATCCAGAATTGATGCAAAAGAAAGCATTTAAGTATTCTATTTATTGTCTGGCTTTCATATGACACAAGCCTTGTTGCTTAGGTTTGGAGCTAGATGGCGCTGTATGAAATACCCTCTGATATTTATTTTGACATTTTAACATCTAGTAAATTGATGGAACACCTGCATTCACAAAACGTGTCTGACGAAATATCGTGTGACGTAATGCGTCCCGTTCCCGATGTGTTACGTCATGCGTCATGGTAACATTAGGCAACAGAGTATTTAATTATAATATCGCTCATCTGGGCTTGTGTTATGGTGACGAGTGACGAATAGAAGACATATAGAATGGAAAAAAAACTTCTATACTAATTTAAAGGTATAACAAAAAAAAACTCAATTTTTCATCGTTTTCTTAAGACGTTATCACGTAAAATTATCGTTCGTAAACGGACTTTACAGACAACATTTTTTTTTTATTAATACTTTTTCTAAGTCCTCTCTTCCTTTATTACCTACTAGCCACCCGCTCCGGCTTCGCACGGCTATATTATGCATGTATTATACATATAAACCTTCCTCTTGAATCACTTTATCTATTTAAAAAAACCGCATCAAAATCCGTTGCGTAATTTTAAAAATCTCAGCATACATAGGGACATAGGGGGACATAAGGACGGCGAAAAGTGACTTTATTTTATACTATGTAGTGATGACAAGTAAAAATACATACGGAACCGTCAGTGTGAGAGTGTAATTTACACTTGACTGGGTTTTTCTCGCTCTTTTATGTTTAGTATATCGTTTGTAACATCAAAATAATACCTACGAGTATGTATGAGAGGGGATGAAAATGGTCGAATGCAATGATTATATGGGATTGTATTTATTACTGAACAATTAGAGATTTTAGAACGAGGTTCTTTATCGCGGGTCGGCGAGAGACCTAGCCTAAAATGTTACGCGTTACGGAAACGTGAAACGAAAAACCGTAAGAGAAACTATTGCTATCAAGGCAGTAGCGAGTCTTTTGGGAACCCTACCTTGGGAAACTTATTTAGATTTTTAATATTGTTTTTGTTCTAGTTATAAATAATATTTTAAAATTTAAAAAAATGTTGGTAAATTAATTAATTAATCTCCAACATTATATACAGGGTTATTGGTAACTAGGTATAGGTATTAGCAAGCCGTTGAGGGCTACTTCTGGTGCACCTTAACAACCAACTTTTGTTTTACAACTTTTGGAAATTCGAACATTTTTTTGAAAATTTTGAGGTTTTTTTTACCTGAAAATCAGCTGTTCCTTACACAGAGAAGTCGTTCACTTTAAAATTAGGTAAGTAGATTTATTTTTTAAATTTAATCGACGGATCTAAATCTGAATGGCCATTATTTAAAATTACTTTCATGCAAAGGATGCGGAAAGAAATTAATGAATCCTGGCAACGGATATTTAATAGAATAATTGCATTGTCATCGGTCTTTGACAGGTGTGCAAAGTTTGAATTAAATCTGATCGTTCAAAATCGAGCCCAAAAGAGTCGGTTACATACAAACAAACATACTGGTGAAACTAATAAAAGCGTGTTAAAAAAACAAACAAATTTAAAATTAACAAAGTCTTAAAATTTCCCAAAAATTGTTCGAATTTCTGAAAGTCGTAGAACAAAATTTGATTGTAAAGGTGCACAGAAGTAGCCCTTAATGAATTATTATATGATGACCAATAACCCTGTATACAGGGTGTCCGGTAATTAATGGATAATGGACAGTGTCCGAGGACACTGTGCCGGTTCAGAAATATTAAAGTTATGCTATATGAAAGTCTCTCTGATATCCAACATTTTCAAAATTTTAAAAATTTCACTGCCTTCAAAACTGCAAATGAAGGAATTATTCCAATGTGTTTTTTGGATAGTATTCCAGGATAAATGTGCTATCGAATGCAAACTATTCCTTTATGACACAAACAAAGTTTTTTTTAGACTAAGACTTAACTCAAACTTCATGAATTTTCAATTTTTAACCTGGACCTTTCGCGGTTTAAAAAAAAAGCAGAGCCACACTAATTGCATTTTTTTTTAAATCTGATATACCTAATAAGTGGTATTGCCAGCATCACTAGGTACATAGTATAAAACAAAGTCTGTCCATATGTAAACTACGCAACGGATTTTGATGTGGTTTCTTTAAATAGATAGAGTGATTCAAGAGGAAGGTTTATATTGAATAATACATGCATAATATAGCCGTGCGAAGCCGGGACGGGTCGCTAGTTTAATACAAAATTATTTCGTATTTGATTTAGAACGGCTGTAAGTAGGTAGTAGGTATAAATATTATCTACATTAGGATAGGTCAGTGTTCTTTGTATGTCACTAGGTCATATAGCGTACCTAGATTTTATAGCAACGTTTCATAATCACTTGCCTGAGTCTGTCTTTCTTTTCTTAGGGTTCCGTATCTAAGACTCGAGGACGAAAGGTTCCGTACCATGGTGTATGAGAGCCCCACTTATTTTTTTTTTTCGGTTTTTAGTCAGCAACAGAAATACATAATATGTGAAAATTTCAACTTTCTAGCTATCCACAGTACATGAGATACAGCCTGGTAACAGACAGACGGACAGTGGAGTAATAGGGTTCCGTTTTTACTCTTTGAGTACGGAACCCTAACACAGCACTCTTTTACTAAGACTCCACTCTCCCAGTCTGTCTGTCTGTCTGGCACCAGGCTGTATCTCATGAACCGTGGTAACTAGAAAGTTGAAATTTTAACCTATACCAGCTGCGCTCCGCGGTTTCACCCGCGTAACTCCCGATGCCGTGGGAATATCGGGATAAAAAGTAGCCTATAGCCTTCCTCGATAAATGGACTATCCTACACAAAAAGAATTTTTCAATTCGAACGAGCAGTTCCTGAGATTAGCGCGTTCAAACAAACAAACAAACAAACAAACTCTGCAGCTTTATAATATTAGTATAGATTAAGTACCTATAGATTTTTTGTTGCCGCTATAACAACAAATACTAAAAACAGAAAATAATAGTACGGAACCGTTCCTGCCGTGTTCGACTCGCACTACCAGTTACCAAGGGTTAAAAAGACATTTTTTTGTCAATTTTACTAAATCATTAGCCCAGCGGTTTCACCCGCATAAGTCCCGATCCCGCGGGAATTTCAGGATCCTATTCATCTCTACCACGATGCCGATTTTCATCCAAATCAGTCCAGTCGTTTGACCGTAAAGAGGGAACAAACAAACAAATAAACAAACTTTCAGATTTATAATATTACTAGCAACCCGCCCCGGCTTCGCCCGGCTATATTATGCATGTATTATACATATAAACCTTTCTCTTGAATCACTCTATATATTAAAAAAACCGCATCAAAATCCGTTGCGTAGTTTTAAAGATCTAAGCATACAAAGGGACATAGGGACGGCGAAAAGTGACTTTATTTTATACTATGAGTGATAGTGAAGATAAAGTTATCCATCTAAGGTCTATTAGTGAGCAATGGCCACAGACACTGACAATTGTCTTTTAAAGCCCGTTTTAAACTCTCAACATTTATCAAATTAAATTATCGCCCGGCAACAGGACGCGCCATCTTGTTTCGTCAAATGACCTTGCGCGTGCGCATACGCGGTGCGCGGCGACCGCGGCGTCGTCGTCGCGCGCGCATATAGCTGCGTGACGCGGTTCCACACGCTTCACTCCCGATTAAGTCGGAATATGGGGATAACAAGTAGCTTATATTACTACTAATTAATCAATATATATATATATAGCATACCAAGTTTTATTTAAATCGGTTTAGTAGATAAGGAGAGTATTCGTTATAAACAAACCTAATAGTTAGATTAATAATCACTACATTGTATAAAATAAAGTCACTTTTCGCCGTCCCTATATCCCTTTGTATGCTTATATCTTTAAAACTACGCAACGGATTTTGATGCGGTTTTTTTAATATATAGAGTGATTCAAGAGGAAGGTTTATATGTATAATACATGCATAATATAGCCGTGCGAAGCCGGGGCGAGTCGCTAGTTAGAATTATAAAGATAAAAAAATATTGTATCATACAAAAGTCATATTCATACTTCTTGCTCGCTTGCTCTTGCTATTACTTGCAAGTGCAACTGCCTGCGGTTTCACCCGTGTATCTCCTGATCCCTTTGGAATATTGGGATAAAGATTAGCCTATGTTACTCCTAGTAAAATAGTGTATCATTAAACCAAGTTTTGTCGTATTCGGTCCAGCAGTTTCGAAGCAAATATGTGACAAACAAAAAATAACCTAGCATAAATTCCCGTCGGAATATGGGCAAGAAAGTAAACTATTCTATTTTTAATGAATCAATGTATCCTCATACCATGTTTTATCAAAATCGGTCCAGTAGTTTCGGTGTATATTCGTTATAAACAAAAAAAAGATATTTCTTTATATTATTATTGTAGACAAAAGCTGCATCATTCGGTTTTACCAGTGCGAAACGCGTAAAACAATCGGCCTAGATTATTTCCCAGAATTCAATGTATCCTCATACCATGTTTCAACTAAATCGGTTCAGTAGCTTCAGAGGAAAAATGTTTAAAAGTATACTTAGTAAACCGTCGCCCTTCTCTAGAGCAGTGAAGATGGTTTGATGCATTTTTAGTTTATCGATTAAAAATGGTAGAGTCAAATCTATCAGACACAATTTCGTTCCGAATAACGAAGAAAACGTCGTTTTTAACAAATTTGACTGAGCTTTTTTGTCCGATATAACTTCGATTTTGTCAGATATGACGCGTGTTAACTTAACATCTATCTATACTAGTAATATTATTAAAAAGAGAAAAGATTGTAAATATGACTTTTGTTTGTAACGAATAGGTCCCGAATCTACTGGACCGATTTTGATAAAATTTGGTATGAGGATACATTGATTCATTGGGAGTGTTATCGTTTGATATTCCTACGCGTAGCGCTGCAATTAGTTATAAAACACAATACATTTAGATAAAGCGTCGTTTTCGATAGATTTCAGTGTGCTGTGCTAGATAATTATAACATCGTTTTTGCCAGACTTGCTGTCAGGTGTCTTAGTCATCAACAAAGTAACAAAATTCACCATATAGGTAAGTAAATAAAATAAAATACATTTTTATATTTAAACAAAACGTCATTTTTAATCAATTTCATTGTGTTTTTTCAGATATGACGTCGATTTTGCCAGGTATGACGTTAATTTAGCGAGGTATGGCGCGTGGTAGGTTAGAATAGTCATCAACAGAGTTTACCCAATAGACATGTATAAGCTATAATGTAACTAATTGTGTCACACTTGTTAATTGACTAGTCAATGAGTGACTCACATCTATGCATAGGTTACATTTAAAGAAAAAAATGGTTGTCTGTAAAGTCGGTTTACGGACGATAATTTTACGTGATAACGTCATAAGAAAACATTGATGGTAACCATGGCAACGATAAAACGTTGCTATAGTTACCTTGTCAATAACATGAGGCGTTCCAGTAACGACGCGTGACGTCACACTTTTTTGAGATTGCAGGTGTTCACCAATTTATAAAACGTTATCACGTCAAAAAGAAAGCATTTTAACGTTTGGGGGATAGCATTTGGGGGATAGGGGGTATAATCCCGTATTCATTACAATTGTCAGATATGACGTCAATTTTTGTCAAACATTGACGTCGATCTTGCAAGATATGACGTTAATTTAGCGAGCTATGACGCGTGGTAGGTTAGATTAGTCACTGATTTTACCCAATAGACGGGGATACGCTAGCATTGAACTAGGACCTAGTAGAGGTATTATAGCAAAACTAATAAATTCATTTACTAACATATTTTTTTACATTGTAGACAGCCATCAGTCAGTCATTCAGGCAGGACAAAGCATTTTATATGTAGGTATACCTAGAAGATTTAATTAGACTTTTGTGAAACCTGACGTCAATTTTGCAATAAATGACGTAAATTTAGCGAGCTATGACGCGTGGTAGGTTAGATTAGTCATTGAATTTACCCAATAGACGTGTAGGTATAAGCTAGCATTGAACTAATTGTGTCACACTCGTTGATTGAATGGTCAATGAGTGACTCACATCTATGCATAGGTAACAATTTAACATATTCAGTAGAATTTTACATACTTATGTATTAAGTAGTTAATGACCTCTATGACGCGGCGGTGAAGGTAGCCTGTTCGATTCCCGTCATGAAAATAATTACCGTCCAAGTGCGAGTTGGACTTTCCGAAAGGTTCCGTAGGTACCATATTGTAAAGGCTTTAATACTTTTTTCTGCTTTAAGTATTTGTCATTATAGCGGCAACAGAAATACATCATCGACTTTTGACGACCCAGTTGGCACAATGGTCACCATGCTGAACTGCCAAACACAGGGTTGCGGGTTCCATTCCCGTCTCAGACATGTATTTATGGTTAGATATATGTCTGTGGTGTGGTTGTTTCTATGTATTATAAGTATATATTTACAAAATAAAAGTATGTAAGTAGTATTTGAGTTGTCTAGCACCCATAACACAAGTGTAGTTACTTAGCTTGGGGCTAGGTGGCGATGTGTGGAATGTGTTGTAATATTTATTTATTTATTTTGCATCTGTTAAAATGTCAACTATCCAGCTATCACGGTACATGAGATACAGCCTGGTGACAGACAGACAGACAGTGGAGTCTTAGTAATAGGGTGTCGTTTTTACCCTTTGGGTAATTGACTAGTCGTTGCCGTGTTGGCAGGATAATGGTTAAGCTTGATTTCAGTACAAATTATTTTTAGCTATTTGCGGAGTTTCTGATACTATTTTAGGTTTTGAGTATTTTTTTCCTTATTAAAAAAACATCCATTTAATGAAAAATAAACATATTTCATTACACTGTATTCTCTGAAATTGTCATTCTATCATATACTTTTTGTACCTTTTATTCTTTTTATTTCCTGTTTTTTTTATCTTATTTTATTGTTTCTTATTTTTATACATTCTTATGTTTTGTTTTGTCAACTACTCTCCAACTGTTCTATGTGTTCTGTGTGCTCGTCCAAATAAAATGTTTTTCTATTCAATATTTTTTTTACGTAAAAAATGTATGCAGATGGTAACTATTGCAAATAAGGAAGGTATTAAGAACAGATATTCGTATGGGCTTACGTATCCTCTCTGGTGGGTTAGAATGGAATAAAAGTTCCACTTTTACGAACTAACAATGGTTGTCTGTAAAGTCAGTTTACAAACGATAATTTTACATGATAACGTCATAAAAAAACATTGATGCTTTGAATAACGCTTACTCACGTTCCCGTAACATGACACTTTTTGTGACTGCAGTACGGTGTTCATTTATTTATAAGGCGTAATCACGTCAATAAGTACTGTCGGTTACAAAAAAAATGGTTGTCTGTAAAGTCGGTTTACGGACGATTTTACGTGATAACGAAGTGATACCTAACCTCATAAGAAAATGATGTTAAATTGAGTTTTTTTTTTGGTATTCCTTCATTTTTTTCCATTGTCTTCTATTGTCACTCGTCACCATAACACAAGCCCAGATGAGCGAAATTATTATTAAATACTCTGTTTCCTAAGTTACCATGACGCGTCTGCGGTCATATTGTTTTCAAACATGTTTTCTTTCTTTAAAATAAATGTTTTTTTTTCTTTCTATATTACCATGACGCATGACGTCACACAATATTACCTACCGTTACACTTTTTTGTGAATGCAGGTGTTCCATCAATTTATTAGACGTTGTCACGTCAAAATGATTATTATTCTGACGATAAAAGGGAAGCATATGATAGTACATAATGAATTAACCCAATTCTTTGAAACACATTCCAACGACAATTGCATACCGTCACTGACATAAAATTGTATAAACTTTCAACAAATTATACAATTTAACACAAATTTAAACAAAAATAGAAAAATTAGAAACACAAACACAGTCATATTTTCATCTCATTCTAACAAAAACTAAGATAAATAAAACCAAACATAAATATAAAAAAAACATTAAAAAAAAATAAAACCACATAACCCAAATCCCAAAAATGTACATAAATTAGCCACACCCAAAAGAACACAATGCAGGTGGCTATGATAAAAAACTTAACAAAAAAAAAGGGTCCCATAGTACCATCCTAGACAAGGGACGACCAATGGGAGACGGTTTAGAATTCGGGTTCTAAATTCGAATAGGCCAATAGACTACTCTATGAGAGATTGTGGGCCGGTTTGTGATTGGATGGCTGCGCTCGCGCCGGCCCTTAGGGCCGGGTGGGTTACCCGACTTTACATGTAAGAGGTGTAGACTTTTGGGTGTTTGTTTATTGATTTTAAGTAGGAATAAACTTAGATATAGCTTACCATTGCAAAATGTTCTTCAGCTATAAACAAATTTTGTCAAAGATTGTATAAAAAATGTTATTTTTATTATAGTAATCTATACAATTTATGGGTGAGACTGATATTTATAATTTTTGGACAAAAAATTCCTTTTCGTTTCGAAGCATATCCAACTTTAACTCAAAATGGTATTTTTACAGAATGTCGGTACTGAATTGTTTAGATTTTTTTTTCAAAAACAACTAAATTTATACAAAAACTAATTCCGCCACGCGGTTTCACCCCGTGTAAAACCCCGGATAAAAATCTATTTTTCCATATTTTCTTACTATTCAAACTTTCCCTGGACTCCCAAAAATAGATTTAAAAACTAAAATTGGTCAAATCGTTTCCGCCGTTCTTGAGTTCGACAAAGAACAGCAATTCATATTATTTATCGATAGATTGATAATTCGAGGATTTTACATTTGCCGAACACATTTGCCTAAAATATTTTTACAGGACTATTTAGACACAAATTATTAAATTACTCCGTATCCCGTTGGAATATCAGAATAAAAAGTACCCTATGTTACTGTCAATGAATCAATGTATCCTCATACCAAGTTTCATCTAAATCGGTCCAGTAGTTTCGGAGCCTATTCAATGCAAACAAACAAATCTTTCCCCTTTAATACAATATTCGTAAAAATTAGTACAACAAAAACAATTTTTTTTGTATATTTTAGTTAGAGTTTATTTTTAGTAAATTCTTACTCTCCACTGTAAGATATAAATTAGACAATCGAATTTCCAAAAGTCGTAGAACAAAAGTAAATTGTAAAAGTGCACAGAAGTAGCCCTCAATAGCTTTCTCACAATCACCAATAACCCTGTATACGTATCCCATCCTACTGATATTATAAACATGAAAGTATGTGTATTTTTATGTATGTTTGTTACTCCTTCACACATAAACTACTGGACCGATTGCAATGAAACCCGGTATCTAGATAGCTGGAGACCTGTATTAACTTATAGGCTACTTTTTATCCCGATATTCCCACGGGATCGAACCCGGGGGCGAACCTAGTAATACATAAATATCTTGAAGTAGAGGTCAACGTACTAGATAACAGAAGATATTGCACCTTACTTGTATCATTTACATGAGATCATTGTCTTAAAAACTAAGTTAGGATGTGTACCTTCGGAACGCGCCCACCAATGAGAAGAAATCACAAGAACACTGATGGGGTTTGTTTGTGATCACGCTCACAAAGGTCAATATTACAAATATTTGAAAGTATTATTTGAAATGGAGCAACTAAAGTCACATCCATGGGTTCTTATCATTAAGGTAGTCATTAAGACGAAGTATCTTAATACGCCTTACTGCACAATTTATAAAAACTAGTAATATTGTTAAGAGAAAAGATTCGACTGTTTGTTTGCATTGAATATGCTCCGAAACTACTGGACCGATTTAGATGAAACTTGGTATGAGGATACATTGATTCATTGACAGTAACATAGGATACTATATATCCCGATATTCCCACGGGATCGGGAGTTACGTGGGTGAGACTGAGGAGCGCCGGTAGTGCTTTACAAAAAAGTTGAACCTGTTAATGGACATCTCAAATACATCTTTAGGTAGATACCTAACTTAGCATAAAACTCCTGAACTGATTTTGATTAATTTTGGTAGGAGCTTAGAGAAGGACATAGCTTACTTTTCTTCTCTTGAATAAAGGCAAACCTTCGACCAAAAATGCCATGTTATCAAGGAGGTTAAGTTCTTGAAGTTCCTATATGTGTAACTAGCGACCCGCCCCGGCTTCGTACGGCTATATTAAGCATGTATTATACATATAAACCTTCCTCTTGAATCACTCTATCTATTAAAAAAACCGCATCAAAATCCGTTGCGTAGTTTTAAAGATTTAAGCATACAAAGGGAAATAGGGACAGAAAAAGCGACTTTGTTTTGTACTATGTAGTGATGATGGCGTCAGATGATGATGGAGATAATGTAAAACACGTCACTTTCAATGCATATAGCTTTTTACCACGTCTAGTTCACGGAATACTATCAATTTTTTGACGACCCAGTTGGCACAATGATCACCATGCCGGACTGCCGAACACAGGGTTGCGGGTTCGATTCCACGTCTCAGACATGTATTTATGCTTAGATATTTGTCTGTGGTCTGGTTGTTTCTATGTATTAAGGAAAAGTACATTTAAGTAGTATACGAGTTGTCTAGCACCCATAACACAAGTGTAGTTACTTAGCTTGGGGCTAGATGGCGATGTGTGGAATGTCCTGCAATATATTTATTATTTTAACTGTAATCTAGAAAATTTTATCATATATTTTCTATTTGCGTATATGCTCAAATGCCTAACTATGGCGTTAATATGATGTATGTTGTCTTATCCAACAATCTCTGATGATTCATGAAATTAACTCTTTATGGCATCTTTCCTTTGTATTTCATGATAATATGATTGTTACCCAAATGCCCGGGGAAAAAGGTATTATTCATATCAAATAATTAAATAAATAAATATTGTAGGACAATTTACATTCAGTCCCTAAGCAACTAGGCTTGTGTTATGGTAGCTAGGCATCGGATAGAAAAAAAATGTAAGAGAATAGTTATCAGTATGAAAAAATATCTTCAGTACCTACTTACATACTTAAATATTTGTTTGGGGCGGGAACTGAACCCGCAACCTTTTGCGTCGCAAGCCTCTGTAAGTCTGTACGCGCCACATAAGTCGCCAAATAATAAAAAATTAAATGGATTAAATAACCTACATTTAATAAAAATTAAAAGTCCAGGGACCCCTAGGAAGTGTGCCCAAAAGGCTGGCAACGTTACCACATAAGATGACGATGCTTATCCGTTGTCCGAGGTATAGGGGAAGCTATTTAAATAAAATAAAAAAAATATTACAGGACATTCCACACATCGCCATCTAGCCCCAAGCTAAGTAACTACACTTGTGCTATGGGTAGGTACTAGACAACGGACTACTACTGTACTACTTATATACTTTTCTTTTGTAAATATATACTTATAATACATAGAAACAACCAGACCACAGACAAATATCTAAGCATAGATATATTGTCTGAGACGTGGAATCGAACCCACAACCCTGTGTTTGGCAGTCCGGCATGGTGACCATTGTGACAACTGGGTCGTCAAACGAAGCTAAAAGTAGTCGTTTAAAATAGTTTTTTTTTTGTCAAAATGGCTGTCTTCAATCTTTCCTATTTTTCATTCATATTTGTAATCTGGACTTTTGTGAGCATGATCATAAAAGAAAAGAAAATTTCAACTGTCTAGCTATCATGGTTCATGAGACAGACAGACAGACAGTTGAGTCTTAGTAATAGGGTCTTGTTTTTACCATTTGGATACTGAAACTTAAAAAAAAAATGCAGGACATTCCACACATAGAATTTAGAACCTCCTCCTTTTTTTGAAGTCGGTTATAAATGGCATTTTTATCCTTGGTTGTAGAGTTGTAGATATATTATAGTTTATTGATTTGGACTAAAAAAAGCGTTTCACTACATAGTATAAAATAAAGTCGCTTTCTCTGTCCCTATTTCCCTTTGTATGCTTAAATCGTTAAAACTACGCAACGGATTTTGATGCGGTTTTTTAATAGATAGAGTGATTCAAGAGGAAGGTTTATATGTATAATACATGCATAATATAGCCGTGCGAAGCCGGGGCGGGTCGCTAGTAATTAATAAAATAAGTATGTACTTACAATTTCTAGGGTATGTTTTCGCGATATAAAGTCATCATGAAACGGTTTCACAGTACTGAATCTTTTCTTTTTAAACTTCGGTACAAATAAACTCACTGTTTGTTAATTTTATCTCTTTTTGAGCATTTTCTTCTCTCGAAATATCTTACGACGCAATATGGCGGACAAAGGGCGGGGGTAAGATTTCCAAAATGGCGCATCTCCAACGTTCTATTGATTTTTAAAATGTTATTACTTAAGTCATTCAAAATTGGTATGTTTTATTGGAAATTATTGCCAGCGGAAGAACAGAAACAAGATTGAAAAATCAAGAGAGAAAAGTCCGTTTAAATTGTTAAAAATTACCTTTACTTTGTGAAGGTTGTTTTTTATTAAATGTAATTTTTTGTAGAGATATCTTATGTACCTACAATATTTATACATGGCACAGTTATCGTTTTTAGATAAATAGGTTAGGTATATTTGACTGCGAGTACTTAACAATAAAATTATGACATGTTTTTTACTTTTTTTTTAACTTCAAAACCGTAAAACACACGGCATTATACTTAAAAAAACCAAAAAAAACCGCTCTACAATTAAAAAAACAAAGACATTTCAAAATTCGAATCTTACCTCAATCCAATATGGCGTCGAACAAAGACAATCGCACATCCAGAAAAATTAACCCGAACTTAATTTTTCTCTAAAAAGTTTATATTCTCACTGAAATTACTCATTTTTGACAAAAGAGGTTGGGTTTTTAGTTTTTTTTTAAATGTGGAACGCGACATGCAATCTGTTTGGTGCATCGGCAGGGACTGGCCATTGCACCGGGGAGCATCGATTTACTCACACATAGACGCGGCTGGCGAAAGTCAGTACACCGTACGTAACCAACGTTTTACATAAAAACTTTTTTATTTAGGTTTTTTAATGTTGGCAAGTACTTTGGGGTGCGTCAGACTATACTGTTTTTTTTTTACATGGGCCTTCTGGGCTGTACATATATCCTAAATTAGGTATAGGAGATAGCGAAAAATGCTCAAAGGAGTTGCGTGCCCGATTTTGACAAAAATTAAAAGTGCATCATTACATTTTTGAAATCATTACCCTAGGAGTGAAACCTTTTCATTTTCCAAAATAAAAAATAAAAAAATTATACCAATCGATAGTGTTGCTTATAGAGAACAATTCCTGCAAACCACCCAGTATAGAAAATAGCTAATTCTTGTAATCGTCTTTAATTTTCCCTAAAAAAAAAAGGTGAAGTTATATGGCTAATTTCGTAACTAACTGCTGAACTAAAAGTATTAACTGTTTTTACAAACATGTAAAGTAGAGAATTTAGAACAATTTTTACAACGTTTTGAAAAATATCACATGCCCTCTATGCCTCATACCCTATTGTTTTGTCAGAGACGGAAACATAAAAGTTGCAGAAAACTACAAAAATGAGCTATTTCCTTTGATTTGCCATACTATGTATATTTTTCTTTCTTTAAAGAACGCCGTCTAGCTCTAAGCTAAGCAATTTTGCTTGTAATAAGGGTGCCTGTACAACTTAACAACAATATTACATAAAAACTTATTTTATTTCGATTTTTTTGATGGAAGCACCCAAACGTAATTACCAAACGTATCTTTGGGTAGGTACTTTCTTGATTGTCAGACTTTACTTACAACGCCATCTAATCTTAAACTAGACTGTGTGACTAGATTTGTGTTATGGTGACTAGATATTAGAATACTTATTAAAGGTTTACTACCTTAACTTTTACAAAAGTCAAAAGTTTTGTATTTCTACTAATGAAATCGTACCTTTAACTGCTGCTGAGATTTCCCGACATTTTTTTTCACACAGCACCATCTAGCCTCCAAGCTAAGCAACTAGGCTTGTGTTATGGTGACAGAATAGAATACTCATATACTTTTCTTTTGTAAATAAATACATATTATACATTAGCTGCGCCCCGCGGTTTCACCCGCGTAGATCCTGATATCGTGGAAATATCGGAATGAAAAGTAGCCCTTATGTTAATCCAAGTCATCAGCTATCTATGTACATACCGAGTTTCATCGCAATCGGTCTAGTCGTTTTTGCGTAAAGGAGTAGCAAATACCTACATAAACTGTTACATCACTACATAGTATAAAACAAAGTCGCTTTCTCTGTCCCTATGTCCCCATGTCCCTATATCCCTATGTATGCTTAAATCTTTAAAACTACGCAACGGATTTTGATGCGGTTTTTTTAATAGATAGACCCCCGAATACTGAAATGCTACTTAATCTTAAGTGGCATTTAAATTGACGTTAAGTGTATGCTTTCTTGCTTTCTAAACTTGTCTTGGAGTGGAGACCGCGAATTGGCAAACGTAGTGTAGGACGCCCTGTGACCAGGTGGAGTGACGATATACGCAAAGCGGTGGGCAGTGAATGGAGAAGAAGAGCCGAAGATCGGGCTCAGTGGCGTATCTTGGGAGAGGCCTACGTCCAGCAGTGGACTGATACCGGCTGATGATGATGATGTATGCTTTCTATTGAAGCCTACACTTAAATTTCAATTTAAACTCCACTTAAGATTAAGTAGTCTTTCAGTATTCGGGGGTGAGTGATTCAAGAAGAAGGTTTATATGTATAATACATGCATAATATAGCCGTGCGAAGCCGGAGCGGGTCGCTAGTTTATAATATTAGTAGGATACAGATTGATGAAGCACTTAGAACCACCTTCTCATCACAAAACTCCTGAAAGAACTACTAAGGTATACCTGCTGGTAATAAGGGCCACCTGCCACCTTAATTAAAAACTACTTATTAAAAACAGGTCATTCGAAAAATATTTGCTCTATTGTCAATCTGAAAAAAAAAAAAAAATTTTATTTTCTTGTTATTTTGTCACTAATATCAAGGTTTTTAAAAACCTTATAGTAGCCCTTATTACCCTCAGACGTACGGTATTAGTTAAATGTCACATACCCCTTCCTGCAAGTGAACAATACGTCTGTAATACCTAATTCAGTATTAAACTCTAGGAAACCATTTTCTTCATAATACAGCTAAAATATTTTCCCTACAAAAATCCATTGAAAACGATCGAAAACCAAATATCAGAACCTTATTTCACTAATCTGTAACTTTAGCGAAATACAGCTTAAAAACTTTCACAAAGAAAATTTACTGAAAATGCAGAGAATTAAATGTACAGACCAGACTTTCCTGCTCTGTAGGAAATCTAGAACAGCGTTTCGTTACAGCTTAAAAGCTTTCTATTTAAAATTGCAAATTAAAAAGCAGAGAATAAAAGTTTTCATGGACATTTTTTTACTCTGTGACTAAAAGCACTAATGACGTAGTTTTATATATCAAATTCTATTTTTATCACAAACTAGCATCGAGCGTCAGTCCCGATCCCGTGGGAATATCGGGATAAAAAGTACCCTATGTTATTGTCAATGAATCAATGTATCCTCATACCGAGTTTTATCGGAATCGGTCCAGTAGTTTCGGGGGCTATTCGTTACAAACACTTATCTATACTAATATTATAAAGCTGAAGAGTTTGTTTGTTTGTTTGAACGCGCTAATCTCATGAACTACTGGTTCGAATTGAAAAAATATTTTTGTATTGGATAGTCCATTTATCGAGGAAGGCTATAAGGCTTAATTTTGAAATTCTGACGGGATCGAGACTTACGTAGGTGAAACCGCGGAGCGCAGCTAGTTTTTAAAATATTAGGGAAGACAGGAAGCTTTGGGAAAGCTTAGGTTTCAAAATATTATTTCATTGATTTTTACACAGAATCTATATATCTTCAATCTATCAATATCTTCTATATTCCATACTCTATCTATACTTATAATAAAGGAAGAAAGGTCTAAATGTCTGTACCTACTTGGAAGCAAATAGAAAAAAAATCAGGGGACTTAAAAAAAAGTACTTAAACAAAAATGTACAGTTTTTAATCTATATCCATACGTCTATATTTTATTAATTGACTATCTATACTAATATTATAAAGCTGAAGAGTTTGTTTGTTTGTTTGAACGCGTTAATCTCAGGAACTGCTCGTTCGAATTGAAAAATTATTTTTGTATTGGATAGTCCATTTATCGAGGAAGGATATAGGTTACTTTTCATTTTGATATTTCCACGGGACTTACACGGGTGAAACCGCAAGGCACAACTAGTCTTAATATATATAAATCTCGTGTCACAATGTTTGTCCTCAATGGACTCCTAAACCACTGAACCGATTATAATAAAATTCGCACACCATGTGCAGTTCGATCCAACTTGAGAGATAGGATAGCTTACATCCCGATATTCCCACGGGATCGGGAGTTACGCGGGTGAAACCGCGGAGGGCAGCTAGTAGTATAATAATAAGAAGAAACATTTCATTGTTTGTTTGTAACGAATATGCTCCGAAACTACTGGACCGATTTAGATGAAACTTGGTATGAGGATACATTGATTCACTGACAGTAACATACTTTTATCCCGATATTCTTACGGGATCGGGACTTACGCGGGTAAAACCGCGGAGCGCAGCTAGTCACTATCACTACATAGTAAAACAAAGTCGCTTTCTCTGTCCCTATGTCCCTATGTATGCTTAAATTTTTAAAACAACTTTTTTTAAATAGATAGAGTGATTCAAGAGGAAGATTTATATGTATATTATATGCATAATATAGCCGTGCGAAGCCGGGACGGGTCGCTAGTATATTATAAATCTAAAATTCGTAAAATCAGTTAAAACGTTTTGCAGCAGTTTGTTACGTCATCGGCTATACCTCCTCACTGCGTTTTTTTATTTTCAGGAAAATTTGTATGAAAATTACAGAAGATAACCCAACAAAAATGAGCTATTTCCTTTAATTTGCCAGACTATGTTTGTTTCCAAGAATTTATCTCTATCAGAAATACTATCGATTAGTACAAAAGTATGGGGGGAATATTTTTTTTTTGGAAAATTTAATAGGTTCGATTCCTTGCTAGGGTAATGACTTTTTCACAAATCTAATGATGCAGTTTTAGTTTGTATCAAAATCGGGCACGCAACTTTTTTCGCAGGATATAGTCCTGAAGGTCCATGTAATATATTCACTAATCAAGTTTCAGAAAAAAATATTATTGATAAAAAGAATTTTAGTTTAAAAATCTTGAAAAAAGTTATTAAAAAATAGGTTAGGTAAGGGACATTGTATCAAACATTTTTTCATATTTTTTTTGTCTTAAATTTAGCTCATACAGTCAGCGTTGACTCTTATCTTCTAAAGGCACATAGCAACACCATCATTTCTCTTCAAAGTACTTTTCCTTCAAGTAAGGCCTTTGACTCTATACAAGCTCATACTAAACTCAGCCTTATCACTAAGATTATAAGGTTCAATACGGTCCATCGCGTTCATTTTTAATGCAACCCAGAAACTTGTTCTCGAATAATTGATAAGTAGAGATCGGATTACATGCGTTGTGTAATATGCATATTGCTTTAGGATAATATGCTTTTTATGTCTGTCAAAATTGGAAAAAAAATAAAGAAATAGAATACATTTATTTGCGTCAGCATACAACTTACAAAAAACTTCTTTGCAAAAAAGAACGTACCTATCTATCTGACTATGACGACCCAGTTGGCACAATGGTCACCATGCCGGACTGCCGAACACAAGGTTGCGGGTTCGATTCCACGTGTCAGGCAAGTATTTATGCTTAGATATTTGTTTGTTGTCTGGTTGTTTCTATGTATTATAAATGATATATTTTCAAAAAATAGTATAATATGTATAGTACATCCGTTGTTATAGCACCCATAACACAAGTGTAGTTACTTAGCTTGGGGCTAGATGGCGATATGTGGAATGTACAGCAATATTTGTTTATTATTTATTTATTATTATCTAAAGCTTATTTAAAAATCACACCTTATAAATATGCACATAGCGTTTCCATATTATTATTATTTTCTCTTTAAATAAATAAATATTGCAGGACATTCCACACATCGCCATCTAGCCCCAAGCTAAGTAACTACACTTGTGTTATGGGTGCTAGACAACTCATATACTACTTATATACTTTTCTTTTGTAAATATATACTATTATATTTCGTATGCTTCATTCGAAAACCTTATATATCTTCGAATGAAGCATACTCATATAATATCGATCGAACTTCACTTTGCAAGTTCGTTTGATCATCAATTATAGAAACAACCAGACCTCAGACAAATATCTAAGCATAAATACTTGACTGAGACGGGAATCGAACCCGCAACCCTGTGTTTGGCAATCCGGCATGGTGACCATTGTGCCAACTGGGTCGTCATATAATCCGATCTCTACAAGTAAGATCAGTATTTTCGTATAATGTTTTATTCGAACTACCTCAACCGACGTACTAAAAGACAAACTCTCTTCTTACCATACAGTTGTATGGACAATTTAGGGGAGTTTTTACTGGAGAAAGTTTAGAGAGGGTTTATTCCTGATGTCCACTAACTATTGCAGGATATTCCACACATCGCCATCTAGCCCCAATATAAGTAACTACACTTGTGTTATGGGTGCTAGACAACTCATATTATACTACTTACTTATACTTTTCTTTTGTAAATATCTATACATATAAAATGCTTTGTCCTGAATGACTGACTGACTGACGGATCAACGTACAGCCTAAACCGCTGATCGTAGAGACCTGAAACTTGGAGGGTGTGTTCTTTGTATGACGTAGGCATCTGACAAGAAAGGATTTTCCGAAATTCTACCCCTTAGGGGGTGAAAAAGGGGGCAAAATTTTTATGGGACAACGTGATTTCTTCAGAGTCAGACGGAGAAAATAGATTTTAGCAAAAATTATACGAATGGAACTCCAGGTTTTACTTGCATTAAAACATAGAGATGAAACACGCGGCTTAGTCGTCTCCAGTTGTATTGACGAGTTCCTTAGAAAGAAAGAAAGAAATTACATTTTATTTTTTGAACACATAAAAACAAAATAAGCACATAAAAAAGCACAAGAAAAAAAATAGTACAGCTCCCAGAAAAAAGCTTCGTCCTCAGCACGATGCTAGAGCTAGACGCTCCAGCGTTGATTCTTTCCTATGGACACGGTTGGCTGAGCTGAGAGGGTGGTATTGGGGCTGGACATAGTCTACTCCATCCAAATGCGGGAAATAGCCTGTTTATAAGTTTAGTACAAGTAGAAGAATCAGAAAGGGTCAGGCAATAAACCAGCGCTATGTAGCTTTGTTTCACATTACATTATATTATACTCACATGCATGTATTATACAATATGAACCTCTTGAATCACTCTATCTATTAAAAAAAACCGCATCAAAATCCGTAGCGTAGTTTTAAAGATCTAAGCATTAGGGACAGACAGCGGAAAGTGACTTTGTTTTATACTATGTAGTGATGATGCTGAGCCATTGCTGAGCGTAAGCTTCTTTTATCACATTTTTTACATAATATTTAATTTTGAAAAACCCCATTTAATTACAGATGCAGTAAACTATGTCCAGACTCCAGCACCTACATCACCCTCCCAGCTTAGTCGAACGTGTCCAGAGACAAAAACATCTCAATACGTTAGAATCTGTCTAAACGCATAACCTCACTTTTCCCCCCGACGGCAGTAGAGTAACCTGCACTCTGTCTGGTTCCTTCCCAAAATCTATATCATTGTGCGAGTGGGACGGGTGTATGGGAGAGACGTGCGGGTGCGAGCGAGAGGAAAGATCCGTCTCGTCTGGGACTTCGGCGGCGGCGACCGGTCGGGTGGGGTCATACTGATAGCGAGGTTACAGTTCAATTCATTTATTTTTTATTCAAATTCAATTAAATTTTCAAGACGCTTCAAAGTGATGTAATGCACTGCATGACATCTATTGAATAAAAAAAATTGACTTCGAATTTATTCTAAATAGCAGTGCTTCGTGGTATCACTCGCGTAACTCCTGATCCCGTGGGAATATCGGGATAAAAAGTAGCCTATAACACTCCCAATGAATCAATGTACCTTCATACTAAGTTCTATCAAACTCGGTTTGGTTGTTTCGGAGCCTATTCTAGTCAAACAAACAAACAATCAAATAACTATTTCTTTTTTATAACCCCTATATATATTATAAAATTCTCTGAGAATCGGACATCTATTTTTTTTTAATGGCAATACAACGCGAGTGAAACCGCAGAGCGCTGCTAGTTTATAAATAATTCAAAGTCCTGTCCTGACTGACTGATTACTACTGACAGAATGGGCTGTTTGGCATATAGATAGCTGTTGTAAGTAGGCATCGCAGACGTGGATAAGAAAAGTATATAAGTATCGTTGTCATAACACAAGCCTAGTTGCTTAGCTCAAGGCTAGATGGCGCTATGAGAAGTGTCTAAATAAATTTATTTAATTTTGACGTGATAACGTCTAAATAAGTGACGGAACACCTGCATTCACAAAAAAGATGATTTTATGCGTCATGTTCCGGTACCATGATGGCGTCATGGTAAATGTCAGGCGTTTCGTATTTATTTCATATCACTACATAGTATAAAGCAAAGCCGCTTTCTGTGTCCCTATATCCCTATGTATGTACGCTTAAATCTTTAAAACTATGCAACGGATTTTGATGCGGTTTTTTTAATAGATAGAGTGCTTCAAGAGGAAGGTTTATATGTATAATACATGCATAATATAGCCGTGCGAAGCCGGGACGGGTCGCTAGTTGTTTAATAATAATATCGCTCATCTTTGCTTGTTGTATGGTGACGAGTAACAAATAAAAGACTTAAAAAAATATAAAGAAAAAATAATCATTAAGGGAAAAAATATCAATTTTTTAACGTTTTCTTATGACGTTATCACATAAAATTAACGTCCGACTTTACAGACAACCATTGTTTGTTTATTAATCCTGTAAGAATTTTGAAAAAGCTGAACCCTACGCGGACAACGACGTTCCGAGTAAAAGCTAGTTAACAATAAGAGCGTTTTCACATTATCCGATCCGATATCGGTGTCGGACGCCGATCCGATATCGGGGTAAGTCAAATGTATGAAATATGTACCTGTCTTTCATATTGTCCGGCCCGATATCGGATATCGGAGCCGACACCGATATGCTGGCGGCACCATCGGACGCCCGTGAGCTGTCGGGCGATAATGTTTGTATGTGTGCTATACGTGTATCTAATTATTGTGTATTGTCTCTGTGTGCGTAGAGCCCGATGCGCGGCGGCCCTTTGAGCTTGTTTATTAGTTTGGTTGATACTGTTTGTGAGATGAATTAGCAAATAATTGAATGTGGATTCACTCATACGAAAGTAATTAAAAAAAATTCAAGGTGCGTTTTGTAACTTGCTAAAAAGAGTATAAAATGCTCCCTCTGAATATCTAGCTTCCACAATGGGATGTATCCAATACTGTCTGTAGACAGATCTTTTTTTGCGTCTCAAATATGTATAATAGATACAGCGAATAAAGTTTTCTATTATAGTGCCATGATGACCTGCCCGCACTAAACTATCGAGCAAATGGCCGTATCGGAACGATTTTGTCGGAAATATGTGAAAATAGCACATGGTGTCGGCTATCGGATGTCGGCTATCGTCGTCCGACACCGATATCGGATCGGATAATGTGAAAACGCTCTAACTGTGTACAAATCGCTCCCGCTTCAGCTGTACTTCCAACTATCAGTACGACCCCACCTCGCCGCCAGTCGCTCGAGTCATTGACCCTCAGGTACTTCCTTGTAGGTAGACGAATACATACATACATTGACTAGCTATATACCCAGGTTACACTCGCCTTTCTCACTAACACATACAATACTATAAATTCCTTCTATACGAGTGAAACCGAAGAGCGCAACTAGTATAAAACTAAATAAGTTAATTAAAAAAAAACCGGTCAAGTGCGAGTCGAACACCTGCATTCACAAAGTGTCACGGTAATATTGTGTAACGTCATGCGTCATGGTCATGACCATGACGCGTCCGTTCCCGTTAGGAAACAGAGTATTTAATAATAATATCGCTCATCTGGTCTTGTGGTATGGTGACGAGTGACGAATAGAAGACTTATATAAAGAAAGAAAAATATACTTACTTAAAGGAAAATAGAAAAGAAAAAAATATAGAAAAAAAAAGGAAAAAATAATCTCAATTTTTCATCAGTTTCCTATGATGACGTTAGAGACAACCATCGATTAAACAAGTCTTCGCAGTACGGTATTTTCGCAGTAAAATCCTTCGCAGAATAGTTTTTCGATGTAACGTTACGTCGCAGTAACAATACGTCGATTTAATAAAGCGTCGCAGTATAGAGAGATATCGATGAAAAGTATTCGAAGAAACAAAATTCGTTGAAAAGTTTTTCGCAGCGACTTAGGTATCCCCATAGGGAAGCGACTTCAGCATTTATCGCTATCTCCTATAGCTTAGGTTAGGATATAGCCACGAAGGATGATTTTAAAATCAAAACCGAACAAGTACACAGTTTGACAATAAATTAATTCTATTCTAAGTGGACGGAACCCTAAAAATTTAACGATTCGATTTCTAAATGGGTATTTTTGCGTATGGATGGAGGAGACTATGTCCAGCATCTATGCCAATGCGATGTGGGTGTCTAATGGTTCTTGCTCTTCTTTTTAAGAAACCAAAATGTTACAACAATTCGAGTTCAAAATTATTGAAAATTGCCCATATTTTGGTCAATTATGAGAAATTAAAAAAAAAGTTTAATTTCCATAAAAAATTTTTTTCATTTTTTTTGTTAAGTTCCAGGGCCTACAAGTACCAAAGCGGAACTACAAAGTTTTCAATTCGTTTCGGAATATTCAAAGGCATCAAAATCGAAAGAGTTTAAGTTGTTTTATATCGCTAAGAGATGGCGCCACAGGTAAAATTAGATCGCGCTAACGTTGTGTTTCACTGAAACCACTGGTCGTTCACAAGTTGAAGCTTAAGGTAATCCTTTCTTAGTCGCTTATGCGAATTGTTTTTGCAAATGCACACTTGAAAAAGCAAGCATTTATAAACAAATTAAAATAAAATTAAAACAACAAAAAAATTGAAAATTGTGGCTTAGCTTACACAGTCGCAAAAAGTAAGAAAAGTGTGTCAAGGGACACCCGGATGGAACGAAGTTCCTTTCGATTAATCGAAAGGAACTATTGAAGGAATTGTAATATATTTTATTTTTTGCAAATAATCGTCGCGACACCACACTTCTTCTTCTTTTTCGTTGCACTCTTGACAGAGCGGTCGTGATCATCATGTAGTAGACGGGGTTGATGTAGCGCGCTTCACGACTGCTCGCCATCTCTCCCTGCTGGAGGTCATCACACCACACTGTTCAATGCGAAATAGAAAGACGGAACGAAAATAACTGGCTTTCTTTATAGGCAAGTGTCGTTACAACTTTTGATCTTAATTTTTTCCGTCTAGCCCCCTTTCACAACGCGCGATAAGGAACTTTCCGTGTGACCTATTCAAAACTTTATTTTATAATTCAAAGAAAGTATCGCAGGACACGTCTTTAGAACCAAGTCCTACAATTTGTTTCACGTTTACGTAACGCGTTACATTTTTTCTCGGGTCGGCTAGGTCCCTCGCCAACCGGCGATAAGGAACATCGTTGCAAAAATTAAGAGGAAAGGGTACCGGGGGCTTTCTACATACAAATTATTACAAACGTAGTCGACTGTTTTCTCCCTGGATAATGACACTAGAGCAAATATTTTTGGTGTATAAAACTTATAACTGCCATGACCCTGCCCCTATTTTTTGTTTTTATTTATTTTTTAATATTTTTAATTTTCTTTTATTTTAATAATTAGCTACGCCCCGCGGTTTCACCCGCGTAAGTCCGATCTTTAAATTCTCACCGTTTAAACCTTCCCTGGACTACGACAAACACAACAAAAAAAGAATTGGCCAAATCGGTCCAGCCGTTCTCGAGTTTTAGCCAGACTAACGAACAGCAATTGATTTTTATATTATAGACTAGCTGCGCCCCGCGGTTTCACCCGCGTAAGTCCGATCTTTAAATTCTCACCGTTTAAACCTTCCCTGGACTACGACAAACACAACAAAAAAAGAATTGGCCAAATCGGTCCAGCCGTTCTCGAGTTTTAGCCAGACTAACGAACAGCAATTGATTTTTATATTATAGATTAGAAAATGAAAATAACCAAAACTTGGGGCATAGTCATGGCAGTTACCTATAGGTTTAATGGCACAAAAATATGTGTGCTAGTGTCAGTATCCAGGGAGGAAACAGTCGACTACGTTTGTATGGAGAGAGTGCAGGTACCCTTTCACCTTAAGTACTTACTCTATCATCTAGCTAGAACTTTTGGTGGTAGTGAAATTTCAAGAAAGTCAATGCGTTCAAGCTGTTCTTTATAAAACTTCTTACATGATTGTAAATGTGTGGTTTCCATTCTCATTTTCTTAAATAAACGCTATTTCTAATGGGCAAAGTCAAAAAAATTTGATTTATTTGGATGCTTAATACATTTGTATAAAGATCACATAGAATCGTCTTAAAAACTGAGTTAGGACGTGTGCCTTCGGAACGCGTCCACCAATGAGAAGGCACAAGAAACTCACGGGGGCTTGATCTTATACCTCTAAAAATATTATCAAATTCCTCCACAGAAAAATAATATTATTTATTTAATATATATAATATATGTTTCTTGCTTCCAAAATACAAAAAGTATAGTCAGCAAAAAAATCGAATTAAAATATTAAATTAAAAAAAAATATTTGAGGTAAAAAAAATACCCTATTCCCCCAAATGGTTGGGGGATAATGCCACGCTAATCCAAAAGTCGTAGAACATTTGTTTGTTTAGGTGCTTAAAGGTAGCCCTTAACGGCTTGCTAGTATAATTACCAATAACCCTGTATAAGTAGCTATATAAGTTGTCTAGCACCCATAACACAAGTGTAGTTACTTAGCTTGGGGCTAGATGGCGATGTGTGGAATGTCCTGCAATATATATTTATTTTATTATACTTTCTCCTATCACAACAACGTCAGAACCCTCCCGTACTTTCTAAACATAAATCACAATTAATTGTTACCTTGAAATGGCGCTCTGCTATTGGTTACATGTTTTTTTTTTAAAGGGGCCCGTCCCGTGGGCACAGAGCGACACACGCATACAATACAGCTTGGTTTTTAGGGTTCCGTATCCTATCACTAAACGCAACAAATTAATTTTCATTGTCATATTCATTTCTTCATTCCTGTGTTTGTTGTGTGTTTGTTTTCTTTCTTTTTTTCTTTCAACCTTCGTAATTTTTTTACCTTCAATTGTAAATATGGCGTCGCGTTCTAGTGTTCTCATGTGGAACGTCTTCAAAGTCGGTCACAACGTGTAACTTTAACCTTCTAACAGGTTGGATTTGCTGCAATGGATTAATCTGTATCAAAACGTAGAACCACCAGACTTTAACCCCCTTATACAGAAACGAGGTTTAAGGATAGTCCGAGATGTGGATTTAAACCTTAGATTTAGACACAGATTTACTCGTTAACTATAGTCTAAACACTATCCCTATAGATTATTATGGACAGTGTTTAGACTATAGTTCACGAGTAAATCTGTGTCTAAATCTAAGGTTTAAATCCACATCTCGGACTATCCTTAAACCTCGTTTTGAAATAAGGGGGTTAGAGTTGATTTTCCCATTTTTAGTGTTCCGTACCCAAACGGTAGAAACGGGACCCTCTGAAGACTCCACTGTCTGTCTGTCTGTCACCAGGCTGTATCTCGCATGAACCGTGATAGCTAGACAGTTGATATTTTCACAGATTATGTATTTCTGTTGCCGCTATAACAACAAAATATTTAAAAAAAAATGGAAAAAAAATTAGCAGGATTCCCATACAACATGTTACGGAACCCTTCTTGTGCGAGTCCGACTAGCACTTGGCCGATTTTTATTATAATTGTATTTGTGTAGGTTGGTTACGCAATCTATGTATTACTTCAGTTTTTTTGAACTTTTGGAAACAAATAACGAAAGTTTTTTTCCAGTATAAAAAAAAACCATCAGTGGATTAGGGTCTCATTTTTACCCTTTGGGTACGGGTAGAGGTTGCCTGGAAGAGATCGCTTTTAGCCATAAGGCCGCCCATTGTGCCATATTTTTTCATTTTTAGTTTCTTATAATTTTCAAATTTTTATTTAACTAATTTTTTTTGTTTTATATCATGTAAGTACTTTGTTACAATTAATTTTGTGTTTTGTTTTTATGGTACAATAAAGTGTTTATCTATCTATCTTTCTAACCCTAAAAATATTTTTTTAAACCGCTTAATAACTGGAACTAACGAGGACTATCTTATCAACTAAAATAATAAAGATGAAAATTGTTTGTAACGACTAGGCTCTGAAACTACTGGACCGATTTAGATGAAACTTGGTATAAGGATACATTGATTCATTGACAGTAACATAGGTTAATTTTATCCCGATATTCCCACGGGATCGGGAGTTACGCGGGTGAAACCGCGGAGCGATGCTAGTGATAGAATTTAACAAGGTATGTTTAGTGCGAATTGTAAGCAGACACAGTGGCGCCCTTGTCAGTTATCAGACATTTATTGATAACGGAATGTTATCGCATTGATAACTATGTCATTTGTACGTCCTCGAACCGTCTCGGGTTGACTGTTGGGGGAAGGTACACTTCAAAGTCAAAGTCAAAATAAATACATATAGCAGGACATTCCACACATCGCCATCTAGCCCCAAGCTAAGTAACTACACTTGTGTTATGGGTGCTAGACAACTCATATAGCTACTTATATTACTTTTCTTTTGTAAATATATACTTATAATACATAGAAACAACCAGAACACAGACAAATATCTAAGCATAAATACTTGTCTGAGGCGGGAATCGAACCCGCAACCCTGAGTTTGACAGTCATGTTGACCATGAAGAGTTTGTTTGTTTGAACGCGCTAATCTGAGAAACTACTGGTTTGAATTGAAAAATATTTTTGTGTTGGATAGTCCATTTATCGAGGAAGGCTATAGGCTACTTTTTATTTTGATATTCCCACGGGATCAAGAGTTACGTGGCTTAGATATTTGTCTGTGATCTGGTTGTTTGTATGTATAACACTAGCGACCCGCCCCGGCTTCGCATGGCTATATTATGCATGTATTATACATATAAACCTTCCTCTTGAATCACTCTATCTATTTAAAAAACCGCATCAAAATCCGTTGCGTAGTTTTAAAGATTTAAGCGTACAAAGGGAAATAGGGACAGAGGGACAGAGAAAGCGACTTTGTTTTATACTATGTAGTGAAGTATATATTTACAAAAGGAAAGTATATATGAATAGTATATGAGTTGTCTAGCACCCATAACACAAGTGTAGTTACTTAGCTTGGGGCTAGATGGCGATGTGTGGAATGTGTTGTAATATATATTAAAGATGTTCTACATGAGAACACAAGAACGCGACGCCATTGAGGGCAAAAAACTAACGAAGGTTGCGTTTAGTGATAGCTTATCTGATAGATTATAGTTGTTGGAGGGACTTTCTTTTTGTATACAGGGTGTCGAGATAACCCTGTTATACCAGTTAGGTACACATGGACCGACCTTCCCTAAACTAGGTCCACCCGTTCCTAAGGAAATAGGTGATGACACACGGACAGACAGACATGCAGACGGACAAGAAAGTGATCTTGTAAGGATTCCTTTTTTTACATTATGAGGTTCGGAACTCTTAAAAAAATGAAAAGCTTGTGAAAAAAATACCCTAATTTAGGATTTTTTTAGGGTTTTTTTTATAACTGAAAGCATTACTACACCTAAAGACCCGCTTCTAAATACTGGTATTGCCATATTATTAAAATTATTTAAATTTTCAGTAAATTAGATAAAAACTGAATACAACTAAGCCGCAAGTTTCATTTCGTCTTCCTTCACCAATGTCAATTATCGCACACATCACTCCACGACCTAATCTTGTCATCTCCATTCTTTCGTCATACAACCAGGCAGACTGGTGTGCGGCACCGATTCATGGTGGACATACCACACGTTCGCACTAAGCGCTTTGCTTCGTCATTCCTTATTCGTACTTCAAGGGAATGGAATCGGTTGCCTGCGTCTGTCTTTCCTGACGTGTACAATTTGTGTGTCTTCAAGTCGCGAGTGAAAAAAGAACACCAGTTCTACGAGCCACAACACAAGCCCCACCGCTTGCCACTTCAGCTTACTGACCCTTGTGCTATGTCGGTCACTTTATTTCCGCAACTTCCCCACTGCTCAACTAAATTGCTCAACTAGTTGAGCAGTAGGACATAGTTTGTATTAATAAAAAAGTGGCTGAGACATACGCTAGACAGACAGACATGACGAATCTATAAGGGTTCCGTTTTTTGCCATTAGGGTTCCGTAGCCAAATGGCAAAAAACGGCAAAAAAAAAACCATTTATAAATGGTTGTCTGCGTAAATTCGATTTACGGACGATAATTTTAGGTGAAGAACTCTTTTGTATCGGTGACATTATTGACTTCAATAGCGTTTTTATGGTTGCTTGTCAATAACGCATGACGTCACACTTTTTTAAGAGTGCAGGTGTTAGCCAATTTATAAGTCATTGTTCAATTACGAATCTCCTCATTTCTGATTTCTCTAAAAAAACAAGTAAGTAACTAAGTGATATTTATTTTCTTTCCGAAATACATATATTGCGGTACAAAAATAATCTATTTATTAAAAACTCCAACCAAAGTATTAACAACATGTTTGTGTACCAACAGAACAACAACATGGTTTTCTTTACACATTGTATATATAGATATATAACAATACGTACTTGAGTGATATGATAACATTAATCAGTTATGTTTTATGTAATGTCGTAGGTACCTACTTCGTTATACCTACCCTATCTTATACACAATTTAATAATTAAATAAGTATTTGTAAAATTAAATCACGTTGTCCCATACAAACTTTGCCCCCATTTTTACCCCCTAAGGGGTAGAATTTCGGAAAATCTTATCGGATGCCTACATCATACAAAGAACACACCCTCCAAGTTTCAGGTCTCTACGATCAGCGGTTTAGACTGTGCGTTGATCCGTCAGTCAGTCAGTCAGGACAAAGCATTTTATATGTACAGTCACATTACCAATTAGCTGAACCCCACGTGACCTAGACCTCACTCGCAAATCTGTAAGGTTGTAAAGTAATATGTTACCTGATTCGGGTTTTTTTACAATATACTATACAATACAATATTCAATATAATAAAAATAACAAAATAGGTAAAAATATATCATATATATAAATAGGTATTTTTACAGATATTATGCGAATGAGCTCTGGGTCACGTGGGGGTTCAGTTAATTGATAATGTGACTGTACTTAAAGATAAAAGAATTTAAAAGAAATTGAATGTGTGGTGTGGTCAACTTAATTATTCTCAAAAGATGCATTGGCCAGATCCAGGATGTATCTAGTGAGATGTTTTTAAAGAGAGAAAAAAAACAGACGCGACCGCAAAAAAGAAAAGACGATTGAAAATTGACATCTGTCAAATGTTGTCATTCTAATTTTGGAGTGGGGTGTCGTTTAACACGTTTTCGGACAAGGTCGAAACTAGTCCTTTCTGACTATAATTTATGCACCTACCTACTTAGCTTACCGGAACAGAAACAAAAGACGATCTAATCAGAAACGTAATTGGACGCCTGAAAAACAGGTAATGTAGAATAAAACACTTGAATCTCGAAAAAAAAAACAGTTAAAGTCGATAAAAACAGTCGAAAGTCCGAAAAATACGGTTAAACGACGAAAAAAAACAGTTATTCGTGGAAAAACAGTAAACTTTCACACCGTATGAGACTGCAGGGTAAAGTTGGATCTATTCATAAATCATAGAAACGTCAACACTCCGCCGTATTATTGGCAACTTTACAAGAATTTTACATACCTATAAGTAGGTACTATAGTTATAATAAAAATTGTGGGACAATTCACACAGCGCCATCTAGCTTCCAAGCTGAGCAACTATAGGTTAAACAAGGGATGTTTGGTCACTTTTTTAACCCCCTACGCAAAAACGACGGGGTGTTATAAGTTTGACGTGTCTGTGTGTGTTTGTCTGTGGCATCGTAGCTCCCGAACGGCTGAACCGATTTTGATTTAGTTTTTTTTGTTTGAAAGGTGATGATGTTAATTCGATGAACTTCTTCCTCCATTCTAGAAAAAAAACTGGTTGCCTGTAAAGTCGGTATACGGGCGAAAGTTTTACGTGACAACAACTGTGCTCGAGTGGAAGGGACGCGTGCCTTTCACTTTTTATGTCTGTCTCTCTCGCTCTTAGGCGGGCTAACCATGCCCGCGTGCCTCTCACTCGCTCTCATTGTGAGCGCATAACGTCAGCGGAGCGTAACGCAGTTTCTTGTAGTGTCACCCGGCAAACCAATTTATAAAACGTTGTCACGTCAAAATTGCGACATACATTTGTGTACTTTTGAAACCTTTTGGAAAACTTAATGCTCCTAAAGATTAAATACAAAAATAATACTTATATCGAACCCTTTTTAAAAGTTAATTAAAAGGGTCCCGTATTGCCCTTTTTCTACAAAAACCTAAAAATAAAGTCATACTTATCAAAATGTCAGTCACACCTGCCAAATTGAAAGGTTTCCTTTCAAAATGAAGTCAAACGAATGTTAAAAAAATCATTAAAAAATCCTGGAAAAATAAAATTCGAAATTGACGAAATCAAAGGCATAATATGTTCAAAATAAACCAAGCCTCACCTGTCAAAATCAAATTCAAATCTGCCAAAATTGAGTCTATTTTTGATTAGTGCTTAGGTTGATTTAAAAAAAATTATTCTAATTTCATTTTTTATTTAGTTTTGTTTTATGTTTAATTTCTGGTTGGGGGCATTGGATTTTTGGCGTAATTTTAGTTTATTTTATTTATTTTGGATTTTTGATTTGTGTATATATTGAATAAATAATTTTGAAATATTCTTAAAATAAAAAATAGAAAAAGCATTTCTAGGATAGCATCTTAAATAATATGTAAAACAGATAACCCACATATTTGGTAGTCGGTTAACCTGCAACCATAAAAGGTGTTATGTAAATACAACTAGTTACGACCCGCGGTGTCGCCTGCTTTGAATAACAAAGGCTAAACGAAGAGACGCGCCGGTCTGTCTGTCTGCCTCTCAAGGTTATACACTGCGACTGGGATTGTAGTGTACGTGGCGGAATATGGAACATATTCAATAATTATCGTACAAATAAATTGCTCATAACGAACGTGGTAAAAATAATCTATGTAATGAATGTAACGAAAAATGGGACATATATTATGTACAGTCGCATTACCAATTAACTGAACCCCACGTGACCTAGAGCTCACTCACACATCTGTAAGGTTGTAAAGTAAGTAAAGAAATAAAAAAAAAACTTGAGACGTGTCAAGGGACACCCGGATAGAACGAAGTTCCTTTCGATTAATTAGTGAAGGAATTGTAAATTGTAATTTTTTTTTATTATATATATTTTTTTTAATGAAAATATCTGGCTTGCTTTCTATAAGAGAGAGAGAGACAGACAGAGAAACATGCGCACGCCGCACGGCTTACAACTATAGCAAAAAGTGTCGTTACAACTTTTCGTGAGAATTTTTTCCGTCTAGCCCCCTTTCACAACGATAAGGAACTATCGTTCCAAAAATTGCCTGAAAATGTCTAAAAACAACAGTTTTCTATTATACAAACGATTCGTAATAATACAAGTCAATTTGAACTTTAATACCATAGCATAAAGTTCAAGTTTTAATGGACAGGTTCCAGCAAGGCAAAACAACTGAGTGACGTTAGTACCGTGTTGCGGTGTTTGTTGCCAAACTCCACTGAAATGGCTGAACCGATTTGTATGATTTTTTTATATGGCAAAACAACGGTTGCCGGGACAACTAGTGTAATATAAATTTAGGTATACAAAACAAAACAAAAGTACCTATATAAGTAAGTATTCTATCCGTTGTCTGGTCACCATAACACAAGCCTAGTTGCTTAGCTTCTGGCTAGATGGCGCTGTTAAAGTGTGTGTCCTTTGGACACTTTGGCATAGTAACATAAAATGCTGCGGTGCATTTTGAGACCCATGCCAACCGATAGGGGGCATTATGGCGAACAAAAAATGCCTTCACACCAAACTGCTAAAGTATCTCAGAAAACACCACATATACATATATTAATATTCAGGTGGCTAAAAAGTTCAGCGGGAAATGCTAATATTAAAAGCCAAACCGGGTCACCAAAGTAATTTAAAAAAAGTGTTATTAAGGTTCTAGGGGGTCGCTAGGTTTTTTTTATTGTAAAGGTTTTTAGGGAGTTTGAAAAAAGAGTCATCAAAATCGGTTGATAATTAAAAAAGCATGCGCGAACATCCACAAAAAAAAATAGAACCTCCTTCTTTTTTTGAAGACGATTAAAAACAATGCTTTAGACGCATAAAATCAACTCCGCATAACACCACCTTTACGCAAAATGCATAATTCTCAAAATACCACTTACGCAAAATACCAACTACTTACGCGTAACACCAACTTTGATTGTCAATTAACACAAAATATTTAAAAAAATATGGCTAAGCTTCAAAAATAAATTTCCACTTATTTTCGTAACCGATTTTTATAACTGACTACAAAAATGGATTATTAATAACTCGTTATCAAAACAAAATAATAATTAAATTCATTTGCAGTAACTTAAAAAACAATTTTAATAAAAAGCTGAAAATACCGTCAACGTTTGGTATGAAATTAGTATGCAATGTTGCAAGGTTAAATAACCTGGCAATGTTCCCTTGCATTTTGATAATTTATGAGCAAAGTTGGCAACATTACGGGCAAAGTTATAGCTTTTCAAAACAATTACTGACAAATTATTTTAGCAATTCAAATGCTTTCCAAATTCGTTTTGTCCGCGGTGTGATTCAAACCCACGACCTTCGCGGACGTAGTTCCTAGCTACGTAGAGTATGTCTCGCTTTTAGGGTTCCGTACCCAAATAGTAAAAACGGTACCCTATTACTAAGACTCCGACCAGTTGGTAGGCCGTTGTTGAGATACAAGGATAGTATTAAACGCGACCTGTCTGAATTTTCTGTTGATCCAGGAGGTTGGGAGACCCTTGCCGAGGACCGGGACAGTTGGCGTAGGGTTGTTGCTGAGGGTGTTGTTGCTCATGATACTGCCCTACACGAGCATCTAGCAATCAAACGAGCTATTAGACATCAGCGCGCAGAAAACCCCCTACCTTCTCGTGGTTCGTATATTTGCCAACTGTGCGGACGTCGCTGTCTCTCTCGTATAGGTCTCTTGAGCCATGAGAACAAATGCCGCCACACACGACGCTGTTAAAAACATCTTTCGAAGATGATAAAGGCCAATGATGATGATGACTGTCCGTCTGTCTGTCACCAGGCTGTATCTCATGAACCGTGATAGCTAGACAGTTGACATTTTCACAGATTATGTATTTCTGTTGTCGCTATAACAACAAATACACAGTATATAATGATACGGAACCATTTGTGCACGTGTCCGATTCGCACTTGTATTATTATGAGAGTGGCCATAACCAATTATTTATTTATTTTAAGCATTGAATGACGTGGATTATAACTACGAAAGTTTTTTTTGTTTGTATCGAATAGGCTCTGAAACTACTGGACCGATTTTGATGAAACTTGGTATGAGGATACATTGATTCATTGACAATAACATAGGGTACTATTTATCCCGATATTCCCACGGGATCGGGAGTTATACGTGTCCAACCGCTGGGCAACGCTAGTCACTCAATATAACAAAAATGTGAAAGTTTTTGTCTTTGTTTATTACATCTTCTCGCAAAAACTACTGAACCGATTGCAATAAAATTCTGTATATAGATAGTAAAAGATCTATGTTAACATATATGGTACTTTTTATCCCGATATTCCTACGGGATCGGGACTTACGCAGGTAAAACCGCGGGATGGAGATAGTATTTTAATAAACCAAGTAACGGATCTAGATTTGTTACAAAAACTAAGATATGACATCATCGTGGCATTGAACTCTACGTTAATAGGAACTAGCAACGCCCTGCAGTTTCACTCGGTTTTTACACCGATTCCGTGGGAATATCGAGAAAAATATAGCTTATATGTTAGCTTAGATTTCCAGCTATCTACATACTGAGTTTTATTGCAATCGGTTTAGTAGTTTTTGCGTGAAGATGTAATAAACAAAGACAAAAAAATCACATTTTTATCATATTAAGTGACTAGCTTTGCCTCGTATAAGTCCCGATCCCTACTTCCAGTGAATCAATGTATCCTCATACCAATTTCCATCAAATTCGGTTTTGTAGTTTCGAAGCCTCTTCGTTACAAACACAAAAATATTTTCATTTTAAATAATATGATTTAGAGAACAATTTAATATTTAAAAACATTTTTTATTTTTAATGGAAGTTAATATCTATTCTAAAATAATCTACCTGTTGTCTGGCCACCATTACACAAGCCTAGTTGCTTAGCTTGTTGCTAGATGGCGCTGTGTGAAATGTCGTACAATATTTGTTATTAGGTATTATTATGTAATAATAAATTAATTCACCCTTGTATAAAGGGTCGTATAAATAGACAAATAGATCTCAATGTATGTGTATCCTAGACCAATTGAACAACTTGTATTTATGTTAATAACATAAATGTCATAATAAATTAATTCACCCTTATAAAAAAGGGTCATATAAATAGATCTATATCTAAATAATCCTAGACCAATAGAACAACTTGTACCTAAATGATGTTTTGATATAAATGTCATAATAAATTAATTGACCCTTATAATAAAGGGTCATATAAATAGACAAATAGATCTTATCTCTCCTAGACCAATAGAAAAACTTGTATTATTATTATGGTAATAAAATTAATGTTCTAATAAATTAATAATTCACCCTTATAAAAGGGTCACATAAATAGATGAATAGATCTTATATATTTCTTTAATCCTAGAACAATAGAACAACTTTTATATTATACCTTAGTAAACGTACCTAGATAATAAATTATTTCACCCTTATATAAAGGGTCATAAAAATAGACAAATAGATCATATATCTATAATCCTAGACCAATAGAACAACTTTTATACAATGTTAATAAAATAAATGTTTATATTAAATTAATTCACCCTTATACAGGGGTTATTGGTAATTATACTAGCAAGTCGTTGCTTGAGGGCTACTTCTGTGCACTTTAACAAACAACTTTTTTTCTACGAATTTTGGAAATACGAACATTTTATTGAAAATTTTGAGGTTAGGTTTACCTGAAAATTAGCTGTTCCATACACGGAGAGGTCATTAACAATAAAATTTTAGTTATTTATTAAGTTTTATCTACTGTTCTTAGTATAAATGACCTTTGTTTTATAAAATCAGCTGTTTTTCGAATTTACATAATCTCAAATTTTTAATATTTTTTATCGAATTTTCAAAAGTTGTGAAACCAAAGTTGTTTGTTAAGGTGAACAGAAGTAGCCCTCAACGGCTTGCTAGTACCTATAGCTACCAATAACCCTGTATAAAGGGTCATATAAATAGACGAATAGATCTCAATCTAATCCTTAAATAATCATAGACTAATAGAACAACTTTTATACCTATTATGATAAAAATACAAATGTCATAATAAATTAATTCACCCTTATATAAAGGGTCATATAAATAGACGAATAGATCTTATATCTATAATCCTAGACCAATAGAACAACTTTTATTCAATGTTAATAATATAAATGTTTATATTAAATTAATTCACCCTTATTTATTTAAATGTGAACCTGTTTGAAGATGTCAGTGGGAATGGCCTTGGGTAACAAAATTATATTAAGGAATATTCAAGGATATTAGGGTAGTTTTCTTTTATATTTGTGCAGGTAACACCGAGTTTTTTCAAATTAGCATTATTTTTTATTATTTTTCTAGATTTAGTCATGTTTGATTCCCAGAGTGAGCGGTGAATGTGGACTGGCGATTTTTTGATCGGCCGATATCCTACTAACTAATAAAGTACCTGATGGTAATAAGGGCCAACTGCCACCTTTATTAAAAGGTAAGTATTTTGTAAAAAAAAAAAAGGAAAAACTACTTAAATACAGGTAATTAGATAAAAATATTAACTTTAAACTCCCTCGCTTCGCTCAGGAGTTAACCCGAGAGTCCATCGTTACACTCGAGGTTCAATATGCCACCCACAACATAAGACATTGCTTTATGCCCTTGATGCATAATCTACTATTATAAATCCAAATGTTTGTTTATTTATTATTATAACTTTTTAATCTAAACGATTAAGATGAAAATTGGCATAGTGATAGTTTAGGAGATGGAGAAGGATATAGGATACATTTGATTCTAAAAATCCCGCGGGATCAAGACTTAAGTGGGTGTAACCGTGGGGCGCAGTTTGTCGTCTATAAATATAAAATTAAAAGTTTGCCCGGTATTTTCATTTTATTTATTCATTTATAAGAAATATAGGTTGCAATGATCTTACAGTTGGTTTAGTATAGTATTTTAGTTCCGTAACATCAGTTTTGAAATTTTCCGGTATTTTTGATTTAACAGTTTATATGCCATAGTAGGTAGGTACCATTTGGCTAAGTATTTTTTTTATCTTTTTTACATAATAATTATTATTATTGATAAAATATATGAATGTAGATTATGTAAGTATACTATAATTATGTAGGATAGTAACACATAATAACTCAGATAAAATGGGGTGACTACCTGCGCTCCTCGGTTTCACCCGCGTAACTCCCGATCCCGTGGGAATATCAAAATATAAAATAGCCTTTATCCTTTCTCGATAAATGGACTATCCAACACAAAAATGTTTCTTTTTCAGGACCTACTGGTTCTAATTTTTCAATTCGAACCAGTACTTAGTTCCTGAAATTATCGCGTTCAAACAAACAAACAAACTCTTCAGCTTTATAAATAAAATATTTCTTTTAGTAATTTTGTTAGAAAAAAATCATAATCTGTAAACTAGCCATCATGGTTCATAAGATATACAGCCTGGTAACAGACAGACAGACAGACAGACGGACAGTGGAGTCTTAGTAAAAGGGTCCCGTTTTCACCCTTTGGGTATGCCACCCTAAAAAGGAAAAGTTAAAAAGAATCATCACAATGGGTTGAGGCGATTAATCGATGAACATACATAAAACTAGCTCCATCCGTTCCTATGAAAATCGGTGGTGACACACGGACAGACAGACAAGAGAGTGATCTTATAAGGATTCCTTTTTATCTTTTGAGGTACGGATCCCTAAAAATACTCAAAAAATTGAGAACCTCCTTCTCTTTTTTAAAGTCGGTCAAAATTATTAGCTACATAATATCTAGTCACTGGTATAAAAAAAAATTGAGCACGTTTGAACCATTTTTTGCCTTTTTATGGCCCCAAAAAAATGGGTCCATAAATATACGAGACCATTTTTTGTGCGTTTCAAGGGATATGTCAATATTAAAGCACATAATCCTACTAATAATTTATATACATATTACCTAATTTATGGAATATGTATTAAAAAAATTGGACCTATTTTGCCTTTTTTATGGCCCAAATATGTGAGACCATTTTTTGTGTATCTTACAAGGGATGTTTTATATAGCCCTGAATTTATATAGAAAAATAATAATTAAGAAATCTTTAAAACTGCAAAAGCTATGAGTCTGTAACTTTGCATGGGGGTTGCTTTAAGCACGAAGGGGAGTACTGAGGAGGGATTTTTGGAAATTAGACCCCTAAAGGAGTAAAATGGCTGATATAGTTTGTAGTTACTATAACTACCTATTATGTATTTTGTGTTTTTAGGAAATTAATACCAGTTTTAAAGAGAGTTCTTAAAAGAAGACGCGGGGATGCAACGAGTAGTTTTTTGTAAAGGTTTCTAAGGAATAATTAAGAGGAAAGGGTACCGGGGGCTCTCTCCATACAAACTATTACATACGTAGTCGACTGTTTTCTCCCTGGATAATGACACTAGAGCAAATATTTTTGGTGCATAAAACTTATAACTGCCATGACCATGCCCCTAATTTTTGTTTTTTTTTTATTTTTAATTTTAATTTCTATGATAATTAGAAAATGAAAAAAAACCAAAACATAGGGGCATAGTCATGGCAGTTATAGGTTTTATGGCACAAAAATATTTGTGCTAGTGTCATTATCCAGGGAGGAAACAGTCGACTACGTTTGTATGGAGAGCGCGCAGGTACCCTTTCACCTTAAAGACTTGAGTAAAAAAATTGACCCTTTTTTGCCTTTCTTATGGCCCAAATAAATATATAGGGCCATTTTTGTGGGTATTTCAAGGGATGTTTTATATAGCCCTTATGGGATTTTATACATAGTAAATAGTGGTGGAAGATACCTCAAATTTGATTCCGAAGGACGTGGGTTAATATCGCAGTCGGCCAATGGATTTTTATCAGTTAGAATTTAAATTGATTGTGTAGGTAGGTACTTCCCTATTCATCCCACAAAATTTCATCCCAAAAAACCTAAATTCATCCCAGATAGTGTTGTCAATTCAATCAATTTTCTTTTTGTATGTTCAATATTGTTCAATTCAATGTTTTTTTTCTCAATACAACTTAAATTTTATAGGTGTTTTAGGGTGTTTTTTGTTGCCTTCTCACGTAAAAACTACTGAACCGATTGCAATGAAACTTTGTATGTATATAGCTGGGATCCTGAAATAATACATAGACTACTTTTTATCCCGATATTCCAACGGAATCGGGACTTACAAGGGTGGAACCGCGGTGGTAGTTTTAAATTAAAACCGTTTAATTTTAGGCCTAACTAAAAGTTTAACAATTCACTTTTGAGAAAAAAAACTTAAGCATTTTCAGTTTCAAAATTCAAGCCCGACAATTTCTTGACCCAGTGTGTTATTTTATTTTGTTTTAGGCTAAAAATATACTTAATATATTTTAAATTTATATTTTTAATTTGTTTATATTTTGTATATACTTTAATTACAATGAAATAGTTATTTAAAAAAGAGAAAAAGACACATCGCAAAATCTCGGTTTTTTTTAAATTAGTATCTATCTATTACCTATGCATTTTGTATTTGTAGGAAATGCATATCACTTTTAAAGAGACACTAACGTAGATAAATCCGCTGGGCGTAACTTAATATACCTAACTGATAAAATGAAAAACGATTTTTTAACTATGAACAAATGATTATAACTTTAAACGAGTCTTTAAGAAATCGGTTTAGTTTTGGAGGTTTTATACATACACAAACAAACAAACTTTCTTTTAAAATTTGGTGGTTTTTCTGTTGTGAACCTATGACAATATACGAGTACATTAGAATCGTTCCAGCAGTTTTTGTGTGAATGAGTAACAAACATACACACAAACTTTCATATTTGTAATATCAGTAGGACTTGTTTATTTATTTTAGACAGACATAAGGCCTAAATTGGGTTTTAAGAAAGGAATAAATCGGAATTTTTTAAAATACGGATATCCGTTCTTTGGTTTAAGCTGTCCGTTGATATCTTAATAGTCATTCAGTCAGTCAGTCAGGCAGGATTTTGAGTTTTTAACCGACTTCAAAAAAGGAGGAGGTTCTCAATTCGTCGCGTATATACTTTTTTTTTTATAAATTAATAGATAGGTAGGTAATAATTTCTAGTTAATATTATTTGTGGTAACTTCAAAGGATCATTTTGCCCCCGTTATAGAAAATTATTAAATAAAAAAAACAGTTAATTAATTATTTAAAAATACTTAACAATCTTAATTTTATACGTATTTCTCTTTTATTTTAATAGAAAAACGAAATTAAATTAAAAAGTAGAAGTTAGCTATGAATATTGGTGTTTGTTCGTTGTAATATTTAAACATTTTGGCCTAGCGTCTAGCGCAAGTGAAAATCTGCGTTTAGACCAAGATCTAGACTCAAATTAAACATTAAAATAATCATTTTTTCGAAAAGATTTTATCATCTAGAGTAAGTTTATATCATCTAAACGCAAAATTAAGAAAAAATAAATGAAAATTCTAAACTTTTTCATACAAAACATTGGATTTTACAAAATCAACTTTATCATATTTTGTAACACTTAAAACAAAAAAATTATACAGTTTTTTATAATAATTTTGATTAAATAGCATTCAATAATTTGACTTTACATTATTCTTATGTAAAATAAAAAATATTAATTGGAAAATTAGAAGAATTTGAGGAAAATAAAGGATTTTAAATTTTTCGTTGTACAATCGACCAAATCGATTTTTTATAGTCTCAAAAAGTTACTTTTACCGTATTTTGGAATGTCAATATTAGAAAAAATAGTCGTATAAATCAACATTAAATGATATTTAAGCAAATTTTTAACGATTTTAGTAAAAAAATATGGGTTTTATCATCAAAATAGAACAGGATGTCTTGGACAAAAATCTTGACATAAATAGCTCAGGTAAAGGTGTTTTAGTTGATGTTTTTAGTCATTTTTCTTATTATTTTAAATCAAATGGATATTAATATAAAAGGATATGATAAAGATAAATAGTTTTTAATACATTTCCGAAAAAAAACTTTTAATTTAATGATATTTTAAGACAAATTATTGGAGCCACGTGACGTGGCCGCCCTAATTTCAAAAATACATAAATAACGATGCAAATTTCTCATTTTTTCTTTTAAATAACGATTAAAATAGATAAAATACAATATCACTTACCTTTTCCGAGCAAATTCAAAGAAAAAACATCCAATCCAGATCCTTAAATAGAACATGATCCAAGCAAGAGTCGTCCGCGCATCGCACAAACACAAAAAGTAAAAAAAAACCGAATCGAAAAGGATTTTTTCCAAATGTTTTTTCATAAACACTTATTCTGATACTTATTTAACACTTTTATAAAGTTTTCCAAATTGGCCTATAAGAATCTTATTGGGTTTTTGGGACGCGAAAGTGTGCAAATTATTCGCGTAAATTCGGAGCGCGCGTTGCTTTAGGCCTATCCGAACTCAGGCGTACGAACAACTGACACTCACGTTCTAACACAGGCAGACTGACAATCGATATCGGAGATAACATTGCGAATTTATACGACATTTTTTTAATAATAATTTTCTAATAGGTTCATTTTTAAGTTTTCTAATAATTTAAAAAAAATAGTTTCTTTTGTGATGTGGAATATATCTAATTTTTTATTTCAGTTTATTGTTATAAAAATATATTTCTAAAAAAAATCGATTTATTTTACTTACATTTTTTATTTAAATAATATTTTGTTACCGTTACAATTTTATACGAAATATTCATTAATATTTTGTACTTATAATAATAACTTTATTTTCTAGGTTTTCTTATAATTAGAAATTAATTAAAAATTGATTGTAGTTAAGTCCTTTACCTACTTAAAAATATTTTTAGAAATAACGATTTTATCTGACATTTTTTTAATAATCATTTTCAATACTTACCTAATTTTTTTTGGGTTTTCAGACTAGTTAACTTTAAAACGTCAAATTGTATCTTAGTGAGAACTACTTATAACTTTTTTATTATGACAAAAATATCGAATATGCAATTGAGGTTTTAATAATTATGCAAGTTTAAATAAAAAATAATTTTTAATAATTTATATTAAAAGTAAGTAAGTAATTTTTTTACTTATTATGAGAACATTACGAGTTTTTTAACCATTTAATAATTATTTTATTATCTACTTACCTACATAGATTTTTTTTGTATTTACTTTTCAAAGTTTTATAATAAGTGAGACACAATCTAAGTGAAACATTGATCTACTAAATGAAAATATTAGGAAAAAATATAAAATTTTAAATTTATAATTATATTTTTAATTAAAAGCTAGAGATGGTTTTGAGTTGGTAGTTTTAAAAATATATTGCTAGAAGATTGCTAGTGACTTATGAGTTAGTAATTAAAACCTAAAATAGACAAAAAAAGAGTTAATTTATCGTAATATTTGTGTTGAGTGATTTTTATTTTTATTATAACACACTTTTTTTATAAAAATATATTTTTAAACTAAAAGAAATTAAGAAAGTTAGTTTATCACTCTTTTGTCTTTTTGTTTGAATTGGGATTGTTATTTTCAGGGTTTTTTTGTCCGTGCCTTAGTAGGTATACTGCGTTTGAACCGCACTTTCAAAATGGACGAAACATACATAAAAGTAGGTACACAAGTTACCGCCCAAACTAACATGAAAAAATAATTCTACGAAAAGAGAACCTCCCCCTATTTTTTGACGTCACTCAGAAGAGGGGGGGGGGTTACAAAAACCAAAAGTACAATGATGGATGTAGCTAATTTTTTAAGATGGTTCAATGTCATACGAATGAATGTTTTTTTTTCTTTGCCTTTGGCCTTAGCTACATCCAAATTATATTAATTCAACTAAAATTAATTAACAAACTAATTACGGCAGCGTTTCTGATATAGGCTATATGTTTTTTAAGCCAGTTTTTTCTAGAAATGAGCCAATTTATAGGTTAAAAATGTGAAAAATTCTATGTTATTTTGTTGATTTCTTACGTAAAGACTACCAAACCGACTTTGATGGAACTTGGTATAAAGATACGTCGAATCATCGAAAAAAATATAGGTAAATATTATTTATATATTTCTACGGGATCGGGACTTACGTGGGTAAAACCGCGGGGTACTATTACTAATTTTTTTTTTAAACATAAATTATACGGTTTGTAGCTTGTAGTTTAATCCATAAATAGATTTATTCATTAAATTTAGGGAAACTATGAAATAACAAGGAATATTTGTCTCAAAAAATTATATCAAAATCTAAGAAAATGCTTATACAAATTGTATAGAAAATATATAAAAACCAATTTTCATGAATACTCAAAAAAATTAGGTCTTCTTTTCTTATTGATTCCAATTTCTTTCTTTCTTTTTTATTATTTTTGTATTTCGTTTGTATTTGGTTTTTAATTGAATTATTGTGAATTAAATATTAAAAACCCAATTTATATTGTAAGCTTAGGTACTACAAAAATAAAAATGTAAATTATACCTACCTATTTAGGTAGCCTTTTTGGCACTCTAGGTAGGGTGCCCAAAAGACTCGCTCTTTGGATAGCAATACATTTTGTATTTTTGTAAATATTTTTACTACTCTTAAATAGCGTTAGCGTATAAGCCGTTAGCGTGATCCAAGAAATTTAAAAAATTTAAATGTTCAAATAAATGCTTACCTACAATCCACATTTGACAGTATTTGATTGAATGTAAACACACTGCAGTATGCAGAACGCTGCCAGCATTCTTGGCACGCTGCCAACATTAAATTAACAAATACCAAATGGTTTTCCCTTGTCAGCTGTCTGAGACAGAAGCCGATTTATTCCCAATTCAACCCTAAAACTTATCCCCATTAAAAACGAACTTTCAAATTCTCAAATGTAGCAAAGTATTGATTAAGACTCCTACATATTGTACGAGTATAAAAAAGAATTAATAAACAAAAAATAATTATCAAAATCGGTATAACGAAGGTTTTCCCAAACAGCTATAGGTACAAAATATATTGCAAACCTTCTCCTCTTTTTGAGGTCGGTAAAAAACAAATAAGTAAGTGGCTAACCATGCCTTAACTAATGTTTCACTAACTTTTACTGAATGTTGCTTTTAATACGTTTTCTCTATCTAAATAGGCAGTACCTTTTTAACCGACCTCAAAAAAAGGAGGAGGTTCTCAATTCGGATGTATGTATGTTTTTTTTTTAATAGATGTTCCCGCATATCTTCTTTGTTTATCAACCGATTTTGATGAATCTTTTTTTTATGTAATGAATTATTTTTGCAAGTAGGTACCTACCTTTTTTTCTAAATGCAATATGCTCTTTACCCATATGATCCCACTTTAACTGAACCCATAGGTTCAATTGACCTAATTATTGACTACGTATAATCGACAACAAATTTCTCAAAGTTCAAAAATAACTATTAATGGAATGTTTTTTCATTATTCTGATATAAATAAATGTTTGTCTAATAAATTAAAACATGCTTATAATAGCAGTTTAGGAGCTCTACGGTGGGTCTGCAATTTAATATTATAAATGTGAAAGTCTTTGTGTTTGTTTGTAACTCTTTTACGCAAAAACTACTGAACCGATTGCGATGAAACTCTGTATGTTGCTTGCTACTTTGAGTATAACATGAAATACTTTTAATGCCAATATTCCCACGGGATCGAGACTTACGTGAGTGAAGCAGTAGGACGCAGCTAATATTTATAGGTATCTAAATATTTATCGTATTAAAATACCAACGTATTTTTGATTGGTTCAATTTTGTTTAAAGTAATTTTTATGTTTGCATTAATTTGCCAAAATGATCGAAATTATTTTCAAAAAAAAAAATATTGCAAAATTGCATTCGGGCTGAATTAGGATTGGGTGGGATGAATTAGGACTAAGTCAAAATAATCTCTACTACTAAGGGCCACTAAAAGGATTAATAAAAAACCTCGTGATCCTCTTAATATTATCTTAATTATGAAATACATTTAGCCATTATTTTATGATAAACTAGCTTTTGCCCGTTACTTCGTCCGCGTATAATTCGTAAATTGGACTAAGGAATCACGTTGTCCCATACAAACTTTGCCCCCTTTTTCACCACCTAAGGGGTAAAATTTTTGAAAATTCTTTTTTATCGTATGCCTGCGTCATACAAAGAACACACCCTCCAAGTTTCAGGTCTCTACGATCAGCGGTTTAGGCTGTGCGTTGATCCGTCAGTCAGTCAGTCAGGACAAAGCATTTTATATGTAGGTATAGAGGCTTATTATACACGAAAAATGCAATAAACACGAAAATTACTCATTTTGTCTCGTATTTACTCCTGACCAATTTTGATTAAACTTGGTATGAGAATAGATTGATTCAATGAGAGTAACCTAAAATACTTTTTATCCCGATATTCCCACAGGATTGCGACATACGCGGGTGAAACCCTGGGCGCTAGGTTTGACATTTTCAACTCTCTATCCCTTCCTGAGAAAAATTGTATGGACAGACAGATAGACAATCGGATGATTTTTAAAGGTCACGGTTTTTCCTCTCGAAGTATGGAACTCTAAAATCCAAAGATGTATAGGAACTTATAAATTTTAGTCTCTCTTTCCAAACATTAAAATGGAAAAACCTAGCATTGTTCTTAAAAACATTCATGGATTTTATATCCTATTAATTCCTATTACTAAATTTGGTCATAATTTATAAAAATTAGGTTTAAAGTATTAAAAGATTTCGTTCCAAAATCCGCAAGCAAGTCTATCATCATCAAATTAATCATTGTCCTCATTTTAAGCCCACTCACTTTTGTTGTCTCGCTTAGAAACAGATTTCCAATTTTCGACTTAGAAACTAAACAACTTGTTACGCCATCTATCTTCGAATAGTCAAAACTAGTTTACTACCCGAAGTAAGATGGCGCTGATAAGTTTACAATTCCATATAACAGATGGCGCTGTTTATAATTTTAATTGCAGATAACTTCAGTTAATGACCTTAGACTTGCCAGTATAAAAAATATTTTTCGTTTCATTTGACAGTTATCGTTCGATTCGTAGCCAACTTCACACAATTACAGTCAAAATCAGAAAAATGGCGTCGGTGAAGTTTGCAGTTGTTGATGTTAGCGATTTTCTAACGAAGAAACAAGCTTCGGAGCCTGATATTGCCGCCGATTGGGCTAAACTCGAAGAGCTTTACAATAAAAAGTGATTATTTTATTATGCTTATGTGTATTTTTGTCGAAAACTAGACATCTTTGTGTCCTAACCTAGTCACTGGTTTTGTTACTTTAATTTTCAGATTATGGCATCAAGTTACGTTAAAACTGCAGGAATTCGTCTCCCATCCAATTCTCCAGTCCAAGGACAACCTAATTCAGCTTTACAGCAACTTTATCTGTACTTTTGAGGGCAAGTAAGTTGAGATTTTGCTTTGTCATCGAATTATCAAGAAACAAGTTTTTCTCTATTTTTAAGTGATTCTCGGGTGTTTCTAACTATATAGTCTCCTTTCTTGAACTGTAAACTACTTATTTACTAAGTTTTATTGTAATTTGTCCAGTAATTTTTCACTAATTTGTTAAATGCTATGAGATGATACTATTCTTGTATTTCTAAGGCAGCTTCACCCGTATAGATCCTTCTAACTCCATAACGAATGAATCTATTCCAATGCTGATTGTCAATCAGAAAGTCGAATGTTCTCTAAGTGTTTTTAGCTTTGTTTCATTAAAATCAGTTGAGCTGTTTATAAGATATGAGCATCATAAGTATCATTCTGACAAATAACTTATTGTATTAACAAAAAGCAAACCTATGTATGCACTAGCGGTCCCGCGGGACCTGCATAAGTCCCAATCCCGTCCGAATATTGCAATAAAAAGTAACATATGTATTATTCCAGGACTTTTGCTATCTACATACTGAGTTTCATGGCAATCCATTCAGTAGTTTTGACATAAAGGAGCACCAACCTAACACACTACTATGCCAGTCTCCATACTCACCTATAAAATATTATAAAGCTGAACAGTTTGTTTGAATGTGCTAATCTCAGGAACTACTTGGTTTGAAGCATCAAGTTTAATCCATGACATTTTGGATGCTGTAGTGCCTAAGACATGTACTAGTTGGAGTAGACTATATGTCCAGTTATAGAGCTTGAGCTCCGGAATTCCGGTTTTAACAAAATTCCGGAATTCCGACTTATTTCAGTATCGTTTGTAATACCGGAATAGGTGAGAGCAAAACCGGAATTTCGATATCGTTTGTTAAAAGTCGAAAAGGCAGTTTTCTAAGAGGGCGGCGATAGAGGACAATGCTTTAAGTATCTAAAAACAATACCGGCCTACTAGTGTCGAGGCTGAACTTGACTTTTCACCAGTTTCTTACATTTGTAATCGTGTAAGAAGTTCACATCCAACAAAAGTTCTAGATTAAAGATTACTTCATTTTGAATTATAATTACAGTTCTGAACAGCTATTTCAATGGATTTATTATTCCTACCTAAAATACCCCTTCATATCAATATCAACAGTTATTCAAAAAATATTATGCATTTTGTAAAGGAAGAATCGAATTCCGTAATTGAAATATGGACCGATATTCAAGCCCTAATGTCCAATACCTTACCACCCTCTCAGCTTAGTCTGTGTCCAGAGGAACGAACTTGTCAATCCGTTCTGTGACAACTAAGCATTTATAATCCTTCACATACTACTTTATACTATACTAGCGACCCGCCCCGGCTTCGCACGGCTATATTATGCATGTATTATACATATAAACCTTCCTCTTGAATCACTCTATCTATTTAAAAAAAAACCGCATCAAAATCCAATGCGTAGTTTTAAAGATCTAAGCATTTATAATCCTTCACGGACATAGGGACGGCGAAAAGTGACTTTATTACTATGTAGTGATGATTGCACCCGCGTAACTCCCGATCCTGAAGGAATATCGGGATAAAAAGTAGCCTATGACACTCCCAATACATCAATGTAAATGTTTGTTACTACTTGTGTCATGTGCTTGTATAAATGTTTTCTTTCTTTATAATATCACTAGCTACGCCCCGTTGATTCACCCGCGTAATAATTTTCTGCATGACTTTCTTAATTTTTTCTTTCATATGAACCTTCTCCTGAGAATATCAAACAACAAAAAAGAATTAGCGAAATCGGTCCAGCCGTTTACGCGTATTTTTTTATATAAGGTTAACAATTGTTTATTTATTATAATTTCAGAATAAACCCTCTGTCGTTAGTAGAGATTGTGGCCCACATTGTCCGTCAATATGTTGACAAGAAGGAGGCGATCGTGTTCCTGGAGAAGATTGAGACTAAAGTGAAGGTTAATGATGAGGCACTCGCCCTCTGCAAGGTAACAATAATGTTTTTATAATATTTAGCATACCAGAAAAAAGTTATAAAGAAATAAAGTATGCTACCAAAAATTAGGGGCTATTCCACGAATCCCCATTGAATATAGCCCATTAATGAGGATTTGTAAACTTTTTGTTCACAAATTACATAATTTGGCATTTTCCCAACACCAAATATCGCATTGGTCCTGGGGTTCTGATGCTTATCCACACAGGAGTTGCTCCCAATGAATCAATATATCTTCAACTGTTGCATCAAAATCAGTCCAGTTGTTTTAGTTAGACCATATTCGTTCCAAACAAACTGTTTTCTTTCTTGATTATCATAAAGTTTTAAAGGTATTTCATACAAGATAGACATATACTAATGTGGACTTCATTGTAGAATTTTTAAAGGGTAACATTTTCGTCTTACATTATTTTTGCATAACTCATAACTGTTTACGCAATACACGCAACGGAAGCATTTAGGAGGAGAAGCGTTTTTTTGCAACATTTTTCATCGATGCCCCGCTCCTATTGGTCGTATCATGATGTTATATAGCTTATAGCCTTCCTCGATAAATGGACTATACAATACAGAAATAACTTTTCAATTCGAGCCAATAGTTCCTGAGATCAGCATGTTCGACCAAACAAACTCTTCAGTTTTATAATAATAGATAGATAAATAATTGCAGGTACTCCAAGGTCAGATATACCTGGAGAAACTGAACGACTACAACGCAACGGAGAAGATAATAGAGCACCTGGAAGCTACCCTCGAGGATGCAGACGGAGTGACACCCGTGCACGGACGGTTTTATAAACTGGCTTCACAGTACTACAAGTATGTATTGATAGGTCTAGTTGGAAGAGCTGTGTTGGCTTAGTGGTAGATACCTCGACTTTCATTCTGAAGGTTGTGGGTCCAACCCCGGCCGAGCACCAATGTATTTTTCTTAAGAAAAATTTATGTGCGCTAATTGACATTGCTCTTACGGTGAAGGAAAATATCGTGATGAAACCCGCGGTTTAGTTGGCTCCAGAAGTATTGACAAGTTCTCTCCTCTGGACATGGTCGACTAAGCTTTGAGGGTAGTAGGTGCTGGGCAAGCCTACTCCAGCTTCACGCAAAAAGGACCCAATTAAAAAGGGTCTAATCGCGGAAAACAGCCCGTATACAAGTACAAGTAGGTCTAGTTGTCTGTTGTCCCCATTGTACGCGGTAGTCATGTCCCCATTAGTGGGGCATATTGGAATGCTTGGTGATCATTTGATGGGGCAAAAAAATCTAAATTCTTAATGTCTCCTGTGGGCAATTTTGGATTAGAGACTGTTTCCACCGATCAATCAAAACTAAGTTATATAAATTCTAAGTGGTTGTACTCCAGAGTCCGTGGTCCGATGGCCCGGTACTACCGGTCCGCGCTCCGGTACGTGGGCTGCAGCTGCGGCGGGGCTTCGCTGCCCGCCTCGGAGCGCCAGGAGCTCGCCGCCTCGCTCGCTCCGGCCGCCATACTCGCGCCGCATGTCTACGATTTGGATGAACTTGTGAGCATACTTGCTAATTCCTAATACTAACTTACCATTATAAATCGGAAAGTTTGTATTTCTGTTTTTTTACTGTTCAGAAGGCCAATTCTCGTAAATAAGATTGTTCAAATTACATTCCAATGTCATTCCGATTGCATTTCGATTACAAATAGTTACTTCAAAGTAGATTAAAATACCCTCAAAGTCAGCCTTTTGTAAAAAAACTGACTTTGAGGGTATACTTGCAACAGGGTTCGAGGATATATATCAATAGATATATATCATGATATATATCCGATATATATCAAAGGTTTTTTTGTGATATATATCAATACAAAAATTGTTTAAAAATTTGATGAAAATAAGTCGTGTTTTGCAGTTTTCTACTGTAGTTCTACATCCTAAATATAGATGGCGTTGGAGTAAAGTTAAAACATACTCCCTAATAGTAAGTTTAGGTATGAACATTTAAAGTTTAGATATTTTAAGTATTAGTATAGGTATTCAGAAAATTAATGAAGCCTTCGAATGATTGGAATTTATAAGATTTTACCTTTTTGAGTTGATTTTACCTGATGTTGCTTATGATTTTAATTGATTTTTCTGATTTATAAGAATATTTTATGTTTTTGAGTTGATTTTTCTTTTATATGTTGTTTTTTTTTTTAAATAATTTATTATATATATAAAACATAGGTATGCAAACAGTATACATAAATAATACAATAAAATAACAATATGGCTGTCATAAAAAATGGATAAATATTAGGGATGGGCCGAATGTGATTTGAACCGAATACGAACTTCGGCCGAATGTTCGGTGAAAATAAAAAGTTCGGCCGAATTTCGGCCGAACTTCGGTTATTTTTACTGCACTTTCTTGAGAATGACAGGTCGAATGTTCTTTTCAGAAAAATTAAAAGTTCCTATGTAGTGATTTATGGCGATAATTATTTAAATGTTTCAATATCAAAATTAAGATATTTATTTATTAATTAGAATTTAGATTTATTTGTTAAATAAGTGTCAAAAAATAAATGAAAAACGAGTTAAAAAGTAGCCTATGTGTTATTCCAGGTCTCCAGTTACCTACATACCAAGGTTCATGGTAATCGGTTTAGCGATTTTTACGTGATTGAGTAACAAATATACATACATACTTACTCACAAACTTTTAGCTTTATAATATTAGTAGGATAGTAGGATTTAAAATAGCTAAGTTGTTTATTTTTTCTGGATTTGATCAAATACCGAATGTTCGACATTTTAGCAGAATTTCGGCCGAATGCCGAAGTTCTGTTTAAACTGGCGAAGTTCGGTTTAACCGAATGTGAAACGAATTTCGGCCCATCCCTAATAAATATCATGTAAATATCACATTTTTTATATATATCGGATATATATCAAAAAATCCGATATTTTGATATTTATTATAAATATCGGATATTTTCGAACCCTGACTTGCAATCGGAATGATATTGAAATGTAAGTTTCACTACTTATACTCAGAAAGTAAATCTGAAGGTGTCTGAGGAACGTGTTGAAATGAAAGTAAAACTTTCAACCCTAGGGAGAATCGCTTTCACTGACAACTGTCATATCAAATTATGGCTTCGCACGGCTTGTTATATGGTAGAACAACGTTTGCCGAGACAGCTAGTAAAAGTTACCTATTTCATTTTACTGCACAAAGAAGTCTTAATTGCTAAAGTAGGTATTATAATACAATAATAGTACAACAGTATATAATGTATGGTATGTGTGTTGTGTTGTCAGGTAGGTCACCCGATCCTGAACTCTCTGTCTGGCACGACGGAGGAGTGGGCGGTGCGAGCTCTGCGCGCGGTGTGCGCCGGCGACGTACTGGAGTACAAGCGTGTCGTGATGGCCGCCTCCTCCACCTCGCTGCTGCCCGACGACCCCGCCGTGCTCAGGAAGATACAGCTCCTCTGTCTCACACAGGTACATATATCTTTAACTTATTTACAGGGGCAATTTCTTACATGGGCCGTCAGGGCTATATAAATAAATATTGCAGGACACTCCACACATCGCCATCTAGCCCCAAGGTAAATAACTAGATTTGTGTTATGGGTGCTAGACGAATATATACTTATATACTTTTCTATTGTAAATATATACTTATAATACATAGAAACAACCAGACCACAGACAAATATCTAAGCATAAATACATGTCTGAGGCGGGAATCGAACCCGCAACTCTGTTTGGCAGTCCGGCATGGTGACCATTATGCCAACTTGGTCGTCATATTCTAAACTATAAGAGATAGCGAAGAATGTTGAAAGGAGTTGCGTGCCCGATTTTAACAAAAATTTAAACTGCATCATTAGATTTTTGTAGAAGTCCAGGCCCTAGCCAGGAATCGAACCTGTTGAATTTGAAAAAATAATAATTACCTATATTTTTATATAGATACCAATTCTTGGAAACAAACATAGTATGGCAAATGAAAGAAAATCTAATGATACAGTTTTAGTATTTGCCAAAATCGGGAACGCAACTCCTTTCAGTATTTTTCGCTATCTCTTATAGTTTAGTAAGGATATACCCTATGTAACACATTTCACACGGCGTCCGATGTGCCCCATTGGTGGGGCACATCGGAATAGGTTTTTTTAATTTGTCTGACTTATAATTTGTAAATGTAAAGATGGCGTTCAACCGTACGTCGGCCCAACGCAAGTTGACGTTCGAAGAGATATCACAGGAGGCGAGGATACCTCTAGATGAAGTGGAACTTCTACTGATGAAGGCCTTGGCTGAGAAGTTGATCCGAGGGCATATCGATCAGGTGAGTGGGTCTACCACTAGGCTTGTGTTATGGTAGCTCTGGACAACGGATAGAATACTTCATATATTTAGAAATACCCAGACCAGAAACAAATCTATCTTTCCTACTGATATTATAAATGAAAAAGTGTGTGTATGTATGTTACTCCACCGTCACTAAAATAAAGTGTTTATAATTTCTCTGTTGAATGAGTTCAAAAGTCCAGAACTACTTTAATGTATACTAAAAAACACTAAAGTTTATTGTATAACGTGTCCCTCCGAGGAGTTAGACTGAACGAGTAGAGTAGTAGAATAAAAATACTACGTTACAATTATTATTGATTTATAGTTGTAAAATTACTTTGAAGAAAAATATCTTAAGCTAATATTTTTCTTCAAAGTAATTTTTCACACTTTAATATATTGATGGTGGTCAACTACTTTGCCCTGCTGAGCGTACAAGTAGAACATAATATACTCGTCCCGCCATCTCCTCCGAGGCCAGCCACGGGGTCATATTATTATAATTAAAATAAATGTTGTATATATGTCCAGGTGTCTGGGACGTGTCAGATAGTGTGGGTGCGGCCGCGAGCCCTGTCCCGCGGCGGCGCGGCCGCGCTCGCGCAGCGGCTGGACGCGTGGTGCGCGAGCGTCGCGCGCGCCGCCGGCCTGCTCGCGCATCGCGCGCCCGATCTACTCACTGTATAGGTAATTACTATACTATGTTACTGTCAATTAATCAATGTATCCTCATACCAAGTTTCTTCCAAATCGGTCCAACAGTTTCGGAGCCTATTCGTTACAAAAAAAAGCTTTTCTCTTTATATTATTAGTATAGATAAACGTATAAATGACACCGAAATTCTTTAAAACTGGGAGCCAAAGTGGTAAATTTCGATTAAAAAAGGGACAAAGTCAAAACCTTCGGAACGCGTCCACCAATGACAAAAAGGCACAAGAAACTCATGGGTTTTTTTTCACGTGATCACGCTCATCACGCTAAGTACAAAAGTAATTTCCAACTAGACCATCATGGTGAGATGAATAAGAATTTACAATTTTCTCTTTGAAGGGACAAGAAGTACTCATATTGGAACCATGGTGGGGTAAAAAGGAATATAATTTGCTGATATTGGGGTAAATAAAAATTCCACTTGATCGCTGGTGGGGTAATTCGGAATTCCAACTCTTTGTTGGGGACAATTGGATTTTAATTGGGTCAATCAATGGGGACTATAGGAAACTCACCGGGTTTTTGTGTAATGTTAAAAAATCTTAAACTAATATTATATAGAAAAATCAAACCGATTTTAATCAAACTTATACTAATAGAAAGCTAGGTTATAGAGAAATGATGATTAATATTATTATTTTTCCAGATACTTGCTTCAAGCCACCACATCAAGCCGTTTGATTCCAGTTTCAGTTCACTTTCATTTCATAATGATTTATATTAAATATTACTTACAAATTACAATTTGATTGATTTATTTACCCCCATATTACAAGACTAGTTGTTCAGTTTGAGACCAGATGGCGCTGTCTGCGATGTCGTAAAGGCAAGTTTTGACTTAATAACGTGTTATAAATCGATGAACACGCCTGCACTCACAAAAGTGTGACTTCATGCGTTATGTTATTGACAAGTTACAAGTAACCATAGCACCGTTATTGACAAGGTAACCATAGCAACGTATTTACCATCAATGTTATGACGTTATCACTTAAAATTATCGTCCGTAAATCGACTTTATTTTTTCAACAAAATCTATACTTACATATAAAATGCTTTGTCCTGAATTACTGTCTGACTGACGGATCAACGCACAGCCTAAACCGCTGATCGTAGAGACCTGAAACTTGGAGGGTGTGTTCTTTGTATGACGTAGGTATACGATAAGAAAGGATTTTCCGAAATTCTACCCCTAATGGGGTGAAAAAGGGGGGCTTTGTATGGGACAATGCGATTCCTTGGGCCATTTTCGACTTCTTCGTGGACGAAGTTCGCGGGCAAAAGCTTGTATAAATATAAAGGAAATGAGAAAAAACATGATGTTGCTCTTATGTTCCAATTTCGTTAAATACTAGTGCAAGAAGGCAACTATAGACCCATATACAGAGTAGGTATCATATTATTCCATTTTTTTAAAATAAATAAAAAATCAGAGGTCTATTTGCTGAAAACAGCCCCAAGATGTGAAATTCAAGGTGTAATAAGAATTATCTTATTGCCATTTCATTCTTTACTTCCTCCATAATTTAATTTCTATTAAAATTAACTTAGAGCCTTCAATAATTAGGTACATAACTAATTTTAAAATACCCGCTAGGCCAGCCATCTTGTCTGTTTTGACAGCCAAATAATATTGCCATAACAGAAAATACAAATCATTCGATTTATTTCCAAAAATCGTTAACCTATATAAGAAGTTCCTTGATTAATTGGCATTTTAACACGATATTTTTTTACTATTTATTTATCCAATAAGAATATTGGTCATTATTTTTTCTTGAAGCGAATCAAATTAGAATCTTTCTTTTTCTACAGCAGTTTGTTAGTACGCAATTGCAAATGGCCGCCTCGTGACGGCTGTCGCCATAAAAATGCTTTAAACAATATAAAAACATAGATTTTATGTGATATTTACAACTAAACCTACCACGTATTAGCTAAACGGTAAGTTTCGACGGAATTGTGATGAATTGCATTTGTTTTAATTACGTAATTCAATTGTTATTGTTAAGTGCATTGTCTATCTCACTCTGTGATATGGTTAGTGTTGGGATCGTTGTCAATTATGCTTTTTGGGAGCATAAAATTATGCTCAGTATTTGAAGTGCCGTGCATTGACAGTAGGTACTATTAAAAAATCGGTTAAATACACTAGTAGTTCGCCCCGAACTGAGACCTCACGAGTTTTTTTCAGCGATTATTATATTTCAGCGTAAAGTAGGTACTAAAATGTATAATATAACGACGAAAGACTCAAAATAAGACAGGTCTATCTTATTTGAATGATAGGTGCCTAGTATCGCTAATATCTGACATTGGATGATTTAGAGAATCCAAACACGACAGGCATTACTTGTTGTTGTTGTTAACTTGTTGTTGTTGTTGTTAAGTTCTAAAAGCATAGGTCCAGCTCAATCATCACACCCGTTAAATTTGGATTAAGAATATTGTAAATAGTAAGCGTGTTACATTGTGTTGTGATGCTACTTCATGCTACACCTTCAATATTTTTCTTTTGCAATCATAATGTAACACGCTTACTATTTACAATATTCTTAATCCAAATTTATTAAATTTTATTTTCTATTTTTTAGTTGGTTGTTTTTATTAAAGCGGGGTTTTTTAGTTTTTCTAAACTATCAATTTATTTTATACTTTTTGGTCTTTGATAACGAAATATGTTAGATCAAACCCATTGAAAGACAAACTACTCGTCAAGACGATTCTAACGAGCCCAAACTCGATGGGGTTGTGTCGTTTCATTGCGAAGTTCCTATGACAACCTTCCAGTTCCATCATCAGACCCTGGTTACCATTGAAAGACAAACTACTCGTCAAGACGATTCTAACGAGCCCAAACTCGATGGGGTTGTGTCGTTTCATTGCGAAGTTCCTATGACCACCTTCCAGTTCCATCATCAGACCCTGGTTACCATTGAAAGACAAAGCAAGTACTCGTCAAGACGATTCTTGACGAGTAGTTTGAATGAATGACCTATGAAGTATGGCTAATGAGATAATTCCTGCAGATTCCTTCCAGCTCTATCATCAGATCAGTTCCATCATCATCATCATCATCATCCGAGCGATGTTCCCGGTTGCTTCCCTCTCGGGAGCCCAGGGTCCGCTTTCCTACTTTTACGCCTCCACTTCGCACGATCTTCGGCATCCTGGGTTGTAAGGCCATTTGCACGCATATCACCCTTTACGACGTCAAGCCAGCACTTCTTGGGTCTACCCAGTCTGCCACGACCCGGCGGAGGCGCCATGGCAAGACATTTGTTCCCCACGTAACTAGCCGGTTTTCGCAAGACGTGGCCGTACCAGCGTAAGCGACACTCTTGCAATTTATCTGCAATGTCTCGGACATGAAGGCTGCCCCGGATGCGGGAGTTCCTGACGCGATCCTTTCGCGTCACTCCACACATCCAGCGCAACATCTTCATCTCCGTGACACGCAGCTCCTGCTTATGTCGCTCAAGCACCGGCCACGCCTCACTACCATACAAAAGGACAGGTCTAATGATGGTTTTATAGACCTGTCCCTTTAGTTTAATCGGCATTTTGGGGTCGCAAATGACACCAGTCACCTCACGCCACTTGGCCCAAGCCGCTGAAATGCGTGACTTGACGTCGTAATCGATGTCGCCGGACGCGCGAAGCACAGACCCCAAGTACTTAAACTGGTCTGTCCGCTCGACCATATGACCGTCTACGCAGACAGGTGTGGGATCTGTGGTATTGCAAGCCAAGTACTCTGTCTTCGCCACATTCAGTTGCAAACCGCCGTTCTCAAGCGACTCCTTCCACGTGTGTACACGTTGGACCAGCCGCCCCTTATCCGAATCCGCCAGCGCAATATCATCAGCGTACATGAGCAGCCATGGAGGCTGCTCGTGTGCATCCCTGATGGCGACGGACAGTGCATCCAATATTACGCTGAACAGGAACGGGCTTAGGACGGAACCCTGGTGAACTCCAACGGTAACAGGGAAGGGCTTAGTGTCGCCAACAGCAGTTCGCACCACAGAATCAGAATTTCGGTACATGTCTCTGATGATTTCAACATAAGCTTCCGGAACCCCTTTGGACCGCAGCGCCCACCAGATCATCATGCGAGGAACACAGTCGAAGGCCTTCTGCAAATCTAGGAATAGAAAATGCAGAGGCGTATTCTTCGTCCTGTATTTCTCCATAACGATCCTTAGGGCGAAAACAGGGTCCATGGTGCCATGCCCGGGGCGGAAACCATATTGACACCCAGAGACAGTGCACTCCTGTCGGATCCGAGAGTCGACTATCCGCTCGTAGAGCTTCATGGTGTGGGACATGACCTCAGACCTCATCAGATCAGTTCCATGGTACCATATTATTGTCACCGAAGTTACGCCCTTTCATTTGATACCCCACTCGGGTATATTTGCCCTATAGTTTGTGTGCCAAAGAGGTAGATCCCCTTTTGGACCCCCTGTCTCCGTAACCCCCTGACCGATCCTACTCATGTTCGAACTTAAAAATTATATGGACCTCAACTACTTGTATACCAAAAATCATGAAGATCAGAGCAACGGTACTCAAGTTATCGTCGAACAAACATACAAACATACAAACATATAAACATACAAACATACAAACATACGAGCGACCGACCGTCTCAACACTAGACCTCACTCGCTACGCTCGTTCGGTCAATTAAGATGATAATTTCTTTGTTATTTTTAATTATTTAAAAAACTGATATCTTTGAAAGTAATCTAGCTACATTTAGGTACCCGCGTAAATCCCGATCCTATGGAAATATCGAATAAAATGGTAGTTATTCCAGGATTCCAACTATCTAGGTACTTACATAGGTACAAAGTTTTACCGCAATAGGATTTGTCGTTTTTGCGTGGAAAAGTAACAAACACTAACACAGTAAAATGTAGCATTATCGCCAAATATTTTAATATAAACAGATTTTCACATTCTATTCTGAACTGTGATACTACGCAAGTGCGCATAATAACGGGTCATTTTCGTACTAAACTTAAGTACCTAACCAGTTACATGAAAATATATTTCTTTCGCTGTTTAGTACTTAACTAGTTGTGTGAGAAGTATTATTTTCAGTTTTCGTTACTTATTGTTAGTTATGAACGTAAAAATATTATGTTATCCATTAACAGCATAATTATGCCATACCGAATGCGTCCCTACTTCTCGCCTGTCATTATTTACATTCGGCAACATCTATCCGTCTCTTTCCCGCACCGCATTTTCTTCCAATAGATTTTTCATTTTTAAGTGTCCATGAGAGAGAGACCGCAGCGCGGGGCCCCACGGAAAATATGATCAAAAAACACTGTGCTTAAAAAAATTATTGATTTTTACATCCAAAAATGTTCAGTTAGTGTTTAATTTGTGCCGAGATGTGACCGTGTGGACCTCAAACAATAAGTAAGCTGTTCTATTTTGGTATATTTTCTCCTATTTAGCGTTCCTAAGGTCGTGAAAAGTCAGATTTTTCAGCGAGTGAACGACGGACATTTTCTTTTATTAGTGTTTTTGCACAATATATTGATTTTTTTTAATCTGTGAATATTGGCGTGTGTGCGTGTTTATGTGATTAGTTGGAAGCCTGAGGAGTCTGAACTATTTTGGGATCGGGCAAATGTTTGAGTTACCTACCTACTGGGTCGTGTCGTGTGTTTCACGAGTTTAAGCTTCAGTTATATTCTGACCATGGACGTGTCTTACAATAACATCTTACAAACTGTTTTCTTCTGGTAAGATTGTTTCATATTATTTTTATTCTGTTTCTTGACCCTAATTTTCTTATTACCTTTGTTACTGTATTTTGACCTTATGTCGATTTTTATTCAGTTTCTTGACCCTTATTTTTCTAATTAGCTAAGCACGTTACTGTATTTTGACCTTTATTTTTTTATATCGAGACCCTGATTGAATAGGTACTCTTTTCTATGAGTTTAGATTTTTCTTTTTTTAATTCTTAAGATTATGTTGATGACATCACTATATTCATTACTTACTTACAAACCGTATTTTTTTCTTTTCACACTGTTTAAAATTTAATTTGTACTTCTTTTTAACAGTTTTTAACAAAAATCCTTATTTGATTTAGAATTAAGTTAGTTAGTTTTTACAAAGACCATTTTTCAATTATGTTACTAATATTAATACTATATCAACATAATTTTCGAGATTAAAATGCCATGCGTAAAAATTCAAATAGGTATCTAAAAACATAATAAATCACAACATAACACCGTGACGTCATGAATTGTTTGCATAACATTATGTCATAATGTCCACTAATATTATACACTTTTATGCGAAAGTTTGTGTGTTTGTTACCTTCGCGGGCAAACGGCTAGACCGATTTCGATGATTTTTTTTACAGGGATAGTTCATAGTGTGGACGAGGATATTGGCTAGTTTTCAATTAGCTGAGCCAGTGTTTTAGGTAGGTATTAATAATAAAAACAAAAAAAAATGCTTATAACCGATTCCAAAAAAAGTTTTTCGATTGTATTTTCTATATGTTTGTTACCTCAGAACAGCCCCCTTATTACTTTCTATTAGCGAAATTAACGTAAGAAGAAACTTGTCAATACAACACAACAGTGAAAGAATTGGTATTTTTCTGTAACGCACGACCACGTGACTTTTCGTTGGTTTATGTCAATTTCATACAAAAAATAAGAATTAAAAGTCTGTCGATTGGTGTTATCGATAATGGAAAGTAATATTGGGGCAGAACATAATAGTGAATAGACAACAAACTTGATCAGCTCTTATAAAAATCCTTTCTCAGTGCTCTTCAACATCTTTAAAGGGAACCCCCTTGCGAAGGTTCAGACTGCTAGCTTTTGTTGTTTCAGATATTTCTTATTTAAAATATATTTTATTACAACTGACAGGTACTGAAAAGTCAAAAGAATATAATACAAGTTTGGTACCCGGCTACTGTAGATAGAGTTGGGTCGGTACACATTGCCGGTGTCTCGGAGTTCCAAATATAACGCGACGAGTGTCGGGACCCCGCCGCGTCTATTTCGGGACAGGCGTTAGGGTCGATGGCCGGCAGCCCCCTTCGCTGAGGCTGAGGGAGTGACAGACCCAATGCTTACCCTTCGAAAGAATTATACCTATAGGTATCTTAGGGATGGTTTTACGGTTATTGACCTTAAATAGCTTTTTGAGATTTTAATTTGAGCTTCTTTTTAACCTATTTCACAATGGGTATTATGATTACCTACGTCCTAAAATCGGAGCCCCCCAACCCTATTAAAGGTATTTAAAACAGAATATCCTAACTAATAAGGTACCTGCAGAAAGAAGGGCCATCTGCTACCTTAATAAAAACCTAAATTTTTCGTAAAAATAGGGAAACTACTAAGGTCATTAGATACATATTTAAAAACTATTTTTTTATTTATTTTCTTACTAATATCAAAGTTTTAAAAAATCTTTAGTGTTCATTATTACCCGCAGGTAGGTACGTGTTATTAGAATATTTTCAACACAAGCAAGATTCTAGGCACCTGCTTTGGTTGAAGTTTAAAGTCATTTAATTCATGAATTACTTAAACAAAAATGATTAGAATGAAAACGTTACAATAATAGTAATTTTAGAACTGTACGGCGCCGGCGGGTCTGTAATTATGCTGCCGACCGTACCTACAATATTTATTTTTACAAAAAATAAATTTATTTGTAACTAGCGACCCGCTCCGGCTTCGCACGGCTATATTATGCATGTATTATACATATAAACCTTCCTCTTGAATCACTCTATCTATGAAAAAAACCGCATCAAAATCCGTTGCGTAGTTTTAAAGATTTAAGCGTAGGTACAAAGGGAAATAGGGACAGAGAAAGCGACTTTGTTTTATACTATGTAGTGATATATTTTAATCCAATGCAAATATTGTTAAACATTAACTTATAATTATTTGTCGTTGTTAATTTACCTACCATTTTCATCTTCGTATTTTATCGTTTCAACTGCCTTGTACCGGATTGTCACCTATTTTGGCCGTAATCAGACCCACTAAAGGTACGGAACCTTTATCTTATCGTAGAGATAAACGCTTAGTACCTTCACATCTATATTTATAAAAGAGAAAATCACTCACCGATCACGAATTCTTAGAAACTACAAGTGCTAGAAGTCTCGAATTTTGCATGGGGTTTTCGTCTTTTGTTTCCGTCGCTTTTTATGTCGAAAGTTAGATTAATCCTTAATTTAGACGAAACTAAATTATTATACAACCTGAGATTGATGACGAACTTTATTTTGACAAAGTTGAAGTTTAGACCACCTGCATTTATGACGACGTCAGCTTTATACCATCCACTGCTTAGCAAGTTGATTCCTTAGACTACCTACTTCGCGAGTGAATAGGTATCTTCTAGGAAGGCGTGTTACATCTTAGGCCGCATCGTCACCTACCATCAGGCAGGTGTGATAGTGGTCAAACGCTGACCTATCATATAAATAAAAATAAAAAAAAACCTCCCCCTTATTCCAAAACGATATTCATATAATAATAAATAATAACGCGTTTATTTCTTTTACAAATGCTTAAATCTATCTACATTAGGTTGAAACCTCCTTTTAAGCATATAGGTATTCATATTCATTTATTTCATAAAACATGGGTTAACAGTGATGGTTCACAGTGGTAGAAAATATGTACACATGCCATTATTCGCCTTATCGGCATATGAAATTTTATTGGTACATTTATAATTATTATTTTAAAATACTAGGTTGCGAAATATACCTATAAAGGTTATACTTAATAAAAATAGGAACTTTACCTAATTATGTGAAACTGGCTCACAAAATTGAATTAACGAGGTTAAAGGATAGTCCGAGATTTAAACCTTAAAGTTCACAAGTAAATCTGTGTCTAAATCCACATCTCGGACTATTATTGAACCTCGTTTTGGAATAAGGGGGCCTGAGTTTGCGACGATTCGATACCTACTCCCTTTTAGAACGTAGGTGCTCACTAAGACGGGTTTTGGGCAATTCGACTTCTACAGGGGTAGAAAGGGCTGATAAAGTTTGTAGTTCATAGTAACTATTATTTATTCTGTGTTTGTAGGAAATACATATTATAACTTTTAAAGAGACACTAACGCGGGCTTATACTATATTAAAGGGAGAAAAGAGCTTTTTCTTAACGTAGTTCATCTTATTTTACTATGGTTCCGTGTCTCAAAAGATAATAAAGAACCCTTATAAGATCACTCTCTTGTCCGTATGTCCGTCTGTGTGTCTTTGTGTCACTACCGATTTTCTCAGGAACGGGTGGATCTAGCAAGTTAATTCGCTAGTCGTTAAAAAGAAATACTTTTTTACAATATTATGGTGTCTGGTTGGCGAGATATTTAATTTTGATTAAGTTATTCTTATATTATATCTATAAATGATACAGACAAATCAATTGATGTAAAAATCATCGAAATTGGATCCCGCGTTTGGACACGTTACCCTCCTTTGAGCAGCAGTCGGCTAAAAAGTAGCCAATCTCCTTTTCTAGATCATTAACTGTCTTTTTACTTTATATAAAGATCTGTTTATCGTGAAGAGGGATCAAAACTAACAAGCAATTATTATGGTTAGGTACAATTAATAAAATTAATTAGTATAATTTTCCATTTTGACCTGACTGCGTGACGCAAAGGGGAGAATGTGATCGGTGTATGTACCTACTATATACTAGCAGCGCTATCACAATCCTTAAAACATATTAAAAAAAAAGAGCTCCTTTACAGGCTAAATAATTACTAATGAATCATAGATTAACTACAAACAAATCCCAATTAAACTTAAGTATTAATTGTACAAATAAAAAGAGGAAAAATTAAAAATAAAATACGTAAAAATATGCTCCTATAAATTAGGTAATAAAATATCGTACCTACCTACCTATTTTTTTATCATAACTTTCAAATTCACTTTTATTACAAAATGTCGGCGATTATTTTTTGAATTATTTAAAAAATCCGATTAAAGGAAAACACCAATTAAAGTTATGGAAGTATTACACGGCATATTTCAAGTCCGCAAATAATTGCATAATTTTATATTGTCAAAAAGCATAATCTTTCAAGACCCCTGCACTTCTGTATCGATTCTTCCACCTCACGCCTCGCGAGTCGCGACATCGTCCCATCTCTCTCGCACCCGCTACGTAAGCCGTCGTGCTGTCTCGCTCGCACGACACAAAGACAAATAAGCGGAAGTTTAGTTGGTAAAAAATGTTGCCAGTTGAAGGGGAGAGAAAGCGCCAGTGTGGTCATGAATTTGAACCTTACCAACCTTACGGGAAAACTTTTGGACACAACAGGCATTGCAACTAAAAATTCGGCGGTACATTTTAAAACCCATAACTACAATAGATGGCATTACGGCGAACAAATAATGCCTTCACATCAAACCTCTAAAGCGACTCGAATACGGGATATTTACCTATTTTCCGGGACAGTTCAACCGATTAAGATGATTCTTTTTTTGTACTTACTTACTAGTTCCAAATAAAAAGATGGTGTCACGAAAATGTGGCTCAGATAAATGTATTTTCACTGGTTAAATGGAGGTTAAATGACTAATGACATGACAGCTTGAAGTTTTTTTTTTATCCAATGTTAATGTTAAAGTAAAACTGTCATCTAGGCATAATGAACTAAGAAGGTTCACTTCGGGCGAACACCCGCTGCGCCGCAGAAGATTGCGGGTTCGATTCCCGCCTCAAACAAATATTTGTTTCTGGTCCGAGTGTTTCTGTATGTAATTTTACAAGAGAAAGGTATAAATAAATAAATAAATATTGCAGGACATTCCACACATCGCCATCTAGCCTCAAGCTAAGTAACTACACTTGTATTATGGGTGCTAGACAACTCATATACTACTTATATAAGTACTTTTCTTTTGTAAATTATATACATAAAATACATAGAAACAACCAGACCACAGACAAATATCTAAGCATAAATACATGTCTGAGATGGGAATGTAACCCGCAACCCTGTGTTTGACAGTCCGGCATGGTGACCATTGTGCCAACTAGGTCGTCAACGTCGTATACAAATATTATATCCATTGACTGGTCACTAGTGGTCACCATAACACAAGCCTACTTGTTTAGCTTGGGGCTAAATGGCGATGTGTGGAATATTCTACAATATTTATTTATTAACCTATTTTTCTTTTCTTTTTTCAGGTACTAAGAAGAATTCAGTATTTATAACACAAAATCTAGTCTGAGAAAGTTTCTACTTAAACTTGTGTACTTAAAGCAAACAAACAAACAAACTAAACGTATTTTTATAGTAACTATAGTGTATTCTGTGATAATATAGCGGACTTGTGCAATTCTGTCGCCATTTTGTCGCCGTTTCTCGCCATTTTTCCGCGGTTCGTCACCAGTTTTCACGCCATTTAGTCGCGGTTTGTCGCCAAAGAGATATGATGTTCCATTTTTAAATTTTGAAAATTAAATATGGCGATACCTCCGCAACAGTTTTGTGTGCGATGGAATTCGTATCATACGAATTTACAGGTGAGTAACAAAACTATTATATTTTACTTTTGAACTGGTATCCCATGGTGTTACCCGTATAAAAAAAATAGACTGCCCAGGGACTGCCTTTTTATGATTTTTCATCAAAATCGATCTAGTATCTTGACCGTGAAGACGAAAACACGAAAAGCATCATGGTTCCCGTCGTGCAGTCCATTTTTATACGGGACCCTCACATTGTATGGGCGTCCAAACTAAATAGGGGTCAAGTTAAATTGGTAACTACCATACAACTGCAAGGGTAAAGAAAGAGAGTGGGAACTAATGTATTACAGAACTCTCGGCGCACGAGTACGACTCACACTTGACCGGTTTTTTTTGTTCGTAGTTTAAGGTAACCACACACGTAGCTATAATTGACCGAACGAGCGAAGCGAGAGAGGTCTAGTTTATATTAATATAAAAATACTGTAAAACGGGGTGGATTGACACAATTTTGGACTTTGACCACAGATTATATAGTATATCGACCAACAACTCTAAAGGAGTGCCTTTATTCGCTAAGGTTCAAGTCGTCGGGCGCGCGTGATTAGGACGAGATTTCCATACAAAAATTGCCCCCACTCCGCCCCTAATCACGCGCGCCCAACGACTTGAACCCTAGTGAATATAGGCCCTGGGGACAAATTATCGGACGCGTCCGTAAGCCGCGTCCGACAGCCGCGACTGATAAGTGTGCACGGTCGTTTGGCATCCAGAGGCCCAGCTCACTCTAGGACGTCCGCGGACGTCCGAACGCTCAATGGCGGTCCAAGGTTACGTCCGATAGTGTGCACAATTAGATACATACATTTCCATTACACAGATGCCTATAAGTCGCAGCTGTCGGACGCGACCGAGCAATATGTCCCCAGCTTAACTGCCAGTTTGTCTCAAATGTATTCGTTCATACCTAACCTCTATGTGTATGGTCGTCCAGTCATGGTTCCCCCGTGTGCTGCTGAGCGAGCAGTTCGCGGACGTGACGCTCGCGTGCGAGTCGCGACAACTGCGCTGCCACAAGCTGGTGCTGTCCGCCTGCTCCGCGTACCTCGAGCGACTGCTCGCACAGAACCCCTGCAAACATCCCATCGTGCTCATGAGGGATATGAGGTACGTTACATCCTTCAGGATTAAACTCGAGGTAGCTACCACTAGGCCAACGTTTCGATTCAAAAGAGATTGATTTACTTCCTAAAAGCCGATTCTCGTAAGGGGTTGTCCATTAATCAAGTAAGGGCTCGAAAGAGGGGGAGGGGTCTATAAAAATCTCCAAATATCACAAGGGGGTAATTTTTGAAGTAGTAATGTAGTATCACGTGTATTTTTGTTCGGCAAACACGCCATACCTACTCAACCGAAAATCGGCGATAAATTTTCTAATAATAAAATTAGATGATAGGTAGGTACATTTCATAAATATCCAAAAAAAATAAGATTCTTTGTAAGTAGGTACTAGAAATACACGTGATATAGGGGGAGGGGGGGGTAATTAAGCCTCGCTATGTATCACCAAGGGGGGGGGGGGTAATTAAGCCTCGCTATGTATCACCAAGGGGGGGGGGGTAATTAAGCCTCGCTATGTATCACCAAGGGGGGGGGTAATTAAGCCTCGCTATGTATCACCAAGGGGGGGGGGGGTAATTAAGCCTCGCTATGTATCACCAAGGGGGGGGGGGGGTAATTAAGCCTCGCTATGTATCACCAAGGGGGTTAAAAATGACAAAAAAAAACATCACGTGATGAATGGACGACCCCTAAATAAAATTGTTCAATAGTACGTTACGATACAAGTGTGGTAAATTAGACGCGGTTAAAAAGCCGAGATGCAATGATCAATAATCCGCAAGCGTATCGTACGACGTTTTTATCACAGTTTCGAATAAAAGAAAATACATGTTAAAATAATAAATGGTTTAGGTCCTGTTTGTTATATTGCCATTCATGGCCATGTGCTTCAAGTCTTTTTAAAACTCGACTCTTTGTTGGTATACGTAGCGCAGCGAATGTTGACCTCTGATGGAAAGTAGAAGGGGTATGCGCGGAACTCAATTTTCATATAGATATCGAGTTGTTATGCGCAGAACTCGACTTACCGCAGAGGTTTACCATTCGCTGCGCGAGGTATACCTACCTTGTTTATACTTACATCAAAACAGTATAACCCTGTTAGATTAAGAATGTTTTTTCTACATAACATGTAATTACTAACAGTAAGATACGAATTTAACATAGTATAACTTTATACACACTAGTGGCGTAGGTAATGTAAAACGCACGCGTGCATAATACATTGGAATAAGAGTCTAAAAGCCGTTTAATAAGATCCACTTTATGAGCAACTGTGATAAAAAATAGTGATCTATCTATACATGTATTTCGGTAGGTTCAGCGAGATGCAAGCGTTGGTGGACTTCATGTACAAAGGAGAGGTGAACGTCACGCAGGATGAACTCCCCAGCTTGTTGAAGTCGGCTGAGGCGCTGCAGATTAGAGGTACCTATACGATCAACCGTCAAAACTATTCTAGCCTCCATAGGCTCATCGGAGAGCTCTAAAACTTCTATTATTAGAATGTTTTCAACTCAAGCTAGGTTTTAAGTTCCTGCTCGAATTCAAGTTTAAAGTCTTTCAACGAATTCAACGACTAAAACAATTAGATAATAGTCATTTTAGAACTCTGTTGGTGACTGTACAATCAGGCAATAAAAGTGGAGGCTCAGCGAAGAGTTCTCAAATTGCTGGTATTTAAGTTTATATTGATTACTAGCGACCCGCTCCGGCTGCGCACGGCTATATTATGCATGTATTATACATATAAACCCTCCTCTTGAATCACTCTATCCATCCCATTCCAAACCGCATCAAAATCCGTTGCGTAGTTTTAAAGATCTAAGCATACAAAGGGAAATAGGGACATAGGGACGGCGAAAAGTGACTTTATTTTATACTATGTAGTGATTAGCAGCGCTCCGCAGTTTCACCCGCGTAACTCCCGATCCCGTGGGAATATCAGATTTAAAAGTACCCTATATTCCCAATGAATCAATGTATCCACATACAAAATTTCATTAAAATCGGTCGAGTAGTTTCGAAGCGTATTCGTTACAATCAGTAGTTTAAGTGATGGGTGCTAGCTAACGCCCTGTTACCCCCCAGGTCTATGTTCGAGCGAGTCCGGGTCCCTGGTCTCGGAGAGCACGCAGCTGCAGGAGACGCCTCACTCGCCCACCAACGGCACCTCCACGCAACATAACAACACTAACACTAATCATAATGGTAATCATCATTATTAAGGCTTTTACAGGGTTTTATAACGTGGTAATTGGGGGACTTTTACAGAGTTTTGTGAAGTGGTAATTGAGGGACTTTAACAGGGTTTTGTTAGGTGGTAATTGGGGGACTTTAACAAGGTTTATAAAGTGGTAATTGGGAGTTTTTACAAGGTTTTAAAATAGTTAATTTGGGGGACTTTTACAGAGTTTTATGAACAGGCAATTGGGGGACTTTAACAGGGTATTATAAAGTGGTAATTAGGGGTTTTACAGGGTTTTATAAAGAGGTAATTTGGGGGACTTTAACAGGGCTTATAAAGTGATAATTGGGGGAATTTTATAAGGTTTTACAAAGTGGTAATTGGGGGGATTTTAACGGGGTATTATAACGTGGTAATTGGGAGTTTTTACAAGGTTTTATAAAGAGGTAATTTAGGTTACTTTAACAGGGTTTATAAAGTGATAATTAAAATAAATAAATAAATACTGCAGGACATTTAACACATCACCATCTAGCCCCAAGCTAAGTAATTAGACTTGTGTTATGGGTGCTAGACAACTCATATACTACTTATATACTTTGAACTTTTTACTTATATACTTTTTAATTGAGGGACTTACTGGGTTTTATAAAGGGGTAATTTGGGTCACTTAATCATTCTCAGCTTTGTTTCATTTTCATCGCTTAAGCCGTTTAAATCTTATGATTATTTTTGTAATTTTCCCTTCCAGGAGCCCCCTTGCCCCCCTCGAAGCCATTCTCCCCCCCGAAGAAGAAGGAAAGTGACGTTAAAGAAGAAACCGTTGAGGAAGATGGACTTTACTACGGAGAACTGGACCACGACCAGATGGAGTACCAGGAGGTTGGTTATTGGGACTGTAAAGGGGTTTTCCCGGGGCTTTCAGGGGGAATACTATTAAACGGAGTTGTAGGGGATTTTTTAAGTTGTAATAAACGCTGTTAAACGGAGTTCTAGGGGGTTTTCAGGATATTTAGGGAATTTTCCATGTTACCCTAAGGGCGAACGCTGTTGAGGCATCCGCGAAAAAACCTCAAAATACTTCATGTATTAACCCTAACTATAGAAATGTCACATAACTAACATTATATGAAATAGTATGTAACTCCGCTAGTCAACGTTAGATGGCGCTTATCTGTACCGGAAGTAAATGTACCTTTCCCCCGCAGGACGAGGAACCCGGCAAACCAAGCAGCAGTCTCGGACAGACTTCCGGTAAGTCAATTGTAGTACTTTTTATTTAAGATAGGAAAGAAAATCATTTGTAAATAACAAAATGGCGGTTTGAAAATGGTGTATTAATTTAAAAAATAATTAATTGTATATAGGGTGAATCGTTTTCTCTAGAGTTAAGAGTATGAACCTAGAATTGGACTTTTAAGCCCAGTAAAAAAATCATCCTGTATTAATGTTGCCAAATTGGTCAATAGCCAAAGTACAAAAACCATTTTTTTGTCTGTTAAAAAATCAATTTTTTTAATACCATTGAACCATTGAACTCTTCCCAAATGGGTGTGAGGAATTAAAAAAAATATTTCCATTCGTAGACACATTAGCAAAAGAAATTCAAAATAAAATCAAAATATTAATACACCATTTTATAATATAAAAGATATACTTATTTTTATTTATATTTTCAATGTTTATTTGCAATGTGACTTCTCTCTTGTCACTTGCATTTTTTTTTCGTTTATTATTTTATTATTAAAAAAAAATTGTAGCGCGTGATTTTGAAAATCACATTACGACCGTGATTATTGTTAAAATAAAATGTCTTGCGCGTTTCTTCTGAGACCATAGATATTCGCGCGTCCTTGAGTGTGTGCCATAGATAAAAGAGCGAAGATCATTGTAAATGGACATTGCTATAGAGAATGATGTCTGTAAGGTAGGCCGATTTGTTATACGTACATTCCTTGGGATACTTGCGACTATATACTGCAATTATAACTTGTTATTTTATTTATTATTTGTGATCGTGACTATCACTTTTGATCGTGACTATCACAAGTGAAAATCATGAGTGATGGTCACCATTTATGATTATTACTTGTGATCGTGGCTATCACTTGTGTATGTCACTATCACTTGTGATCATGGCTATTACTTTTGATTGTGACTAACCTGTGATATTTTCACTTGTGTTTGTCACTATTACTTGTGATCGTGACTATCACAAGTGAAAATCATGAGTGATGGTCACCATTTATGATTACTACTTGTGATCGTAGCTATCACTTGTGTTTGTCACTATCACTTGTAATTGTGGCTATCACTTTTGATCACCGCTATCAGTGATTATCACTTGTGATCGTGACTATCACTTGTGGTTTTCACTTGTGATAGTGATAGTAATATAATATTATAACTTAAACATGTGGTCTATCGCAGTTATGTCGCAAGTAAAGTAGATTTTCGTAGATTTTTGCTAAATTAATTTGGACCATGAATGTGATTGGACTTCAAATAGTTTAAAACAACCATTTTTTTTTTGTAGAAATATCTTACAGACATTATTTTTATGGTACATTCATGGTTCAACGTTTTGCACCACATTATTTTTAGCTTTTGAAAAAAAAACATGTTGTGTTTTTTTCGTTTGTAGGTTTGAAAAAAAATTGCATGCATGTCAAAAAATTAAAATATAGAGTTGCAAGAAATATTAAAAAATAATGTTGCCAATAGAATTCCCAACTTTCCCAATGTTGCCAACTTTTAAAAATATTTTCCCGTTTACAGGTCGACATAATTTCCTCAGAGTGAAGCCGGAAAGCGAACTATTCTTCCAAAATAAACTACAGAACCTGGCGAAAGCGAACTCTGACTATCTAACGAAGCTGTCCAAAATGAATCCTGTCGAAATACGAAACGAATTCTCCAAATACGGACTGAACACTAATTTAGATGAAATCTATCAAAAAAACCAAGAGAAATCCGAGAACGATTATTACAAATCATGGCTCGAACAAAATGGCGAATTAGAAGTGTCATTATTAAAAGCGAGTCAAGTGAAAAAGCAAAAAATCGATTTGAAAAACCAAAAGTCCGAAGTCGAACTCATACCGAAAATCAAAGACAGTGTTGCAACTAAAGAAATTTACCCGAAAATTGGGGAAAAAGTCCCGATGAGACGACGCGGGCGACCTCCCATTTTCAAAGATAAGAACGTCGATATAGGAGATTCGGTGTTGAAATCAGATTTAGATCAGTTTCTGGAGGGAAAGGAGGTGAGTTCGTCGGGGTTGTCTCGGAAGGACCTCGAGAGGGTGATGATGGGGAAGTTCAACCCGAACAGGAGGTACTCGAACGAGGCCATGTGGGCCGCCTTGATGGATGTCAAGAAAGGAGGGAGTATATACAGGTAGGTACTATATTAATAACTAGCGACCCGCCCCGGCTTCGCACGGCTATATTATGCATGTATTATACATATAAACCTTCCTCTCGAATCACTCTATCTATTAAAAAAACCGCATCAAAATCCGTTGCGTAGTTTTAAAGATTTAAGCAGTCAAAGGGAAATAGGGACAGAGAAAGCGACTTTGTTTTATACTATGTAGTGATATTTGTCTCTCTCTACCCGTAGAGCTGCGCAGACGCACAAGGTTCCGCGCAAGTCGCTCCGTAACTGGATGAAGCGTTGCCACATTAAGTCGTCGTTCCCGATGCCGCAACAACTGAAGCAATTCGTCGAGAACAGCAAGAAACAGAAGGAATACAAGGAAGATAAACCATTAATCGAACCGGATGCGGTTTATAACGATGGGCAAATCGAGTTCGGGAAGCATTTCCTCTTTAATACAGCTGTTTCTAGTGATGAGAGAGAAAATGAGGAGAAATTGGAGAGTGGGGAGAATGTTGGGGAGGTTGTCGGTGAGGATGGTAACCCTGTGCTTGATATGTCGCTTCATGAGTAGTGTTAATTCGCCTGATGGTGGTAATTGTTTTTTCGCCCTGGCAATACTGAGAATGTTTTACAATGTTGCCATGCTTACTTTAGTTTATACTCATAGCGTTCTGAGTGTAGGAATTTTTTGGTCCCAGTGCTATAGTCTATTACAAAATGAGAGATAATTTTTTTCATGAAAAGTGATGTTGGATGAAAACCGACAAAGACTTGCGTTTTTAAAGTTCGATGATAAATAAAGAAAACACGACATTTTTTTCAGTCAAAATCAACATTTTTTTAGTTTGCAAGGAACTTTTGTAAATTTTTCCTTGGTTAGACATTATTTCTAACTTAGATAGCGACATCTATCAAACGAATCCAAACTAATTAAAACAGAACTTCTAGAAAAGCTCAATTTTCATCGATTGAATAATAGCTTCTATCAATAGACGAATGTAATGTTATAAATACGTTTTGAAACGGTTTTAAGGAAAGAGGATGTACCTAATCCAACCTTTTTGTTGATGCTTAGCGTCAGTATTAAGTCGGCTTGAAGTTTAATGAGATGTTTTACAAACTCCACTGCAGCTACGTCTCTTGAAGTCCTGATACAACCTACTTGTATTTATTAGCTTATTTTGTGTTAAAAAAATCTATCTTGTTTTGGAATAGACTATGGTATGACTTAAGAAATATTCATTAATTAAAATATGAGTGTTTAGTTAAAAATTTAAGGTGCATTTCCTTAATATTTTTTTGCAAAAATAAAAACCATTTTTTGTAATTAATTATTCTCCATTGGTCGTATACGAAATGTATTATTTTATTTATTTACTCTTATTATTGGGAGATTCGTGTCGCCGCGTTGGCAACACTTGTAAAAATACAACTGCCAAAGATTTGTCAAAGATCCTTTAAAAAAATCTATTTACATTACGTTATTTATTTTAAAATATAAATCATCCAAAGATTTATTTAATTTTACCCAAAAAAGGGATGCCAGTTTACATAATTTTCCCTAAAACTAGGGAGATTACCGAAAACGAAGGACTTTAGGTATAATAATTATATTAATAATAAATCGTCGTTGTATTGCGTGTAATTATTATTATTATTATATTATAGTTGAATTATTAAATATAACTGATTGGCCTTTATAAAAAAATTGAGTGCTTGAAAGGACTGCGTCCAAATATATTTAAAAGACTTAAATTTTTTAGCTTTTAATTATAAAAATTTATAAAATTTATAGTTTAGGAATGTAGGTGGTAGTTATTTTTTAAAATTTATAAATAAAAAAATAGACGCTTGTTTATGGTAAAAAAAAACTGCCGTTTCTAACAACGCCTCTGGCTCCAAGTAACTAGGCTTATAATATGGGTGGCAGATAACTAGAGACCTATAGATGATGCAAATATTCATTCTATGGCAGGAATCGAACCTGCGACCTTTAAAAATGTATTGCGGTAGACGAATATTGTTATTAATTGAGCTTTCAAATTTTGTTCCATTTTTGGCCACCAAATAGTACGCGTTAAAAATACGGCCTAATTAATTTCAACGAAATTATAAATCTGTCTAAATAAATTGTATAAAAGAAAAACAATTCGAAAAGTGCCTAAAATTTTACAAAATAACTACGAATACTATGATTATTAATTATAAAAATATACTGCTAATTATTATAATTATGACTTAAATAAAATTAATAGTAACAATGCTATCGTATACAGGGTTGTTGGAGTCCAATACAAAACCGTCCCAGGGGGTAATTCTTCACATCAAAACGAATGGGTTTTGTTTTACGACTTTTCACTATTTATTAATTTTTGATAACGCCTTATAAATCGATAAACACGTGCTGCTGCTTTTTAAATATTTGGAAATTTTATGTAATATTTGCACACCTTATGGGTAGAATATAGATGACATTATTTATATTATTCCTTGACATCTATTGTATACCTTTATTCGCAAATAAAATGATTGATTGACTCATAAAAACAGTGTGACGTCATGCGTCATGTTATTGACAAGTTACCATAGCAACGTATTATCGTTGCTATGATTACCCTCAATGTTTTCTAATGACGTTTTCACGTAAAATTATCGTCCGTGAACCGACTTTACAGACAACCATTTTTCTTCGTCATACAAAAGTAATAAAAAATATCCTGTACCTACTATAAATATTGTTAGATCTGTAGTAAATACGCCGCGCTATGTGCGCCCGCGCAAGGCCTGCGCCGACCGCGCGCTGTGCCACGTAGACTTAATAAATGGCTAGACAGTACTATAAACACTTAAATATATTTTTTTGTAAATGTATTAGGTTTTAACAAAAGTCGTTAAACACAAGCCCCCTTATTCCAAAACGAGGTTTAGGGATAGTCCGAGATGTGGATTTAAACCTTAGATTTAGACACAGATTTACTCGTAAACAATAGTCTAAACACTACCCCTATAGATTATATAGGGAACTTTAGTCTAAACACTATCCATAAAGATTATATAGGGATAGTGTTTAGACTATAGGTAACGAGTAAATCTGTATCTAAATCTAAGGTTTAAATCCAGATCTCGGACTATCCTTAAACCTCGTTTTGGAATAAGGGGGAAGGTGTTCGTTTTGATGTAGAAAACTAAACCCTTCACGTTTTTTGATTGGAATCCAATCCCTGTATAATTATTTATTGTAATTAAAATGTACTTAATAAATTCGAGGCATCGAAATAAATATTTAGTTAAAAATAATATTATATCCAAAGATAGTGTTCCTATTAAATAGCCCACCATAATTTTCTGCTTTATTTTTGTTTTAAAAATATCAAAATTTTAGAAAAACAATTATGCTATTACGTTTGCAAAATGAAAAAAAAAGTTGTTCCTACAATAATTATGAAACCTAATTATAAATAATAATACATAACTAAATAATAATATAATTGCTAATTATAACCATCTTGAGTTGAACCTTGTATTGTTAAGATAAACTAGTTTAAGCTCTTCTTATTTTAAAAAAAACACTTTCAAATTCTGTCCAGTATTTCTTAAATACCGAAAAAAGTATACAGTGTGTATCACAAACCCTGTAATGCCTCTTAGGGACATATTACCGCCCGACCTTACAAAAAAAAACTAAAAAATATGAAAAAAAAAATACTTTTGTAAAACTAGGTACTTAGTTAACCCAGAGTTTGAGAACTTATCAAAATGTTTATTTATTACCATTAATTACATAAGACTTGATGGCAATAATAGTGTTGCCACATTTTGGAAATTCCTTTAAGTTTTTAGTGATTTAGTGTAATTTTCTCGAAACTTTATTAATTATTATAATTCTTTCTTTTATTTACTTAAATATTTTTTTTAAATATGTTCTGGTGTTACTTACTAGTACCTCAGAGAGATTGCAGAGTTTCTGTGACACCCTGTATAATTTAAATTTAAAAAAACGTACTTATCTGTCTGTGTGCGTTATTTGTCTGTTGATTAGAGAAAGGCTTGACCAATTTTGATAAATCGCAAAAATCTGCTAACAGACAAAATGTTAATAAAACATTCTTATTATATATTATTATAAATACATACATAAGCCTATTCTATCAAGTGCCTATTAGTATATAAATATATACATAGTATAAGTATAGTTTATAGTCATTATACTGTATTTATACATATTTCCTTTGAAATACTGATTGGTACTGACACTAATGTTACTGTTTATTAATATGCAGTATGTTTAGTATAATTTATATATAAAGCGTGTTGCTGCGAAGGTTTCAGATACTAAAAAGGGTTTGTTTTCGTGCGTCTCGGCGAACAACTTTTATTCTACGATTTTTGAAAATTCGAACTTTTTTGATAACTCTGAGGGATTTTTTACTCGGAAAACAGCTGTTTCTTACAAAAAAAATTGTAAACAAAAAATGAATGTATCGCGAGACGCGTTTGAAACGATGTTTATTTTTAATACTACCTACATATACCTATTAGGTATCCGTCTTCTTCATTCTCTGTTTCTCTTACGGTTTGTCGTTTCACGTTTTCGTCGCGTTTGAAACGATGTTTATTTTTCATACTCACTACATAATTATATGTATTAGTTATTCGTCTCCTTCGTTCTCTCTTACGGTTTTTCGTTTCACGTTTTCGTAACGCGTTACATTTTTTCGCGGCTAGGTCCCCTCGCCAACCCGCAATAAGAAACTTCGTTCTAAAAATGTTCGAATTTCCAAAGTAGTAGAACAAAATTATTCGCCTAGACATCTAGAACAACCCCCTTTCGAATTAGAACCCTTCGCGGAAACACATTGTATTATTATTAATAATAACAATAGATCGTTTTGTTATTGTATTATTAATGTTACATTTCGTTTTGAAAGCGACTTTTTATTTTGAACCAAACAATGTTATTTTAGAAATGGTTTTCCAACGTGACCAAAGAAAATTATTATTTTAAATTATATGAATTATAATGCACGCTTCGGTCTGCGTATCAATTTATGTATTCACACAGTATTAAGTTTCTAAGTACTTAAAAATCTACATTAATAATATTGAAATTACATAATTATTATTAAATGTTTTCGTTTTACTATTATCTGTTATTTATTAGTTTGTGTATTAATTACAATAATAATTTGTAATTATAATTATAAATAATAATTATTAATTATTGTAGTACTATAAGTGATACTGATTGTACCAGTTTTTTGCTATTATGAGAGTTAATAAATGATAAATTAAAATATTTGTTTTATTTTATTCATTAGACATTGTTTTGAAGATAACGAGGAACGTCTCCTTTTTTTGGAGTCGGTTAATAATTGAGTGGAAGACCAAATGAATTTAACCGTAAGATGTGAATGAGTAGAACTCCATATTATATAAAAGTAAAATTATTATTTGAAATTAATTTCATATCGATTTTAAGTTAATAGGTACTTAATGTAATGATTTATTTTACAGACTAATTATGCATTAGTATAGCAATCAAATTCGTTTTCTCGCAAGAGTCATTAACAAACTTTACTGGCATTATTAATTTTAATTACAAAACATAATTATTATTTGTAATTATAATTTTAAAAGTGTTTAAACTGACTTCAAGAAAACAACAAACCAGATAGAAACTGTCTCTCTCTTTGAATAACACATATCAAAGACAGTAATAAGATCTACTATAAAAATAAATTGTCTAAATAACTTTGAAGTCAGTTGAAACCCGAGCGACTTTTCCTTGCTTCTCACCCGTCCCCGCCCGTAGCAAGTGAGGAAAAGCCCGCGATTTTAAACTGTATTCCACCGTAATAAGGGCCTCCTCACTTGTTACAGGCGTGCGGACTTCGACCGAGATCGTGACACGGCACTTCATCGACATGGACCACGGCATACCCCTCAACATCCACGCTCGGCCCCGGATCGTTGGACGACGACCGAACGCGATAGTTAACATCGAAACGGACGTATTCCAAGAGAAGTCTTACAAGCAGTACTCGTCGCAACATCTCCGAGACGCCCTCATTGCTGTCAAGAAAGGATATAGTGTTTACGCTGCGTCGAATAAGTATGGAGTCCCGAGGAAAACGTTAAGGAATTGGATGGAGAAATACGATATAAAGAGTCAGTTTTCAAAGGGACGTCGCGGGACGCGGACGTCTACGCAAATACTTGATCCGCTCGATCTATTAACTGAGGCTAGATCGGAGAATTATGAGGAAACTCTATAAGAAGGATGTGGTTACATAATGCCGGTGCAGCCACAAATGGACTAGTTTGATAAGTTCTCATTTCGCTGCTGTCTTCCTCTACCTGCGTCCCTCAAAACCCTCTGCTTATTTTGGGGGTCTTCAAGTCACGAGTAGGTCCCTATAGGTATCTTCTAGACACCGCGTGCTTCATCTTACAACGCATCCTCACTAATTATCACCGAGAGAGATGGTAGTCAAACGCTGACGTATCAATTATAAAAAATAAAAACAAAATACTAGGTTTCTTTTGATGTAATGCGCTGACCCCTAACTAACAAGAGCAGAATGTACAAGTTGTTTCAGCGAAGAGGTTTTAATACGAAAGAGGGTTGTTCTAGCCGTCTACACGAACAACTTTTGTTCTACGACTTTTGGAAATTCGAAGATTTCGTTCGAAGTTTTTGTATGAAACAGCTGATTTTCAAGTAAAAATTCCCTCAGAATGATCGAAAAAAAAGTTAGAATTTCCAAAAGTCGTAGAACAAAAGTTGTTCATCTAGATGGCTAGAACAACCCCCTTTCGTATTAAACCCCTTTGCTGAAACACATTGTATATCATATAATTCTACTGTAGGTACGTGTGTATGTCATTGAACACCTAAACGGGTGGACCGATTTGAATTAATTTTTGTATGCGTTTGTGTGGCGCGGGCGCCCTGGATGGTTTAGATTCACAAATCAGCCCGGCAGATGGCGCTGCAGTCGGTATCTAGATTATATATCTATACTGCAAAACAACGTTTTCCGGAACAGCTAGTATATTGTGGAGAAGATAGGCATATTTATTCTATGTACCTAATTTTAAAATGTTTATTATTCTTATCTACTTAGCTGTATGTATAATTAATTGTCAATTCAGTGTTTTTCTTATAAATCAGTGACTCTAGCGGTTTCACCAGCGTAAGTTTCACATACACTTTCCATTGAAAATATCAAGACCATTGTCTTGATTATAATTATTATCATAATTATAATAATAATCGCTATTATTATTTATACATAAAACTGATGTGTTAAGGTTACTTGATAATATGTAGCCTACCTTAAATTTTAACTATTTTTTCCCTAAGCATAGTGTCCTTCCGCTGGAGAAAGGTCTCCCCCGTCTTCCACCATTAGGGCCACCTCTAAACAATTATTATTTATTATTATCAAATTAAAATATTTCCCGCCATTTATTTATTGTTTCGACACCGCCCCGGCACTGTATAAATACGTCACTTGTCAACGACAAATGAGGACCGACAAAGTACGGCGACAAATGTCGCTGTGACGGAGAACTTCATTTGTGCAGACAATCGAAGTTAAATAAACATCGAATAAAGGAAAACTAAAAAAAAAACATAATTATAATTTGTATTGTAATATAATTGGAAATCATAATCAATCATAAAATTATAATTTGAAATAATAATAAAAAATGTCCAAAGATTATTAGCAATTATCTTGCCAAATACCTATATTGTAGAAGTTAATTATGACTTATAAAACGTAACTAAAACAATTATTATTGTATTTATTAAGTGTAATAACCAATAATTATGGTATTATTAATAGTAATTATTGCATTTCTTTAAGTAAATTTGGCATAGTTAGACTAAGTGAAAGTAATAGCCGTGAATTTAGTGTTTCAAAATTATATAAAATTATACATTATTTTATAAAACTATCTACGGCCCCCGGTTTTGCCCGCTTAAGTCTCGATAAAAAGTTTCATAGTACTATTTTCTAAAAACATACACAAAGACTTTCACATAATTTTATAATATTAGTAAGATGATTATAGAGTATAAGCCGACTATACCGTTTAAATTAATATGGTGAATTATGTTTAATTTAAACATATTTATTTTACTGTCAAAAATGTATTTAAAACATAGTCTAGTATAATTACAGGGAAACAAATTGTATGATTTGAATCGCCAAATAATTGATAGTCATAAATGTACTTAATTATTATAAGTTATAATTAATTAATAATAATATAAATAAGATATGAATATAATTAATTTAATAATTAGAAATTGATGAAGTGTAGAAAATTTGTGTTAAACAGTAATATAATTATAATAATTAATGAAATAGGTTCTTAATTACATTTTTAGGCGTCAGGCAGCTATTAAAAATATATTTTAGTTCTGTCCCAGCTTATTAAAAATATTAGACAATAATTATAAAAAAACTATTACCGTATATTTTTTTGAAAAATGTTATTTTATTTTTGCCATATTTTTTTCTGGATCCTAAGACTTTTTAATAGTACCATATTTTTGTGATTAATTTCCAGAACCCTAATAGAAATTATTTAGTCGTTTTGGCTCTAAGATAATAATGCAAAACCAAAAACCAACCAAAACTTTTGTTTCCTGAAAGCCAAATAATAATATTAATCAATCTTAGTAATTATGCTTAGGTAATTGTAAGTACCTAGTAAGAAAATAGTTATAATAATTAATAATAATAATGCCAGTATTTAAAGTAATTATAATTAATAATTACGGGTGATTGTATCGAATTGATGGATAATAAATATAATATAAATAAATAATTTGTGTCGAATTGTGTTGAGTTTTTTAAGGTAATTTTTTTTTCTATTTTTGGTTTTAACTCAACCTGAAAAATAAGTAGGTACCTACTTCTACTTTCCTAAGAGTGCAAGATGTTTGATTACCCCAAAAAATGGGTAAAATTACTGCCCTGACAACACTTTTATATAATAAATAACTCCGCTATTCGACACTAGATGGCGTTAGCGGTAGCTTTAACATTTTATATGCACTAAAAATATGGAGTAGATATTGCTTTTTATAAATGTAACGAATGATTAATTTACATGATGGAATCATTTCTATAACCAAGGTAATCAAGGATTATTTTTTTTACTACTGGTGGCACCATCTGCAGTGGAGAAATACCACCACAGATGGCGCCACCAGGTTGCAAAAACTACTGAAGCGATTGCGATGAAATCTGCTAAGTATGTAGATGGCAAGAGTCTCGAAATAATGCATGGGCTAATTTTGATACTAGAAATACAAAAGTGACTGTCTGTAACGTTTTGCTTTTGAAGCCAAATCGTTAACCAATTTAGATGAGTTTGAGTATTGAGATAGATGGGACCTAGGATTGGGAAGAAAATTCTTTCTTAGCGGATACCACATATCCCGATCCGTCGATTGGTTTATGCGTATTTTGTTAAACTGGCTGTGAATAAATAATAGCACGAGGCAACTAGTTGCATATTCTCGGCTCCTTTGCACCGGGTGCGGTCAGGGGCGGTTTATTTGAATGACGATTAATTTATATTTTAAATTGTGATTTTATATTAATTTATTTTAACTTTGTATTTACGGTGTTGCATACAACGATTATCATTTATTTCTTGACAATCAACTGTGAATCTTGGTTGCCAATGCGGCTGAAGGAGATAAATCATTACTTTAAAGCTGTGCGTTGATATAATCAGTCAGGACTTTCAATATTATATGTATAGATATAACGACGTGTCCCGACTACGCGATCGCGAACGTGCAATGCCAGTACGACAGCCCCTCGGACACGGAGGAGGAGAGAGGCCTGAGTCTGACCGTCACTCCAGGCGGCGGGGGGGCTCCAGGCGCCTGCGTCACCGACCATACGTACAACTCTAGGGACGAGCCGCCTGCTTTCATTATACACCAGGTAAGTGGTGACGTCATACAAACGTTACTTATACGTTGTGCCGATCGTCGTCGTTCGTTATCCGCATGTTCCGTGAGGTGCCACGATAGTACATGACGTGTTACAGTATATTTAGGTATTTCATAAGTTTGGTTGATATATTAAGGATAAAATATATATTTACAAATTATATGTTTATGAAATATGAAAAAAATACCTAATATTAAAAACAACAACAAAAGAAAACTTTAGTAGCTGACAATCGCCTCGTCTCATCTAGTTACCGAAGATCTGTGTATTTGTGCCGCTTTGTAGTGAGTTGCTATTGCAGCTGATTCGAACAAACAAATAGATAAGAAATGCGCCAACCTACCTATATTTATTTTTATATATTTTTTCCGTATGCTCCTCGAATACTATTTTTAGTTAATTAGCTTTTATATATTTCTCATGTGAGTGAATTACAAATATTCTTATGGGAATAAAGAATCTTGAACCTGATATAACAATTATAAGATCTACACAAGATTCCAGTGTTTCCTTAAATAGGCAGCACTAATATTATAAGGAGTAAAGTTTTTTTTGATTGCTTCGAAACTACTGGACTGATTTTGATGAAACTTGGTATGAGGGTAGAAAGTATTTTCTCGTAAAAATCACCAAATGAAACTTATTCCAGACCCACACCCAGCCAGTGGTGACACAGAAGATAATGACCCTCGCTCCCGAGCCGACCCTGAGCCCCGGGTATCCGACCCTCAATGTGATCCACGTCGGGGATCGACCACCTCACATGGTACGTACACTCACGTTCCATCATGTTGTCCAGGCATGCTGTTCTCTTTCTACGCGAGCATGCTACATTCTCGACCTCATCATCACGATACCATCAGGTGTGATGAGGTCAAATGCAAGATAATTTTGTGTAAAAAATATATATATATAATAGCCCCTCTACATGATGAGCCATCACGCTGGCCCACTAATATGGGCAAGCGTAGAGGACGTAGTGGTATCTCATGGCTTATGGTTCGTGGGATGGCGACTGGATGGCCACGGTGTCGGTTTTTCGGTCACACATCAAAGAAAGTGGGCAACGATGGCTGAACGTGGCCATCGTGTGCTTGCGTTTAAACCATATTGCATGGCCATCTCGGTGGTGCAGTGCTGGACCATCATGTAGGGGCCATAACAATTCCTTTCAGATACAGTTTTGCGGTTTGCGTTCTACAGAACTCGTCTATTTATTTTAACGTCATTGAGTATCCCATTGAATTGATTACAGATATCACCGAGTACAGACTACAACATAAGCAAGCGTATCCGACGGAGCGAGGTAGTGTTGCGTCAGGCCGCGGACTGCGTCAGTCGCGGGTTGACGTTCCAGACTGTCTCGGAGCAATTTAATATACCTATATCTACTATACGGTTAGTTACCCATAGTTAATTAGTAGTTAAGGTAAACCTTCCTCTTGAATCACTCTATCTATTAAAAAACCGCATCAAAATCCGTTGCGTAGTCATCATCATCTCCTAACCGATTTCGGTTACAGCGACTAGGTTTAAATTGGATGCTTCGCTCTAATGTGACTAATATACAATTAAAGATTTAAGCATACATAGTGACAGAGAAAGCGACTTTGTTTTATACTATGTAGTGTTAGTGAAAAGATTGTACAAAGTTTGTTATTTATTTGCCAACACAAACTTAGACATAAACTTAGAAGAGCAAATGCATGAACGAAGCTATCTACCTATATGGTAAATAAAAATAACAACTGCCATCTTTAATTGCAAAACTTAAAAAAAAAAATATGTATTTCAGTTTCTTTATGGCAAGAAAAGGAATATTACCGAAACGGCGACGAGGTCGGACCACGTTGGTGAGTATTGAACACTTACCATATTGTGCCTAATTGTTTTATCATTGAGAACTTGTTTTAAATGTCCCGAATACGTCCCAAATTGTGTTTCATTGCTTTTAAAATCCAAAATTCGTAATATTTGTTTTATTGTCTAGAGCACGTACTAAATTGGGCTTGATTGTTTCAATGTTCAGAAGGCCAATTCTCGTAAACATTGTTCAAATTACAATGCAATATCACTCCGATTACATTTCAATCAAAAAATATTCTTGTGAATACCAAAACTGACTAATGTTTTAGAGGGTATTTTTTGTAATCGAAATGTAATGTGTGACACGAGTGTAAATATTGCAATATAATTTGAACAATGTGATTTACGAAAATTAACTTTCAGACCGCGTACTAATCATTTTATTGTCCAGAGCATGTACTAAATTGTGCCTAATTATTTAACTGTCCAGAACACTTACCGAATTGTGTCTAATTCTAATTGTTTTAATATTTAGACAGAACACTTACCAAATTGTGCCTAAATTTTTCACTGTCCAGAATAGGTACTTACCAAATGTGCCCAATTATTTAACTGTCCAGCGTAGGTACTTAATTGTCCCTAATCGTCCTCAGGCTCGACCGTCAACAAGCCCGGAGCCTCCATTCCACATGCAACACTACAAGCTGCCAGACATGCTCGCTCTCAAGACGGACGACGAGGACAACAATGATAGTTGCCAGTAATTGATTCCTACTACTCTCAGACTTAAACCAGTGATATGTCAACCAGAAAGACAATCTTCGTAAATTACATTGCAATATCATTTCGATTACAAAAATACAATCAAAGACAGTTTTTTTTGTCAAAAGCGGCGTTTTAAGGTACTTAGAGGGTATTTTTTGCAATCGAAATGCAATTGGAATGTTATTTGAACAATGTTATTTACGAGAATTAGCCTTCTGAGGTAGATTAGATACGTCTTTCCGAAATAAACTTAACCACACGAACTTAAGGCAATTGACTCTTAAACCGATCGTCCACAGCCAACTAAACTAAGTTAGTTTAGCTAAGCTTACAGTTTTTCAGTTTAACGTAGCTTAGCTGGCATAGTTTGCAGTGGTGAATATGTATGAAAAATTGGCTCAACTATGCGAGCTAAGCTAAACTAATTTAGTGCACTTTCAAATCCCATTATCCCCCAAATTGGGGATAATGCTACGAAGATTCCCATTATTCCCCATAGGGAGAATACCCCGTTTAGTTGGCGGTGAACGAACGGCTTTAATCCCTCAGGTGCTTTCGGATATGCATGAAGATATGCACTCTAATTATTGTGTCACAAAAAGTAATGCGAAAATCAGAGGATAACTTTATTAATACAATAAAGGTAACTAAACTATCAATTATATCGATACTATTGCATACAATATATCATAATATATATCGATACTATCGATTTATCTGTAACATCTCACTGATCTTAACCCGGTCAATTCAATTCAATTTTTGATTATGGCATCTGTTATAGCTTATGCCTAACAATTCTGCCAATGTCACCTGAGGTTCAATCAATAACAAAAAGTGTTCGGTTATTTAAAAAAAAATTGAACAGTGATCGCGAGAAATGGCCAGAGAAAACATAGGCTAAAGGTAGCGCCATCTTTCGAACGACTCAGAACTATTAAAAAAAAAGGCTTTCTTGAAAAGCTTATTAGAGCAATAATTAATGTAGATGATTCATGCAGTGGCAGCAAGTAAACATGTTGTTCAGCGCGTTGTAGTGCCTAGGACATTGATCCATGCTGTTGACACTGTAGTTCCTGCGACATGTATCATTAGATGGTAAGCCTACTCCAACGTTGACGGAATCCAGAGGAGAGAGCAATTTACGTCTTAATTTCATGATAATTACTTTTTTATTATTGGAACGGAAAACAATAAGACAAAAGTTGTAACGACACTTTTTGCATAGAAAGCAAGCCAGTTATTTTCGTTTCGTCTTTCTATTTCCCATTGAACAGTGTGATGTCGCGACGATTATTTACAAAAAATGACAATTCCTTCACTAATTAATCTCAAGTTTTTTTTTATTACCTATAGTTTCAAAAACAACAAGTTTTAAGTTCAAAAACTATTATTTCATAACTTGTAGATCAGGGCGCAGGGGTGTCAAACTCAATGTTCCATAGGGCGGGCCATTTCGATAATTGCAGATGTGTAAGCGGGCCAGACATATAATAATTAAACACGAACATTTTTAGGGTTCCGTACCTCAAAAGGTAAAAAAGGATCACTTTCTGGTCCGTCTGTCTGTCTGTCCGTGTGTCACCACTGATTTTCTCAGGAACGGGTGGGCCTAGCAAGTTGAAATTCATACTAGATACTGAGGTCTATAGTCCCTATTAATAAATAACTTCAAATTCAACTTTAATTTTCAACTTTTTTTATACTTCGGAATTTTTCTTTTATCATTAAGTTTATTTGGTGAGGCAGGTATATTTATTTCTTACAGATTGGTCATTGCCAGTGCGAGAGAACCGAGAATTTAAAAAATAAGCTTACATTTTTGAGATCTAGATTCCGACTGCGGGCCGCATCATTATGTTTCGCGGGCCGTATGTTTGACATGCCTGTTCTAGATTGTTGTAAAAGTTTACTGAAAAAATACTGGAAAACTAAAAATATAAGAATTTCGCCCTCATCTGGTACGCATTCTCCTTTAGTTACTTAATTAGTTTAAGGAATCTCTGTAGATTTACTTACAATGTATATAACTATGCAGTGTGTTTTGTTGAGGGTAACGCAATACGAAAGGTGCTTGTTCTAAGACAACTTTTGTTTTGGAACATTTGTAAATACGAACTTTTTTTTTGAAAATTTAATTAGACCAGCTGTCTTTTGATGTCAAAGGTCATACTTTGTTTTTCCTGAGCATGACCTCAAAGTTTTGAGAAAAAAAAGTATTTTTATATGTTTTTTGCCTAGACTTATATAACTCCTATCGTATTACGTTACCCACCTCGAAACACATTGTATAAAACTTATTAAATAAATATATATATATATATAAGTCGCGGTAGCTCTTTCCTAGCTGTATATAAAACTAGTAAAACATACAAAAAGCAAAGTAAGATATTTTAATATTAGAGATATTTTAATATTAGAGTTTCACGCCCGTAACTCCCGATCCCGTGGGAATATCGGGATAAAAAGTACCCTAAATGTAGTTTAAGGTTTCTAGCTATCTTCATACAGAATTTCATCGCAATCGGTTTAGTAGTTTTACGTGAAGTGGTGACAAACATACATACATTTATAATATTGCAGTTTATGAGTTTAGCTCACGTAGCGCTAGTGTGCAATCGTTACACTGGCGCCATCTAGTGGACGTGCGATCGATGTGGAGTACTTTGATCCTGCGCCCGAGTGCGCCGCACTGTTAACTACGCCCATGTGAGATAAAATTATAAAGATTGTACATTTTTTTTTTAGTTTTTAGTGAGCCATGAGCATTTTTCATTTTTTAAAATAATAATGTGTATCAAAAACTCCGTTATTCCATGAAGGGACCTTACCCAAAAATACATAAAAAAAGAATAATGTGTTTTTTTCAATACAAATAGTTTATTTTATACATAAAAATTCACATGATTACAAAATCAAAAAAATACCTTAATTAATTATTTAATTTGGGAAAATTACCCCAATTTAAACAGATTTTTGGGAATTATTAAAATATAACAACACCAATAAGGCTCGTTACCTTTAGTGGTATTGCCACATCTTCGATTAAATCTTCAATCGTAAATCAATTTAAAAAAACAAGAACTTTAAATTAAAATACTTCTTTGCAATTTTTTTGTAGAGAGGTTTAATACTACATTATGAAGGAATATGAAGTTTTTGTAAAAACAATGTTAGAGTAGTTATTTATCTCGTAGAAGAAACAAATCTGTATAATATTATAGTTTTGTAAAGTGCAGTAGATGCAAGACAAGTGGTAGCGCACATCAACTTAATAAAGTTACGTTATTTTTCAATTAATTATTGTATTTTGATTAATTCTCCCACAATTCATAGCGCCATCTTGTATACGGTTCTGCTAATCGATGATAGATGGCGCTGTTAACAAATTCGAGGAACTAATTGGACATAGTAATAACCTCCTTGTTGAACAAAAAAGCTGAAGCATTTTTTTCTTATGGGTGATCCAAGCGACCTAAGAAGATACCGGGAAGACTTATCTTTGACCAGCTTTGTTTATAGTTCCGCTACTTAATAGTAGATGGCGCTGTCAACAAATTCAGGAATTAATTTTAGGTTATTGAAGATAGCTGAAGCGTTATTTATCTCAAAATTCCACATCGCAGATTACAATCCCGATGTTCCCACGGGGTTAGGACTTATGTACGTGAATGAAATCGGAGGTCAAAATATTATGTTCTAGTTAATGACATTTTGTATAGTTCCACTACTCGCTAATAGATGTCACTGGTAACAAGTTTTATTTGAGGAACTAGTTTTTATTGGAGTCCCGGTTTCAAACGGCTATTTATTATGCATAATATTATAAACCTTCCTCTTAAATCACTCTCTATTAAAAAAAACCGCATCAAAATCCGTTGCGTAGTTTTATAGATCTAAGCATTCATAGGGACAGACAGCGGTAAGAGACTTTTTGACTATGTAGAATCGTATTTTTATATCATAATTACCATCCCGATTTTCCCACGGGATTAGTCATAGGTGTACGTGGATAAAACTGGAGATGAAAATTAATCTAGTTAAAATGTATAGTTCCGCTACTAGGTACTAGATGGCGTTGTATATTTGTTTCATCAAAATAAGCCCCATTGGCCGTCGCTGTACTTTCGTAACCAGTTGCCAAAAAAGGGAAAAATAATGTTAGCTTTCCAAGTTTTTGATCTTATTTTGCCTACATTACTCTGACATAGATGTTTTTGCCTATATCAAGATTTGGTTGAACTTTGCTAAGTCATAAAGTTTACTTATTTCAATAAATAAAAGACATTTTCTAATAAAATTAAGCATAGATTTTATTATAATTATTAAATTAATAACTATTTACAAACTTAAACTAATATTATCTATCTATACTTATAATAATGGAAAAAACTGGACATTTGCCCGCTGTGCCACAGAAGCCATCCTTTGATAAAGCTTGCCATATATACATATAAAATCCTTTGTCCTGACTGACTGACTGACGGATCAACGCACAGCCTAAACCGCTGATCGTAGAGACCTGAAACTTGGAGGGTGTGTTCTTTGTATGACGTAGGCATCCGATAAGGACTTTTAAAAAATCAACTCTTATGCAGATGATTCACCAAGTAAAAGCCAGTTATTGTTATTTTATAAAAGTAGTTAATAATAAAGGAAAAAAGGACAAAATGCCTTCTCTATCGCAGCCAGGTGTTTGCCCGCTGTGCCATATAAGCCATCCTATAATAAAGCTTGCCATACCTGAACGAATATTATAAAGCTGAAGAGTTTGTTTGTTTGAATGCACTAATCTCAGGAACTACTGGTTCGAATTGAAAAATTCTTAATGTGTTGGATAGTCCATTTATCGAGGAAGGCTATAGGCTACTTTTTATTTTAATATTCCCACGGGATCGGGACTTACGCGGGTAAAACTCGAAGCGTAGCTAGTATAAAAGTAGTTATAACAGTGTCTCAGCAGGTCAATAAGTGTATGAATCCCGGCTAGGCTCGTCCGACGGGCAGTATGAACGAGAGAGAGTCCCCGGCGGCTCCCCACGACACCCGCTGCAGTTGATACACGGACACCCACGCACACAACACACACATCCACACACAAGCACCCGTCAAACTCATTATCACATCTGTAACAATACATACATTGGATTTATTTTACATAAACAGTCACAGATCAGATGAATTAGCCACTGGTCATGCAAAGTTGTGTCCAAAGCACTGACATTGGACAATATATTTAGTTTTTAGTATTTGTTGTTGTAGCGGCAACAGAAATACATCATCTGTGAACATTTCATAGAAATGTCATAGTTAATGAAAACTGTATAGCTATAATATAGCCAAACAACTGAGAATACATTGATTCATTGGGAATAACATTTTTTATAATTTTTGGCAAATAATGGCAGCCAGTGGAGCGGTGTTGGCCTGTCATAGCCCGGCCTTTCATTTCAAAGGTTGTGGTTTAAATCCTGGCCGGCCGAGCACCAACTGTAGTTTCTTAGGAAAAATGTGCGCTTTCCATTGACATTGCTTTGAAGGTACGTGGAAAATATTGTAAGTATAATGAAACCCGCGGCTTAGTTGCCTCTGAACTAGGTGGACTAAGCTGAGAGGGTGCTATTGGTGCTGGACATTTTTCTACTCTATCCTCATGCAAAAGGGATACAACTAAAGAAGTCTATTTGAGGACAAACAGCCTGTAGGAACTTGTACGTTGTAGTACAAGTTCCTTACGGAAAGAGGACCTGTTGTGAGCTCTCTAGATTCATCTATAGATCTGTTGCTTTGCTTCCTCTCAAGATACTTTGGAAATAGGTTTATTACTTACATTTTTTGATCTGTTTTTGTTCTTCATAAGGTGGTTTAAAGAAGGCCTCTTTGAAGAACCATACAGCATTGACTGTCCATACGAACGGCAGTAGCAAACAGCCCACTGAAATAATATCAAAGGTTCACAGTTACCAATTACGAAGGAAAAACACCATGAATTTGTAGATCATTATCTTTGTAAATCAGCACCTTTGAAGTACCACCGGCATAATTTTAGCTTCTTATCGTTAGGAAGTTTGTCTAGATCCATCTTTTATTTGATAAATTTGTGTAGAATTTGGAGAAATCGAAATTATTCAATGATCAATGAAAGAAATCGACATGTAAATTTACATTTACATTGGGTTGACTAATAGAAAATGTTGCAAATTTACAGAGTTACAGTACAATTACGTGCATAACTTTTAAATTACTTCTCTTTCGAATTCTTTAACTCGATATTTTGCTATCTCTTTCTATTGCATTAAAAGCACATGTGAGGATTTGGATTGTTTTTGACAACTTGATAATAGTTTGACGTAACAATTCATAAGTACGTAGAAAGAAACGTAAATTTGGTGATTGGAAATCTGCGTAGTACAAAATGTTTCAAAAGTGTTACCAAATGTAAATTAACAAGTAACTAAACTATACTAAATAACAATTAAATAACGAAAACTTAAATTAATTAAATAAACTACCTACTTTACTTACACTAAATTAAAAGTCCAAATGGGGATCCCTAGGAAGTGTGCCCAAAAGGCTGGCAGCGTTACCACGTTGGATGGCGATGCTTATCCGTTGTCCGAGGTAATGTAAATTAGAAAACATTTATTGGATCTTTGCATTTACTCATGTACTACGCACTTGTCATTGTCCAATTATGTAGAATAATAAAATCTTTCAGGAAATAATCCTGTTTCTTTATAAACTGAAATGTTCTTCTGTTAACAAAATTATTGACCCTTTTTGTTGAAAATAAAATCAAGCTTTTTATTATCTTTAGACTTAAAGGTTATGGCAGCACTAACACTAACAAAAATGGCGGAGTTGTGTTGAATGTCAGAGTCAGAAAATGTCGAAGTAAATAAAAATTAAAAATGTTTTCACACAACTTCTACGTATTTACATACATTTGCCTATTTCTTTATATAACACAAACATGTAAGTACCATCTATTTACTACAAACAATCTTTAATACTGAAGAAAAAGTGTCATTTTTAACCAATAAATCTGAGCAAATACACGAAATATTTTGGTTGAATTAAAATGCCGTTTTTAAGGTAAAAAGACCTTGGTGATGTATTCGCAAGTGTCTGTGAGGCTCCGTTATCAATTAATCTCAAGGTTTGTCATGAATTATTAGTGGATTATAAGAAATTTCAAGGTATAATCCTATTATTCGAGACATAGCGATTTGGAGAGTTTTTATGAGATCTAACTGTAATCTTTTTGTTATACTATCCTTGCGTTCATTCCTTTCACTTTCTACGAACGTTGTTTGATTAGAAATGTACATAAACCCATCCTACTAATAATACTAATGCGATGGTTTGTATGTTTGTTATATTTTCAAGCAAAAACTACTCAACTCGTTTCAATGAAAGTAGCAGGTAACTATGAGTACAGCTTGGAATATCGTATAAAGCTACTTATCCTTGTGTTCCCAGTGGACCTATATCTTTCTCCAGTGTCTTATCTATTTCTATACCAAAATTAATCAAAATATGGTTCTGCCGTTTAGACGTGAATATGTTACAGACAAACGGATGAAGAGGTAAATAGGCAGACCTCTGCTAGTCTTGATTATTATGAAATTAATGATTTTGTTTGTAATTGAAGGTATCTCAGAACCAATATACCCACCGCAACTAGTTTTATACTCGGCCGGAGAACCAGAATACACTGATGTGTTGGTGAAACGTGTTGGAGACAATCTCACCCTGGTGTGTGAGTTGAGAGATGATCTCACCTCGCTCAGCAGCTACGTGTGGAACTACATACCTGATAATGGTACCGCTGTTAGGTGAGTAGCTATCAGGGCACAATCTCACCCACCCTGGTGAGATCTATCCCTTACAATTTCACCCTAATAAGGGTACATTAGAGGTGTATTGAAATGGCCACCATAATAATATGTACTATTATCGTTCCAGACCTTACACAGTATCGCCCAGCAGCAGTCCGTCAACAAGCAGCAAGCTGTACAAGCCAGACTTGCAGGTGTCAGACTCCGGCCAGTACTTGTGTTCCGCTCCACCGTTCTCAGTCACCAAGTATATACTTGTACAGACCAAAGGTTGGTTACATTTACTAGGTTATATTGTACTTGTGTGCAGGCTATTTCAAAACGAAAAGATTTAATAAGTTCTCATCAGAAGTCCCCCTTTTCAAATATGAATGTAGGAGATGATGTCATGCCAAATTCCCTCTTTTTCCATTTAGAGGAATAACTAATGTGACCATACGTTTGGACGGGACTGTCCCACTTTAAAATTGTGGAGGAAGTCAATGTAGAACCGACGATCTAAATTATTTATGGCTAGCTATGCTCACATGTGTCCATAGTTCTAAGAAAGTTAGGTTATAAGTTCTAACCTACTTTCCTGGGCACAGTTACATCATATTTGTTTCAAATTGTAACCAAAATGGTGCAGTTGTCCCGCTCTGACTATAGATAACGTGATATATACGGGTATGATATATCTTGGTACAGGTCCGATGCAATGTGCCCGCGGTGCGTTCTGGTGCGGGGCTCGGTGCGTGCTGCCCGGGTACGTGTGCGACGGGTTCCTTGACTGTCTGCACGGGGAGGACGAGAGCGTGCAGCTGTGCTCCAAGCAGGTCTGCTCACGTGAGTACCGGACCACTGTGTTGACAGGCTGGTTCAATGTGTTTACTTGTTATATTGACAGACTGGTTCAATGTGTTCACTTCTTATATTGACAGGCTGGTTCAATGTGTTGACTTTTTATATTGACAGGCTGGTTCAATGTGTTCACTTCTTATATTGACAGGCTGGTTCATGTGTTGACTTGTTATATTGACAGACTGGTTCAATGTGTTCACTTCTTATACTGACAGGCTGGTTCAATGTGTTGACTTTTTATATTGACAGGCTAGTTCAATGTGTTCACTTCTTATATTGACAGGCTGGTTCAGTGTGTTGACTTCTTATATTGACAGGCTGGTTCAATGTGTTGACTTCTTATATTGACAGGCTGGTTCAATGTGTTGACTTGTTATATTGACAGGCCGGTTCAATGTGTTGATCGCAGCATTTTGTCAGTAAGTATATATTTTTTTATAATAATCTGGTTTCACCCGCGTAAGTCTCGATTAACTAATTCAACCTGTATATCGTAGGAAATAATAGCGGTTCTAACTTCTAACAGACTGGTTGGATTAGCTACATCCGTCAGAATTGTGTAGAATTTCTAAATAAAATTATCATTTTTAAAAGTTACGTATTACCATAATTTGGAATGTTTCGCGAAACTTACCTCGAAAACATTGTTTCTTACCGAAAGATTCCGTAATTTTGAACTCTACTCGCAATGAATCAATGTATCCTCATACCAAGTTTCATTAAAATCGGTCTAGTAGTTTCGGCGCCTAGTCGTTGTAAAGGAAAAAATCTTTTTATAATATTGATAGGTTACTGTGTTGACAGATGAGATCAACATGTTGACTCTATATTGAGGATCACTGTGTTGACTTCACAAATTGACAGGTTAGTTTTCAATGTGATGATGCCAGTATTTAATGAATATGTTGATAGGGTGGATCACTGTGTTGATTATTGAACTAAATATCTTTTAAAATGTTCTATCGGTTGGTTAATTAACTGATATTTTTTTGTGAAAAATCAAGTGTTGACAGATGAGGTCAATACAGGGTTCAACTTCTTTTGTATGGCTGACTGCTGACATTAGGACGCAATTCTGCCATTGTCAAGTGAGCGAGGAAAAAAAACTATAGCAACGAGAGTGGACGGTATGATACAGGGTTATTGGTAATTATACTAGCAAGCCGTTGAGGGCTACTTCTGTGTACCTAAACAAACCAACTTGTGTTCATAGACTTTTGGAAATTTGAACATTTTTTCGAAAATTTAGAGGTAAGGTTTATCTGAAAATCAGCTGTTCCTTACACGGAGAGGTCATTAACTTTAAAGTTTCACCTATTTTTTAAGTTTTATCTACTGTTCTAAGTCTGAGTGACCTTTGTTTTAAGAAATCAGCTGTTTTTCGAAATTACATAACCTCAAAATTTTAATATTTTTTTTTTAATTTCCAAAAGTTGTAGAACAAAAGTGGTTTGTTAAGGTACACAGAAGTAGCCCTCGACGGCTTGCTGGTATAATTTCCAATAACACTGTATATCAACAATGTGTTCATATGTTGACAAATGATGTCAATGAAAAAATGAAAAATATTTTTATTTACAGCACAAACACAAGTTACATATAAGTATATTCTACAAACAAAGTATATCTTAGTGTATAAAGGATGTGTTAGTGTTGAGAGCATTCTCTCAATATATTGACGTATAATATTGGATCAATATGTTGTTAGTTGAGTGTGTATGTGTGTTTGGATAGGTAGCGACAAGTTGAACTGCAGCACGGGCCGGTGTATCAGCGCAGCCGCATGTTGCCGTCGCGCGGAGCCGCTCTGTCGCCAGCCGGACTGTTGCGACGAGTATCCGAGACACGCCTCGCTGGAAGGTAACTCACACCTCCTCTTATCGTCGATGTCACTTTCATTGCTCCATTTCAAATAATACCTTTAAATATTTGTTATTAAAAAAAAAAAAAATTGCATTACATTCCACACATCGCCATCTAGCCCCAAGCTAAGTAACTAGACTTATGTTATGGGTTGGGTGGGTTGGACAACAGATATACTACTTATAATTATACTTTTCTTTTGTAAATATATACGTATAATGCATAGAAACAACCAGACCACAGACAAATATCTAAGCATAAATACTTGTCTGTGGCGGGTATCGAACCCGCAACCCTATGTTTGGCAGTCCGGCATGGTAACCATTGTGCCAACTGGGTCGTCATTTTGACCTTTGTGAGCATGTTCACAAATAACCCGTGAGTTTCTTGTGCCTTCTTCTCATTGGTGGCCGTGTTCCGAAGGGACACATCCTAACTTAGTTTTTAAGACGTTTAAATGTGATTTAATGCATGCATGTTTGTAAATGAATAAAATGCCGCGGTGCATTTTGATACTGCCTAATCACGGAACCTTTAAAGCGTTTTGGAAACGGGTTTTTTCAAATAAACTTGATGCATTTCATGTTTTAACAAATACACTGTTTCCGAGACGCTTTAGTGGCAAAGGCAAATTCATCATTTTTTCACTGTAATGCCATCATCAATTGGCATGGGTCTCAAAATGCACTGCACAAAAAAATCACTATGCCAAGCTCCCATAGTAAATGTCCCTTTCGGCTTTGAGTTGAGTATATACCAGCCAATATGGAACCCCTCTAGCGGGGAGTGGCGCCATCTGTGATTGTATAGTTGTAGTGTAAGAATACAGGCAAGTGAAACCAGTTGTAAAAGTTATAGACAAAACTATAGTAATGTGATATTGCATTGTACCTGCACCGATAAGATGTGTCAAGGGCAAGGTTATATAGGAATCAATATTGTACTAGAAGGTCATGCGACGTGATATGTACCTAGTTTAATTAGTATAAAAACCCCTGCTTTTACTCAATAAATTTTCTTATTCTTAATAAATATTCAGTAAAAAGTGAACCTTTCGAGTGTTAATATCTCTTCCACCCTCGCATTACATAGTAGTCGTGTGTGTTCCAGGCTACGTGGACGTGGAGTTCCCGAAGCAGTTCGAGGACAGACATGCGCCCGACGACTACGGGTTCATACAGTCTACCATCTACACGGTCACCGGTGAGTCGCTTTACTACCTTCACTCGTCTTGGATCATGTTGGTTCACTGTGTTCACTCATGTTGGTTCACTGTGTTCACTTATCTACTCACACTTGACCGTTGTTTGTCTTCCAGCTTGCGCCCTGATATTCATGTTGGCTGTGGTTCTACTCGTCTCTGCTATATGCAAGATGCACATGAAGCGAGCCGCCTTGAGGCAGTACACGCAGCCTGATCTATACCATAGGCATCAGGTATGTACCGCAACGCAGCAAGATGCACATGAAGCGAGCCGCCTTGAGGCAGTACACGCAGCCTGATCTATACCATAGGCATCAGGTATGTACCGCAACGCAGCAAGATGCACATGAAGCGAGCCGCCTTGAGGCAGTACACGCAGCCTGATCTATACCATAGGCATCAGGTATGTACCGCAACGCAGCAAGATGCACATGAAGCGAGCCGCCTTGAGGCAGTACACGCAGCCTGATCTATACCATAGGCATCAGGTATGTACCGCAACGCAGCAAGATGCACATGAAGCGAGCCGCCTTGAGGCAGTACACGCAGCCTGATCTATACCATAGGCATCAGGTATGTACCGCAACGCAGCAAGATGCACATGAAGCGAGCCGCCTTGAGGCAGTACACGCAGCCTGATCTATACCATAGGCATCAGGTATGTACCGCAACGCAGCAAGATGCACATGAAGCGAGCCGCCTTGAGGCACTTGTGGCGTATATTCGGAGTCTTATCCGTGATCATTTAGTTAAACCTTTCGGCATAGATTGTGTATGCTTTGGTGACGTGATGTGTATCTCCCCCCTCCCCCCCGCAGACGCCGCGGTTCCCCCCCTGCTACGAGGCGTCCCGGCTGCTGGAGAGCTCGCCGCCCCCCGCCGGCCCCCCCGCGCCCCCCGCCGCGCCCCCGCCCGCGCCCCGCCCCCGGGGAGGGCTCGCCCGCCTCACTAGTATATTCAACAATAGATATAGACAGGTGAGTTATTACATTCACCACCTTGACCCATCATCAACTCGACCCGTTCCAAAGTCAACTTATTCCTATCGCGACTCATTCCCAACTCAACTAGACCTATTCACCAAATTGACCAATTCCCAAATTTACCCATTTCAATTCAACCCTTTACCAACTCGACCTATTCACCAATTCGACCCATTCCCATTTTGACCCATTCCCACCTCAACCCAAATAAATATTTGGTATTTGGTAAATACTCGACCCACCCAACAACTTGATCCATTCCTAACACGACCTATTCGTAATTCGACATATTCCCAAATCAACCCATTCCCAACTCGACTAATCCTTACTCGACCCATTCCCTCCTAAATCCAAATATTTACTCGACCCAACCAACAACTTGATCCAATCCCAACTCGACCTATTCCTAATTCGACCCATTCCCTACTCGACCTATTCACCAAATTGACCCAATCCCAACTCAACCCATTCCCATATCGTCCCATTCCCAACTCGACCCACCCAACAACTTGATCCATTTCTAATTCGACCCATTCCCAATTCGACTTATTCACCAAGTCGCTCCATCCAGCGAGTGATCCAACGCGTCATGTTCCAGGTACCGAGCGACCCCCCCGAGACGGAGATGACGTCATACCGCGCCCCCTCCTCGCTCCCCTCGTCCCCCGCCCGCGACTACCGCTCCCCCACGACGTACACCGACATACAGACAGACTTCCACTTCATAGATCCGGAAACGGAAGCGCTCGGCCGCGACCTCAACAACCTCGGCCGGGACCTAGACCTGACGCGAGACCTCGGCTACATGGTGACGTCGGACAGCGCCGACAACATCCCGGAGCGACGGAACTACTCGTACATGGCGACGCCGGTCGAGTTCTTCCGGCGGAGGGCGATGAGGCGGAACACACTCGAGAGGGTGTTCGACCAGATCGACCGGCAGCGGATGACCCTGCAACTGGGCCGGTTCCAGCTGAGCCTGCCCCGGTTCGGTCGAGCGGCTGACGACAGGCCGGACACGCCCAACGTCGCCGAGATCAATATTAACGATTTAGATTTCGTTCGGTTAAATTCTAATGAGACTTACACGCTTAACGGTAGGACTATAAGACTTTTGGGGGGCAACTTCGAGAATTATCCCCCTGTTTTAGGGGGTAATGGGGGGAATTGCCCCCCTTCTTACAACGATGCGGTTAGGTACAAGTTTTTCGGGCCCCCTCCTGAATATTTGTCCCGGGACGGGTTGAATGTGACCACTAGAGTCGATGACGAAGCTAGGAGTAATATCGAAATGCCTCCGTGTTACGATGAGTTGGCCAGCGGGGGCACCGGTATTACCGGAACTGTTACCGGTGTTACGGCTGATAACACCGGGAATGTAGCTAGCGGTGGGGTCGGGACCGTAATTGGCTCTAATACCGGTCTCTCAGCTGATAATACCGGCCTCTCAGCTGATAATACCGGCGATGTAGCTAGTGGAGGTGTCAGCTCTAATATCGGTATTATAGCTGACAATTTCAGTGATGTAGCAAGCGGCGGTGCCGGTAATGCGGCTGACTCCAATACCGGTATTATAGTTGACCCTCACACCGCAACTAGTTTGAATAACGGTATTAGCGCATCTAGTTCTAATATCAGTATGGATGCCGCTACCGGCGACACCGCATCCGCTTTAAACAACGGTAATATCAGCGCGAATACCGGCATCAATAACGTAAATGCTCCGAATACCGGTTTTTATAACGCATATAGTTTAAATACCGGTACTGATACCGCCAATCGTAATACCGTAACACCGAACGATAGTAACGGTAATTTGACTGACTTTGATACCGGTAACGAACCGGTAGAAACTCTCAGATCTATCATAGACAATTTGCCTGCTATAGATAGTGATGTGAACGCTAACGAAAACGGTATAAATACCGGTATCTGTTAAATGTACCGGTATTTTCATAGATCTCTATAGTTGTAATGGCCGCGGTGATAATGTACGTGGAATGAACTAAGGGATAATGTCCATTTAATTAGGAGAGTTGGGACCATTGTTTAGTGCACGGTTTCAGCGTATTTTTTACTCAACCAGTTTTGAGATATATTTCTTAAAAGTATTATTATTCTGTAAAGTTATTCAAATTATTTAACTTGATTTTTTTTTTAAACTCATTTCTTCGTGTAAACGACATGAAAATCGGTCAGAAGGCTTACTTTTCGAAAACCCGAAAAGTGACACGTAAATTTTTTAATATTGCGGTAACCAAATACTGTTTGTTATCAAATAATATAACAAAAAATCTGCTGTTACTCACACAGAGAGGTCAATGACCTAAAATTTTTACTTATTTCTGAAGTTTTATTAACTGTCCTAAGTCTTAATAAATTTTCATTTCCAAAAAATGGCAATATCCACTCTTAAATCAACTATAAAAATCCATTGATGGATCTTTTTTAAGTTACTTACTTGATTCGCAAAGTGGATTTTTTAGAACTCCTCTCTCTTTTTGATTAAACATAACCACAAAATTTTCAATTTATTATCTTTGTTATAAAAGTCTTAGAATATAAAATAAAAAAGGGTTTAAAACTAATGTGGGTTTTCTGGATATGGGTTTTTTCCTATTTATCACGTTTTAACAACTTTAAAAGTTAGTTTCTAAGAATAGAAACCGACATCCTAATAAAATGGGCATTCTTCTTTATTTGTATTTAATAAACGTTAAAATCGCGTCCGAAGCTCGCCTTGCCTTGTATATATAGATTAATACATAGTGCCTTAGTTATATTTATCACAAGATCCCGCGGGATTCACTACGATCCCGCGGGATTATCGGGATATACAGCCTGAATCCGTCTCCAGGATTATACGATACAGTGATGGGTTAGTGGTAGACTCGTCCGGGTTGAGTTTACCACATCTGTACTTAATTTACTCATTTTATTCAATTATTTTGAAAAAAATATGGAAAATACTAAAAAAAAAAAACAAAATAAATCTTATTTTGAAGGAAAAACTAAACTATTTTTGCACAAAATTTTTAATAAAAATAGTTGTTTAATGTCGTTTAAGCACGTTGCTTCGTGTTCACTTAGCGTCCACTCAAGTGTGTTGTAGTTACGGCTAAGTTGTCTAGCGAGGACTTAGCATTCACTCAGTGAGTCTAGGTAAGGTTATGTTTCAAGGGCGGATCCAGGGGGGGGGTCATGGGGGTCATGACCCCCCCCTGAGCTGGTTCCAGGACTTAGGTGGACCACTAATTGAACATAATGATTATATTTTGTCACCATACAGATTTTATGTAACTACATACCTTCAATATTTAATTACTTACTTAATTTAATATAATAACTTTGTATGATGGCCAACATTTGGGAAGGAACGCATCGAAAATTTGAATTTTACCGCGCCATATAACGTCTAGACCTAACCTCAATCGGTATCGGAACGACTTAACTTCAACGAGATGGCAATATACAGGGTGTCCGGTAATTAATGGATAAGCGGGCACCTACGGATAGAGGACACTGTGCCGGTTCAGAAAAATGAAAGTTATGTTCCATGAAAGTCTTCCGGTTTCCGAGATATCCGCCATTTAAAATAAAATTCACTTCTTTCTCTATGTTTTTTGATGCCAAAGTTGCAAATGAAGGAATTATTCAAATCTCTTTTTTGGATAATATTCCAGGATAAAAACAATATTTTTTATGACACATAAGTTTTTTTTTTAAACTAAGACTGAACTTTAACTTCATGATTTTTTAATTTTTTAACCTGAATTTTAACTTTTCCCGGTGTAAAAAAATGTATAGTCACCCTGGTTCCAAATTGAAAAATTATTTTTAATTTGGAACCATTAGGTATTAAATGCTGGCAATATCACGGTCGTATTATACCATTTTAGAATCTCAATGAAATAGGCAACGTTTTTTTAAATTTGGCACCAGGGTACATTTTTTTTACACCGGGAAAGCTTAAAGTTCAGGTTAAAAAATTAAAAAATCATAAAGTGCTAAATAAAAAAAAAAGTTGCCTATTTCACTAAGATTCTGAAATGGTATAATATGTGGTATTGCCAGCATTCAATACAAAATTAATTCCTATTCAAGTCGGCCAGAGCTGTCTTTCTTCCTTTTTTTCATAGTAAATTCGGGGAATTTCAGAACTACTTGTATATTTTAAGTACAATAAAGTAAAGGTACCTACTACTTTTACTTCACAAAAAGCATGCTCTTGCTCATTTTATTAGAAATTAATTTGGTATTAAATACTGGTAGTACCACATATTATACCTTTTCAGAATCTCAATGAAATAGGCAAGTTTTTTTTATTTGGCAGTAGGGTGACCATACATTTTTTTTACACCAGGATTGGTTAAAGTTTAGGTTAAGAAATTAAAAAACCATGAAGTTTGAGTTAAATCTTAGTTTTAAAAAAAACTTTCAATGTGTCATAAAAAATATTGTTTGCATTTTTGATAGCACATTTATCCTGAAATACTATCCCAAAAACAGATTGGGATAATTGATTCATTTGCAGTTTTGGCATAAAAAAACATAGAGAACGGAGTGTTTTTTTTTTTTTAAATGACTGATATCTCGGAAACCGAGAGACTTTCATAGAACATAACTTTTGTTTTTTCTGATCCAGCACAGTGTCCTCTATCCGAAGGTTCCCGCTTGGCCATTCATTACCGGACACCTTGTATGTACAAGTTATTATAATGTGTTAAGTTCTTCAAATGTACAATAAAGAATAAATATTTTTAAGTACAGTACGTACGTACATTAATAAATACCTACTTTTTACTTGTATCTATTGCTATCAAAACTAAATTATAAGTTCTTGACTTGACCACAACTATATGTGACCCCCCCCTGGCGCCAATGCTGGATCCGCCCTTGTTATGTTTCTTAGTGACAGCTTAGTTTCCTAGCGAGGACTTAGCCTTAGTATCCTCTAAGTTTCTTAGCGAGGACTTGGTATTCATTAACTTTCTTATCAAGGACTTAGCATTTCACTAAGTTCCTTAGCAAAGACTTAGCATTCACTAAGTTTCTTAGCAAGGACTTAGCATTTCACTAAGTTCCTTAGCAAAGACTTAGCATTCACTGAGTTTCTTAGCAAGGACTTAGCATTTCACTAAGTTCCTTAGCAAAGACTTAGCATTCACTGAGTTTCTTAGCAAGGACTTAGCATTTCACTAAGTTCCTTAGCAAAGACTTAGCATTCACTGAGTTTCTTAGCAAGGACTTAGCATTTCACTAAGTTCCTTAGCAAAGACTTAGCATTCACTGAGTTTCTTAGCAAGGACTTAGCATTTCACTAAGTTTCTTAGCGAGGACTTAGTATCCACTCGAGTGAGTCTTGGTTACGGCAAAGTTTTCTAGCAAGGACTTAACGTTTCACAAAGTTTCTTAGCGAAGACTTAGCATCAATTCAGTGAGTCTTAGTTAAGGCTAAGGGCTTTAGAGTAGGAGTCCCAACTAAATGGTCCATCTCGGCGTGGACTTAGCGTTAACTCAGTGAGGTTTAGTGAAGCCTTAGTTAGTCTTAGCGACGGCTAAGTGTTGCCATATTATTTTGATGTATGTGTTTAGTTTTAAACGTTCGTAGCACATACTTAGGATATTATTAAGGACTTTGGGTGAAATTCGGACAAAAAAAAACAGTAATAAAAAGGATCAGTTTCCCCTTTTTCAAGTATATTATCCGAGTTTCCCCCTAAACATGTAGTGATTAAGATATAAGTGTAATCTCACCCAAACGGATGTGTTGTACTGGGTTAAGTTGCCACCTAAGCCTGCCAATGTAATACTCAAATATTGAGTAAGTTATTCAATAAGCTTGAAGTACTTCGAAATGAAGATTTTTTAGCACTTTTTTAGGGTTCTGTACCCTCGAAAGGAAATATAAGGAACCCTTGTAAGATCACTCTCTTTTAGCAATAAATTGTGTTTCGTGTTTTTGAACTTTATTTTGTTGTGGCAACAATTGGCTTGTTGATATTTCTACAGTATTTTTTTTTCTTTTTTATTAAGGGGTGATTTTTTTTAAAAGGGCTTTTAGGGTTACGTCCTAACAAAGGAAAAATGCTAAAAAAATTTGCGTGCCCGATTTTTACGAAAATTAAAAATTCATTATTTTTGAATAAGTAGTCATTACATAGGTACAAAAAGGAGCTATTTCCTTTAATTAGCCAAACTATGTTCGTTTTCAGAAATTGATCTCTATCAACAAAACTATCGATTAGTACCTACAAAAATATACGTGATTTTCCCGATACCGACTTTTTTAAAAATCCAATGATGGAGGTTTATTTTTTGTCAAAATCGGGCACGCAACTCCTTTCAGCATTTTTCGGTAATAGTTTAGGATATATCCCTGAAGGCCCATTTAAAAAAATCTGCCTGTAAAAAAAAGGAAAAAAATATTGTCAAGAAGCGAATTATTTCCCCAAACAAACTAAGGTCCTCTTACACAAACAAAAGTGTACAAATTGAACCAGTGGCCTATTACTTGAACAATAATCTATCATATCACCATTATATTTAGATGTAAGCTTATTGTCGTTATTAAAGCCTCTATTGGTTTTGGAACTTGTTCAGTAACGGTATAAAATACGTCTATTCGTTATGTATTTTTATTTTATAACGGTATAATAACGTCTATGCGTTATGGTATTTTTTGTAACGTATATTCAAAATCAAAACGTATATTCGTTATGTATTTTTATTTTGTAACCGTATAAAAACGTATCTTTGTTATGGTATTTTTTGTAACGGTATATAAACGTCTATTCGTTATTCGTTGTTTTTGTTATTATATTTGTACGGGGTTGTTGGTAAAAGCCAGTCAAAAATAGCACCTCACAAAAGTATCATAAAATTGTGATTTGATGAGACAAATGCTAAATGCTATTTCATTTTCGCAGGTGATAATTAAATATACCTATAATACCAATAAATTTTTAAACTTATCAGTTTGTTTACATCCTAAAATAACTTTATTTATCTCTTACCGAAGTTTATTTTTCACGTTGAAAAGATGAGAGACTACCACAGTTTGGACAGCCATGTAATAGATCTCTATTAGTTAGTCAATTTTAATGACCCAGTTGGCACCATGCCGGACTGCCAAACACAGGGTTGCGGGTTACATTCCCGCCTCAGACATGTATTTATGTACAGATATTTGTCTGTGGTCTGGTTGTTTCTATGTATTATAAGTTTAAATTTACAAAAGTAAAGTATTTAAGTAGTATATCCGTTGTCTAGCACCCATAACAAGTCTAGTTACTTAGCTTGGGGCTAGATGGCGATGTGTGGAATGTCCTGCTATGTTTTTTATTTTAATCCTTTAGCAAACTCCATCTATCGAGGCATCTATAAAAAAGCGTTATATAACTAGTTTAATACCGGTTCTAATCCAGTTATTTACCAACAACCCAGTAGTTACATATACGTACATACTGTATATTATTATACATCATTATTGTTATATTATAAATATTTACTTTCAAACCCATTTATACAGGGTGAATTGTTTTAAACATCCTCTCAAGGTCACACCCTAAACTATAAGAGATAGCGAATAATGTTCAAACGAATCAAGAAACCGTAAAAAAGGCATCAATCTTTTTTAGTCATTACCCCAGCCAGGAATTGAACCTGTTAAAATATTAACAGATTATTAAAAAAATTGGTTTATTTTTTTAGCAATGTTTTTTTAGGTTCGAATATAACTAGAAAAAAACAACGATAAAGTAATTTCCTACGACTTGTAATTTCGACTCGGCGGGACGTTGTCCTCGTAGCTTAGTCGGTAAGAGCATATTTCTATTTCTAGAGTCAATAGGTTCGATTCCTGGCTAGGGTAGACTTTTTAAATAATCGATTTGAAAAAAAAAAACAGCGCACTCCGGGAGTGCAGGCAGAAGTGAAAACAATAAACTTGTTATTTCTCATAGAATATTTCTTGAAACGATCTGCTACTGCCATCTATTAGCACTCACTTAAACAAATATAGTTTATTTTTTATTCGCTAGATGGCAGTAAAAAATTTAAATCAGCGCCATCTACATTCGAATAGCGGTCTTTCTAGAAACTAAGTTTCTCAATTTGTGTAATAGATGGCAGTATAAGTTAAACAAAAAGACTAACACAAATGAAATCTCATCTGTCGCGTCAAAATCTGTCGCGAGATCGGTTGAAAATGCTCACCCTCAAAAGTGCCCAACGCGCCATAAGAAGTTTTCACTTCAAAAATTATGGACTCTTTTGAACATTTTTTGCTAGTTAAAATATTCACCCTGTAAGCAGTGTGTAAAGAAAACCTTATAATATCTTTAAGGTACATCTAGGTAACCACGGACTTTACACAAAAATAAATAAATATGGAAAATTGTTGTAAATTAAGGTAATTTTTCTAAACATAAAATCAGTATATTTTCATGCAAAAAATAAATAAATAAATAAATATTTCAGGACATATTACACATCGCCATCCAGCCCCAAGCTAAGCAACTTAATGCTTGTGTTATGGGTGCCAGATAACGGATAAACTACTTATATACTTTTTTTTTTTTTTGTAAATATATACATATTATACATATAGGAAACACCCAGAACCAGAAACAAGAATTTATGGTCAGCATAAATACTTGTTCCCGGCGGGAATCGAACCCGCAACCTTCTGCGTCGCAGTCGGGTGTTCGCCCGACGCGCCACAGAGGTCGTCCTCTATAAGAATTACGCCTTTTTCAGTAAAGTCCGGTACCTGCAAGTAGCATAAAGATATGACAAGGTTTGCGTTACACATTATATATCATTTAATAATGTACTTAATAAATAGTCAAATAATAAAGATCCCTCGAGATTGCTGCGGTCACGACTAGGTACGTCCCTCGGTTACACCCGTATAACTCCCGATCCCGTGGGAATATCGGGATTAAAACTTGTCTATGTGTTAATCCAGGTTTCTAGCTATCTACATACCGAGTTTCATCACAATCGATCCAGTAGTTTATGCTTGAATTCAATCCGAAATTATAATAAAATATGACAGAGTGGTCTTGTGTTTCTAATTTTTTATCACAGTTGCAGACAGATTTTTGGCGTGATAACGTCTTTTAAATCGATAAACACCGGCAGCACTCACAAAAAAGTGTGACGTCATCGGTCACGTTCCGTTATTGGCAAGGTAAACATAGTTACCATCAATGTTTTCTTATGACGTCATCACGTAAATTTATCGTCCGTAAACTGACAACCATTTTATTTTGTACCTACTAGCTGCGCCCCGCGGTTTCACCCGCGTATAGCCGATCTTTCTTACCGTTTAAACCTTCCCTGGACTACAACAAACATTTCAAAACCGGAATCATCTACATCGGTTCAGCCGTTCTCGAGTTTTAGCCAGACTAAGGAACAGCAATTGATTTATATATATATAGATAGATGATAGTTTAGTTTAGTTTTACGGGGCTGTTTCCGCACTTAGCCTCATTATTTGGGCCATTGATAGATAGATGATATAAAACTTATGTAGGTACCTACCATTTTTTTTGGTAGGTACCTACATAAGTTACCTACCAAAAAAAATGGTAGGTACCTACATAAGTTTTATATCATCTATCTATCAATTGCCATTGATAGATAGATGATATAAAACTTATGTAGGTACCTACCATTTTTTTTTCTAACGCAAGACCACTTGACTTTCGTTGGTACCTATATATTAGTTTATCTTACGGTTTTTCGTTTTACATTTTTTCTGGGCTAAGTCCTTCGCTAAAGGAACTTCGTTTAAGAAATCTGTCGATTGGCGATAAGTATCGCTAATGTGAAGTAATCTTGTCTTTGGTGACCGACCATAGAGCAACAACAGACAAGGAGGGATGCGTGGACGCAGCACTCTCATGGCACTACTCTATGTTAGGACAATACACTGTAAGAGCTACCTCTTTAATAATAAATCCGACCAAAACGCTTTAATTATTTGTTTTACTTCTACCTCTTCTTATATTCTAATACTAATAGTAGATTATGCATCAAAGGCATAAAGCAATGTCTTGTAGACCAATCAAATTACTTATCACTACATAGTATAAAACAAAGTCGCTTTCTCTGTCCCTATATCCCTATGTATGCTTAGATCTTTAAAACTACGCAACGGATTTTGATGCGGTTTTTTAATAGATGGAGTGATTCAAGAGGAAGGTTTTTAGTTATAAATAAAACCTATTTGCTGAGACCTTCAAAATTAAAACCAAGAATTTTCACACGAATTTTAACGTTCCAAATTCAAATCACTTTATTCCCTTGGGAGTTTCATACAACATTATCTCCCTTGGGAATAAAGTCTTGCTTTAAGTTGAGGTTAATAGGGCTTTAATCCGTTATTAAAGTGCTGCAGGTGTGAAAATGATATATTAATCTAAACGAGGATATTCGTAGGCGAACTAAAGTGACCGACATAGCACAAGCGTCAGTAAGCTGAAGTGGCAATGGGCGGGGCTTGTGGCTCGTAGAACTGATGGCCGTTGGGGCTGACAGGTCCTAGACTGGAGACCACGAAGCGCGGGACGACCTCCGACTAAATGGACGGACGACTTAAGGTCGCGGGAAGTCGTTGAACGAAGAGAGCATGCGACCGATCGCTCCTGAAGTCAGCAGTTGGGACGTCTTGAGACGTCTGATATGATGAAACGAGTAAGAACTAAACGAATTTATCTAAGTCAAACTCAAAAGTTTATTTCATTTGGAATCATACAATTTGAAATCACATTGAAACGTCTTATAAATGAAGTCAGGATGGGGTCTTTTGTGATCATGCTCACAAAGATCAATATTACAAATATTTGAAGGAAATGGAGCAACTAAAGTCATATGATAGTACGCCGGCGCGGCGCCGCCTTAAAGTAGAGATAAAATAAAACTTCATAGTTTATTTGATAAATATATACAAATGTTTATTATAATAATATTTAAACGAATATTATGTACTAAGTTATAATATATATGTATGTACATAGAGATCATTCGATGCGTACTCTCGGAGCCGAGGCGATCCGTCTCTCCTGTCGTATCCTTCGTATCTCTGATAGACCCAGTCTGGGAACATATGGTGTTTGTTAGGGTAAACGTTATGTTCGTTACTAAATGTGGATTATACTTTCGATGAGTTCAAATGGCGGTGAGTTTGAGTGGGTGGGTGGAGTGAAATGGTGAGCATGGGTGAGTGAGATGGTGAGCATGGGTGAGTGAGACGGCGAGCATGGGTGAGTGAGATGGTGAGTATGGGTGAGTGCGATGGTGTGTATGGGTGAGTGAGATGGTTAGCATAGGTGAGTGAGATGGTGAGTATGGGTGAGTGAGATGGTGAGCATGGGTGAGTGAGACGGCGAGCATGGGTGAGTGAGATGGTGAGTATGGGTGAGTGAGATGGTGTGTATGGGTGAGTGAGATGGTTAGCATAGGTGAGTGAGATGGTGAGTATGGGTGAGTGAGATGGTTAGCATAGGTGAGTGAGATGGTGAGTATGGGTGAGTGAGATGGTGAGCATGGGTGAGTGAGATGGTGAGCATGGGTGAGTGGGATGGTGAGTATGGGTGAGTGGGTGGAGTGAGATGGTAAGTAGTAGAGTATATAATACCTAGTAAGGAAGAGTGCGGCCGCGGCGTCGGCGGCGACCAGCATGTAGAAGACGGCGGGCCAGGAGCGCGCGGACACGGCGCCGGCGGCGAGCGGGCCGAGCGCCGCGCCCACGGAGCCCGCGCCGTCGATGCAGGCGGTCACGGTGGCCAGCGCGCGCATGCCGCCCGATATACTGCGGTGGGTACCTGCGGGACGTACACCATCGACTGTGACCGACCGACGCGACACACGGTGCTACGACACCAGCGCGAGCGTGCTACTGACCTAGCTCGGTGCTGACGGCGGTGGTGATGAGCGCGTAGGGCCCGTTGACCAGCGCCCCGGTCGCCACCAGCAGCACGCAGTTCACCAGGTACGAGGACGCGCCGTACCATTGGTACACTATCAACTGAAACACAAACACAAACAAACCGATTACTACCAGTACTTCCACCCAAGTAACTCCCGATACCGTCGGAATATGTGGTAATCCCAGGTCTCCAGCATTCTACATAACAAATTTTGACACAATCGGTCCAGCAGTTTTTTGCGAAGATGCTGTATAAATCACCTACTTTTATTTTAAAAGCAATGGATTTATCGAAAGCATTCGACTGTCTGCATCACGATATTTATATTGTTAAATTATGGTTTTACGAATTTTAAAACAAAACTAAATATGTTCAAGTGATTAGTATAGTATAGGATAACAGGTTGTTATTATAGATCAGATAATATCAGATAAAGTTACTAATAATTTAGGCGTACCCCAGGGTTCTATACTGGGGCCGTTATTTTTCTTAAAACATGCAAATGACCTGGCAAGCTTTAACTTATCAATATTGGGGAAACAATCGAAATAAGTAAATTGTATCATATATTATATTCATTTTAGATTAGAAAAAGCTAAATGTAGATTTTTTTATAAATCGAATCTTATTTATTTATTTATTTATTTGGAAAACCAACAGCTTTACAAAAATTATAAGAAACGAAACAAGAAACAGAAAGCCAATTATAGGTTCTCACGAGTAGAAAATAGAATATGTATAGATAGATACAAAACAAGCAAGCAAAAACACAAATCATAATCCAGCAAGAAATAAAATATAGGTAAATACAATATAATTATTGATAAAATACTAAAATTAATAAACAAATACGTAAATATGAAGTAACAATAAAAACAATAAAATTAGGAGCCTTGAAAGAAGATAAGACTAAGCTGCCTTCTCGCAGAGTTAACGCTAGTGTAGAAAGGATCCACTGAACTTTCCTCACAGAGTAAATCGAACTCACTCGCCACTCGCACCATATACGTGTTTCTCCTGTATTTAGTTCTCCGTCTAGGTATATGTATCAAGGAGTTATGCCTAAGTCTAGACCTCGGTGCTCTTAAATATATTTTTGCTAAAAGATCAGGACAGTCAATATCACTATTTAAAATTTTGAGGTAAGTTATAAAGTCTGATATTTGCCTACGTTGCCCAAGTGGTAAAATATGAAACTTCCTACACAACCTATGATAATCATCAGAATGATAAGGTAACCCTAACTTATAACAAAGATATTTTATGAACCGTTTTTGAATACTCTCTAACTTGTCTGAATAAATATTGAAACAGGGATTCCAAATTTGAGACGCATATTCTAAGTGACTCCGCACATATGTGCAATAGAGAACTTTAAGTGTCTTGGCATCATGAAAACCCTTGGATATTCTTATAATAAAACCTAAAGCCCTAGAAGCCTTATTGGCAATGTGCTCCACGTGATCATCGAAGACTAGCTTTTGGTCATGGTGAACACCGATAATAAAACTATGATCTTACAAAGATAAGTAGTAGTGAGATGGGAGATATGACTCACCGCAGGCGCCGCGGCCGCGTAGAAGGCGAGACAGACGAGCGCGGGCGCTCCGCTCCTGTCGGCCAGCACGCCGGCGGCGATGCCCCCGGCGACTCCGCCCGCGTCGAACACCGTGCTCAGCCTGCCGGACTCGCGCGCCGACAACGACGCTGGACAACGGACACGGAGCGGTCAGAGGGGGACAGGTCGCGGGCCACGTGGGGTCGGTATACCCTATACTTACTGGAACTGTTGATGTACAGCGGCAGCCAGTAGAGGAAGGTGTACGAGACGAGCTTCGCGAAGAACAGAGAGAGACAGTAGGGCACGACGCCCGGGATGGCGAGCGCGCGGGTGAACGAGACGGCGGTCCCGGTCCCGCTCCCGGTCCCGGTCCCGTCGCCCGTGGGACCGGGACTAGAAGCGCCGCGCAGGAGGGACGTCGACTCCGTCGGCTCCGACTCCACCTACATATAGATAGATAGGTAACGGCTTTTCATCGAGATGATAAAATGAGAACAAACAGCGAATTGTGTGCACTATTTGAGTGCAAGTAGGGTGAGAGTGAGTGAGTGAGAAATTGTAAGGAATTAAGGTGTGCGTGTAAGAGTGAATGTAAGTAAGCGCGGAACGCGGCAAGTCTAAAATAAATACAAAAAAAGAAGTATGTAATACAATCTATAAAAAAGAAAGATTTGATTATTCGTTTGATTCATAATTCATAATGCATTTGTTCGAATAGAATAGGCTTGATTTTGATGAAACTTGGTATGAGGATACATTGATTCATTGTGTATAACATAAGCTACTTTACTTTTATACCGACATTCCCACGGGATCGGGAGATATGCGGGTGACACCACGAAGCACTGCTAGTATAAAAGTAAACTTACTTGTGCAGAGTTCGATGAATGTCTATTTGTTATGAGATTCGCCTGAAACAATAGTTATTTATTAATTATCATTTACTTCTTAGAAGAAGAGCATGCAAAAATAGAAAATATATTATAAAATTCTCCGTATTTCATAATCACAATGAAATTGATTGTATTCCGTGAAATAGATGTAGAAAAAAGCTATAAGCATTTAAAGTGACATGTTTTACATTATGTCCATCAGCATCTGACGCCATTACACATATAGGGACTTCAAAGACCTAACCTCCTTGCTGACGGCATTTTTGTTCGATATTTATCATAACTAATAGTGATATGACCTCGTACACCGACTGACCTGATCCCCGACGACGACCTTGGCCTCCCCCCCGTCCCCCGCGGTACTGTCCCCCCCGGCGTCCCCTCCCCCCAGCTCCCCCCCCGCAATCCCCACGTGCCGCGGCTCGGGCACCAGGAACAGCCACACGATCCCCGCCACGCACCCCATTACCAGGGCCGGGTACACGAACGACAGCGACCAGTCCGAGTCCACGTACTCCGCCGCTATTAGAGTACCTACACCGATAGAGAGAGACAGATATACATTCAATTGGACGAGACAAACATACGAACAAAAGAGATAACAGGCATTCCAAACATTTTTGTCACAAAAAAAGTAACACAAAAAGAATCATTTGTACCTTTGTGAGAGATTAGTTAGATAAGTTTGTAAAATGTAACTAGATGGCGCCACAGGTAACATTTAATGGCGCAAGCATTGTGTTTTATAGACTTTAAGGATAAACATAGATTTTAGAAATACAAGAGCTTATTGAATACACAGTCCTTGGTTGTAACAGTCAAAACCTTTACAGATTTATCTTTTCACTTTTACTTTTCGCGTATTTTTTAAGGCTAGGTCTCCACCAAAAAAATTATAAGGAGTTCTAAAAATACATTTAGAACTTAAAACGAATATAGTAAGAAGGCCACAGCTGTAGAGACAAAAGGAAGTAATTGGGTGAGTGTGGGTGTATGAGTGGTCGATGGGTGAGTGTGAGTGTCGAGTGGAACTGACCGAGTATGTTCCCGAGCGAGGTGTGCGAGTTCCATATACCGAACATGAGCCCCTTCTTGGCGTCACCGAACCAGTTCCCTATGATAGCGACGGTCCCGGGCCAGCCGCTCGTCTGCGCTATACCGGCGCCCGCCTGTAACACACGATACAATATATGTATACGTTACAATACACATATAGTCCATTGAAATGTTACATTTTTTTGAGCCTAGCGTGCATTTGTCAGAGGACGCAATTTTATTTTTTAGATATCAAGAGGAGGTTAGTCTAAGTTTAAATCCAAGTTTGAGGGATTGTAGCTCTTGTCCCACGGCCGCCATCTTGGAAAAAGGGATTTATACGGTTTTTAAGGTATATCTGACAAACTGTAGGTCTCACAAAAAATATTACTTAACATTTTTTGTTGCAAATAAGATTATCTACAACTTTTATTAAGTAACTTTTAGTCGTAATCCAAAAATAAAAAAGTTATAAGCGAAAATCCATTACTCAGATTCCTTAGCTCTTTTTACGGTCCCATCTGGCTGAAAGCATGAAACTTGGCATGCAGGTAGTTTTTACATAGATAAAACGATATAGAAGTAGAAACAAGTCGTATGGCGTCCTCTGACAAATGCAACTTTTCAATGGACTAATAAAACAGGCAAAAATTAGGACATTTATGAGAATCTCTCGTACAGAAATGAACGTTAACGTTTTCCAGTTCATTTCTGTACGAAAAAAAATATATTTTGGAATACGAATTCAAAGGGGTTTGGGGTGGATGGATTAATGTATTAAACAAAAAATCAACTAATAATACAGTACGAGCGTAGAAATGAATATTACAAATGTGAAAGTCAATCAGTCTGTTACGTTTCTGCGTGTGAGCCGCTGAACCAAATTTGATTAATTTTGGTATAGAAATAGATAAGACCTTGGCGACGTACAATCCACGGTCAAGTCTCTGCCCACCGTAACGTTTACAATCCCGTGCAGCACTATTAGAACATTATAACAACGTAACCGACGTGGGTTCGATCCACAGATCGAACCCACGTCGGTTAGAGTAGCGGGTGGCCCCTTATACCACTCACACAACAAAACACACCTAACATGTTGACAAATAATAATCACACTGAGTACTTTTCATTCAAGTATTTATGTTTGTGTGTAACTTCTATAAGAAGAAGGTCGTAAGTACAATACTTGTTTATAGTATTATGGTAGCAAACTGATCATTTACTTATGAGTTATGATGACCCATACCGTACATAGACTTATTTTCATCCCTAAAACCGCAGGTTGTTCCGCGGGGCGCAGCTACTTCCCGTATAAATACTAAACCTCACCTGTACAAATATGTAATACGATATGTGATGAATGGAATATGTCTTCGCCAATCCGAACAGATAGCAGAATATAGCAGAGAACAGCATGCCCAGCGTGAGGAAGTAGCGGAGGTCGACGCGCTCCGCTATCATACCTGCAATGTAACGGGTGAGATAGGGGGTACGGTGGGTGAGTTCGTGTACTTAATTGGTGAGACAGTGGGTGAGTTCGTGTACTTGATTGGTGAGTGGGACGTTAGTTATTCTTAGTATATGTCGTTTAAGATAGATATATAAACACTTTATTTATACAACACACAAAACATTGAACAAATCAAAGAGGACGAGAAAGCTTATTAAATCGTACAAACAGGCGACCTTATCGCTTAAAGCGATTTCTTCCAGGCAACCTTAGGATGGAGAAGGTCTGTTTAGCTTAACTGGTTGGTGGTCGTGGGGTTTTAAATGAATAAGAAATCAAAAGAGGCTGAGCAGTGAACCAAATAGGTGAGTTCGATTCAGAAATCTGATGAATGGCCACTCACCTATTATATACGCCAACTCACCAACTAATTCGATCGATCATTCTACTCAATCTGAAAGGGACTCTTTCAGATTGAGTAGAATGATCCCTTTAAGAGGATCAAATCACATATCTTTAATATAAAAATGAATCGCAAAATGTGTTGGTAAGCGCATAACTCAACAACGCCTGGACCAATTTGGCCAATTCTTTTTTTGTTGTGTTTGTTATTGTCAAGAGAAGGATCTTATGAAAGAAAAAAATAAGAAAGTCACCCAAAAAATTATTACGCGGGTGAAACCGCGGGGCGCAGCTAGTGAATAATATTTTTGACGTGACAACGTCTTATAAATAGAAATGCACTCACAAAAAAGTGTGACGTCATCGCTCATGTTCCCGTCGTGAGTCATGTAATTGACAAAGTATCCATCAATGTTTTTTATGAGCCATTTGTTTTTGATGGAATTTTCGTTTCACGTGGCAAGTTGTTAATACAGGTTGTACTTGTAGGTGAGTTGGTGTATTCAATGGGTGAGTGTGAGTAGTCAGTAGTACCTGATATAAACATGGCGGCCGCATACGAGAACAGGAACGCGGAGTCAAGTGCTCCCAGTAACGTGTTCGCATCGCTCGTGTCTGGAATATATTCACATTATTATAAACAAACAATCAACTATTTAGAAAAAATGATGTTTTAGAACATGGAATGGTGTGAGTGTAAGAAAACAGAAGTGAAAACTGTATATCTGTGTAAAATCTCATCTGTCGCGAGAACATACGCAAAAAGAGTTTTAGATGAAAAAAAAAAAATTGTCGTCCGACATTTGTCGTCCAACAAATAGTCGTCCGACATTTGTCGTCCGTCAATAGTCGTCCGACAAATAGTCGTCCGACATTTGTCGTCCGTCAATAGTCGTCCGTTAAAAAATACCATATGTACGTCTTAATACACTCACAGCCAAATTAAAAAACTGTATATCTGTGTAAAATCTCATCTGTCGCGAGAAAATCTGTCGTCTGTCGCGAGAACGGCTGAAAATGCTCACCCACAAAAGTGCCCAACGCGCAATAAGAAGTTTTCACTTCAAAAAAAGTAAATGAAACAAACAAATAAAGATGAGTGAGTGGAATGGAACAAACGACAGAAGTGTTCATTTTTGTAGAGTTATTAAATAGCTATTATTGAAGTTATTAATAAGTTTATTTTAGTTCTTTAAGAACTAAGTCCTTTAACTCAAGCAGGAGTTTAGAGATCGGTTTGAGTTGAAAACATTGTAATAGTTATGATCTCTATGGTCTCTACTTTTGTTCTTGATTGTACGTGAATGTCAAATGGGAGGGTGGGTGAGTATGAGTGTTAGGGTAGGGGTGGGTGAGTGTACCTATTCATAATGTTGGTCGTAACGTCATTTTGTGAGTGATCGTTGTATAGTGGGGTGTATGTATTCATGATATTAGCTGTATTTCGTATGTATGTGTTGTGATGAGTATGAGTGTTGGGGTGAGTATGAGTGTTAGGGTGAGTGAGTGTGTATATTTATATTGTTAGCCGTATTTTTGTTAGTTAACGTCATATGAGGGTGGTGAGTATGAATGTTAGAGTGGGTGAGTACGAGTGTTAGAGTGGGTGAGTATCAGTGTTAGAGTGGGTGAATATGAATGTTAGAGTGGGTGAGTACGAGTGAGGTGAGTGTAGTGACATATGTATACTGACTGAAGGGCGGCCAGTCGCACCAGGAGTCCGGCAGCGGTCCCGGCGACGGCGGCGGGGTGAGGCCGGTGCAGTTCTGGTGCAACACACTCTTGACGACAGAGATCGGCTTGCGGGTGAGGTGGTACGTCATGTACGTGAAGTACGTCAGCAACAACACGCTCGCCTGGTAACTAATGACAGACAGACGATATTACAAGGGGAGACTCATCACGTCTTGTTTGTTTTATTTAATGTAGTCTTTATTTATTAAATGTATCAAACAAAAATTATTAGAATGCAAACATTCAAATAATAGTAATATTCGACCTCTACAGTTACTCGAACTGTACATAATATTATAGATACAAAAACACATAAAAAATTATCAGAATCAGATTCATAATTAGTAATTAGTTCCGCGGCGGGAATCGAAGCCGTAACCTAATTAGACCGTGTCGTTTATGTCCACAAAGTACCAAGTTCGGGGAATCCATTAACGTATTTTTGACATCGAGATAACATTTAACATAATATATTAATGAAATAATTGTAAAATGGTATCGATAAGACAACAACGGTCATGTTTATTTCAATTATCTTATCACTACATAGTATAAAATAAAGTCACTTTTCGACGTCCCTATGTCCCTTTGTATGCTTAGATCTTTAAAACTACGCAACGGATTTTGATGGGGTTTTTTTTAATAGATAGAGTGATTCAAGAGGAAGGTTTATATGTATAATACATGCATAATATAGCCGTGCGAAGCCGGGGCGGGTCGCTAGTCCTACAAATATTATAAATGTGAAAGTTTGTGTGTGTATATGTATGTTTGTTGCTCCTTCACGCAAAAACCACTGGACCGATTGCGATGAAACGCGGTATCTAGATAGTTGGAGACCTGGACTAACACATAGGCTACTTTTTATCCCGATATTTCCACGGGATCGGGATTTACGCGGGTGAAACCGCGGGCCGCAGCTAGTATATTATAAAGTTGAAGAGTTTGTTTGTTTGAACGCGTTAATCTCAGGAACAATTGGTTCGAATTGAAAAAATATTTTTGTGTTGGATAGTCCATTTATTGAGGAAAGCTATAGGCCAATTTTCATTTTGATATTCCCTCGGTTTCACCCGTGTAAGTCCTTACGCGGGTGAAACCGCGGAGCGCAGCTAGTAGTATTATAAGCCTCGTTATTTAATATGAGCCTTATTAGTCGAGACAAACAAACAAACATAATGTCTAAAACAGTTACTTAGTGAAACATTATAAAACATATTAACTAATGACACACTATATGCTAATTTCCATTTGATCGCATTGCAGACAACTTATTGGAGATAACAATTTACTATTTGTATGTGTCTAGGTACCTATAGTCTATTACAAATATAATGATATCCTTCCAATCAAAAACAATCGACAAAAAAACCGGCCAAGTGCGAGTCGGACTCGCGTACGAAGGGTTCCGTACCATTATATTCTGTACTAGCGACCCGCCCCGACTTCGCACGGCTATATTATGCATGTATTATACATATAAACCTTCCTCTTGAATCACTCTATCCATTAAAAAAACCGCATCAAAATCCGTTGCGTAGTTTTAAAGATCTAAGCATACAAAGGGACATAGGGACAGAGAAAAGTGACTTTATTTTAAACTACGTAGTAATTAGTATTTGTGGTTATAGAAATACATAATCTGTGAAAAAGTCAACTGTCTAGCTATCACGGTACATGAGATACAGCCTGGTGACAGACAGACGGACAGTGGAGTCTTAGTGACAGGGTCCCTGTTTTACCCTTTGAGTCCGGAACCCTAAAATTCTATGTGCACGTAAAACCTGTATTACCAAGTTTCAGATTCAGATCTTTTGTAAAATACGACCCGTAGAAAAGTACCAACATACTGAGATTACAGACAGACATGAAGCAGCGACGCTTCTTTCGCTCGGTCAATAAACAAAAGGGCATGTTCTAACTAAGTAAAGCAAAGTTAGCTTGCATGAGATTGTCCTTAAAAAGTCAAGCTAAATTCTAGCTATTTAACAGGTAATCTAAAAATAAATTCTATTATAATAACCATAAGGTTGTTATTATTATTTAATACCAGGCAGGTAGGTTTGTTTCAGGCTTAAGTGTTATTTTTGTTCTCTTTAATATTTAGTGCTTAGTTTTTTATGAAAAATGAGTTTAAATAAATATATTTGTATTTTGTACTTTAATCAATTTGACAAGTTAGACAGTTGGTTAATGTTTAAGGCATTTACATTTTAAATTTTTTTGTGCAAGTCAACCTAAATGACGATGCAATGTATCCTTATGAATTTCTCTATAATTTTGTAACAGACTATACCTTGGTAGAGGTAGGTAGGTAGTCAATGATGAGTCATTTATATGTAGAGCATCATATAGCAAGCAAGTTGCTATACAAGGTATGTAGCTGTGTCTGTAACATGATACATTATGGTTTGTGTGTTTAATTCAACAGATATGAAGTTTTAGTATGAATCTATAGAACGATATAGATATAGAGATATGACGACCCAGTTGGCACAATGGTCACCATGCCGGACTGCCAAACACAGGTTTGCAGGTTCAATTCAGACAAGTATTTATGCTTAGATATTTGTCTGTGGTCTGGTTGTTTCTATGTATTATAAGTATATATTTACAAAAGTATATAAGTAGTACTCGTATAGGTATGAGTTGTCTAGCACCCATAACACAAGTGTAGTTACTTAGCTTGGGGCTAGGTGGCGATGTGTGGAATGTCCTGTTATATTTATTTATTAACTACAAAAGTAAGCTATGTATTTCCTTTTATTTGCCACTAGCGGCGCTTCGCGGTTTCACCCGCGTAACTCCCGATCCCGTGGGAATATCGGGATAAAATCAACATATTCTCATACCAAGTTTGATCAAAATCGGAGCCTATTTGTTACAAACAAACAAAATAATCTTTCTTCTGTATAATATTAGTGTATATGGAGTTAGACCTTGCACCATTCACCTACAAACAGATGTAACTATGTAGTCTGACTTGTGTTATTGAAACAGCTGTCTGTCTGTCAGTAGCTACCTACGTATAGTGGTTACATGACTGTTGTCATTGTAGGGATTACATGTAGTCTGTGCGATTCCAAGGTTCAAACTATCTAAGTAGGTACAGTCGCCTGCATAATTGCAGTCTCCGGTACAGTTCCAAAATTACTATTATTGGAATGTTTTCATTCTTATAATATTTTTAAGCTATTGCATAGCTTTTATCGCGGGCTTTGAGCGCGGCGACCGAATCAAGAAATTTCGTAACGAAAAGAAAACCTAACACCCCCCGGCGGAGTGCCTACCATGTAGCTCGGGCGAGTGTTCGCTTAACATGTATGTATATGGTACGACTGTACGAAGCTCGCACGATGCAATAGCTTTACCGCAGCAGTGTCCGAGTGACACACGTTTTTTTTGATAAACTCATGAGTTTGACTTGATGACTTTAAACTTCAACTAAAGCAGGTGCCTAGAATCTTGCTCTTGTTGAAAACATTCTTATAACAGCCGTTGTGGAGCTCTACGGTGGGTCTGCAATTATGCAGCCGACTGTACATATTGAGTTTCGTATAGGAGTTGAAATTGAAATTTTTTATACTTTTGCTATGTGAACACACTTGAAATTTTCCATACTTTTGTTATACGTCCTGTATCACGGGGCTATGGAGTCCCGGACCTTTGGAAGGCGTGCGTGGAGCCGAAGCCAACACGTAGAGGCCAACAACAATAACAACGTATAATAGCAAACAATGGGGTGGATCTAAACCAGCGATTATCCCTGTCTGCACTATAAAGTGTAGCCAAGGATATTTTTATTATTAGGATTGGATAGAACTATTGAAAAATTACAGTAGAAAACTACTTGAGCTTTTGTGATGGGATGGTAATGGACTAGATACTGGGGAACTATGGATACTATGGCACCTGCTGTAACAATGTCCAATAAACACGTGAAAATGGCAGGCGGAGACTCGCCAACTCTCAGACAGCAAGGGGGCAACAGGAACTTGGAGAGGCCTCACTGGATTTTAAACCATCGCTGGTAGTCCGAGTCAGCGGGCCAACTCATCACTGACATTCTGATTATTATTAGCAAGATTAAACAGTACCTATTTGAATTAACTAACTATAGATAAAAACTATTTTTTTTTATCAGATGTATATAAAGACTTTTAGAGCTGAATAGGAACAAAGTTATTATACTTTATAATTAAATATTGATAGTAATATCTCCGTTCTTACCATCTCAACCTGTTGATCCTGAGCCGCGGACAGAGCCTGGAGCTCACCTTCTGTAAGAGCTGCACTCCGAGCGGCGCCTCGCGAGACACACCGCTCATTTTACAACACTTCTTACGTTTAAAACCTTTCAAACAACTTACTATTTGAGTCCACATAAAACGTTTTAAATTCCTAGCTTTATAAACTACAATTTTACTACACTGCCACACGCATAGAATCAAAAAATAGCAAAGTTTATCGGACAAAAAGTCTTTGTTTACAATTTTTTCGATGAGAGCACGGTTTTTCTTAACTTTTTATTAGTTATCAGAGTCGAATTGATTAAACTTTGGTTTGGTATTATTTAGGAATCATTAGAATATAATATTTGGTGATATTTCACTGAGAATAGGGGGGAATTTATTATTTTTTTTCAAAATTGAATTAGTCGCGTTCGTTCGAGGCTTGACACGTCTTCCTTCTGCCAACGTTACCGATTTTGTCGAGTATTGTTTAGGTCGTTCCTAAATGATGTTTTGTCTGCTTCTAATGCAAACAAAAATAGAGGACAACAATAGCACATGCATGCAAATATTATTTGTTTTTATTGTGATTGTGAGACCTTCGATGGAACATTACCATTTGAACTGTCAAAATCAAATGACATTTTTGACGTTGCGTTTTATTTTTGCTACTATCATTATACTAACGGTGCGTACTAAGGAGGTAAGAACTCGAAGGCGCGTGTGTACACGTAACAGTTTAAACTTCAATAAAAATTATTCTCATTAATTTATTCCATTTTATGGGCTTTAAAACTGTTATGAATTATAATTAATATTTAGGTATAATAATTTATAACTATCTGTAATTAAAAACCATTTATTGCGAAATCTGTGAACACAGAAATGGCGTTAAATTATTTTCTTTCATGAGAAGATGTTGATACAGTATGTAAGTAATAAACAAAGTATAATATTTAAAAAAAAAACTTAATTTAATTGAGTGTCCACCTCGTGGTAGGTGGTAAGCCAATAATACCTCTGCAAGGCAGAAGGTAGCGGGTTCGATTCCAGACATCGAACAGTATATCTGGGGTATTTCTATAAAGATTATAATGCTTATTTATTCTAGCCGTTACCTGATTACGGCTTTTTGCATTTGTGTTTTTTTACAATTTCCCGAAACAAGAAAAGTTCTAAAACGGGACCCTATCACTAAGACTCCACTGTCCGTCTGTCTGTCTGTCACCAGGCTGTATCTCACCGTGTACCGTGATAGCTAGACAGTTGACATTTTCACAGATGATGTATTTCTGTTGTTAAAGAGTTTAACAACCGGGAAGTATAGATCACTGAGTACTTTATATAAATAACTAGCGACCCGCTCCGGCTTCGCACGGCTATATTATGCATGTATTAATACATTATAAACCTACCTCTTAAATCACTCTATCTATTTAAAAAAACCGCATCAAAATCTGTTGCGTAGTTTTAAAGATCTAAGCATAGGTACATAGGGACAGACAGCGGAAAGTGATTTTGTTTAATACTATGTAATGAAGGTTATAGAAACGTCACGTATTCCAGATGGTGACGATGTTAGCGGCGCTAGCAGGCCGGGCTCCGCCCTCGGCCGGCGAGATAGCGAGCGGGGGGGCAGGCAAGGGGACGGGCAAGGGAGGGGGATGGCTCGGGAGGCTCGTGCAGTATCACAAGGCGGCCTTCCTCAACGACTTGCAGGCGGCCGATCAACACATCGTCGATATTGAAGGTAAACTCTACCTCTTGGATTACGGTGAACAGAGGGACACCGAGCTGTTTTAGTGGGTTAACCTCTGGCCAGCAGGTAGCCCCATACATACGGACGGTGAATAAGCCGCATTTCTCTTCGATAAAAAAAAGTACCTATCTGTAGGTAGCTTACACCCGTTATTCATAATCAACCATAATATGAGCTTGCATAGTGCGCGCGAACGCATACAACCGCTAATATGACACTCATTCGCTGGAGTGAAGAGAGCAGCACAAAATTGACCAATCATTTTTTGACATTTTATTCTGATTGACATGATTAATTGATGTAATTTGATTTGTTTGTATTGTTGTTTAATCCCGTGGGTACCTTTTGAATGATTTGACTGATTTATTATATTTTAATAAAAAACACAAGCCTAGTTGGGTCTAGTCGCCATAACACAAGCCTAGTTGCGCCTAGTCACCATAACACAAGCCTAGTTGCGCCTAGTCACCATAACACAAGCCTAGTTGCGCTTAGTCACCATAACACAAGCCTAGTTGCGCTTAGTCACCATAACACAAGCCTAGTTGCGCCTAGTCACCATAACACAAGCCTAGTTGCGCCTAGTCACCATAACACAAGCCTAGTTGCGCCTAGTCACCATAACACAAGCCTAGTTGCGCCTAGTCACCATAACACAAGCCTAGTTGCGCCTAGTCACCATAACACAAGCCTAGTTGCGTCTAGTCACCATAACACAAGCCTAGTTGGGTCTAGTCACCATAACACAAGCCTAATTGACGACGTCACGCAGCGAGCGTGGAACCAGCGGAGGCGGGGTACACGGACGCGGGGGGATGGGACGAGCGCTCCGTGCTGCGTCTACTGGAGCTCGTGTCCCGCTCGCGAGCGCCTTCCATTAAGCCGGTGCGGAGGGCGCTGCGGAGGGCGTTCCGACCCACCAGGCGGTACATGCCATACATACCGGAGGGGCTCAACTCGCACGATCTCTTCCCTAGTCTCACAGGGGTATGTAACTACCTTCATTCAACTCTAAATACATCGTAAAAATAAGGAAACTACCTACTTAAGGTGAAAGGGTGCGCTCTCTCCATACAAACGTAGTCGACTGTCTCCTTCCTGGATAATGACACTAGCGCAAATATTTTTGTGCCATAAAACCTATAACTGCCATGACTATGCCCCTATTTTTTAACCGACTTCAAAAAAGGAGGAGGTTCTCAATTCGTCTGTATGTTTTTTTTTTTTGTGTGTATGTTACGCGATCATTCGAAGACGGCTCAACCGATTGAGATGATTCTTTTTGTGTTCGAATGGTGACACCTCAGGGGTGGTCCCATAAAAAATTGGTGAGGATCTGATGAGAATCTTCGGAGGGATGAACAGAATTGCACCTCGAGAGTGCAGCAAATTGCTCCATCTTCCATCTTCACAGTGAAACTGTTGGATCGACTGTGATGTAAATCGGCATTTAATGGTAGTTTAGGGGATGGGGAATGACATAGGTAATACCCAGTGGCGTAGCTATCGTAGGGCAAGGTGGGGCCCTGGAGCGCAGGGGGCCCTCTAACCTCAGCCTTGAAAAGAGAGGAGCATAAAATAAACAGAGAAAAAAATACCAATACAGGGGTTATTGGTAATTATACTAGCAAGCCGTTGAGGGCTACTTCTGTGTACCTTAACAAACAACTTTTGTTTACAGACTTTTGGAAATTCGAACATTTTTTTGAAAGTTTTGAGGTAACCTGAAAATCAGCGGTTCCTTACACGAAGAGGTCATTAACCTTAAATTTCTTATTAAGCTATTGCATAGCTTTTATCGCGGGCTTTGAGCGCGGCGACCGAATCAAGAAATTCCGTAACGAAAATAAAACCTAACACCCCCCGGCGGAGTGCCTACCATGTACCATATACATGCAAAATAGTTTTACCGCGGCAGGCCCCGAGTGTTATTTTTTAAGTTTTATCTACTGTTCTTAGTCTGAATTACCTTTGTTTTGAAAAATCAGCTGCTTTTCGAATTCTCATAACTTCAAAATTTTAATATTTTTTTTTGAATTTCCAAAAGTCTGTGAACAAAAGTTGTATGTTAAGATGCACAGAAGTATCCCTCAACGGCTTGCTAGTATAATTACCAATAACCCTGTATAAGTTCAAGCAACGCGAAAAGAGGCCCGATTTTTTCCCTATGCACCGGGGCCCTTGGCCACCTAGCTACGCCACTGGCAATACACCGGGGCCCTTGGCCACCTAGCTACGCCACTGGCAATACACCGGGGCCCTTGGCCACCTAGCTACGCCACTGGCAATACACCGGGGCCCCTGGCCACCTAGCTACGCCACTGGCAATACACCGGGGCCCTTGGCCACCTAGCTACGCCACTGGCAATACACCGGGGCCCTTGGCCACCTAGCTACGCCACTGGCAATACCTACAATAAAAGTGATTAGAGATTTAACTACCTCTCATTTGATACCTACATAACAACTAACACATTCTTAACACACACACACACATAACACATCACACAAACACATCACAACACATTTTTAAATCAATGTTCTAACACATTTTTAACTACATTCTAGGAATAAATGAATTTGAATTTGAATTTACCTAATTTGCTCAAATCGGATAAATGGTTATCGCAATAACCGACAACATCTAAACCTATTAGGCGCCATTGTTGTGACGTCATAGGTGTCACCCCCACCACTTTACAAAGCGACAACAGGTATCGTTGGAATCAACGTGGATGCATTAACAGGTTCAAAACTTTTATAAAGCATAGATTGTGCAGTAAGGCGTACTATGATACTTCGTCTTACCTTAATGATAAGAACCCATGGACGTGACTTTAGTTGCTCCATTTCAAATAATACTTTCAAATAAAACCCCATGAGTTTCTTGTGCCTGCTTCTCATTGGTGGGCGCGTTCCGAAGACACACATCCTAACTTAGTTTTTAAGACGTTTTTAAGTGGTCTATTATACTTTTAAGGTATTATGCATCCAAAGAAATATTTTTTTTTGACTTTTGATGGATTACTGATTATCAAAATGTATGTTGTCGCTGTCTAAGGTGGTGGGCGTGACAGCTATGACGTCACACAGATGGCGCCTAATAGGTTTACATTTTGTTGGGTATTGCGATAACTATTTATCCGATTTGAGCAAATTAGGTATCAAATGAGAGGTAGTAAAATTTGTAATAAACCATGTCAACTGCGAAGTCATTTTTATTGTAGGTATTTACGACCTTTCATTTGATACTGCAGTTTGCTCAAATCTGATAAGTAAATAGTTATCGCAATAACCGATAAAAATTCATCCTTTTAGGCGTCATCTTTGTGACGTCATAGACAGCACCCCCACCACTTTAGGAAGCGACGACATGCATTGCGATAATCACTGAGCCACACTGATTCCATCGATACCTTGGAAATTACAGCTTCTCTCTCCTAGGCGAAATAAACCAGTAATAAAATGTCATTGTCATAATGAAGCTTAGTTCGATTTAGCTTAGGGTGAGTCGTCATAGTTCAAATGTAACAAGTGGAAACGTGTGAACCCACTATCAATAGCCACTTGTCAACTGGCAGCACACCAATTATCGGACACGCGCCATGTTGGCTAGACTGGCAACTAACCAAATATCGGACGATGCCAGTTTAACATTTTGAAGCAGGCCAGTTCAATGATTATTCGTTGTAGATATAATAATGATCGTTGTAATATACACTATTATATGATATAATAAACTGTCAGAATATAGATAACTTCATCTACCACGACTACTACTCGGTGGAGTCGAAGGAGAACGAGGAGGAGATGGACAGCGAGGAGCGGCACCAGCTCGAGTGGGAGAGGAAGCACACGACGCTCACCTCGCTCAACGTCACCGAGCAGGAGAAGCTGGCCGTGCTCGTCGTGCGGAACCCGGTCGAGGCGAGGCTGCCTTCCGCCAGGATATCCGTGCGGCTGCTACGGTAACCAGTCTCTCGATGTGGCCAACACTTCACATTGTTTCTTACTCTACATGAACCCCCATCTTCTGTCTTAATTGGTCCCAGAATTCTCCGTAATATCATCCTTTTTGCTTTTTAAAATTTTTAACGTTAACCGTTAATGCGACAGCCTTAAATTAAAATTAATTTTATTTTTAAATAAGTTAAGCTTTGATTTATTTGCTTCAAGTTTTTAAAGAGAAATAACATATTTAATATAAATAATCGTCATCACAGTTTACGGTTGAAAATAATCGTCAACACATAACGGTCTCTTATAAATATAAGTTTACCAGTGATCCTTAAAGCAAATGGCGGCGAGAGTATACTGTAGGTACCTACTTAAATATAAAATAATCAGTTTCTATATTATGTATACAGGGTTATTAGTAGGTAACTATATTAAGAAGCGGTTGGGGGACACTTCTGTGCACCTAAACCAACAACTGTTGTTCTGACTTATGGAAATTCAAACATTTTTTGAATTTTTTTGGTTATGTTTACCTGAAAATCAGCTGTTCCTTACACGGAGAGGTCATTAACCTTAAGATTATGCTTATTTTTTAAGTTTTATCTACTGTTCTAAGTCTGAATGAACTGTTTTAAAAAATCTGCTGATTTTAGAATTTACATAACCTCAAAACATTTCAATAAAATTGTTCGACTTTCCAAAAGTCGTTTGTTGAAGGAAAAAAGTTGCACAGGAGTGCCTCTCAACCGCTTGCCGACTAATAAACCTGTATAATAATGTAATTCCAGTAAGATAATGGAGCAGCGAGCGCTCGCCGCGCGATCGGTGACTCCCTCCACCAAACGTACGCTGTGAGTATCTACCTACCTACATGTCGCTAACTTCACATCTTAACCTAACGAGTAGCGAGTACCGACCACTCGCACTAACTTCACACCGCTCCGGGTACCAGAGGAGTGAACAAGACGCATGCCAGATAGATAGAAGGTGCACACACAAGTTGTAAAAAATATAAACGTGTGGCGGGACACGCGTCTGGTACGAAGTACTTTTAATTTAAAAAAAAAAAATTGAAATACTTTCATACAAAATTTTATATTCTCAGAAGCTAATATCACACCGGATTACCGTTTCACATTTTCGTAACGCGTAACGTTTTTTCTCGGCTAGGTTCCCTCGCCAAGCCGCGATAAGGAACGTCGTTCCCATACAGGAAAAATAAAACTTAAATAATAACCACACATGAAAGAGGTTGCCTATGATTGAAACGCAATGGCGCGAAAACTGTGTATCCGCGCGCTGCGCCGTAAATCTGATTTAAAAGTTTCATTTTCATTCTTCCGATAGACAAAATATATACACATGTAATTTGCTTGGCCTCTCAATTGGAGAGTAGAAAAGGCCTAAAGTTCAGGTAAAACCAGTGGCGTCTAAGAAGGCCACTTATGTTCGACTTTAGCAAAGTTTGTTTATCTCTTTATTCAGTCTCACGGGTTATTTTAATGTAATCCCAAGGTATGGAACCACGAGTAATTAAAATTTTCCGTGAAGCCGGTAGTGGGTCGACTGACCACCGGGACCACGGGGACCACGGGGCCACGGGGACGGGAGGTTATCTATTGGTCACGTATTATATATTTCCAGAACATGGTTGCCACGTTACAATACAACGGTTGCATTGAAGAAATCAGAGGTAATGGGTCGACTGACCATGTGCAGGGGGACTACGGGGAACGGGAGGTTAGCCATCGGTCACGTATTTATTTGATATATGTTTCCAGAACATGGTTGCCGCGTTACAATGCAACTGCTGCACTGAAGAAGACGGAGGAGACGACGGCGACGCCTGCTGCTAAAGGCGATGGTTTGTTCAACACTATTGTCACCACATCCGCGAGCGGTCGGCGGACACTTCTGTGTATCTAAACAAACAACTTTTGTTCTACGATTTTTGGAAAATCGTACATTTCTATTAGAAAATGTTGAGGTTATGTTTACCTGTAAATCAGCTGTTCCTTACACGGAGAGGTCATTAACCTTAAGATTATATTTCTTTTTTCAAGTTTTATCAATAAGGTGCTCAGAAATAGCCCTCAACCGCTTCCTTATATTATTAGGTACCTACCAAATAGTCTTGTCATTACATAGTATAAAAGTACCAACATAAGTACCTACGCACCCTTTTAAGCTATTGCATAGATTTTATCGCGGGCCTTGGGCGCGGCGACCGAATCAAGAAATTCCGTAACGAAAATAAAACCTAACACCCCCACTCCGCCTACCGACCGCCTAGCTCGGCCGAGCGTTCGCTATGCAATAGCTTTTTTTTTATATGGCAAAACAAACGTTTGCCGGGACATCCTGTTATATAATAGATATTTGTATTTAGGTGGTGGAAATGATACAAGTACAAAGGCGGCAGATAAGAAAGAAGACGGCAAAGATAAGGATGGAGGGGATGGTGAAGGTGAAGCGACCACGGCGGCGGCCACGGTGCCGTAGGGGGGGGGGGTACTACTGTTACATCATTTAATATATTGTTTGTCTAATTGTCTGTTGTATCATTTGTTGAACCCGCTTGAATATACACTGTGTAACAGGGGGAGGGAGGGGGGGGGGTTATCATCTGTTGCTGGGGGGTCGGAGGACCATTCGATTTAACCCCACTGTTTGTGCTTTGATGTTCGATAATGTATCGAACAAAGGTTCTGAACACATAAACCAGTGACGTGGACGGTGAAGTGAACCACATCATTTCACCTTTTATTACTAACTCAACGCTATTTTGAATTAATGTTAACTTTCAAAGAGAACGCTATGACAATGTGTTAGAGTGTTACTGTATGCAACCACCTCACCGACCAACGACTGCGCGGAGACTGAGAGCGCTCGCTTTTAATACGCGGTGGTGGGGATCTGTTTGGCTTTTACTGACGGATGTGACGTCACTTGGTTGCCAACACTATTTACAAGAAACAACATGTATTTATGTATTTTTTATTTTATGTTCAACAAAAATATTTATACTAATATTATAAAGAGGAAAAAGTTTGTTTGGCTTTGAAACTGGGAGTGACATAGGGTACTTTATATCCCGATATTCCCACGGGATCGGGACCTTTAGCTCATGTGTCAGTAGGTGGCCAGTCCAGTTGTACAGCGGTGACATCTAGCGCGAGTATGTCCAGGGGGACGACGTCGCACAGCGAGGGGGTCGTACGGCCCACTTCCCCATGGACCCACTCCTTGATGTACGTTCCCGCTTGCGCCACCAGCTTCACGGTCATCAGTTGCGGGTGATCTGTCGGGAAACAATACAGGGTGATTTATAATAATCAAAAAACTTGACACCCGGATGGAACGAAGTTCCTTTCGATTCTTTTTGACCGTTCGGTTGACTTAGAAACATGTTTGTGTAATACTTCTATGAGTAATTTATTTTTATTGTCGGTAATACTTGAAGTTCCTATACAAAAGTGCAACTACGATCATTCCAAAACCTAAGTGTTTATTATAAACTAATGTTCTACTAATTTAATCAAGAATATTACGAATAAACAGTGAATACAAATATTTACGTGGCGAACCGGCTCCAGTGCGAGTGCAAGTAAGTGCAAGCGACTCTAACGGTTGCATTGAGCGCGGACGGGTCAGAATTGTGTGCCGACCCTGCGTATGACGTTGCGAGTCGCATCGAGCCGTACGCGTCAAAGAGTAAATAAACAGTCAAGACTGCGCGGATTGCCTATCACCTTATTACAACTGTGAAATTTTTTCTTTCTATCAACATGCAGTGCGAGGGATGTCTTTCTCAAGTATTTCAAGACTATTTCACATGTAGTAAAGAAAAGTGTAGAAGAACATACTGTGGTTTCTGTGCAAATGTAGGTCATGATAATATAGACCACAGCACATGGCAATGCCCAACTTGTCGTACGGCTGAGCGAAAAACAGGCGATAATAGCTCGACTCCTGTACGTCATAGCGATTACTCGCAGAATGTGACCATGAGGAAGAAGTCCGCTAAACTCTCAGCACCGGAGTCTTCCCTGTCATCAAAGGGGGTACCCGTAGCGATACCGGCAGCGATGCCTTCCACATCCACTGCCACTTCATCTCCTGTTCTGCAAACAGCGGCCGCCCCTTGTCAATTGGTATCGGAAGTGAGCGAGCTCACTTCTGTAATCAAAACCCTCACTCAGGAATTCACGTCGCTGAAGGAAAGACTTGAGACTGTGACAATTTCACTTGCTAAGTGTCATGAGAGACTGGATGAGCTCGGAACAGCGGCAATGCTTACAGAAAAACGAGTTAAAAAGCTGGAAGACAGTGAAAAAGAGGTTCAATCTCTAAAGGCCACTGTCTGTCAACTACAACTAAAGCTAAGCTCCGAAGCCCAAAGCCAAGTGCGTAACGAGGTGGAAATACTGGGCGTTCCAGAGCTGCCAAATGAAAATCTGGTACATATAATTCTGACAACAGCAAATAAGATAGGGGCCGATGTCAAGGAGCAAGATATAGACTGGGTCTCCCGGTTTGGTTCAAAACAAGCTAAAAGGGTGAACGATATCACACCCAATTTGCCGCGCCCAATTGTTCTCAGACTTGTACGTCGAATTAAACGTGATGATTTGATGAAGGCTGCCAAAACCAGGAAAAATATAAAATCCACCGACTTGCTGGGAATCGGACCTGATCTAAATGTTTATATTAACGAGAGATTAACTTGGGAAAATCGTCAATTGTTTCGTGAGGCCAGAGCCAAGGCTAAACACCATGGATTTACTTACTGCTGGATAAGCCAAGGTACTATTTATGTTCGTCAGCGAGATGGGAAACCGGCTATGGCTGTTAAATCTCATGAAGATATTTTTCGTATCTTTCCGGCTGAATGAAGTTAAGCTACTATCACGAAGATTATGTAAAAACAAGAATTATTATACTAACTGTCTAGAACATCTTGCTGTTAGAATATTATGGATTTATATGTTATTGGTTAATCGTAACTATATATTTATTTATCTAAAATATATTAATATTATATATAATCTTATTCGTAACTCAATTGTAATATTTACTTTCTATTCATATTTTATTTTATTTATGTTTATTTTCTATTACCCATCACTAACAAAAAATCAGTGGCTATATTATTACAATTCCGGCTTCTTATACAGGAATAGTACATTGCGATACAAGTGTGGAAAGTTGATCATTCCATAGAGGCGGTTTATGACGCGCGAGCGGAACGCGAGCGTGGCAAAAGCCGAGATGGAATGATCAATTCACACGTGTATCGTACGACGTTTTTTATCACAGTTGCGAATAAAAAAAAGACTTGTTAAAATTTTAATAATAAAAAGTTTTTAAGAATTTTAGGTTATGTTTACTATTTTTTGTTAATTACACTCCCGAAAGGCTAGGCAAAAGACTTTTTAACCTATACAGCGTCTGACATACAATATTTTTTTAGGGTTTTTTTCATTTGTTTTTGCGTCGGCGGTTAAAAACAGAATATAATGCTTACCATTATATTCTATATAATGGTAAGCATTATTAGTTCCGGGTTTCATTAAAAACAGAATATATAGAAAAAATATATTTATGTACTTAAAGAAAAAACAAAATAAAAACAAAACTCAATTTTTAATTATTTTCAAAGACGTCATCACGTAATATTATCGTTCTTATCAGACTTTAGAGACAACCTTTTGAAAAGAAGAAAAAAGGTACCAACAAAGAGTTTTAAGCCAACAAGGCTTAAAAACTCTTTGGATGGTACCTTTTTCTATACATCAAAACAGTATAACCCAGATAAAGGAGATCATACATGTTTCTAACAAAAAATACCCACATGCATTTTTTGGGTTTTCAATGTAAAATAACTCAACGATTTTTGATCGTAGCTCTTTGTTGCCTTAGTAAACATTATTTAAAATGTTATTCTCTACAAGATAGAAACATTTTTTTTTCTGGTCGGCACCTTAATTTTTGGGTACGATTTGAATGATGTCCTTAAGAATGTTTCATCTACTAATGTCATTAGCAGTAAGATACGTATTTGACATATCGGGATGACGTATTATTTTAGCACTAGTTGGATTTTTTTTTATCGCACGCGTGTATAATACGTTGCATTATGAGCCTAAAAGCGGTTTAATAAGATCCACTTTATGAGCAACTGTGATAAAAAAAACCTTTTGAGGCATTTAGTGTTTCTCGAATACATTTTTATTCAACTCCCATATTAATAATTTCCAATGATTGATGTCAATTTGAGTAACCTTGATTCAATCGAAATAAAATGCCTCAAAGTAAATCAAGTAGAAGATTGCCATTCAATTCTTAGTCAACACAATTTCAAAATTTTAAGTCATAACATAAGAAGTATCTCTAGAAATTTCAACAATTTCTCGGTTCTCTTGCATCGGTCAAATACTCTTTTCGATGTGATTGTCTTGTCGGAGTGTCATATAAACGAGTTTTCTTTGATACCGGTAATCCCGGGTTATAATGCTTTTAGGACTAATAAGGTTATTAACAAAAACAGTGGTGGTGTAGTCTATGTAAAAGACAAATGGAAGGCATCAGTCATCGAAGCTAATTTCCAAGAGGCAGATTGCCTTATAGTCGAAATTCCAAATCTAGTCACAATACTAGCTATCTATCGATCACCATCTTTCGATAAATTAAACTCTTTTCTTTGTGATTTAGAACGCTACCTGAAAATTCAAAATAATAAGCAGTGTTTGGTTGTGGCTGGTGACATAAACATAAATCTTCTCCCTGACGCCAAACACATAAACACAAACTATCAGTGCCTAAATGCTGAATATGGTCTTTTACCTGCAATAACAATTCCAACAAGGGATAAAACCTGCTTGGACCATATTTTTATTAAGTCTTCAAAGCAAGCTATAGGTATAGTCTGCGAATCTGATATTACTGACCACTATTTGACGTTAGCTGGTTTATCGCTTCAAGACTTGCCACGAAAACGCTCGGCATCTAGGGAGATTACTAAAATAGATTTTGACTGCATTAGAGCTGAACTTTCAAACACTGATTGGACGGATGTCTTTTTGGCAAGTGATGTTAACGCAGCTGTTGCGGTCTTTACTGAGAAATTGTCTGTGGTTCTTGACAAACATTCTAAAACAGTTCGTATAAGTGGATCTAAGTATAATTTAAAACCGTGGATAACCCCAGAAGGCCAATTCTCGTAAACAACATTGTTCAAATTACATTTCAATATCATTTCGATTGCATTTCGATCACAAAATATTACCCACAAAACAGCTAAAAATATCCTCAAAGTTAGCTTTTTGTAAAAAAAATGACTTCAATGGTATCTTTTGCAATTGAAATGCAATCGGAATCAGTTTTTTTTTTACAAAAAGCTAACTTTGAGGGTATTTTAGGCTACTTTGAAGGTATTATTTGTGATCGAAATGCAATCGAAATGATATTGAAATGTAATTTGAACAATGTTATTTACGAGAATTGGCCTTCAGGTCTAATAAAATGTATGAGAAATAGGGATCGGCTGCATAGTAAAGCAAGACAATTTCCGCTAAACGATATTTTGCAATTTACTTATAAGCGTTACCGTAATTTCTGTAATAGGATCCTACATGACTTAAAGACCAGGTACGAAGCTCAAGAGCTCCAAAAAAGTTTCGGGAATCCCAAACGCCTCTGGAAGACAATTAAAAATATCTGTCACATTCCCCAAAGGCAGAGACAATGTACCGAACTTCTCCACATACCGTGCTCAAATGATCCAGCTCAGTCACTGGATGTATGCAATGACCATTTCTCAACTGTTGGGAAGAAACTAGCAGATAAAATTCTCGATGACATAAATATTAGCGAACAAAACTTAGCCTTAAAAACAATATTAAAATCAGTGGGTAACTCATTCTTTGCTCAACCCACTGACCCAGCAGAAGTTGACAAATTTATTATGCAGCTCCAAGATAATAAAGCTCCAGGTATGGATGGTCTCTCTAACAGGCTGATCAAGGAAATAAAAGATTACATACTGGATCCTCTTACAGCCATATTTAACCAATCACTTAGCAGTGGTGAGTTCCCTGTAAGCTGGAAAACTGCATGTGTTTGTCCAGTTTTTAAAAGTGGAGATAAATATTCACCGGATAACTATCGGCCCATTTCGCTGCTTGGAATTCTTTCTAAGCTCCTAGAGAAAATTATGAACAAACGACTCGTACAATACCTAGATTCACATAAAATTTTGTCTAATTGCCAGTTTGGTTTTAGACAGGATAGGTCCACAAATGACGCCACGTCCTCGTTAACTGGCAGCATAGCTTCCTATCTCGACAAAAACCTGCGTTGCATAGGAGTATTTTTGGACTTAGCGAAGGCGTTCGACACTGTCTCGATTCCTGTACTCCTAAGCAAATTGGAAAAGACGGGGATTCGGGGTGTGTCGTACTGCTGGTTCAAGAGCTACTTGGTGGATAGATACCAGTGTGTCAAAGTGGGCACTCAACTAAGCTCTGTGAAGCCCATCAGTTTTGGAGTTCCCCAGGGCAGCATACTGGGCCCTACCCTGTTTCTGCTGTATATCAATGACATACACCAATTAAAGATACCCAAAGCAGACATCGTCTGTTACGCAGACGATACGGCAATTTTGTTTCGGGGTGCGAGTTGGAACGACGTTTTGAATACTGCCGAACATGGAATGTCCCTGATTGCTCACTGGTTGCGTTCGAATCTGCTTACTCTTAATGCAAAAAAGACCAAATACGTTTGTTTTCGCAAAACAAAGGCTTCTGCCCCACCTAAAACGATGAGAACGCTAAAAATTCACAACTGCGGAAATCTCAACAGTGGCCTTTGTAATTGTGAAAGCATTTCGGAAACAGACAATATAAAATATTTGGGTGTCTTCATTGATGGCAGTTTAAATTTTAAAGAACATCTCTTTCATACGTCCAACAGAATAAGATCCACAATAAATATAATGAGACAACTTCGAAATTCCGCTTCATTAGACCTACTTATAAATGTTTACTTTGCGTTAAGTCAGTCACTGATAACCTACTGTATTGACTGCTGGGGTGGTGCTGCAAAGACTTATTTGCTGGAGGTCGAAAGAGCCCAGCGTTCGGTACTTAAGGTCATGCTTAGGAAACCGTATCAGTATTCGACGGAAGCTCTGTATAAAGAGAGCAAGGTTTTGAGCGTTAGGCAACTTTTCATATTGAAACAAGCTACTAAGGTGCATAAAAGACTCTTGGGTACCGAAGAGCACAAACATATGTTGGCTGTGCGTGCATATCGCATTGTATTACCCAGGACGAAAACCAAGTTTGCCAAACGTTTCAATCCTTACATTGAGAGGCGTATTTACAACATTGTAGCAGAAAAGTGTGGCATTAAAAATCATAGTTTGATCGAAGCGAAAAATAAAATAAAACGCTGGTTAGCTTCCCTAACATATGACGACACGGAATCGCTGCTTGTGTATATTGTGTAGCCAGATAGTTATCAAAGTTATGATTTATTTATTTTATATTATTGTCTTATATATTATATAATATATGTATCTTTAGTTATTTATTTTTCAAATTTAATAGCATTCATTTATATTTATATTTCAATTTTAAATAAATAATACTTATGTATATTATTTTTATTTATATTTTAATAGATTTAGGTTTATGGTTTGTTTTCATTTTTTTCTTTATATTGTAAAACAGTTAATCGAACGGCATTTATTTATTACCATTTTGTTAATTATTATTTTGGCACTTCACAATACAGACTTTAGTCTAGTGTGAGGGCTGCAGATATTCCACAAACTGTTGTACTGGTATTGGTAAATAAATATATTTTCATTTTCATTTTCATTTTTCATTTTCATTAATTAGTGCTTAATTACCCCCCTCTCGCCCCGTGCACGCTTGACGTAGAGTATCGAGCGAGACACCCTGTCTGTCTGTCTGTATAGATACAGCAGTAGGTACACTAACCTGGTACAGAGTGAGCTCGAACCTCGATAAGCTTCCTAGACCTCGTGTGTAGAGGCCGGCGGTGCAGCACGCGGAGCGGCGTCCGCTGGTTCAACTCGAGCGCGGGAGGTGTCAGCGAGTTGATGCGATCTATGTCGCCGGCAGACACTTGGACTGGAGACGTCGGGGTCGCGCCTGATGCCTGGGGGGGGGAACGGGGGGTGTTAGTTTGAAGGCTCACTCCTGAAGTTGCCTGAAGAGCGGAGTGAAAGTAATACTTTTCAGGCCTAGGGAGAATCGTTTTCAATTGACAGCTTTCAAATTATTAAAAAAACTAGTTCTAATTTCATATTTCTATTGAACCATGTTTTAAAATTGTCTCCAGCCACTCAATTACAGCGCGATGTAAAATTGAAATAACATAAAGTTAAGTATGAATGCAAAAATTTTTTTTTTAAAATGACTATTACAAAAATGTCAACTATTTCTTAAAAAATTAACGCATAATAGCTGGCAGGGCACAGAAGAAAAAAAACCAAACTAGGCGGGGAAAGCGGCAATCCGATCTTCATTTGTTTTTTCGAGTTGTAGAGTTTTGTTTATCTTTCTCTTTATCGGAAAGTACAATTAACACAATGAGTTAATGACAATGAGGTCTGATATTATATTCGTAATGAAAAGCAGTGTTTAACTCTGATTAAAGTCCCTCGAACTATTGTACTATCCCGTCTCGGGACTAAATAAGTTACTTTCATCCCTAGAGTAACAATATACTATTGTTTATCATTATTTTGAATTGTCCCACAAAAACAGTCTATGCCGTCACTAAGTCAAGCTAATCTTTGAAGGCTCACTCCATGAAGGTTTTGTATTTATTGCTAAAATGTATACTACAAGCGTACAGTGTGAGTAGCACGTACTCCACTGCGGCTGCGACGTGTATATTCAATTCAATTCATTAAATTATTAAGATAATAAAATCCATACATTACAATAAAACGAAATAAAAATAAATAATCAAAAATACTAACAATAAAATTAAAAATTCAAAAAATCCATAAAAAAAAAAATTAAAAATTCCAAATTACAATTAATAAAAATAAACAAATCAAAATGTCGCCTGAGCGCCTGGTAACTCTTCAACTTGGTCTCCTCCCCCAGCTTCAAGTGAGCGAGTTGACTCCTCTTCACGTGGTGCAACACCTTCACCTTGACGTCCTCGTGTTGGGATATAATACGCTATATACTCACGATATCACGCTCGGTGTGCCTCAGCTTGATGCAGAGCGCCTGGTAACTCTTCAACTTGGTCTCCTCCCCCAGCTTCAAGTGAGCGAGTTGACTCCTCTTCACGTGGTGCAACACCTTCACCTTGACATCCTCGTGCTGGGATATCTTCTCACACAGCTGGGACAGTTGCTCTTGTGTCGGAGTGAAGCGGGGGTCCTGGATCTATGGATAGTCAACATTATGTTGTTTTCACACCTGCAGCACTTTAATCACGGATTAAAGCCCTATTGACCTCAACTTAAAGCAAGACTTTATTCCCAAGGGAGATAATGTTGTATGAAACTCCCAAGGGAATAAAGTGATTTGAATTTGGAATGTTGAAATTCGTGTGAAAATTCTTGGTTTTAATTTTAAAGGTCTCAGCAAATAGGTTTTATTTATAATAAGTAATTTGATTGGTCTACAAAAATCTAGCAGGCCACGATTTATGTTTTTTATTTTGATTGTTACGTTAGGTCTAAGCAAATAGGTGTGCCTATAATACCTACTAAATATCATGCTACCATAATATCATTGCAATTGCCCCATTTTTTTTTAAACTGGATTTTTTAAAGTAGCCAGGGAACTGGCCACCACAATAATTAAAAATATATTGGACTGACGGTATGAAAAGTAGAGTAGGTATGCACCTCGGGATAAAGCATGTCTTCGTCTTAAGACACAACATAAGACATTGACATATGCCCTTGATGCATAATCTACTATTATTATTGTATTTAAGGTGAAAGGGTACCGACGCTCTCTCAAAAAAAAACATACATACAACCGAATTGAGAACCTCCTCCTTTTTTGAAGTCGGTTAAAAAAAAACAAATTTATTACAATTCCCTTACTAATTAATCGAAAAGAACTTCGTTCCATCCGGGTGTCCCTTGACACCTCTCACGTTTTTTTAAATCAGAATTTCTATGATAATTAGAAAATGTAAAAAAAATAAATTAAAATTTAAAAAACCGATTTCAAAAAACCTGAAAACAAAAACTAAAAAAAGCTTGAAAAAAAATTCTGGGTTAGATTGAATGTTGAGAGGTATTATAGGAAACATGGTGTCACCAGTGAAATTTCCGTTCACTGGGTGTCACCCAGTCCGACTTCCAAGTATGTTTATGTTATCTGCTGTTTTAGTGACCCGAAATGGATTATTTTTCACTTTTTAGTTTTTTTTTTCAGTCTTTTTCTAGTTTTTGTTTTTAGGTTTCTTTTTCAGGTTTTTTTTAGTTTTTGTTACCAGGATTTTTTTTCAAGCTTTTTTAGTTTTTGTTTTCAGGTTTTTTGAAGTCGGTTTTTTAAATTTTAATTTATTTTTTTATTTAACCATTTTTAGTGCCGCTGACACTGAAAATTCTACTCCATGAGGCGAAAGCGACTATTTCTTAAAATTGCAACCTGTACCTAATCGTAACTCATTGAAGGGTTTGGTGATGAGAAGGTTCAGATGCTCCATTCGTCGATAGGTAAATATTAGTGTATGGGCCAATTCTACTAGTGGTAATGGAAAATTGAGCAATTTGCTGAACCTCGCTGTGCAGATCTGTTCATCACTCCAAAGATCCTCATCATATCTTCATTTAGGATAGGGTTCTCTATCAACATTCATACAAGCCCAGTCCGGCGACTAAATTCGACTAAATTCTTCAAATTGTAACCTGTGATCGTAACCGATTCAAGAGTTGTCTGATGAGAAGGTGGTTTTAGATATTCCATTTATCGGTAACTATTAGTTTATGGGCCAATTCTACTGGTGGAAAACGAAAACTGAGCAATTTGCTGCACTCTCGAGGTGCAATTCTGTTCATCACTCCGAAGATACTCATCAGATCTTCATCCAATTTTTATGGGACCACCTCTGAGTTATCCCCTTTCATACAAAAAAAGATTTTTCCAAATAGGTCCAGGCGCTTTCGAGTAATCGGCGAACATACATAAAAAAAAAAAAAAATACGCGACGAATTGAGAACCTCCTCCTTTTTTGAAGTCTGTTAAAAAACCAAGACATAGGGGCATAGTCATGGCAGTTATAAGTTTTATGCAACAAAAATATTTGTGCTAGTGTCATTATCCAGGGAGGAAACAGTCGACTACGTTTGTATGGAGAGAGTGTCGGTACGGTACCCTTTCACCTTAAAGGTGGTCGCAGATTGATCAGAGCCGAACGAATCGAATTTTTGCCTTCCACGGGAAAAGGTACCTTATTGTAATACAGATAAGGTACATTTATATTTCAGAGTCGGCCGCCTCTGACTTTGATGATGTCATCGGAAATACAAATGTTTTGGAACGAAGTTCCTTACCGCGCGTTGCGAAAGGGGGGGAAAAATTAAGACCAAAACTTGTAACGACACTTTTTGCTTTATCTCTATCAGTATAAGGTACATTTTCCCGTGGACGGCAAACATTCGATTCATCCGGCTCCGATCAATCCGCGAGCACCTCTAGTGACTGGGAGCTAGGGCTTGAATATCGGTTCATTTTTCAATTCCGGAATTCAGTTTTATCTATCCAGTTCCGGAATTGCGGAATTCGATGCTTCTTTAAAAAAATGCATAATATTTTTTGAATAACAGATGTTATCGAAATGAAGGGGTATTTTAGGTAGGTACAATTCAATAGCTTAGGTTAGCTTAGGTTTTTATTGCAATAGCTGTTCAGAACTGTAATTATAATTAAAAATGAAGTAATCTATCATCTATAACTTTTGTTGGATGTGAACTTCTTACACGATTACAAAATTAAATGTAAGAAACTGGTGAAAAGTCACGTTCAGCCTCGACACTAGTAGGCCGGTATTGTGTTTAGATACTTGAAGCATTGACCTCTATCGCCGCCCTCTTAGAAAACTGCCTTTTTGACTCTTAACAAACAATATCGAAATTCCGGTTTTGCTCTCATCAATTCCGGTATTACAAACGATACTGAAATAAGTCGGAATTTTGTTAAAACCGGAATTCCGGAGCTCAAGCCCTACTGGGAGCTGTACCTCAACAGCGAAGGGTCTCCCCTCCCCGAGGCAGCGGACGTCGACGTCCTCCCTCCCGGCCGACACCAGCTTGAGGCGGCGCTCCCGCTCCTCGGGGGGGATCCCGTACAGGGAGCCCACGGGGGAGAAGATCACCTCCTGCACCGACGACGGCAGCATGCGCGCCCCGTGCACCAACCACGGCGTCTGGGGGAGGCTCCGGGACAACTTTATGTACCTGGGACGTGTAGGGGACCAGATACTTTAACCAAATCTGTGTAGTGTAAGAATACAGGCAAGTGAAACCAGTTGTAAAAGTTATAGACAAAACTATAATGTAAACATAGTAATGTGATATTGCATCGCACCTGCACCGATATGAAGATGTGTCAAGGGCAAGGTTACAGGAATCAATATTGTACTAGAAGGTCATGTGACGTGATATGTACCTAGTTTAATTAGTATAAAAACCCCCGCTTTTATTCAACAAACTAGCGACCCGCCCCGGCTTCGCACGGCTATATTATGCATGTATTATACATATAAACCTTCCTCTTGAATCACTCTATCTATAAAAAAAAACCGCATCAAAATCCGTTGAGTAGTTTTAAAGATTTAAACATACAAAGGGAAATAGGGACAGAGAAAGCGACTTTATTTTATACTATGTAGTGATATTCAGTGAACAGTATACTTTCAGTGTGTTAATAAGTCTCCTAATCTCCCAACATGACATCTGAACGTAGGCTACGTAAATCTAAAGGCACATATGATCAGAACATATTTTAATCATATAAATTACATACCTATCAGCGTTATTTTACTACAACGCCTTATCCACTCACTAAAAGGTATTAAACTAATTACCTCAAATAAATTGTGCGGCCATGAAAAGGTTCAGACATCGCGAAGCTACTGCGACAGAATGAATGACAGCGCACCGGCTCAGTGTGGCGCTGCCCGGCGCGAAGGGCACCTCGTGCAGGGCACCTCAGGCACGCGTCCAGCTCGCGACCGTACCGTACCGTAGCTGTACCTATATGTATAGGTTACCTGCCCCCGATGTAGGCGGGCTCGTGTGTGGCGAGCACCCTGCGACAGCGCACCGGCTCGGTGGGGCGCTGCACGGGGAAGGGCACCTCGCGCAGGCCGCTCAGGCACGTGTCCAGCTCGCGGCGGTTGCTCAGCCGCCGGGACCCCGTCTTGGACGACAGCTGTCCGAGCTGAGTGGGCAAAGTGAAGTGAGTGAGTGGGCTGTGGAGTCTTAGTAATATGGCACCGTTTTTACTTTTTGGGTACGGAACCCTAACACAAATGAGGATTTATGGCGGGAACGAGTCAACAACATGTCGTGTGTTTTAAACACTTTGAGCCAAACTTCTGACAATTGGGCCATAATTTGATGCACAACATTACTTGATATTGATTGTAATGTCCAGTCGTCACTTGTAATGTCACTTGTAAGTAAACTATAACACGCTAATGATCTTTAGGTAGGTAGTAGCCATAGCAGCCAGCGTACGACATCACAACCTCACTCGATGTATGTAATAATAATTATATGTTCACAAAACGTTTTCAAAAGGCTCAGTTGCAAACCACCTCTTTCAATGTCTAACCCCAACAACATAGCACGGAGTCCATCTTGCACTTGGCCCTTGGCCTCCCCGTACGGGAATTTAATGGTTGTACTTTACTCTGACATGAAGAACAGTAAAATTTAATCTAGCTTTTGCCCGCGACTTTGTCTGCGTAAAAGTCAAAAATGGAGCAAAGAATCACATTGTCCCATCCAAACTGTGATGCGAGAGGATGAATGAGATATTAACACTCGAAAGGTTCACTTTTTACTGAATCTTTATTGAGTAAAAGCAGGGGTTTTTATACTAATTAAACTAGGTACATATCACGTCGCATGACCTTCTAGTACAATATATTCCTGTATAACCTTGCCCTTGACACATCTTCATATCGGTGCAGGTGCGATGCAATATCAGATTACTATGTTTACATTGTAGTTTTGTCTATAACTTTTACAACTGGTTCCGCTTGTCTTCATTCTTACACTACACTGCATACTTTGTTCCCCTATTTCATCCCCTAAGGGGTAGAATTTCGGAAAGGCAGTCAGGACAAAGCATTTAATAAGTATAGATAATTACCTCTTGTGCATCGTGTGCATACTCCATGTGGAATGTGAGCAGTAACCCGGCGATAGCGCCCGACTCGAGCGTCAGTCCGAGCCGCGGGGGGAGGTGGGGGGTACAGAAGGACCACTTCCACGCCTCCTTCAGCGGGGTGAGGAGGGGCAGCTCGAGCTGAGGGAACTGTGCCTTGAGGAGGAGGGTCGCCGTCTTCTCTCTGAGGGCGGTCGATAGCGGACCGGACAGCGCGCACGCAAACCTCTTGCAAACATATCTGTACACGGTCATAGAAAGGTATTTATTTCGCTCTATTATATTAACATTGGCTAGCTCTATTACAATTATAAGGTAAATAATCTACAGTAGGACGTCCAATATCCCAACTAATTGGGGGACGTGGGTGTTCCGATGCCTGGTTTATTGGGATAATCAAACTGTATATTAGTATGTATGAATAATAAATATATATTACAACACATTCCACACATCGCCACCTAGCCCCAAGCTAAGTAACTACACTTGTGTTATGGGTGCTAGACAACTCATATAGCTACTTCTATACTTTTGTAAATATATATACTTATAATACATAGAAACAACCAGACCACAGACAAATATCTAAGCATAGATAGATAACTTAATTTCCGCCCATAAATACAAGCATTAATACATGTCTGGAAACATAGAAACGAACCCACAACCCTGTGCTTGGCAGTCCGGCATGGTGACCATTGTGCCAACTGGATCGTCACAAAATCACATTGGGTGGGTGTGTGTGATAAAAACACATTAATATTATGATTGTCTGTTAATCTCATGTTTATCTCTCATGGAAAGAACATCATGTTTACGTTTCGCTATTGAATTGCGAGCTTTCTTTATGCAGCGGGAAAATTAATACACAGAAGTGGTCGTAACAGAGCACCAACTAGCCCGTCTGTACGAGTTTGGATTTGGTTAAGCAGTTGTTAGGTTGATCGACGTCCTACTGTAATTAAATTTTACTTGTATTATTAACGTACTGCGGGACGGATTGTGATGAAACTTGGTATGTTACATCGGCTACATTATCTTGATATTCAGACTGGATTGGGACTAAGAGGGGTGAAACCACATAACTAAGCTATGTGTAGCATGCTTACCCTTTAGCCCCCACCTCGTCCAGCGCGGAGCTCACGGCGAGCGGCCAACTCTCCTCCTGCAGTATCCCTATACAAGTGAAGCACACGTCGTCGCTCACTCGAGCACGTTTAGCTGGAGTACCTCCATCTTCACTCACATTCACAGCCTTGGTACATCCTTCTGCACCATTTTTCTCAACTGTTACGTCGTTGTCTTCAATTCTGACGTCATTTCCCGCGTCTTCTGGCGTTGTCTCGTCCTTATCGTTAGAGTTTTTCTCAGTATTACACATGTCTACTTTTTCGTTCTTATTTTCTTCATTTTTGGCGTCAATTTCACTTAGCTTCGTTGTTGTAACGTCTGTTGATTTTTTTTCTGTAGGTTTTAGCTCTGTAGACAGTTCGCCTTCACGGACTTCAGGTCCTAGCAGCTAAATCATTAGGAAATACGATGTGTTGTTAATTTGAGGTTATGTTTTTGTTTATGATAAAAACTTGTTGAAAATATATGAAAACTTGATTTTACGACTATTAGACCAATAGCTCGAGGAATATAGATAGCCTACAGAAGCTATTATAAAAGCATCTTTCACGAAATGTAGGAATTTTAATGACAAAACCCTAAAAACTATCGGTAAGGGTAAATGTACCTTTTTCAGGAATTCGTGTGGTTTCTCGAAGGCTCCGGGGTTCCTGTGGCCCAGGTATCTGATGCAGCAAGCGTCGCAACATCCCAGCTCCTTACAATACTTTATTATGGCTTTTTTATTCATATTTATTGCGAAAATATTCAACAAACTATTGTTTACATGCGGGTGATGCGGGCCAGTGTTGCCAACTCGGATTTTAAATAATCCGTAGACCCCATTAGTAGATCTACTTACTTTTTTCTGAGTACAATGAAGAGTTTAATGTGTTTTATCTCTGCATTTAACCCGCGTGCGGATGTACTTAGTTCTTTCTTAATATGTTTATTTTCTCAGTTGTGTTCAATTAAAATGAAATTTGATAGATATCAAATTGAACAGAACAACAGTAACTCCGTCGAATCAAAATATTTTTAGGTTAAGGTTTTCTACAAGACGAGCTGGTAAGACGAGACGTTTCTTTTTACTTATAGTCACAGCTCTATGGAATGAGAACTGTGTTGGCGAAGCGAGTGTGCTTTAGTAATAAGACTTATTATGTTTATTAACTTTTTTTTCGCGAATAAAAAGGAAATGATACACATTTAGCTAAGAGTTTCGTTGTTTTACAAAATACGTAGATTCTAGGACTGAAGAATCTACGTATTTTCTACTTCTACTTCGTAGGTTTGCAGGAGAGGCCTAAAGTTCGTAGATCTACTCAAAAAGACGTATAGTTGGCAGCACTGAGCAGGCTCTATCAGTTTTTTTTGTAAACCGCTAAAAGGGCTGGCAAATAATTTTTGGCCCATAAAGCCTTGTCTGACGGATTATTATTTCTTATTTCTTTAAATTTTTTTCTTTCTTCCTCTGTCTTTTATTCTTATTTCATCAATGATAATCTTTAATGAAACCTCGGCTTGGAGTTTCTAGGGCAGTGAAAATGTATGTGGAAAAGTATGAATAATATTAATATACAATTGCAACATACTTGCAAGCGTTTTGTTCGCGCTACGTAAAGCTAGCAGTCAGCTGTTCTGTCAACTGTCAAGTTGTGTTTATGCTGTCATGTCAATCGGTCCACTATTTTTATGTAATTAAAAATAAAAATTCAAAATTAAATCAATAAATAAACAAAGATAATACTTTAGTTATTTGTTATCGTAGAACGTATTTAGTGGCCTTAAGATGGGCACGGTGCACGCTAAGGTAAGTCTGATACTTTTTCTAAACAAAATTCTAATTAGAGGTTATGTATATCAAAATTGATAAGTAAAAGAAACATAAAAGAAAGGAACTATTGCATTTCCTTATTAAATGATCACGTAATAACAGAGATAATTATCAAGACATTATTGACGGCGTTAAACCACGGTTAAATTAGTTGACATATCTGTGAAATTTAAGTAAACCCCCTACTAATAAATACGAAGTGATTTTGTCTGTCTGTTACCTACATTATAACCGCTGCGCTGAATCAATGGGCTTATGTTTTTCTAAGCTGATTCTGAATCGCTAGATAGATGGCTGGCTTTATAGGCACTATTGTCTCTGGTCAAGGGAATGATAAGTTTCTTTTTATTTGACCCGGTCAGGAAAGGCAAAGATATGCTGAGTGAGCATATACTGCCTCATATTTATAAACTTCGTTGATATTTACCGGTCTTAGCAAGGCTTCTGGAACCAGTCATTTTTTTAGATAAGCCTAGAGGGCTCTAATTATCCTCACATAGACAGTCAACTAACCCAGATCCTCTCGGGTTGGTATATAGTGCGTTATCGTGTGTGGTTGCAGGCAGCGGGCGCAGGCGAGGGCGGGATGGGGGACACGCTGGCCGCGGGGGCCGGTGGGCCCGCGGGGGCCGGGGGGGGCCTGTTTGACTTCGACGACCCCACCGACGTTGAGGACACTCCCATATCTAAACCCACCATCAGGCTTAACGGAGTGCGGGTGAGTTACTTTACAAAGGTCTATCTTAATACACTAGTCATTCTGCAAATTGTTGAACCTCGGGAACGCAAACTTTGAGGGATTTTGTGATGAGAAGGTGGTTCCGGGTGCTCTATCAATCCGTACCTATTAGTTAAAGGGACGATTCCATTCCATTAGAGTGAGCAATTTGTTGCATTTTGAGGAGCAATTCTAGTAATCACTTCGAAGATCTTCATCAAATCTTCATCATCTTTTTACGAGACCAATTTGAAGACCACTTTTGTCTGTGCTTGTAACAAATTCAACATAAACAAGAGTCTCTCCATGAACTGTTAGTTAGAGAGCTGCATTGTAGGAGCTGCCCTCACTGAACCTCATGGACCACGGTGTATGTATGTTGATGGCAGGCTCGCGTGGACCGCGTGCACGTGGAGGGCCTCGTGCGGACGTGCGACGACGTGGTGCGCGGCGCCGTGCAGCCTCTCTTCCACGCCGGGGACTTCGAGGACGTGATCGTGCGCGCGCACCGCGTGCGACGTGCGCTCGCTGACCTCGGCTGCTTCAAGCACGTCGCAGTACATATCGGTATGTATCTTATCTTATATATCGAGGGCTGACAGATAGCCAGCAACACTTCGACCCAATGGGATCTTTTGTGTTTGCCCCTACCTTAACGTTTCTTATTCTTTGAAGAAGTGATCGATTCCTCCGGTTTGGGATACGCATTCCCAAGGAGGCTCATACGCTTCGCTGCTAAGACGTCGCATTCACACAGTACGTGCTCCATAGTTTCCCTGACATCACCGCAGGTTCTGCAGTCATTATTAGAAGTTATCTTCATTTTTAAAAGCATGTCATTGGTTCCGTAATGCCCTGTCAAGGCACCAACCACAGCTCCTGCTTTGCTTCTACTGTTGTTCAATATAAATTTAGATGCCCCTCTGGTGTTGCTACCTATGAATTTCTTCGAATGTAGTAACCCTTGGCTGATTTCCCACTCTTGCGTGTGTTTCTTATCAGCGTAATCCTTTACGGCCTCTATGATTGTGCATGCTGGCAGACCCATACATGGTTCAGGTCCAAGCATAGCACTTGCCGTCAGCAATCAGTATGTAAACACAGCCCCTCGGCATTGTTACACTTATCACATTTAATGTAGTATGGCAGTCCATCAGATCTATGAAGTCAACCTCAAATTTTTTATCATTGAAAATCATGTACAGTGCATGGGTTCATTTTGAATTGTTTAAAGATTGTTGTTGGTGTAGCATCACCCCTGGGCATTACGGTGGCAGTTCCTAAGGATTCCTATGTTATTCCCAATTAATCTTACCTCTTCTCGTATTGGTGAAGATATTCTTTACTTTGTGTACTATATCATTGCTAACCTCCGACGCAAAACCGACGGGGTGTTATAAGTTTAATGTGTCTGTGTGTGGCATCGTAGCTCTCGGATGGATAAACCGATTTTGATTTTGTTTTTTAACAAAGAGCGGATCCACCTGGCACGGGTTGCTACCTCAAACATGGTTTATTATGTAGAACGATCTCTCGACGAAAGATATAGTATATAATGGTCATGTTATGTACAGATGTGTCCGGAGGTCCGGCCGCGACGCCCGAGGGGTTAGAGGTGACGTTCCGTGTGTCAGAGCTGTCGCGTGTCGTCGGCGGAGTCAACACCATGGTGGGAGACAACGAGGGCAGTCTCGTACTTGGTATGTTACTCGAGATCCAGTGGGAATATCGGCCTATAGAGTAGCCTATATCCTTCGTCAAACTTCCATCTATCTCTATACCAAAATTCATCGAAATTGGTTCAGCAGTTTAGGCGTGAAAACTTAATAGACAAAAGTATTATAAATACCTATTCTGTCCATTGTCTAGGCACCATAACATAAGCTAAGTTGCCTAGGAAGGGGGCTAGATGGCGCTGTGTGCAATGTCCTGCAATGTGTGTTATTAAAAATTATCTAATCATGGCATAGATCTTGGTATTCGCATCATATAGATATATTGTATACAACAATGGTCCTAGAATGGATCCCTGAGGGACTCCAGATGGAATATAAAAACTAATCCCCGTGGCTCTGTCGCATATTTTGCCTTTTCGCAAAATCTTTAAAGGTAACAAAATGTCCTTTTCTCAGAATATTCCTTTTGCGAAATGTCCCTTTGCGACTGATTGTGCCCTTACGCTGGAAAAAGAGATGGTTAATACGATCCAATGCCTTTTCTAAATCTATGTATCGTGTATTAGAGTTGTTTTGGAAAATATCTGTTCTGTTTTACAGGGTAGTCAAAATTATATTAAAACAAGGAACTTTTGGAAATATTTCTTTACATAACAAAATCAATTTCAGTTTTATTAAAGTCTACGTTATCGCGACGCAGTCGCTCACTAAGTCAAAAGCTTCTTGTTTTAAGTTATTTGTTTTAGAACATTGGTGAAAACAGGTAGCTCCTGTACTCTCCGCTACTGTACTGTATACACTACATCACACACACAGGTGTCAAGTTGCCTAACGTGTTGGGTCGTGGCGAGCGGCTCGCGGCCGAGTACAGTCTCGGCCACCGCTCCTCCAGCAACTTCAGTGTAGTCGCGGCCAAACCGCTCCCGCTGCGACCGCTCGCGCCTGTACTCTCCGCTACTGTATACCAACAGGCACACGAGGTATGTATTGTCTGTATATCTACCACACCTAATGTATACCATCGCTCTGACTCGGGTATCTATTATAAGACTTATTAAGAAATCTCTGTAACTACGCGAGCTACGAGTCTGAAACAAGGGGGTACCTTTTAGGACGTAGGGGAGCACTGAGAAAGGATTTTTGAACATTCTACCTCTACCATCTAACTATGTTTATATATAAAAACATGTATAATTTATGTTTAAATGAGCCTTCAGAGCAAGTTCTTAAACTTTAATAGAAACCTAAAAATGCTGAAATACAGTTTTGGTCAAAATGAAGCCACTTTGACTGCAACTGTACTTATCATTCGATTTTTGAGCGAAAAATTAAAATTGCAGTTCGGGAAATAATACCCTAATGTGTACTAATGTGTACCCTAATGTGTGCAGGCGCCGTGGTCGGGGTACAGATGCGTCGAGAAGGGAGTCCTGTTCGAGACCGCGTTCCGGACCGGACCCCTCACCGACCACAAGCTGCAGTGGGAGGGACAGGTAACTACCCACACCACACTACCCACACACTACCCGCGCGCACTACCTGTTCGAAATACCGGACCGGACCGGACCCCTCACCGACCACAAGCTGCAGTGGGAGGGACAGGTAACTACCCACACCACACCACACTACCCACACACTACCCGCGCGCACTACCTGTTCGAGACACCGGACCGGACCGGACCCCTCACCGACCACAAGCTGCAGTGGGAGGGACAGGTAACTACCCACACCACACCACACTACCCACACACTACCCGCGCGCACTACCTGTTCGAGACACCGGACCGGACCGGACCCCTCACCGACCACAAGCTGCAGTGGGAGGGACAGGTAACTACCCACAATACTCAAACAACCATGTTTGAGTATTTGTCTGGAGATGAACCATACTATCAGACATCAGGCAAACGTCGTCAGCGTAGAGAACCTCCAATATGGAGATACTCTGTACCTTAGACTTGGTCCTAAACCTCCAAATGTCGAACACGCCTCTTTCAGTTCTGAAATTCAGCTGAATTCGGTCGCTACAGGTTCCAGCGCATCACTCATCAGCATTAGCACTCACAGCTGCAAAGTATATAGCGAATAGAGTTGGTGCCATTACGCAACCTTGTTTTACTCCATTTGGATGTCCTCCGACAGTTTGTTTGTTTCTTTGGACATCCCGTTTTCTGGAGAACTTTTAGGGTCTCACGTGGAACTCTATCAAATGCTTTCTCCAAATCCACAAAGAACATGTAGAGAGGCCGCTGTTGTTCCAAGCTTTTCTCTTGGAGTTGCCTGACGACACTGATCGCATCAATGGTGCCCCTGCCAGGACGACAGCCACATTAAGATAACGGGATAAATTAAGATGTAAGCTATCCTATCTCTCAAGTTGGATCGAACTGCACATGGTGTGCGAATTTTATTATAATCGGTTAAGTGGTTTAGGAGTCCATTGAGGACAAACATTGTGACACGAGATTTATATATATTAAGAAGATAATACATAGAAACAACCAGACCACAGACAAATATCTAAGCATAAATACATGTCTGAGGCGGGAATCGAACCCGCGACCCTGTGTTTGGCAGTCCGGCATGGTGACCATTGTGCCAACTGGGTCGTCCACGACAACCGCGATATACCGCGATAAGAGCTGCAATCGGAGACATCTCCCTTACCTTACAGCTTGCAGATGACCACATCCCGCCAATCCTGTGGAATTTCTTCGCTTAACCATACTTAAGACAAGATGGTATAGTGTCTTCAATATGTGCTCGCCACTGTATTTGAAAACCTCTGCAGGAAGTTGATCTATGCCTGGTGTTGTGGAGTTTCTAATGTAAAGGATGGATAAATGACACGATGGTTGTTTGGTTCTCAACTCTGTTTTACAACTGTTCTTTATTGGGGAAAAACTTGTGCTTATATACTAATGAAAATGTACAATTTATTTAATTATCTTATTTATCTAGGTAAACGTAGTCTGTTATTGTTATGATTTGTAGCAAATACAATATTAATTTCCTTTTGCCTAAACATTTGTTACTGTGTGTCGTCACCACGTTACGTGTTGAACTATTTAAAATACAATATTAATTTTCTTACTATAAACATTTGTCATCGTATACGTTACACACTACACTAAGACGGTCGCTTCCACCACTTATCTTTCAGTTGGCGTGAACTGTTGTTGCGATTCCTTTGTGGTGTTGTAACTCGGTGATGTTGTAGGTCCGCGAGCTGGGCGTGCTGGGCAAGGCGGCCGCGTTCCCCGTGCGGGCGGCGGCCGGACCGCAGCTCAAGTCGCTGGTGCGGCACATCGTGACGGTGGACGCGCGGGACGAGGCCGTGTTCCCCACCAAGGGGCACCTGGTGAGGTTCACGTCGGAGGTGTGCGGCCTGGGCGGGGGCGTGGCGCACGTGCGCACCGAGCTGCGCGTGCAGCGCGCCGCTGCGCTGGGCGCGCGCTGCACGCTGGTCGGCACGGTGGCGTGCGGCGCGCTGCACGACGTGTGCGGCTCGCTGCTGCCGGACCGCGTGTTCGCCGGCGGGCCGTGCTCCGTGCGCGGGTTCGCGGTGCGCGGGCTCGGGCCGCAGGCGGAGCGGTGCGCGCTCGGCGGCGCGGGCCACTGGGCCGCCGGCGTGTCCCTGCTGGGCCCGCTGCCCGGCGTGGCCCCGGGCGGGCCGGTGGCCGCGTTGGTCCGCGCGCACGCGTTCCTGAACGCGGGCTGGGCGGGCGACGCGTGGGCGCGCGCGCTGCACGAGGCGCGGCTCGCGCTGGGCGCCGGGGTCGCGGTCCGCGTCGGCTCGGCGGCGCGCCTCGAGCTCAACTACGTGTTCCCGCTCCGCTCCCGGCCCGAGGACGTGCTCGCCCCCGGCCTGCAGTTCGGCGTCGGAGCGCACTTCCTCTAGACACACACACACACACACTACCTCACACACACACACATAGACACCCTCCGAGTTTCAGGTCTCTACGATCAGCGGTTTAGGTTGTGCGTTGATCCGTCAGTCAGACAGACAGTTTATATGTATGGATAGATGTCAAAACCGATGACTATGATAGATAGGTTATTGATTTTGACCATTATAGATCCTCTCCATCAGGTCGCGGTCGGTACTCGGGTGGTAGACGCAAACTGTCGATACATAGGTACTTCGAAACGAAAAGGAATTTTCGTCAATATGGTACCAAAATATTAATAAATATAAACTTTTTCTCTTCATTCTTTTCTCTTACAAATTGTAAAAGATAAAGATGTAAAAGAAGTATAATATTATTTTGATGCGATATTAACGACCGAAGCCGTTGGTGTCGAGTGCTTCCTGTTTGCCCCACCAAGCTGCCCCACAGTGGGGCAAAGTGGAATCGTTAAAATTTTGTAGTCTCGTTTGCCCCACTATTATGATTCTGCCCATCAGGGTTGGCACCTTGTTGAGAGTTTGAGAGTTTTCGTGTCATCTCTAAAGTTATGAACCATCACGGTATGTTACAAATTACACTAAAACATGCAGACTTAAGTTACTTGTGGTGCCATAATCTCGAAATACGAGCTATGTATAATACGAGACATTAAATAATATTGACAAGATCTCCATTTCAAATGTCAGTTGTGATAAATGTAACTGGGTTGGTAACCTATGGAGTGTGTTTAAATAAAAGTACAAAATGAAAGAAAGAAAAGAAATAAAGAAAATGATTATTTGAAACGTTAACTTCTGAAAGAATCTGGTTATAAATCACAAAATAAATTACAGGACTCGTTACAAATAAAATCTTTGCCAATCTCAACACACAATAATTAGTCAAAACTAACTGTAAAATAAAAAAATCTCAGATTGATTAACACTTGACTAAGTTAAATACAGTTTTACTGATTAAATAATAAAAAAACATCATGCAGAACATACAAACAGTCACGCAAAATATGAAAATTTTTAGAAAGACCAAACCAGTTTTATTTGGTAAGCATATTCGTAGGTAACGGTCTCGCCGATTTTGTTGTTATGTGACGGTACGTTTTTAAAGTTGCCCACATCCGTTTTTGCAAGTATCTACATAACATGGTGATTTAGGTAGCTTTCAAGAAACAACAAATATTAGTGTACGCTATTATGAGTTAAATGTCAACCAAATCTTTCATAGCTCGCTGTCTTCAAATATTATTGAAACAAGTTAAATAAATAAAAGTTTAAAATACGTGGTTCCCATTCCGGAATCTGTCATTTTACTACAGAGAAAAGAGCGATGTAAGCTTTGGTAGCAGTAAAAATGTAGTTAGCTGAGTCAAATGTTAATCAATCTCCAAATATGCTGCTATGAGCTCATATACATAATTGAAATATGATTCAAATATGACTGAAAAATACGTGGTTCCCATTCCGGTAGCAGTAAAAACAATATCAATTAATCTGATATTTTATTTTTCACAGTTAGTAGTAAAAGTGACTAATTATTGTGTGTTGAGTTTGGCAAAGATTTTATTTGTAATGAGTCGTGTAATTTATTTTGTGATTTATAACCAGATTCCTTCAGAAGTAAACGTTTCAAATAATCATTTTGTACTTTTATTTAAACACACTACATAGGTTACCAACCCAGTTACCTACATTTATCACAACTGAAATTTGAATTGTGTATTTGTATACCGTGATGGTTCATAACTTTGGAGATGACACGAAAATTCTCAAACTCTAAACAAGGTGCCAACCCTGATGGGCAGAATCATATTAGTGGGGCAAACGAGACTACAAAATTTTAACGATTCCACTTTGCCCCACTGTGGGGCAGCTTGGTGGGGCAAACGGGAAGCACTCGTTGGTGTCTAGTATCTATCCTCCTTAAGTGATGTCGAACTGACGGCGCGCTAAATTATATTAATTTTCAGTTTTTCGCTAAAAATCACCTACTTAGAAATTAAATATTTTAATAAAGTATACAATAATTATGTTCAAACAAAGGGTTTTAATACGTAAGGGGTTCTAGACGTCTAAGCGAACAAACGTTTATTTGTTCTACGATTTTCCAGAAAATTTGAACTTTTTGTTGAAAATTTTGACGTTATGTTTATTGTGAAACATCTTTTTTTGGAAGTATCGGAAGTAAAGACCATTAATGTTTAAAATAGTTGTACAAACTCAGTAAATTAGTAAGACTTTAAGGTCAATGACTCAAAAACAGATGATTTTCGAGTAAACATAACCTTATAATTAAAAAAAAGATTTGAATTTTTAAAAGTCATAGAACAAAAGTAGTTTACATAGACGTCTAGAACAACCCTCTGTCGTATTAGACAACCTTCGTTGAATTTACATTGTATAACAAAAACCATTAAAATTCCAGGACATTACTAATTTTGGCGTAAAAATAAAATAATTTTACGGAAATTCTAATGTATTTTTATGAAATTTGTCGTTAGCTTAAAAAATACTATTATTTTCGAATTTGGCGCGCATCCGGTAAGAAAAACAAGAAATAAGAAGAAACTTACAAAATGTATGTAGTTATTTACCAAATGTGGTTTTATTTTCGATTTGCTTGTACTATGGTGACTTACTATATGACATGTAGTGGGGGGAGAGGGGGGGGGGGGCTATTTGTTACGAATTATTGTAAATCCTAGTTTAATGCGATATGTAGTTGAGTTTTAATATAATTGTTTAACGAATTATTGTGTTGTTTTATTCCTAATTACTCGCTAAGCAGCGAATGTCCCTTCACAGTCCCGTAGGAGGGGGGATGAAACCACGGGACGTAGTTTATTGGAAATGAAAACAAACTTATCTACATATTTTGTTTATTGTTTTACATTAATTTATATATTATTTAAATCTACACAAATTATTATAAAGAGGTTTTTTTTGGTTTGTTTGATTAGTTGTTGATGTGTTTAGGACGTTGATGCATTTATATAATATGTTTCAGGAAAGGGGGTTTTAATACAATAGGGGGTTGTTCTAGATATCTAGGCAAAAAACTTTTGTTCTACGACTTTTGGAAATTCCAACATTTCGTTCGAAGTTTTTGAAACAGCTGATTTTCAAGTAAAAATTCCCTCAGAATGATCGAATTTTTTTTTCGAATTTCCAAAAGTCGTAGAACAAAAGTTGTTCGTCTAGATGTCTAAAACAACCCTCTTTCTTAATAAAACCCCTTCGGTTAAACACATTGTATATTGAAGGACATTCCACAAATCGCCATCTATAGAAACAACCGAACCACAGACAAATATCTAACCATAAATACGAGTAGGTACAACTACTAGCAACAATCAATGCAGATTGAGTCATTAGGACTACTAGCAACAATCAATGCAGATTGAGAAGATACAACTACTAGCAACAACCAATGCAGATTGAGTCGTTAGGACTACTAGCAACAATCAATGCAGATTGACACTATACAACTACTAGCAACAACCAATGCAGATTGAGTCAACACAACTACTAGCAACAACCAATGCAGATTAAGTCATTAGGACTACAAGCAACAATTGAGTCATTAGGACTACTAGCAACAATTGAGTCATTAGGACTACTAGCAACAATTAATGCAGATTGAGAAGATACAACTACTAGCAACAATCAATGCAGTTTTTTTTTTTTTTTTTTTTTTTTTTTTTTTTTTTTTTTTTTTTTTTAAATTAGGTTTTGTTCGGTTAGGTTTCGAAAAATTAGGTTAGGTTAGGTTAGGTTAGGTTTTTTTTTTTTTTTTTTTAAACCTGTCCGGGCGCTAACGGCCCGGCCCGCGAGCTACCTACTCCCCGTTTTGTAACAGGTCTTTGTTAATTCAATTATTATTTTACTTTATTTATAGAGCTCTTTTCCGCGCTTTTTGCGCGTTGTTCTTTTTCAGTCATTTATTACAATTTTCTTATCAAATATTACAATTATAATTACTTTAACATTTTCATATTACTATAATTTTAGCATACATTTTCTTAAACTAGTTTTAAATTTAGCCATACACAATTATTACACTCTAATTATTACACATTTTCAAAATTACAGTTATTATTATTACACATTAAATTTACAATTTTTATTAAAACACATTAAAATTTACAATTATTATTATTACATTACATTATTACAATTATTACTTACATCTATTCTTTCCCCGGGCTAGTCAAAATCACAGTTTGTCACTTAAATATTAACTTACATATTAATATCACAGTTCTGTGATTAACTTATTTACTAATATCACATTATTTGCGTTTCATCTCTTAAAGCTACCATTGTACATTTATAATTAAAATTTCTTAAAACATTTAAAATAAAAATATAAAAATAAAATGAAATACTTGCTATATAAAAGCTTGCTGGTGTGTGTGTGTGTGATTGTGTGCCTGTGTCATGTCTGTCTTGCTTGCGTAAAGGACTTTCTAGGAGGACATAGAAGATGTCCTCCTCAACACTAGGGTCGCTCACCCTTCTTCCCCCTAATACTTCCTTGGGTTTCCCGTGCTTTGATTCAAAAAGCAGGGATGTTTCTTGGGCCCTGTGGCCCAGAGGAAGCAGCCCCGAAAGTATTAGGGCGAAGTTTAGGGATACGGTCCTATAATATTTTGCAACTAGCTCGGCTTCTTCGGATGGGGGGTTACAAGCTTCACGTTTGTTGTCCCCATTCGCTTCCGCCGCCCTAATTCTACCTACTTTATTATTCTCTTCTACGTCCTGATCTCTCATCTCGTCGCCCTTAGCAATACGCTACCCTGGCCCTCGCTATCCTATCCCACTTCTGCCTTAATGGACATGCGCTATTGAACGTGTTGTGTTCCACATTTGGCAGCTTCTCTTTTTTGCAATTGATGCACGATGGGAGCACCGTTTTGTTTGGGCACGTGGCGTACATGTGTTCCTCCCCACAGTGGCTGCATCTGTCCAGCTGCTCCTCACAGACCCGTCTGCTATGGCCGTAGCCCAGACAGCGGGAGCACTGGATAAGAGGGGACTGATCTTCCACTCCGGATTTACCCCATTGCAGTTGGAGAGTCCCCTCCTCTGTCAGCTGTCTCCATACCGGGGGAGTCACTCTAACCACTACGTGCGCCACGTGCGGGTTCTTTGTCCTTTTTTCATAGACGATCTCCGCACAGTCGGTCACCTTGACTTCTCCTTTCCTAACTTTCTCTATCGCTCTTTTTATTCCTTCCATAACCTGTTCTCTTTTATCCCCTCCTCTAACATATTTTACAATTATCAATGGGTTTTTGTTTGCTGCTCTTTCCACTTTTAAGTTTTCCTTACTTCCTATTCTTTCCCTCATTCTCTCTGCTTCTGCTTCTTTTTCAAATCCGAAAATCGCTTTTTGTCCCTTAGCCTTTCTTATCCTACTAACTTCAAACCATTCATCAACTCCGTCGTTGTCGACCGACTCCTTTACCATTTCTATCACCTCGTCACTGGTTTTGGATGCGTCGGTCGACGTGACTATAATCGAGTGTAGGGTTTTCTGAGTGGGGACCCTCTTTTGTCTCACTTTATCCGCATACGTCCCTTCATCCTTTGTTTCCTTTATATCCTCTCTTATTCCTTTTCCCTTTTCTATATCCTTCCTTATCTCTTCCATTATTTTATTACTTTCGCTTACTATTTCTTTAATGCTTTTGTGATCTGCTTCCTTACTTGCACTCTCTACTGCTTGTTTACTAATCTTTTCTATCATCTCCTCCATCTTCTGCTTCTCTTTTTTTGCTTCTACCTTTCTATCCGCTTCTGCTTTTTCAATTCTCTCCTGTACTTCTGTTATTTTCTTAATGTCAGCTTTTCCTCCTATCTTTTCAATTGCTTCCTTCATTTTCTTGCTTTCTTCTTTTTGCTCCTTTATTGCTTTTATCAACATTTCTTTCATTGCTTTATTCTCTTCCGTCTGTTTTTTCACTTCTTCCTTTATTTCCTTTGCAGTTCTACTTTCCTCTTTTATTCTCTCTTTACTTTCCTTCATCAACACTCGTATCATTTTCGCTATTTCGCTTATCTCCTGTGTTTCGCTTTCATTTCTGATTTGTTTTGGTTCGGGTGGTCCTGCTTTATCCTTTTTTCCTCTTTTTTCCAGTTCGTTCGTCAATTCCTTGTTCCTTCCTGAGATTTCCTTCACAATTTCCACCATCTCTTTTACCTCCTCCACTATCCTCGCCTTGTTTTCCCTCGTGACCGACTTGTTTGGACCTTTTGGCTCCATTTGCTGGTTGATCTTGATTTGTGCATCAATTGCTCTCCTCTCCAGGTCGCGCATGTCCATTCCTGGTCTAAGGCTGTCCATAGTGAGCATACTTACCTTTAGTTTTTCTGCCTCCTTAGGTGTAGTGGGGGCTGTGGAGGTCGCCTGGGACCTTATTCGTTCTAGATTTACACTAAAGTCGGTGCTCATGCGTGTGGTCCGAGGAAATACGGGGTCTTTGCTAGTATACATTATTTGTCAATCTACCCTTGGCTCGTTTTATAAATAAGACGACACAAAATAAATTAACACAAAATGATAAAAGTAAATTTGTAAAAGTTGTATAAGGTGGACAATGGACAAGTTAAAATGCAAATAAATTAAATAAGAAATAAAACGCTCAATGAATAAAATAAAAGAAATAAAATACCCAAATAATAATGACTAGATTTTCTTATGCTACTGTTATTATTGACTAGTGTTTTTTGTATATGTAATGTTCTTTGTATGTGTTTTGTATGTCTGATAATGTGTGTTGTGTATGTTTATGTATGCTTGGGGAGCAGCTTAGGTTAGGTTAGGTTAGGTTAGGTTAGGTTGCCCACCAGTCGGACAGCCTCCTCGTGGCGTGGGTGGAAACAGCGTCGATCAATCGAAGAGAAGTTCCTCTCATCCATTGATCGGCGCTGGCCAATGGTCCGGCATAGTAGGTACACTATACATACACGTGTTGTCGGTGGTTCTCTAGGGCTGCGGTTGGCTCCTCGCCTTTCGACGTCATTGCGAAAGGTCGAGGAAGCGTCTCTGCGCTTCTGGGGATCATCGGCATCACACACTCTTACACACATTGGTTCGTCCTCGTCGATGGAGTTTTACCATCGGCTTGGGCGAGCCAATCACACACACACACACATACTCACCATACACCACACACACACATACACTATACAGGTTGTAGCGTAGGATGCACACACGAAGCTGTGGATCAGCAAACAAAAACAAAATGACAGACGCGACTTGTAAGAGTATTACCCAGGTGGGTCCCGTTCGCAACGCGGACGGGGAATCCCACCCGAGTTGTCTTGTTCCGACAGATTCTGCTGGAGCTGGGCAGCTCGGTAGGCCCTATCGTATTATGGGGGGGCCAACAATCGCTGAAGTTCTTGGGGGGGAAACGGGGAAGACGGATGAGAAGAGGGGGTTGAAAGGGGGGGATAAAAGGATAGAATTGGGGAAACTTGGGGAGACGAGTGAGAAAGACAGGGGGAAAGTGAGTGAAGATGAAGAGGGACGCAATGTGGAAGGAAGAAGGAATAGGATTAGACCTGATTTTCAGAAAGAAAGGAGTCCTATTAAATCTCCAGTCCTTCTAACGAAGAGGGAAAGGAGAATGATGGATAGAGAGAGGAGCTGGGATACAGACGCGGAGAGGCCCTATGGTGCGGTAAGAAGCCCAGCAGACTCCCTGTTTGGAAGCTGTCATTCCAGCGGTAGAAGTGAGGATGAGGTTGACATCATGTCTAGCTCATCGAGTTCGATGGACCAGGCACCAGATAAACCACAGCGCAAACGCACGGCTGAGTCAAATGAGGAGCATGGCCCGAGGAAGATAAACACCGCGGGAAGAGGAGGTCGTCCGCGAACCTACTCGAAAGCGGACTTCCTCAAGGACAGGCCGTCAACTTCGGCGGATTGCACTGTGCGGAACCAGCGTGAGTCCGATCATCTTGGCTCCGGTGAGAACTCCGAGGGGTCCAAAAGTGCTGTGGACGGTCCCAAATCGGCCAAAAGGCTCCGAAAGCAGGCCAGGCAGGGCATCAGACTCCTGACCGAGTTTGTCCAATCATGCGGTGACCTTGGCAAGGGACATAAAGGTAAGCTCAGTCGAGCTACTGCACTCTTGGCTGAGGCAGTTGAGAGCCTAGGCGTAGCCAGCAGCAATGCGCCAACGGAGACGCTCCAGAAGGACAACGAGCTTCTCCGAAGCAAGGTATCGGCACTGGAAAGGGAGATGGCCGACCTGCGATACCAGCTGCAAAGGCTAAACGAGCAGCAGAATGGGAAGTCTGACGTGGTGGAGATAACCGAGGCTGAGGCTGAGGTGTCGGAAGAGCTACCTGGGGTATTGATAGGTGGGAGCTCTGGGAAGACAAAAGCAACTGTAGCTAGTGACCCGAGACCATCGGCCGACCTGGAAACGGACGAGTATGCGAGGGCCATATTTAGTCAGGTTGCTAAATATATGGATGCACGGTTCGAAGCAATCAGTGCCAGATTGCCTCCCGAAGAGCGGCTGCGTCCACCCCTAGCGGCTGACCGTCAGAAGCAGACTTCACAGCCTGTTGCAACTCAGGCGACAACGTCAACTTATGCGGAGGCAGCCAAAGGACAGAGCAAGAGAAGAGGATCTCGAGGCAAAACGTCCCTCGCAGCTCGCGAGGCCCTTCGAGCACGAGCCAACGAGACGCCTATGCAGTCTATAGCTGCGAAAACGAGACCACCAGATGCAACACAGGCGAGAACACAGACCCAGGCGCCTGCAGAGTGGACCACTGTTGAGCGAGCGAAAAAGCTACCTGTGAAGTCCTCGAACCAGTCTAGGGGGCCCCGTTTACAGGTACCAAAGTCGTCGGTCGTGGTTCTAACCATAAGCCCGACCGCCTTAGAGAAAGGACGCACATACGCAGACGCTATTGCGGTTGCCAAGGCCAGGGTAGATATCTCCGCCCTCGGCATTCCACCGCTGGAGGGGATCTGGCCGACGGCTACTGGAGCTCGAAAGCTGGAGATTTCGGGCACCGATAGCAGTGCGAAAGCGGATCTCCTCGCAGCTAAACTTCAGGAGGTGTTTCAGCCTGACGAGGTCATGGTCACCAGGCCAACCAAAAGTGCAGAACTACGTGTGGTTGGCCTCGATGACTCGGTGACGGCTTCGGATGTGGCGGCTGCTATTGCTGCTGCGGGAGGAGTTCCATTAGAGGGCATAAAAACAGGGGAGATTCGGCGTAGTCCCTTCGGCCTCGCTTCCATATGGGTGCGCTGCCCTATAGAGGCAGCAAAGAAGGTGACGGAGGCCAAACGGCTTCTTGTGGGTTGGGTGGCAGCTAAAGTGAAGGTGCTGGACTCCAGGCCCTTCCTATGCTACCAATGCTTGGAGCGAGGCCACTCTGGAAAGTGCTGTTCAGCAAGAATTGAGACGGGGGGTCTATGTTTCCGGTGCAGTAAGCCGGGTCACAGGGCCGCCCAGTGTTCCGCGGAGCCGCATTGCGGTCCGTGCTCTAAGGCTGGGGCAACCGCCACTCACATGGCAGGATCTGCTACCTGCCAATTGGCACGGAGGAAGACCGGTAAGAAACCGGTAGCTGGGAGGACGCAGACACCACGCCGTCAATAAATGGCAATATCGGTTCTGCACGCGAACATCAATCACTGCGGGGTAGCACAGGACCTTATGATCCAAAGCGCCACGCAGTGGTTGATATCATTGGTGGTGTCGTGCGAGCCATATTCGGTACAAAATAATCCGTCTTGGATCTCGGACGTAGACGGTGTGGTTGCCATGACCTCCAGAGGTGCAGTCGGTTCTCCTCCGTTTTCCTCTGTGGTAAGAGGCAAGGGATGTGTGGCTGCTCTGCTGGACGGGGTCGCTTACATCGGGGTGTACATATCATCCAACGCACGCCGACCTGCTTACGAGGCCTTCTTACGAGAGCTGGAGTCAGTCATGGGCCAGTTCCGCTCACACCCATTGGTGATTACGGGGGACTTCAATGCGAAATCCACGGCATGGGGGTCCCCTCGGACCGATGCCATGGGTCGACTCGTGGAGCGCTGGGCGGAGGACCACGAGATGCTCTGCCTGAACCGCGGGACGGTAACGACGTGCGTGCGACCTAACGGTGAATCGATCGTCGATCTAACGTTTGCCAGTCCTTGTGTCGCTTCTCGCGTTAGGGACTGGAGGGTTCTTGAGGGGGTAGCGACGCTGTCGGATCATCGCTATGTCCGATTCAGCGTCTCAGCCCAGACCTCGGGCCTTTCGGTTCCTGCACCGTCTCGCGAGGAGGGTCCGCGTTGGTCCTTGAGCCGGCTGGATCGGGACAGACTCGCAGAAGCAGCGATGGTGGAGGCGTGGGCAACAGTTCCTGAGCGGCCGATTGACATCGACACTGAGGCAGAATGGTTCCGGGGGGCGATGACTCGCATCTGCGACTCATCAATGCCCCGAACTGGACCCCAACCACCGAGACGCCGGGTGTACTGGTGGAACGACGGGATCGCGCAGCTGCGTAGGGCTTGCATGGTGGCGTGGCGCCAGTACTCCCGGCATCGTAGGAGGCGCAGTCGAGGTGTAGACTTTGCGCAAATCGAGGTGGAGCTTCACCAATCGTACCGCGAAGCTAAGCGAGAGCTAAAAGTGGCGATCCTCGAAGCCAAAAATAGGGCCAGGGAGGAGATGCTGGAGACTCTGAATCATGATCCGTGGGGGCGACCTTACCGCATGGTGCGGGGCAAGCTGCGCCCGTATGCCCCACCTCTGACTCGGAGTCTCCAGCCTCAGCTCGTCGAAAGGGTTGTGGAGAGCCTGTTCCCCGCGAGGGGTGAGCTCAACCCACCTAACATGTTGCCAGAGGAATATGTTGAGCCGGACGAGGAGACGGAATCGGTCGAAGTTTCGTCAGTGGAGCTGCGTCTGGCAGTCAAACGTATGACGGCAAAGAATACTGCACCCGGCTGGGACGGAGTCCCGGGTAAAGTTTGGGCGCTTGCGTTAAAGGAGCTGGGGCCAAGGTTTCTCGGTTTGATCAGCGCGTGCTTGGAGCGGGGGCAGTTTCCCCATCTATGGAGGATGGGCAAACTGGTCCTGCTCCGGAAAGAGGGTCGACCTGCTGAGTCTCCTTCCGCGTACCGCCCCATAGTTTTGCTCGATGAGGCGTGCAAGCTCCTCGAGAGAGTCGTAGCTGCGCGCCTCGTCGCAAACCTGGGGAGAGACGGTCCGGACCTGGATGACTCGCAATACGGCTTTCGCAAGGACCGCTCAACGGTCCATGCAATATTGAGGGTGAAAGCGCTGGCGGAGGAGGCAGTAGCCCGGGGTGAGGTCGTCTTGGCGGTGTCTTTAGACATCGCCAACGCCTTCAACACCCTCCCCTGGAGTGTCGTCAGGGAGGCGCTGCGGTATCACCGAGTGCCTCCCTACCTCTGCCGCGTTATTAGCGCATACCTTAGTGACCGGTGGGTGGTCTACCCTGCACGCGAGGATCAAACGGGTCGCCGACAAGTGACATGCGGTGTTCCACAGGGGTCCGTCCTCGGACCGCTCCTGTGGAACATCGGATATGATTACGTCCTCCGTGGGCGAAATCTCCCGGGCGTGGGCGTGATTTGCTATGCAGATGACACGCTGGTAACCGCCCGGGGGAGCACGTTCTATACAGCTGCAGCATTGGCTTCCGTTGGCGTGGAGGACGTAATCAGCCGCATCCGACAGCTCGGATTAGAGGTGGCCTTGAGAAAGAGTGAGGCCGTGTGCTTCCACGGTCCTCGCTTCGTGGCCCCAATGAGGCCATTTGTGACTGTGTGCGGAATGGAGGTGCCAGTCTGCTCGACAATGAGATATCTGGGTCTCGTCCTCGACGAGTCCTGGAAGTTCACGCCTCATTTCGAGCAGCTGGCACCAAAACTGGAGACTGCAGCGCGGGCTCTCTGCAGCCTTTTGCCAAACATAGGGGGTCCTTCGGTTGCCTGTCGAAGGCTCTACGCGGGCGTAGTGAGGTCGATGGCCTTATACGGGAGTCCAGTGTGGGCGGACACCCTCACGAGCCGAAGCCAAGCGCTACTGCGCAAGGCGCAGAGGCTGATGGCCGTGAGGGCGATACGTGGATACCGCACTATCTCGTATGAGGCCGGGTGTGCGTTGGCCGGCGTTCTGCCATGGAACCTAGACGCGAGAGCCCTCGCGTCGGCGTTCCGCTGGCGTGAGGAGGCGCGACTCCGGGGCGACCGGCCGGCTCCGCAAGAAGTGGAGGGACAGCGGCTGGCGCTCCGCCGGTCTGCCGTGGCAGAATGGGAGGCACGCATGACGCGACCTCAGGCCGGTCACAGGACCGTTGAGGCCCTACGTCCCGTGATGGAGGAGTGGATGGACAGGCGCCATGGGGCCCTATCCTACCGGTTGACGCAGATACTTTCCGGGCACGGATGCTTCGGAAAGTATCTGCATCAAATAGCCCGGAAGGAGCAGGACACTCGCTGCCACCACTGCTCCAGCGTCGTGGACACTGCCGACCACACGCTCGAGGTCTGCGTGGCCTGGAGTGACGAGCGGGACGACCTGAGAGCGGTGGTGGGAAGTGACTTGTCACTCCCAGTCGTTGTGGCAGCGATGGTGGAGGACGATGCTGCGTGGGCGGCTGTCCTCTGCTTCGCCGAACGCGTCATGTCGGCGAAAGAGGCTGCAGAGAGGGAGCGGGAGAGATTCTCCCGCTCCAACCCTGGGGGGGGACGCACAGGCCGTCGTGACGACCTGATGCCTCCGTAACTGGGCCCATAGGTGACAGACTCGGGGGGGTCTGTCACCGTGTAAGGGCCCGAGCGGGGCGCACGTGGTTCCCGTGCGCCGCTCAAGAGGATCAGGTCGAACCGTTTTGGAGAGGGGTCCGCCTGCAAACGGACCATCGCCGTCGGGTGCCGCGGTCGAATCGCACCCGTTCCCGCAGCCCCGACATCACGGCGAGAGAGGAACCGGTGGAGTTTTAGTGGGTAAACCTCTGGCCGCCCACCACCTTCAGGCCAGCAGGGAGCCCCACATACCCTCGCTACTCCCCCCCCCCGGGGAGTGGCGGGATGATGCATAAGGCGCATTTCTCCACCTTAAAAAAAAAAAAAAAAAAAAAAAAAAAAAAAAAAGGTTAGGTTAGGTTAGGTTAGGTTAGGTTGCCCACCAGTCGGACAGCCTCCTCGTGGCGTGGGTGGAAACAGCGTCGATCAATCGAAGAGAAGTTCCTCTCATCCATTGATCGGCGCTGGCCAATGGTCCGGCATAGTAGGTACACTATACATACACACACACACACACACATGGTTCGTCCTCGTCGATGGGCTTTTACCATCGGCTTGGCCGAACCAATCATACACACACATACACCACATATACATCTACACTACACAACAAATAGTTTAGGTAACGAAGCTGTGGATCAGCCCACAAAAAATATGACATGAAGGCGAACTGTAAAAGTATTACCCAGGTGGGTCCCGACCACAACGTGGTTGGGGAATCCCACCCCGCTCCGGCGGGCAGCCCCCATCGTATTCTGGGGGGGGCAACAAATCGCACGACTGTTGGGGGGGAAATTGAGGGAACAGTGGAGAAGGAGATAGGAGTAGAGTCTGTTAGGACGGAGTCAGCAGGAGAGGACGATAGAATGACGATGGAGAAGGAAGTAGTAGAGGACTCCAAAGCAAGAGAAGTGAGAAGATCTGAGAGGTTAAAGGCCTTAGATCAAGGGAAAGACAGAGAAAGGGAGAGAAGTCCTATAACAGAGGACAGACAACGAAGTCAGAAGGAGACAGAGGAAATGAGTAATCGAAAGATAACGTGCCGTGACGCGGTGACGAATAAAGAAATCGAGCTCTTTCAGAGGGCGGATTTGGAGTGGGACGTAATGGACCCTAGTACACCTTTTGGTGTCCAGAGTCCCGTTTATGACTCGCGACCTGGCTCTGCCTGCTCGACCTTGACTGCAAAAGTGGTCACGGGAGGTAAGCGGCAGCAATCCGAAGAGACGGATTCAGAGGGAGACGCCACCCGTCCAGTTAAGGTGTCAACCTCTAAGAGAGGCGGAGTAGTGCTGAGCTTCAACAGAAGTGACTTCATTAAGAAGCCAGAAGCAGCACCACAGCCCCAACGGAGTGAGAGAAGACGTCGGGATAGGGGAACGCCAGAGCAGCAACGAGCGCCTCGAGGCGACGAGACTGCGAGCGAGTCTGATTTGGATACACCGGCTCGGGCTATCTCTGACCCTCCCAGGCGAGAGGATGAGATTGACCATCGGATGTCATCCTCCGAGTCCAGCGCGCCGGATGTTGCTTACAACAAGACCGACCACAAGTCGGCTTCCAGGTTGCGTAAGCAGGCCAAAAAAGCAATAAATATTGTGAATACGGTGGCCAAAACATCGCGCACCTTAAGTGATGGACATGCACAACAGCTGCAGGATGCGACTGCCTCTATGATAGAAGCAGTCAATAAGCTCAGTTGCAACAGCATAAGCGCGGAAACGGAGAAACTCAATCGCGACAATGAGATTCTCCGTAAAAAGATGTTGCAGCTTGAGAAGGAGATGGCCGACCTTCGAAGCCAGCTTCGAATAATGTACGAGCTGCGATCCGATCGACCAACGGACATTGTGGTGGCATCCTCAAGTGAGGTCGTAAATGAATTGCCAGAAGTCGTTTTGGGTGGAAGGTCTAAGGCTCAGCCGGTGCCACCGCCGCAGAAGATGCCAGAGGTGGATACTAACGTCACAGCTGAGACGATGGAGGTGTCCTATGACTTGGAGGCACCAGACGTAGCGAGCCCCAGTTATGCGGCTACTGCTCGGGGCCTAAATCCTCCAAGAGAGAGTGGAGAGTGGACGACTTCCATCGTTAACTACATAAATGCCCGTTTCGAGGCATTGGAGGGACGGTTGCCGCCGGAAGAACGGGTTCGCCCACCTTTGGCAGCAGACAAAAGGAGAGAAGCTGCCGAGAGATTGAGTGTTGCTAAGTCAGCTCCACAAAAGCCAGCACCAGTATCGCGGCAACAGTCTCAGGCTGCTGCACCAGAGGCCTCGAAAACGGCAAAGAGAAGACGAAAGAAGAAGTCTCTCGCTGCACGGGAGGCTCAGGCCTCAGCTAGAGATGAATCATCTCCTCTGACTCAGCAGATGGAGTGGACTACGGTCGTCAGGAGCAACAAACCTAGAGTGCAAAATCCACCAGCCAAGAGTGTTACACAGACAAAGAAACCCAACCTGCAAGTTCCCAAATCTGCGGTTGTGGTAATCACGCTGAAGCCTGAAGCATTAGAGAAGGGAAAGAACTATGGAGACGCGATTGCGCTAGCTAAGGCCCGCATCGACTTGAATGCCCTCGGTATTCCAGAAGGCGTAAAGTTCCGCACAGCAGCCACTGGCTCCAAATTATTTGAAGTCCAAAAAGGCGAGGACAGCGCGGCAAAGGCTGACTCTCTTGCTGTAAAGCTGAGGGAGCTTTATGGTCAGGACGTGATAGTCACCAGGCCAACCAAGTGTGTGGACATACGTGTCTCCGGCCTGGATGACTCCGTCACCAAGGTGGAGGTAGCTGCTGCCATTGCTGCGGCAGGTGGAGTTGCGGTTGACACCGTCAAGACTGGAGAAATCCGTCGAAATCCTTCAGGACTTGCCACAGTCTGGGCCCAGTGCCCTATCTTGGCGGCGCAGAAACTGATGGAGGCTGGTAAGCTGTTGGTAGGTTGGGTAGCAGCTAGAGTTAAAATTCTAGACCGCAGACCGTTGGTCTGTTACCAGTGCCTCGGGCGTGGCCATGTCGGCAAATGCTGTACGGAGCAAATTCCGGTTGGTGGCCTGTGCTTTAGGTGCAGTACGGCCGGTCATAAGGCTGCCAATTGCTCTGCAGCACCCCACTGTGGCTCTTGTGCTAGAGCCGGAAAACCCGCTTCACATTCGGTCGGCTCGACAGCATGTAAGGCGAACACGAAGGGGACTGGTCGCAAGGTTCAGTCCAATGGGAGAGTTCACACATTGACAAACAAGTGATAAATGGCCATCTCTGTGTTGCAGGCGAACATTAACCATCGCGGAGTCGCACAGGATCTCCTGATTCAAAGCGCTACGCAATGGTCGACATCAGTGGTAGTGGCATGCGAGCCATACTCGGTCCAACAACATCCGGACTGGGTCGCGGACTTAGATGGTGTGGTGGCCATGACTTCGAGGGGTGCAGTCGGCTCTCCCCCTTTTACCCGTGTTGTAAGAGGTCGGGGCTGTGTCGCTGCGGTACTAGGCGAGGTAGCGTTCATAGGAGGCTACTTTTCACCAAACACAAATATAACCGAATTCAAGGGCTTTATCCGGGAGCTGGACGCCATGTTCAATATGTTCCGCTCGTATCCTGTGGTGGTCCTTGGTGATTTTAATGCCAAATCCAGGGCGTGGGGATCGCCTCGGACACTGCCGAAAGGTCGAGAACTGGAAGATTGGGCGCGAGTTTCGGGATTGCATCTGCTGAATCGCGGAACAGTGGCTACATGTGTGAGGTCCAATGGGCAATCAATTGTCGACGTGACATTCGCGAGCCCGTGTCTCGCCGCACGGGTCAGGGACTGGAGGGTCTTGGAGGGGGTGGAGACGTTGTCGGACCATCGTTACCTTCGCTTCAGCGTCTCGGCCCAGACCTCGGTTCCTCCGGTGCCTGGCTCGGCTCGCGATGAGGGCCCGCGCTGGACGCTCAGTCGATTTGATCCAGAACTGGCGGATGAAGCGGCTTTAGTGGAGGCTTGGCCAACGGCACCCGATAGACCGGCGGACATTGATTCCGAGGCGACATGGTTCCGGGGGGCGATGACCCGTATATGCGACGCATCAATGCCCCGTTCCGGTCCCCAACCTCCAAAACGTCGAGTATATTGGTGGAGTGAAGACATCGCGCAGCTTCGTAGAGTTTGCGTGGTTGCAAGGCGCCAATACGCTCGACACCTCAGGAGGCGCCGCCGCGACGGCGATTTTGCTCAAAGAGAAGCCATTCTAGAGGAGGCGTATAGAGCGACCAAACTCTCGCTCCAGGTTGCCATCGGCGAAGCCAAAACCAGGGCCAGGGAGGAGATGTTGGAGGCTTTGAGTGAAGATCCGTGGGGGCGACCTTACCGTACGGTCCGGGGCAAGATGCGCCCGTATGCCCCTCCACTCACTCGGAGTCTCCAGCCTCAGTTTGTGAATAGGGTAGTGGACACGCTCTTCCCGGATGGAGAAGATATGGTTCCTCCTCCTATGTTGCCATCGGACGAAGAAAATATGCCGGAAGAGTCCAGTGAATCGGTAGAGGTGACGACTGTTGAGCTGAGGCTGGCTGTCACCAAGATGCGGGCCAAAAACACTGCCCCTGGTTTGGACGGTATTCCGGGCAGAGTATGGGCCTTAGCTCTGAAGGCGTTAGGACCGCGGTTCATCCAGTTTTTGAGTGCCTGTATGGAGCGAGGCCAGTTTCCTCGTCTCTGGAAGACGGGGAAACTGGTGTTGCTCAGAAAAGAGGGTCGTCCTATAGAGTCGCCATCCGCGTACCGCCCTATCGTGCTGCTGGATGAGGCGTGCAAGCTCCTCGAGCGAGTTGTAGCTGCACGTCTCGTCGCGCACCTAAGGAGAGATGGACCGGATTTGGCCGACTCTCAATACGGATTTCGCAGTGGCCGCTCGACAATCCAGGCCATACTGGGAGTCAAGGCGTTGGCTGAGGAGGCGGTGGCTCAGGGTGAGGTCGTCTTGGCGGTGTCGCTAGATATCGCCAACGCCTTCAATACCCTCCCCTGGGCGGTCATAAGGGAGGCACTTCGGTATCACCGAGTGCCACCCTACCTCTGTCGCGTGATAGCCGATTATCTCAGTGATCGTCGAGTGGTATATCCTGGACGGGATGGAGTGTGCAGTCGAGATGTGTCGCGCGGTGTTCCACAGGGGTCAGTCCTTGGACCGCTCCTGTGGAACGTTGGGTATGACTGGGTTCTCCGTGGACGTAGCTTCCCGGGAGTGGGCGTCTTCTGTTACGCAGACGATACGCTGGTGACCGCCCGGGGAAGCACGTTCCACACGGCCGCGGCTGTGGCATCTATCGGGGTGGAGGACATAGTTGACCGTATCCGCATGTTGGGCTTGAGGGTGGCTCCCGAAAAGTGCGAAGCTGTCGGCTTTTATAACCCTTGTCTAGTGCCGCCTCGGGGACTCTGTGTGGATGTCTGCGGAGTACCAATCACCGTCCATGCTTCGTTGAAGTACTTAGGGCTCATTCTGGACTCGAACTGGGACTTCGCGGCCCACTTCGAGGCCCTTGCTCCGAAGCTGGACGCGGCAGCATTGGCATTGTGTGGATTGTTGCCGAATGTGGGTGGACCGTCGGTGTCTTGTCGGCGATTATACGCTGGGATAGTGCGGTCGATGGCCTTGTATGGGAGTCCGGTGTGGGCGGACACCCTCACGAACCGAAATCGAGCTCTGCTTCGCAAGTCGCAGAGGTTGATGGCCGTGAGGGTGATACGTGGATACCGCACCGTCTCATACGAGGCCGCGTGTGTAATGGCTGGAGTCTTGCCTTGGGACCTGGACGCAGGAACCCTCGCGTCAATGTTCCGGTGGCGTGAGGAGATGCTTGAGCGGGGCAATCGACCGGCTCCACGGGAGGTGGAGGGACGCCGCATGGAGCTCCGTCAGGTTGCCATGGCAAGATGGGAGGATCGCCTAAATCGGCCGACTGCTGGTCACGCTACCATCGAGGCCATACGCCCAGTACTGGGTGAGTGGGTAGAGCGACAACACGGGGTTCTCACATTTAGGCTGACACAGGTGCTTTCCGGGCACGGGTGCTTCGGAAAGTACCTGTGTAAGATAGCACGTAGAGAGCCCGACGAGAGATGCCACCACTGCTCGAGCACTGTGGACACCGCTGTTCACACGCTCGAAATGTGCGTGGCTTGGCGTGAACAGCGGGACGAGCTGCGAGAGGTGGTGGGGCGTGATTTGTCACTCCCCGCAGTCGTGTCGGCTATGGTTTCTGACGGGGAAGCGTGGGAGGCCATGCTCCGCTTCTCAGAAATCGTTATGGCGGCCAAAGAGAACGCGGAGCGTGACCGAGAAGTGACGACCTCTGATCCTATACGATCACGCCGATCTGGGGGCAGGGGAAGACCAAGACGCGGAAGGCGTCGAGGTCGTGCAGACGACCTGATGCCACCCTAAATGGGCTCATAGGCGGCAGACTCGGGGGGGTCTGTCGCCGTGTAAAGGCCCGAGCGAGGCGCACGTGATTCCCGTGCGCCGCTCATGAGGATTGAGGTCGTAACCTCTAAGAGAGGGGCTCCAAATAAGGACCATCGCCGTCGGGACGCGGACGAGTACGAACGTGTCCCCGGGCCCCCGACCACAAGGCGAGCGAGGAATCGTGAGGTTTTTAGTGGGTAGGCCTGCCGCTTCACGGCCGGAGAGCCCCACATACCCCACCGCTCCTCCCCCAGGACGGTGGGGATGCAGTTCAATGCATTTTCCTCACGTAAAAAAAAAAAAAAAAAAAAAAAAAAAAAGGTTAGGTTAGGTTGCCCACCAGTCGGACAGCCTCCTCGTGGCGTGGGTGGAAACAGCGTCGATCAATCGAAGAGAAGTTCCTCTCTTCCATTGATCGGCGCTGGCCAATGGTCCGGCATAGTAGGTACACTATACATACACACACACACACACATGGTTCGTCCTCGTCGATGGGCTTTTACCATCGGCTTGGCCGAACCAATCATACACACACATACACCACATATACATCTACACTACACAACAAATAGTTTAGGTAACGAAGCTGTGGATCAGCCCACAAAAAAAAAAAATATATGACATGAAGGCGAACTGTAAAAGTATTACCCAGGTGGGTCCCGACCACAACGTGGTTGGGGAATCCCACCCCGCTCCGGCGGGCAGCCCCCATCGTATTCTGGGGGGGGCAACAAATCGCACGACTGTTGGGGGGGAAATTGAGGGAACAGTGGAGAAGGAGATAGGAGTAGAGTCTGTTAGGACGGAGTCAGCAGGAGAGGACGATAGAATGACGATGGAGAAGGAAGTAGTAGAGGACTCCAAAGCAAGAGAAGTGAGAAGATCTGAGAGGTTAAAGGCCTTAGATCAAGGGAAAGACAGAGAAAGGGAGAGAAGTCCTGTAACAGAGGACAGACAACGAAGTCAGAAGGAGACAGAGGAAATGAGTAATCGAAAGATAACGTGCCGTGACGCGGTGACGAATAAAGAAATCGAGCTCTTTCAGAGGGCGGATTTGGAGTGGGACGTAATGGACCCTAGTACACCTTTTGGTGTCCAGAGTCCCGTTTATGACTCGCGACCTGGCTCTGCCTGCTCGACCTTGACTGCAAAAGTGGTCACAGGAGGTAAGCGGCAGCAAGCCGAAGAGACGGATTCAGAGGGAGACGCCACCCGTCCAGTTAAGGTGTCAACCTCTAAGAGAGGCGGAGTAGTGCTGAGCTTCAACAGAAGTGACTTCATTAAGAAGCCAGAAGCAGCACCACAGCCCCAACGGAGTGAGAGAAGACGTCGGGATAGGGGAACGCCAGAGCAGCAACGAGCGCCTCGAGGCGACGAGACTGCGAGCGAGTCTGATTTGGATACACCGGCTCGGGCTATCTCTGACCCTCCCAGGCGAGAGGATGAGATTGACCATCGGATGTCATCCTCCGAGTCCAGCGCGCCGGATGTTGCTTACAACAAGACCGACCACAAGTCGGCTTCCAGGTTGCGTAAGCAGGCCAAAAAAGCAATAAATATTGTGAATACGGTGGCCAAAACATCGCGCACCCTAAGTGATGGACATGCACAACAGCTGCAGGATGCGACTGCCTCTATGATAGAAGCAGTCAATAAGCTCAGTTGCAACAGCATAAGCGTGGAAACGGAGAAACTCAATCGCGACAATGAGATTCTCCGTAAGAAGATGTTGCAGCTTGAGAAGGAGATGGCCGACTTTCGAAGCCAGCTTCGAATAATGTACGAGCTGCGATCCGATCGACCAACGGACATTGTGGTGGCATCCTCAAGTGAGGTCGTAAATGAATTGCCAGAAGTAGTTTTGGGTGGAAAGTCTAAGGCTCAGCCGGTGCCACCGCCGCAGAAGATGCCAGAGGTGGATACTAACGTCACAGCTGAGACGATGGAGGTGTCCTATGACTTGGAGGCACCAGACGTAGCGAGCCCCAGTTATGCGGCTACTGCTCGGGGCCTAAATCCTCCAAGAGAGAGTGGAGAGTGGACGACTTCCATCGTTAACTACATAAATGCCCGTTTCGAGGCATTGGAGGGACGGTTGCCGCCGGAAGAACGGGTTCGCCCACCTTTGGCAGCAGACAAAAGGAGAGAAGCTGCCGAGAGATTGAGTGTTGCTAAGTCAGCTCCACAAAAGCCAGCACCAGTATCGCGGCAACAGTCTCAGGCTGCAGCACCAGAGGCCTCGAAAACGGCAAAGAGAAGACGAAAGAAGAAGTCTCTCGCTGCACGGGAGGCTCAGGCCTCAGCTAGAGATGAATCATCTCCTCTGACTCAGCAGATGGAGTGGACTACGGTCGTCAGGAGCAACAAACCTAGAGTGCAAAATCCACCAGCCAAGAGTGTTGCACAGACAAAGAAACCTAACCTGCAAGTTCCCAAATCTGCGGTTGTGGTAATCACGCTGAAGCCTGAAGCATTAGAGAAGGGGAAGAACTATGGAGACGCGATTGCGCTAGCTAAGGCCCGCATCGACTTGAATGCCCTCGGTATTCCAGAAGGCGTAAAGTTCCGCACAGCAGCCACTGGCTCCAAATTATTTGAAGTCCAAAAAGGCGAGGACAGCGCGGCAAAGGCCGACTCTCTTGCCGTAAAGCTGAGGGAGCTTTATGGTCAGGACGTGATAGTCACCAGGCCAACCAAGTGTGTGGACATACGTGTCTCCGGCCTGGATGACTCCGTCACCAAGGTGGAGGTAGCTGCTGCCATTGCTGCGGCTGGCGGAGTTGCGGTTGACACCGTCAAGACTGGAGAAATCCGTCGAAATCCTTCAGGACTTGCCACAGTCTGGGCCCAGTGCCCTATCTTGGCGGCGAAGAAACTGATGGAGGCTGGTAAGCTGTTGGTAGGTTGGGTAGCAGCTAGAGTTAAAATTCTAGACCGCAGACCGTTGGTCTGTTACCAGTGCCTCGGGCGTGGCCATGTCGGCAAATGCTGTACGGAGCAAATTCCGGTTGGTGGCCTGTGCTTTAAGTGCAGTACGGCCGGTCATAAGGCTGCCAATTGCTCTGCAGCACCCCACTGTGGCTCTTGTGCTAGAGCCGGAAAACCCGCTTCACATTCGGTCGGCTCGACAGCATGTAAGGCGAACACGAAGGGGACTGGTCGCAAGGCTCAGTCCAATGGGAGAGTTCACACATTGACAAACAAGTGATAAATGGCCATCTCTGTGTTGCAGGCGAACATTAACCATCGCGGAGTCGCACAGGATCTCCTGATTCAAAGCGCTACGCAGTGGTCGACATCAGTGGTAGTGGCATGCGAGCCATACTCGGTCCAACAACATCCGGACTGGGTCGCGGACTTAGATGGTGTGGTGGCCATGACTTCGAGGGGTGCAGTCGGCTCTCCCCCTTTTACCCGTGTTGTAAGAGGTCGGGGCTGTGTCGCTGCGGTACTAGGCGAGGTAGCGTTCATAGGAGGCTACTTTTCACCAAACACAAATATAACCGAATTCAAGGGCTTTATCCGGGAGCTGGACGCCATGTTCAATATGTTCCGCTCGTATCCTGTGGTGGTCCTTGGTGATTTTAATGCCAAATCCAGGGCGTGGGGATCGCCTCGGACACTGCCGAAAGGTCGAGAACTGGAAGATTGGGCGCGAGTTTCGGGATTGCATCTGCTGAATCGCGGAACAGTGGCTACATGTGTGAGGTCCAATGGGCAATCAATTGTCGACGTGACATTCGCGAGCCCGTGTCTCGCCGCACGGGTCAGGGACTGGAGGGTCTTGGAGGGGGTGGAGACGTTGTCGGACCATCGTTACCTTCGCTTCAGCGTCTCGGCCCAGACCTCGGTTCCTCCGGTGCCTGGCTCGGCTCGCGATGAGGGCCCGCGCTGGACGCTCAGTCGATTTGATCCAGAACTGGCGGATGAAGCGGCTTTAGTGGAGGCTTGGCCAACGGCACCCGATAGTCCGGCGGACATTGATTCCGAGGCGACATGGTTCCGGGGGGCGATGACCCGTATATGCGACGCATCAATGCCCCGTTCCGGTCCCCAACCTCCAAAACGTCGAGTATATTGGTGGAGTGAAGACATCGCGCAGCTTCGTAGAGTTTGCGTGGTTGCAAGGCGCCAATACGCTCGACACCTCAGGAGGCGCCGCCGCGACGGCGATTTTGCTCAAAGAGAAGCCATTCTAGAGGAGGCGTATAGAGCGGCCAAACTCTCGCTCCAGGTTGCCATCGGCGAAGCCAAAACCAGGGCCAGGGAGGAGATGTTGGAGGCTTTGAGTGAAGATCCGTGGGGGCGACCTTACCGTACGGTCCGGGGCAAGATGCGCCCGTATGCCCCTCTACTCACTCGGAGTCTCCAGCCTCAGTTTGTGAATAGGGTAGTGGACACGCTCTTCCCGGATGGAGAAGATATGGTTCCTCCTCCTATGTTGCCATCGGACGAAGAAAATATGCCGGAAGAGTCCAGTGAATCGGTAGAGGTGACGACTGTTGAGCTTAGGCTGGCTGTCACCAAGATGCGGGCCAAAAACACTGCCCCTGGTTTGGACGGTGTTCCGGGCAGAGTATGGGCCTTAGCTCTGAAGGCGTTAGGACCGCGGTTCATCCAGTTGTTGAGTGCCTGTATGGAGCGAGGTCAGTTTCCTCGTCTCTGGAAGACGGGGAAACTGGTGTTGCTCAGAAAAGAGGGTCGTCCTATAGAGTCGCCATCCGCGTACCGCCCTATCGTGCTGCTGGATGAGGCGTGCAAACTCCTCGAGCGAGTTGTAGCTGCACGTCTCGTCGCGCACCTAAGGAGAGATGGACCGGATTTGGCCGACTCTCAATACGGATTTCGCAGTGGCCGCTCGACGATCCAGGCCATACTGGGAGTCAAGGCGTTGGCTGAGGAGGCGGTGGCTCAGGGTGAGGTCGTCTTGGCGGTGTCGCTAGATATCGCCAACGCCTTCAATACCCTCCCCTGGGCGGTCATAAGGGAGGCACTTCGGTATCACCGAGTGCCACCCTACCTCTGTCGCGTGATAGCCGATTATCTCAGTGATCGTCGAGTGGTATATCCTGGACGGGATGGAGTGTGCAGTCGAGATGTGTCGCGCGGTGTTCCACAAGGGTCAGTCCTTGGACCGCTCCTGTGGAACGTCGGGTATGACTGGGTTCTCCGTGGACGTAGCTTCCCGGGAGTGGGCGTCTTCTGTTACGCAGACGATACGCTGGTGACCGCCCGGGGAAGCACGTTCCACACGGCCGCGGCTGTGGCATCTATCGGGGTGGAGGACATAGTTGACCGTATCCGCATGTTGGGCTTGAGGGTGGCTCCCGAAAAGTGCGAAGCTGTCGGCTTTTATAACCCTTGTCTGGTGCCGCCTCGGGGACTCAGTGTGGATGTCTGCGGAGTACCAATCACCGTCCATGCTTCGTTGAAGTACTTAGGGCTCATTCTGGACTCGAACTGGGACTTTACGGCCCACTTCGAGGCCCTTGCTCCGAAGCTGGACGCGGCAGCATTGGCATTGTGTGGATTGTTGCCGAATGTGGGTGGACCGTCGGTGTCTTGCCGGCGATTATACGCTGGGATAGTGAGGTCGATGGCCTTGTATGGGAGTCCGGTGTGGGCGGACACCCTCACGAACCGAAATCGAGCTCTGCTTCGCAAGTCGCAGAGGTTGATGGCCGTGAGGGTGATACGTGGATACCGCACAGTCTCATACGAGGCCGCGTGTGTAATGGCTGGAGTCTTGCCTTGGGACCTGGACGCAGGAACCCTCGCATCAATGTTCCGGTGGCGTGAGGAGATGCTTGAGCGGGGCAATCGACCGGCTCCACGGGAGGTGGAGGGACGCCGGTTGGAGCTCCGTCAGGTTGCCATGGCAAGATGGGAGGATCGCCTAAATCGGCCGACTGCTGGTCACGCTACCATCGAGGCCATACGCCCAGTACTGGGTGAGTGGGTAGAGCGACAACACGGGGTTCTCACATTTAGGCTGACACAGGTGCTTTCCGGGCACGGGTGCTTCGGAAAGTACCTGTGTAGGATAGCACGTAGAGAGCCCGACGAGAGATGCCACCACTGCTCGAGCACTGTGGACACCGCTGTTCACACGCTCGAAATGTGCGTGGCTTGGCGTGAACAGCGGGACGAGCTGCGAGAGGTGGTGGGGCGTGATTTGTCACTCCCCGCAGTCGTGTCGGCTATGGTTTCTGACGGGGAAGCGTGGGAGGCCATGCTCCGCTTCTCAGAAATTATTATGGCGGCCAAAGAGAACGCGGAGCGTGACCGAGAAGTGACGACCTCTGATCCTATACGGTCACGCCGATCTGGGGGCAGGGGAAGACCAAGACGCGGAAGGCGTCGAGGTCGTGCAGACGACCTGATGCCACCCTAAATGGGCTCATAGGCGGCAGACTCGGGGGGGTCTGTCGCCGTGTAAAGGCCCGAGCGAGGCGCACGTGATTCCCGTGCGCCGCTCATGAGGATTGAGGTCGTAACCTCTAAGTGAGGGGCTCCAAATAAGGACCATCGCCGTCGGGACGCGGACGAGTACGAACGTGTCCCCGGGCCCCCGACCACAAGGCGAGCGAGGAATCGTGAGGTTTTTAGTGGGTAGGCCGGCCGCTTCACGGCCGGAGAGCCCCACATACCCCACCGCTCCTCCCCCAGGACGGTGGGGATGCAGTTCAATGCATTTTCCTCACGTAAAAAAAAAAAAAAAAAAAAAAAAAAAAAAAAAAAGGTTAGGTTAGGTTAGGTTAGGTTAGGTTAGGTTAGGTTAGGTTAGGTTCCCCCCCAACGGGACCACGCCTTGCCGTGGCGGGGGGGCTCAGTAGCTGCAGGCAATCCAGCCTGTAGTGAAGCGAAGTGGTCCCAGGAGAAGGCGCTCCGCCTTCCTTCTGAGTAGCTGAAGGCAAAGTGGACGTGCGAGTGGTGGCTTTCCCCCTCGCGAAAGTGAGGGGGGTGAGGATCCGTTATCCCTTGAGCGTGCTCGGGACCGGAGGCCTTGCCTTAATTGGCCGGGCCGCGAGGAGACAACCTCAATAAAAAACAAAGTGGAGCATACCACTTTTAAATAAAAAACCCCTGAGTGGCAAGCGGAATGGCAGCGCGAAGCCTTCAAGATCGGCCAGGGTGTCGGGCGGGACGGTCCAGTCAGCGCCGCTTGTGCGCTGAATGGTCCGTCCCGCTTGTCGTGTCGGTCGCTACTGCCTCCCAGGAGGGTACCTGCCGCCCCCCTCCTGGGTTACCAAAATAAAGGCTTACCCGTGGCGCACGGCTCCGCCCGGGTTGACTTTTGTTCCGAAGTACTCGTGGGAACAACTATGGTAAAATCTAATAAAAACAAAACACAAATCATTGAGGAGGAGAATAGAGGACATGGATGTGAAGAAGGAGAAGGCAGTGAGAGACGCTCAGACAGAAGCGAAGACAGAGATGAGTCTCGAAAGCTGAGAAATGGAAAGAGTGCAGAGAGGAGTCCTAAGGGAGTGAGGGACAGAAGTCCTTTAATTGACGACAGAATAGGGAGTAGGAGTGACGAAGAGTTCAGGGCGAATAAAGAAGTTGATAAACTTCTCCTCAGTTCTTCCACATGGACGCCATTGGTCGCTGGAGTGAAACGGCCACAGGCTAAAGAATCGGACTCTGAAGAGGAAGTGATCCCAACGGTAAAAGTACCTAACGCAAAAAGAGGCAGAAGTATTAAGCTCAGCTACACTAGGGCTGACTTTTTAAGAAAACCAGTGGAAGTGCTTCAGCCTCAGCCTCAGCGGATTAGGGGGAAAGGTCGTCTCAGGACTGATCAGCAAAATGAGAGTCCACCACAAAGTGAGAATGAGTGCGATGAGGGTTCTGCTGGTTCGAGTCGACCCAAACCAGTGGAGTCTTCTTCAGAGGTACGGTCTACGGTAGAGGAGTCAGCGGCTCCTTCTCTGGAGGTAGTACGCTCCGAGACGGGTCACAAATCAGCTGTGGTTCTGCGGAAGAGAGCTTTAATGGGAGTGAGGAAGGTGGTCTCGGTAGCCAAATACTCTGGGCGTCTACAGGGCAAGTTCCGCCAAGACCTTTACAATGCAGCGACATGGGTGCAAGAAGCGATGGAGAAGCTGGGCACCACTAGCGTAAGTACGGAGACAGTCAAGCTCCAAGAAGACAACGAGCGTCTCCGAAAAGAACTCGTTGATATTCGGAAAGAGATGACGCAGGTGAAGGCACAGATGAAACTGATGGGTGAAATCAGAGCTAGTTGGCGAAAAGAGGGTCCACCTGTTGATGCTATTGCAAGTGTTGACACTGAATTCCCGGCAGTGGACATCGTAGGAGCGTCTGCTTGTAAACCCCCCCAGCCTATGGATATGGAGGTTTGGATGCGGTCCTTACTTAGGCAGGTAGGCGGAATTATTGACGCTAGGTTTGAGGGCATCAAGGAGAGGCTGCTGCCTGAGGAGCGTGTGCGCCCTCCATTAGCTGCTGACCGGCGGAAGACCCAAACAGTGCCAGTTCCTCGGGTCCCTCAGACCCGTGCAGTGTCTCAAGCCTCGGCCGATGCTTCAGAGGTCGCTATGGAGACCTCTCAAGTGAGTGCTGAGACTTCCAAGGCCGCTGAAGAGGTTCCACAGGTCCCTATGGAGACCTCTCAGGTGGCTGTTACAGTGGAGCCCAAAACAGGCAGAAGTAAAAATAAGAAGAAGAAGAAGAAGCAGTCACTGGCAGCTCGGGAGGCTGAAGTGCACACCAGCTCAGTCTCTCATTCGAGGGACGGCGATGCTATTCAGCCACTACCTGGCACTTCCACTGGGACGCAACAACAGTGGAGTACAGTGGCTGCCAGAGGTGGGAAATCAAAGGCTCCGCCACCGGCAGCACCGAGGCCCGCAAAGCAGAAGCAGCCTGTTAAGACTGCCCTGCAGGCTCCAAAAACGGCTGCAGTCATTTTGACTATTCAACCGGGGGAGGTTGAAAAAGGGCAGACGTATGAGGCGGTAATTGCTCACGCAAAAAGCAATGTGAGCCTCGAGGCCCTTGGCATACTCAATGGAGTAAAAATTCGCCCGTCTCAGACTGGTGCTCGGCTCATTGAGGTGCCAGGTCCAGATAGCGGAGTAAAGGCGGATGCTCTGGCAGCCAGGCTCACGGAGCTGTTCAATCGAAACGAAGTCCTGGTATCCAGGCCAACCAAATGCGCAGATCTACGCATTTCTGGCCTGGACGACTCAGTGTCGGCGACTGAAGTTGTTACGGCTGTAGCAGTAACTGGAGGGACTCCAATGGAGTCGGTAAAGGCGGGCGAAATTCGGCGAACACCTTCGGGGCTTGCCTCGATCTTCGTCCGTTGCCCCGTGACCGCGGCCAAAAAGATCGCGGAGTCGGGCAGATTGCTAGTTGGCTGGGTGTCGGCTTCCGTGAAGGTGCTGGAACCGAGACCGCTCATCTGCTTCCAGTGCTTGGAACGAGGTCATGTAGGCAAGTGCTGCGCAGCGGGAGTGGAGGGCGGAGGTCTTTGCTTCCGATGCAGCAAGCCCGGACATAAGGCGGCCCAATGCTCTGCAGAGCCACACTGCAGACCCTGCGCGAAAGCCGGCAAAACCGCTGTACATACAGTGGGGTCGGGTGCCTGCCACATGGGCAAGAAATCAGGCCGTAGGACGGCTGTAGAGAGGACGCCAAATACGGGGACCCAATGATGCCTCGACCTCTCTCTATACTCCAAGCGAATATCAACCACTGCTTACGGGCACAGGATCTTTTGATCCAAAGTGCGGCGCAATGGTTGATTTCCGTAGTAGTGGTGGCTGAACCCTACTCATTGCAGAGGAGTCCTGGTTGGCTCTCCGATAACAGCGGGGTCGTTGCGATGACCTCTCGGGGCGCTGTTGACTCGTCCCCCTTCTCCTTGGTGGCGAGGAGTCGGGGATGGGTTGCAGCAACTCTAGATGGGTTGTTGTTTGTTGGCGTCTATTTTTCACCGAATGACCCAACTTCAGAGTTTGAGGATTTCCTGAGTGAGCTGGAGACCTTCGTCAATCTTCAGCGCTCATATTATCCTGTGGTAGTTCTGGGGGACTTCAACGCCAAATCCACGGCGTGGGGGTCCCCAACCACTGAACTGTGGGGGCATCTTGTGGAGCAATGGGCGGAGGCAGTGGGAGTGGTGGTCCTCAATCGTGGAGTGGTGCAGACCTGTGTGCGGCCCAACGGTTCATCAATCGTCGACTTGACGTTTGCTAGCCCATGCGTGGCGGACCGTGTTCGAGACTGGAGAGTCCTGGAGAAGGTAGAGACGCTGTCGGATCACAAATATATCCGATTCAGTGTCATAGCCCAGACTTCGGGCTCTCCAGCTCCAGCACCCTCTCGCGGTGAGGGCCCTCGTTGGTCCCTCAATCGCCTAGACCGCGGGCTACTCATGGAAGCGGCTCTTGTTGAGTCTTGGCCAGAGGCTCCAGACAGACCAGTGGATGTTGACGCCGAAGCGGAATGGTTCCGGGGGGCGATGACTCGCATATGCGATGTATCGATGCCCCGCACCGGACCCCAACCTCCGAAACGTCGGGTGTATTGGTGGAACGCAGACATCGCGCAGCTCCGCAGAGCTTGCATGGTGGCGGGGCGCCAATACACTCGACATCGTAGAAGGCGCCGCCGCGGCGACGATTTCACGGATAGGGAAATCTCTCTCTTAGAGGCGTACAGGACGGCCAAGTTGACCCTCAAGGTCGCAATCGGTGAGGCCAAAAACAGGGCCAGAGAAGAGATGCTGCAGACTCTGAGTGAAGATCCGTGGGGGCGACCTTACCGCATGGTGCGTGGTCAGTTGCGCCCATATGCCCCCCCTCTCACGCAGAGTCTGCAACCTGAGCTAGTTAGACGGGTAGTGGAAGGCCTGTTTCCCTCAGGGAATGAGCATGTACCTCCCGTTATGGTGCCCGAGGAGTACACGGCTCCAGACGAGGAAACTGAACCAGTTGAGGTCACTGCCGTCGAATTGCGTTTGGCCGTTGCGAGGATGCGGTCAAACACTGCCCCTGGATGGGACGGAATCCCAGGACGTGTGTGGAAAATCGCTCTGGGAGCTTTAGGGCCTAGATTTTTGCGCCTGATGAGCGCTTGTTTGGAACGGGGCCAGTTTCCTCGTCTTTGGAGGACGGGAAAACTGGTGCTGCTAAAGAAAGAGGGTCGTCCGATGGAGTCGCCGTCCGCGTACCGCCCCATTGTGTTGCTTGACGAGGCGTGCAAGCTCCTCGAGCGAGTCGTAGCTGCACGTCTTGTTGCACACTTGGGGAGAGACGGTCCGGACCTAGACGACTCCCAATTTGGTTTTCGCAGGTACCGTTCTACCGTACATGCAATTTTGCGAGTAAAGGCATTGTCTGAGGAAGCAATTACTCAGGGTGAGGTAGTGTTGGCGGTGTCCTTGGACATCGCCAATGCCTTCAACACCCTCCCCTGGGAGGTCATAAGAGAGGCGCTCAGGTACCACCGGGTGCCTCTCTACCTGTGCCGTGTCATCCACGCCTACCTTAGTGACCGTAGGGTTGTGTTTCCCGACCACAGTGGAGTGAGCAGCAGGGAGGTCACGTGCGGTGTTCCACAGGGGTCGGTTCTCGGACCGCTCCTGTGGAACATCGGCTACGATTACGTTCTCCGAGGTCGTAACCTCCAGGGCGTGGGCGTTGTTTGTTATGCAGACGATACGCTGGTAACCGCCCGGGGAAGTTCGTACTACACCGCAGCAGCCCTGGCTGCCGTTGGGGTCGAGGATGTTGTGGGTCGCATTAGCAGACTGGGGTTAGAGGTGGCTCTTAACAAGTGTGAAGCTGTGATGTTTCATGGTCCTCGCACCGTACCACCCCGAAGCCCCCACATAGTTGTGAACGGATTTACCATCGAGGTTAAACCGACGATGAAGTACCTAGGTCTTATCTTAGATTCGACTTGGGACTTTACGTCGCATTTTGAGGTGCTAGCTACAAAGTTGCAAGTGTCTGCAAATGCTTTGTGCAGTCTGCTGCCGAACGTGGGAGGACCGTCAGTGTCGTGCCGTCGGCTCTATGCGGGGATCATACGATCCATGGCTTTGTACGGGAGTCCAGTGTGGGCGGACACCCTCACACGCCGAAGTCAAACCTTGCTGCGAAGGTCGCAGCGGCTGATGGCAGTAAGGGTGATACGGGGTTACTGCACAATCTCGTACGAGGCCGCATGCGTGTTAGCCGGAACCCTGCCGTGGGATCTGGACGCGAGGGCCCTCGCGTCAATGTTCCGTTGGCGCGAGGAGGCGCGAGAACGGGTTGACCGACCGGCTCTACGGGAGGTAGAGGGACACCGGTTAGAGCTCCGCCAGATCGCCATGGCCAGGTGGAAGGAGAGGCTTGCGCAGCCTCAAGCCGGTCACAAGACCATCGAAGCCATTCGGCCGGTATTGGATGAATGGGTCGACAGGCAGTATGGGGCTCTCACGTATAGACTGACGCAGGTGCTTTCCGGGCATGGCTGCTTCGGAAAGTACCTGTGTCGGGTTGCACGTAGAGAGCCAGATACGAGGTGCCATCATTGCCCGAGTGATGTAGACGACGCCACCCACACGCTCGAAATGTGTGTGGCATGGTCCGAGCAACGCGAAGAGCTGAAGGCGGAAATGGGACATGACCTATCGTTACCAGCGGTGGTGTCCTCGATGGTCACAGAAGAGTGTAATTGGATAGCTGTGCTCCAGTTTTCTGAAGCCGTCATGACAACAAAAGAGGACGCAGAGAGGGAGAGGGAAATTTCGAGTTCCCTTCCCATCCGACAGCGACGATCCGGTCGTGTTAGGAGACGCAGGAGTCGTCACAGAGACGACCTTATGCCTCCGTAGATGGCCCCATAGGCGGTAGACTCGGGGGGGTCTACCGCCGCGGACGGGCCCGAGTGGGGCGCACGTGGTTCCTCCTCATGCGGAATGGAGGCCAACCTCAAAACAGAGAGGGGTCTGCAGGGCAGACCGTCGCCGTCGGGTCACGGTTGAATACGAACGTCTTTCCCGTGCACCCGACAACAAGGCGAGCGAGGATTCGTGAGGTTTTTAGTGGGTAGGCCGGCCGCTTCACGGCCGGAGAGCCCCACATACCCCACCGCTCCTCCCCCAGGACGGTGGGGATGCAGTTCAATGCATTTTCCTCACGTAAAAAAAAAAAAAAAAAAAAAAAAAAAAGGTTAGGTTAGGTTAGGTTAGGTTAGGTTAGGTTAGGTTAGGTTAGGTTAGGTTAGGTTAGGTTAGGTTAGGTTAGGTTAGGTTAGGTTAGGTTAGGTTAGGTTAGGTTAGGTTAGGTTAGGTTAGGTTAGGTTCGCTGCCATAGAGGAACGGCTGCCCCCAGCTGCACGCCTTCGTCCCCCGCTTGCGGCGGACAGGGCCAGAGAAGTGACGAGGGCTCCATCTGTAGAGGCCGCGCCTATGCAGGCTGCGCCTTTGCAAGATGCACCTTCGCGGTCTGCGCCTGCGCAGGCTGCGTCGAAGAAGGAGACAAGGGTGAGTCGAGTTGCTAAGAAAGCTGCTCCTCCGAAGGAGGCACCGGCCCAGACGCCATCGACTTCGGCCGATAATGCCTGGACCACAGTGGGCAAGGGAGGAAAACCTTCCCCCCAGGCGAAGAAGAAGGGAAAGCGGGGTAAACGCGGTGGGAAGTCCAAGCGCACACCCCGACTTACCGCCCCAAAGACTGCGGCAGTCGTTATTATGCTGCCACAGTCAGAGCTGGAAAAGGGTGTAACTTATGCCTCGGTGATAAACAAAGCCAGGCAGAGGGTGGACCTAGCCAGTTTAGGTCTTGAAACTGGCGTAGATATGGTCGGAACGGCCACCGGGGCGAAATTGCTGCAGGTCTCAGGGGAAGACAGGAGCCGCAAAGCGGATGCGCTGGCTGACAGCATTCGTGAAGTCCTCGCTCGCGATGTTGAGGGTGTTATTGTCTCGAGGCCTGTGATGTGCGCCGAAATGCGCATCAGAGGCCTCGACGACACAGTCACAGTGGAAGAAGTTGCTGCCGCGATAGCGGGTAAAACAAACTGCGCCCTAGACGCAGTCAAAGTGGGCAAAATTCGAACTAACGCGCGGGGTTCCGGGACGGTGTGGGTGCGCTGCCCAATCGAGGCAGCCAAATCGCTTGGTGCGGAGGGCCGTCTACTTGTTGGCTGGAGCGCGGCCCGAGTAGAGCTTTTACAGCCGAAGAGGCTCAGGTGCTTCAGGTGCTTGGAACCTGGGCACACCCAGACATGGTGCAGGTCCCCAGTGGACCGCAGCGGTGAGTGCTATCGCTGCGGTCAGCTGGGTCACAAGGCGGACTCGTGCAGCGCTGCTGTGCGATGCTCGGTGTGCGCTGCAGCTGGCAAGCCGGCTGAGCATCGGGTGGGGGGCAAATCTTGCGTCACACCCAAAAAGAAGAAGGGCCTAAGACCACCTGGCTATCGTCCTCCGGCCGCCCCGGTTCCTCCCCAAACTTCGGAGGGGCCGGACATCGAGATGCCCTGTCCATAGGGGTTGTCTCGGGTTGACCGTGGTGGTGGCGGAGCGGAGTGGTCTTCTCCAATCTGCGCACGGCGTACAGTAGGCAGCGATTCACGCGCCACATTTACGACCTTGGCGGTGATCTCGGGGGGGATCACCGTCAGTTCAGAGGTCTGAGGAGGCGGCGGCGTGCTGCACGTCGCCTTTCTCGTGGCGGTCATAAAAAATTAGATTGGGTCCGCGAGGACCAACCACTGTCGGGGGAAGCCGGGCGGAGCGAAAGCGGTACTGGTACCCCCGGCGCGAAAGTGGCGAGTAGGCAGCATCGTCAGGTTTTTAGTGAGTATGCCGGCCGCTTCACGGCCGGAGAGCCTCACACTCCCCACCGTTCCCCCCGGGGCGGTGGAAGTGCAGTTTCATGCATTTTCCTGACGTAAAAAAAAAAAAAAAAAAAAAAAAAAAAAAAAAAAAAAAAAAAAAAAAAAAAAAAAAAAAAAAAAAAAAAAAAAAAAAAAAAAAAAAAAAAAAAAAAAGTTAGGTTAGGTTAGGTTAGGTTAGGTTAGGTTAGGTTAGGTTAGGTTAGGTTAGGTTAGGTTCCCCCCCAACGGGACCACGCCTTGTCGTGGCGGGGGGGCTCAGTAGCTGCGGGCAATCCAGCCTGTAGTGAAGCGAAGTGGTCCCCGAGAAGGCGCTCCGCCTGTCCTTCTGAGTAGCTGAGGGCACAGTGGACGTGCGAGTGGTCGGTTTCCCCCTCGCGAAAGTGAGGGGGTGAGGATCCGTTATCCCTTGAGCGTGCTCGGGACCGGAGGCCTTGCCTTAATTGGCCGGGCCGCGAGGAGCCAACCTCAATAAAAAACAAAGTGGAGTCAACCACTTTTCAATAAAAAACCCCTGAGTGGCAAGTGGAATGGCAGCGCGAGGCCTTGAAGATCGGCCAGGGTATCGGGCGAGACGGTCCAGTCAGCCCCGCTTGTGCGCTGAATGGTCCGCCTCGCTCGTCGTGTCGGTCACTACTGCCTCCCAGGAGGGTACCTGCCGCCCCCCTCCTGGGTTAACAACCCAAAGGCTTACCCGCGGCGCACGGCTCCGCCCGGGTGGACTTATTTCCGAAGATCTCGTGGGAATAATATGGAAATTATTTTTAAAAAACAAAACAAAACAAAGTTGGAGAAGGAGAGCAGAGAAGGAAGTACGGTGGTAGAGGGACCGAGACGGTCGGAGAAAGAAGGAGGGCTAGACATGCCCGAACTTGAGAAGAAGAAGAGGAAGGACAAGGAGACGAGGAGACTCAGCGTCCGAGTACCTAGGCTGTCAGCTAGAAGCCTAGACAGGCTGCAGCGATCGGACAGAGACAGAGACCGAAGCTTAGAAAAAGACTTCTATATATCAGACGCTGAGTCAGACAGTGTTGGAGGTAGTGTGGGGGCTGTTGAAGACGTCGAATTCTTCGACGTGCAGTCTAACAGTGGGAGAAGCTCTAGGAGCGCAAAGATCAACTCCAAAGGCACCAAAAGACCGCACGGCGGAGATTCGAGTGACGAGGAGTGGGGCGGAAAATCGCCAGTCACCAAAAACCGCGGACGCGGTCGACCCCCCACCACTGGGGAGTACGTGGGTCTGGCGGCAGCGAAGGAGAAGCTGCTAGAGGTGGAAAAGGAGCAGATGCGCCTTGAAGCGGACAGGGAAATCGCGGCATTAGCCGAGTCCGCTAGGGAGTTTCGAGCGAAGTACCCGACACGGTCGGAACGCTCTGTGATGGCGTCGACAAGCACAGCCATGATTCCTGAGGCTGATGACCAGTCGACTCTCGGGCTTGGCCTCCGAATCGAGAAGGATGTCCAAACTATTAGACACGTGGCCAACAATAGCAAAAAGCTGTGCGGCCGCTTCCAGGGTTACTTGAAAGAGGCCGCTGCCAGTGTCCAGGAGGTAGTCTCGGAGCTCAGCAAGCGGACTGTGTCGGAGGAAGCTGCAGTTCTCCAAGCTGAGAACGCCCGTATGAGGAATGAGATGGCTCAGCTCCGAAAAGAGCTGGACCACATGAAAGCGGAGGTGGCGAAGATGCGATCCACCCCTGCTCTAGGTGTTGATAAACAACCTGCTGCGAATCCAGCGAATAGCATGAATCCGCCAGGACGTATCCGCCAGGAGCCGGAGCTTGAGGAGTTCCGTCGGTCCCTGATGATAGATTTAGGGACGATGGTGAGTGCCCGCCTGGCCTCTATCGAGGAGAGGCTTCCGCCCGCGCCTCGTGTGCGTCCACCTCTTGCGGCGGATAGAATGAGAGAAGCGACTCCTGTGGAGCCGATTATGCCAACTCCGCAGGCAACAGCGGTCTCACAGACCGCTCCCAAGAAGGGTAAAGGCAAGGGGAAGAGAAGCAAGGGTACACCTTCCCAGCCGGCCCCTGCCGTCCCAGCCCCCGCTGTTGCCGGGCCATCAGTACCCGCTCCATCCAGAGAGTGGGTGCGAGTTGGTAGAAACGGCAAGCGGGAGGCCAGCAAGAAGGTGCCTTCAAGCAGTGTGCAGGAGAAACCGTCGAAAAAACGGAAGCTGCGAGCGCCCAAAACCGCAGCAGTAGTGGTCACGCTTCAGCCCGAGGCGGAGAAGAAAGGGCTGTCATATGCCAAAGTCCTCGCCGAAGCCAAGTCTCAAATAGACTGGCGAGGAATGGGCATCCCGTACCTCCAGGTGCGTAAGGCGGCGACGGGTGCCCGAGTCATCGAGGTGCCTGGAGAGGGCAATTCGGAGAAGGCCGACGCACTCGCGCTGAAGATCCGGGAGCTTCTCGGTGAGGATACCCGAGTCCATCGTCCGACCCAAACCGCCGAGCTGCGAATAACAGGCCTCGACGACTCGGTCACAGGGGAAGAAATAGCCGCGGCAATAACGGCGGCTGGAAACTGTGTGTTGGAGACAGTTAAGGTGGGGGAAATCCGTGCTGGCCCCAGTGGAATGGGTACGGCATGGGTGCGCTGCCCAATTAGCGCTGCAAAAAAGATATCTGAAAGTGGGCGGCTTCTTGTTGGCTGGGTTGCAGCAAGGATTAAGATACTGGAGCCCAGAGGAAGGCGTTGTTACCGGTGCCTTGAAACTGGACACGTGAGGGCAACGTGCACATCGGTGGTCGATCGCAGCGACCTCTGCTACCGATGTGCACAACCTGGCCACAATGCCAGCGGGTGTTCGGCCAAGCCGCAGTGCTCCCTTTGTGCGGCCGCAAACCAGCCTTCCGACCATCGAGTGGGCACCAACGCCTGTAAAGTCCCGGAACAGGCCAGGGTCAAGAAGACTGCAGCTGTGGGTGCATCAACACGCCCAGTTGCAGTCCGCCCTGCTGCTTCTTCCGTAGCCCCCGCGGCTACCCGGGAGGAAGCGATGGATGAGGTAGACATTGAAATCGAGTGTCCCTAATGGACAACATCATTCATCGCTTTCTTCAGGTGAACATAAACCATTGCAGTTCCGCGCAGGACATGCTGGTTGCGTCACTGGCGGAATGGAATGTTGAGGTGGCAGTGGTGGCGGAGCCCTATTGGATTCCACCTCGGAGCAATTGGATTGTTGACACGGCGGCTCTCGTTGCCATCATCCCATCGAGTGCCCTGTGTGCGCCACCCCTCAAACCCATTGCTCGCGGCGTGGGGTACGTCGCGGTGCAGTGGAGGGACATAGTCGTCGTCGGGGTGTACTTTTCGCCAAACCGACGCGACTCCGAGTTTGAGTCCTTCTTGGGCGAAGTTGGGGACCTTCTGGACCGCATACAACCTCGCCCGGTTCTTCTCCTGGGGGACTTGAACTCTTGGTCGACGAGGTGGGGCAGTGCACGAACATGTTCGAGGGGTGCTATACTGGGGCCCTGGGTCGACTCCTTCGACTTGGAGGTCCTAAACCAGGGGTCGACGAGCACCTTGGTGCGCTGGCAGGGCGAGTCGATCGTGGACGTCACGTTCGCCAGCCCTGCCCTTGCGCCCAGGGTGCAGGACTGGAGGGTTGTTGAGGGGGTTGAATCTCTATCGGATCACCTGTACATCCGGTTTGAGATTCCTACCCAGACCTCCAACCCATCGGTCACATCCCCCCGGATGGATCGTCCCCGGTGGGCGTTAAAGAGGCTGGACCGTGTGCTGCTTGAAGAGGCCGCCATCGTCCAGGCGTGGGTGCCCGTACCGGATGCCCTGGACGATGTTGACTTGGAGGTGGATAGGCTTACACGGGACATGACGAGCGTTTGTGACGCGTCGATGCCCCGTGTGAAGTCGCGACGACTATCGCGACAGGTGTACTGGTGGAGCGCGGAGATTGCATCCCTGCGTTCCGCTTGCGTAGTAGCACGACGCCCGTACACCCGACACCGGGGTCATCGACGCGGTCGCCCGCATGTGCCGGATGAGCTGGACCCTGTAGGGGATCAACTGCACGCTGCCTATAAGTCCGCCAAGGAGGCCCTAAAAACAGCCATTGCTGCCGCAAAGGACCGCGCCAGGGATGAAATGCTTGCGTCTTTGAGTGAGGACCCATGGGGGCGTCCCTACCGTTTGGCAAGGGACAAGCTCAAACCGTGGGCCCCTCCGCTAACTCAGACGCTCGAGCCACATTTCGTCTCTGAGGTCGTTGCGGTGCTCTTCCCCCAGAGGGAAGACCACGTCCCACCGCACATGGCTCCTCTACCACCCTCGGAGCCAACGACCCAGGAGGAGGACGATACCCTCGAAGTTACCAGCGCGGAGATTAAGATGGTCGTCCGGCGCCTCAGTGCTAGGAACACCGCACCCGGGCCGGATGGCATACCGGGTCGCGTGTGGGTCTTGGCCTCGAGAGATTTGGGCGACCGTCTGAGGAGGCTGTTTACTGCCTGTTTCGAGCGAGGACACTTCCCCGCTCGGTGGAAAACGGGCAACCTCGTCCTTCTCCGCAAGGAGAGCAGACCAGAAGACTCGCCGTCGGGGTACCGGCCGATCGTTCTGCTGGACGAGGCGTGCAAGCTCTTTGAGCGCATAATTGCTGCGCGCCTCGTCAGCCACCTCACCCGGACTGGGCCGGACCTATCGGAATACCAGTTTGGGTTTCGCAGGGAACGGTCGACCGTTGGCGCAATCCTTCGGGTAAAGGCGCTTGCAGAGGAAGCCGTTGCGGCTGGAGAAGTGCTGTTGGCGGTGTCGCTCGATATCGCCAACGCATTTAACACGCTTCCCTGGGCGTGCGTGAGGGAGGCCCTACGTTACCACCGCGTACCCGTGTACCTGCAGCGCATCCTCGAGGCGTATTTGTCCGAGAGGATGATCGCCTACGAGACGCAGGATGGGTGGCGGCGGTGGCGCATGACCTGCGGCGTTCCACAGGGGTCGGTTCTCGGTCCACTCCTGTGGAACATTGGTTATGACTGGGTGCTTCGCGGTGCCTTTCTCCCAAACCTTGGCGTGACGTGTTACGCCGACGACACGCTCGTTACTGCCAGGGGGAGAACGCACCGTGAGGCAGCCATTCTGGTGACGGCGGGGGTGGCGCACGTTGTGCAGCGCATACGTGGCTTGGGGCTTGAGGTCGCTCTAGGCAAGACGGAGGCGATCTGCTTCAGCGGTCCGCGTAACAAGCCACCCCGTGATTTCCACCTTGTCATTGGCGGAACCCGTGTTGCTGTCGAGTCGACGTTAAAATACCTCGGCCTTGTCCTCGACAGCAACTGGGACTTCAGGGCGCATTTCGGCCGTTTGGCGCCGAAGCTGGTGGGAGCGGCGGGGGCACTTGCCCGGCTCTTACCTAATTTGGGTGGTCCAAACACCTCCACTAGGCGTTTGTATATGGGAGTTCTGCGCTCGATGGCTCTGTACGGCGCCCCGGTGTGGGCCGCATGTGTCTCTGATGGCGTCATCAGTACACTCTTGCGCGTACAGAGGCTGATGGCTATCAGAGTTACGCGGGCATACCGCACCGTGTCGGGAGAAGCAGCTGTCGTCTTGGCTGGGTCTCTGCCCTGGGACCTAGACGCAAAATCCCTCGCGTCGCTCTACGAGTGGCGCGAGGAGGCGCGGAGTCGGGGTGACCGTCCGGCGCTCAGTGAGGTGGAGGAGCGTCGTGATGTCCTTCGCCAAGCTCAAGTGGTGGAGTGGCGGACGCGGCTGCAGGAGCCGGGGTACGGTCGCCGGACAATCGAGGCTATCATGCCTGTCTTCGAAGAATGGCTCAACCGAAGTCATGGGGCACTAAGTTTCCATTTGACACAGGTGCTTTCCGGGCACGGTTGCTTTGGAAGGTACCTGTGTCGAATACAGAGGGAGATGGACGAGCGGTGTCACCACTGCAGTTGCAGCTCCGACACCGCTCAACATACATTAGAAGTCTGCCCAGCTTGGGCCGAGCATCGGCAGTCGCTGGTGTCGACCATTGGCGTGGATCTGTCACTGCCAGCCGTAGTTTTGGCCATGGTCGGCAGTGACGAAGCCTGGCAGGCGACTCGCCACTTCTGCGAAAATGTAATGGGTGCGAAGGAGTCTGCAGAGAGAGAGCGCGAGCTCCTCCGCGGCACCCAGCGCCCTAGGCGTCAAAGGCGACGGGTTAGAAATGACCTGTTGCCGCCCTAAACGGCTCTTGGCGGCGGACTCGGGGGGGTCCGTCGCCAGTATTTGAGCCCGAGATGGCGGCGGCGTGTCCACGCTGCCTCTCGAGAAGATTTCCCGAGTTGGGGTCCGAAGGGACCAACCGCCGCCACAGCGCATAGATGTTATCCGCAACGGTTCCTGTGCGCTCTGGCATTGCGGCGAGATTGGACACCGTGAGGTTTTTAGTGGGTAGGCCGGCCGCTTCACGGCCGGAGAGCCCCACATACCCCACCGCCCGCCCCAGGACGGTGGGGATGCAGTTCAATGCATTTTCCTCACGTAAAAAAAAAAAAAAAAAAAAAAAAAAAAAAAAAAAAAAAAAAAAGGTTAGGTTAGGTTAGGTTAGGTTAGGTTAGGTTAGGTTAGGTTAGGTTAGGTTAGGTTAGGTTAGGTTAGGTTCCCCCCCAACGGGACCACGCCTTGTCGTGGCGGGGGGGCTCAGTAGCTGCAGGCAATCCAGCCTGTAGTGAAGCGAAGTGGTCCCCGGAGGGCGCTCCACCTGTCCCTCTGGCTAGCAGAGAGCAGAGTGGACGCGCGAGTGGTGGCAATTTGCCACGGTTTTGGAGAGGGGCGATGGACCAGGGGTTATGAACCTCCCCGTTCGGCCTGATCCAAAATGTTGTGAGTGAGGGGCGACGGACCAGGGGTTATGAACCCCCCCGTTCGGCCCGACCCTGGGTGGTTGTGGGCCAGGGCGACGGACTAGGGGTTGTCAACCCCCCCGATCGGCTTGGCCCGTGGTGATAGCTTTGGGAAGGGGCGACGGACCAGGGGTTATGAACCCCCCCGTTCGGCCCGACCCGAGGTGGACTCTTGGGGCAGGGCGACGGATTGCGGTTACCAACCCTTCCGTTCGGCCTGTCCCGTGTAAGGGGCGACGGATCAGGGGTTATAAACCCCCCCGATCGGCCTAACCCGTAACCCTCAACTGAGAGGAACGGGGGTCCCAAGGGACCGCGTGGAGTAAACCACTATAAAAAATCCGTAAATCCCAAGCTCTGGTGCCTGGCGAGGGGATGTATGGTCGGCGCGTAGGTCGGCCCCTAGGGCACCAACGTCGGGTCCCAGACGTTAACTGGACAAAAAAACAAAATGAAAAAACAGCAGTGCCAAAATGATCCCCGGGCGGGTCCTAGCCACATGGCTGGGGAATCCCGTGCTGCCCTTTCAAGGGTGGCTGGCCCCACGTATACGGGGGGGGCCAACACTGCTTCGCGGCCTCAGTCGCGTAACACGGAGGAGACGGTGGATGTTCCGACCCCACAATCACATTGTAAGGTCGATGATCCCACTACTGGACTGGACACAAAGAGATCGGGGGCGAGCACGCCCAGTTTTGCTCGCTCCCGGTCCCATTCAAGGACGACCTCGGAGGGGAGCCTTGTCTTGCAATTTGTAAGACCAGGCACTCCTAGCCCGAAGCCAGGGGCTGGGAGGAAGGACGATGGAGACAGCGACGACGGCGGCGACGACGTCTCTATGTCATCCTCCATCAGCGGAACTCTGCGGGCGCGAAAGCGCAAACCACAGCGTCCTGCCGACGATGACGGGAGGCCCATGGTCGTGAGGAGGAGGACAGCGGACGATGCCAGCACGGAACGGGAGGTGCGACCGGCTGCCGAATCCGGAGAGGACAGGAGTGAGCGAGCATCCGCGGACATCGGCGCGGAGCTCTTCTCCTGTCTGTCGGCCGTAGAGAATGCGGTCGATAATCCAAAGAGCGCTAAGAAAGATGTAGTGAAGTCCGTTCGGTCCACCCTCGTCACCCTAAAGGCCTGCGCGTCGGAGCTGTGTGTGAGGGCGGAGATGCGGAACCGGGACAACGAGAGGACTCGCTCCCTCATCGACCAGCTGTACGCTCGTATTGAGGAGCTGGCCAGCGAGGTAAAGGAGCTACGGAGGGGAGGGGGTTCCTCACATCCCCCAGCTGCGGCGAGAACCCTTCAGGCGCCCAGAAAGGATCAGGCGCCGGGGCCTTCCCGGGAAGTATTAGCTCCCCCGACTGCACCGACTGCAAGATCTAAGAAGAGAAGAGACGGTCCACAAAGGGGGGCGCCCACACCGACACCTCGGCCGACGGCGTCAGCCCCTCAACATGAACCCAGCTCGGACTGGAGCCAGCTCTCGGCCATTATGGACCGGGAGTACGCTCGTTTTCAGTCCGAGCTTATGGGCCGTCTCTTCCCCGAGATGGGAAGAAGACCTCCACTGGGACAGAGTCAGCGCCGAGAGGGGGAAATTCCCCAGGCGACGCTGACGGAGTCCCAGAGCAAGAAGGAAAGGAAGCGGACGAAGAGGGGGCGAACGGCACCGTCACAGCCTCCACCAGTTCCAGGGCCGTCGACGGAGCGGGTGGGGTCACAGGGCGGCACCTGGGCAACAGTGGTCGGCCGGAAGGCGGCCGCCCGTGCCAAGCAGCAGGTCGCTGCTCCGGCGCCTCCCACGCCACGAACCCAGGCCGCCCCCACTCCTCAGAAGAAGAAGGGGCAGCCCAAGCCCCCTACATGTGCGGCGGTTTTGGTCACGGTGCCTGAGGGCGCAGAGACCACGATCGCTGCAGTAATGACGGCCGCCAGGACCCGCATTAAGCTAGCGGATCTTGGCATCGTGGGGGGCGTAAAACAGAGGAAGGCGGTAACCGGGGCTCTCCTATTGGAGATTCCAGGTCCCGAGAGCTCCACCAAAGCCGACGCCTTGGCGGAGAAGATGAGGGAGGCCCTCGCCGACACGGGTGCGCTCATCTCGCGCCCGTGTAAAATGGGCGACATGCGGGTGATGGATCTAGACGAGTCCATCACCCCCGGGGATGTCACGGCGGCAATCGCCGAGGCGGGCGGATGCTCCCAGACCGATATCAAGATCGGGGAGATCCGCACCGCCCCATCACGGATGGGGACCGTTTGGGTCCGCTGCCCGGTCGCAGCCGTTAAGAAGCTGGCGGCCCAAGGACGGGTACAGATAGGTTGGACTGCGGCGAGGGTGGAGGCACTGGCAGTACGGCCGTTGCAGTGCTACCGGTGTCTCGAGGTAGGGCACGTCAGAGTGATGTGCCCCAATAATGTGGACAGGAGCGGACGCTGTTACAGGTGCGGTGAGTCGGGGCATGTTGCCCGTCATTGCACAGCGTCCGACCCCCATTGCCCGGTCTGCGCGGACCTAGGGCGGGCCGCCGACCATCGGCTGGGGACCAAAAAGTGCTCCCCGCCGAAGAACAAGAAGAAGAAGGGGCCTGTCCAGCCACCTTCCCCAGCCCGGGGAAGCGAGGAAGTCATGGAGACCTCCTAATGCTCCACACACGGGTTTTGCAGGTCAACCTGAACCACACCCGCGCGGCGCAGGACCTCCTGCTACAAACGCTCGCGGAGTGGTCGGTTGCCCTGGCGGTAATCGCCGAGCCCTACTCGGTCCCAAACAACCCCAGGTGGTTCGGGGACGACTTGGGCTTGGCCTGCATATATTGGGCGGGGGGTGACAACCTCCATTGCTCCCTCATCGCAAAAGGGCTGGGTTACGTGGCCGTGGAGTGGGGGTCCGCGGCCATGGTGAGCTGCTACATCTCTCCCAACTGCGACATCGCCGAGTTCGAGGCATATCTGGACGGGCTGGAGAGCTGCATTCGCGCCTGCGCCCCCCGTCAGGTATTCGTCCTGGGGGACTTCAACGCGCGCTCGGGTGAGTGGGGGGACGTCGTAGACAACGTGAAGGGGGAGACGCTTCTGGAGTGGGCGGCAGGACTGGACCTCCGGTTACTAAACAGAGGTTCAGTCTTTACCTGTGAGCGATGGCAGGGGAGGTCGATCGTGGACCTGTCATGGGCGACTCCCTCGGCCTCGCACACGGTATCAGGATGGAGGGTGGCGGAGGAGGCGGTCACGCTTTCAGACCACAAATATATAGTGTTCGATGTATCTCTCCGCCGCCCTACCCACCCACGCCAGGACCGCAGCCCTCCGCGACGTTGGTCTCTCAAGCGGCTCGACCGAGACATGGCCGTAGCCGCCGCCAACGTCGCGGACTGGACGGAGGAACAGATCCCGTCCGACCCGGAGGCGCAAGCCGCCTGGTTTCGGGACACGATGACGTCGATCTGTGACGTCTCGATGCCCCGAGCCAGGCCGCCCCATCGGGGCTCTATGTACTGGTGGAGTGAGGAAATCGCGCGGCTTCGACGATCGGTCTTGGCTGCGCGCCGCCAGTACCAAAGAGCCCGAAGAAGAAGGCAAGCCTCACTAGAGGAGACCCTAGGAGCCAGGCGGGAATACGGGATCGCGGTCCATGCCCTCAGCGTAGCTATCGCTGAGGCCAAGGAGCGGTCCTGGAACGAGCTCGTGGAGGGACTGGATAGGGACCCATGGGGGCGCCCGTACAAGATGGTACTGGGCAAGCTCAGACCGTGGGTCCCCCCGTTGACGGAAACCCTGGACCCCGACTTCGTGGGGAGAGTCGTGGAAGCGCTCTTCCCAAGCGTCCAGGACAGCCCTTTCAGTCACCCTCCCTTGTCGCCGGATCGAGATTGGGCCGACGATCTGGAGGTGACGGGGGCCGAGCTCGAACTAGCTGTTAGACGGATGGCATCCCGCTCCACGGCACCCGGCCCGGATGGTGTTCCGGGCAGGGTTCTTGTGCTGGCTCTGAAGGTCCTGGGGAGCCGGATGAGGCAGCTCTTTAACGACTGCCTCCGCCTATCCGTGTTCCCCATCGAGTGGAAGTCAGCGAAACTGGTGCTTCTGAGGAAGGAGGGAAGGACCGCCGAGTCTCCGTCGTCGTTTCGACCGATATGCCTGCTGAACGAGACGGGGAAGCTCTTCGAGAGAGTTATCTCCGACCGTATCAGCGGGCACCTGTCACGGGAGGGCCCGGATCTATCGGACTGCCAGTTTGGATTCCGGCCGGGGCGGTCGACGGTGGACGCTGTCCGACTCGTTCGCTCCCTTTCGGAATCAGCAGTCCGTTCAGGGAGGGTTGCGCTGGCGGTGTCCCTGGACATCGTCAACGCTTTCGGAACCCTCCCGTGGCAGGCAATTAGGGAGGCACTAGTTTATCACGGCGTGCCTCCCTACCTACGAGCGATCATCGGGGCCTACCTACGCGATAGGCGGGTCAAGATAACCGGTCGGAACGAGACGGAGACGGAACGGGAGATCTCGTGCGGGGTTCCGCAGGGGTCCGTTTTGGGCCCCCTGCTATGGAACCTTGCATATGATGCGGTCCTTCGCACCAGTCTTCCCGGTGACGTGAGTGTCGTCTGCTATGCGGACGACACTCTCGTTGTCGCCACCGGTGCTAACTTCGGGCGAACGCTGCTAACTTCGGGCGAACGCTCAGGCTTGCCGAGCTGGGGGTGGCATGTGTCGTGCGGGCGATTCGCGAGCTGGGTCTTCAAATAGCGCCTCACAAGTGTGAGGCGCTATGGTTCCACCGCCTCCCACGTGGCCAGGAACCCCCCAGCTCGCGAATCCATGTAGGTGACTCCGAAGTCCAGGTGGGGCGGTACATCAAGTACCTAGGCCTCACCCTGGACAGCCGATGGGGCTTCGAGGAGCATTTCGTGCGCCTGGTCCCCCGAGCGCGCAAGATTGCAGGTGCACTACATCGCCTGCTGCCCAACCTCGGGGGACCGCGGGAAGGAGTTCGCCGCCTCTACGGTGGCGTCATACGATCCGTGGCCTTGTACGGGGCCCCCGTGTGGTCCAGTGACCTCACGAGGTCCTCCCGCTGCGGAGCTCTATTGAGGAGCCTGCAGCGGTTGATGGCCATACGGATCGTACGAGGCTACCGAACGATTTCGTTCGAGGCGGCGACGGTTCTGGCCCGTTCCCCCCCTTTCCAAATCCTGGCCAAGATGGACGCCAGCGTCTATGACGCGCGGCGGGGCATCGACCAGGATGGGGGAGACGGGGGGTACGAGCTAGAACCCGCGCAAGGAATGCTCCGGCAGGACGCGCACCGACAGGCCTTAAGGGACTGGCGCGTGCAGCTGGAACTCATGGGTTGTGCGCGCCAACGCGCTGTCGGTGCCGTCCTGCCCAATTTCGAGGCCTGGATCGGCAGGAAAGGTGAAGTCACCTACAGGTTGACTCAGATACTCACCGGACATGGTTGTTTCGGGGAGTATCTGAATCGAATCGGGAGGGAAGTCACGACACAATGCCACCATTGCGCATCCGACCTGGACTCCGCCCAGCACACGCTGGAAGACTGCCCTGCATGGGAGTCTGAGCGTCGAGTCCTGGTCGACGTCATCGGGCAGGATCTGTCCCCGCCAGCATTGGTAGCGGCCATGCTGGAGAGTGAGGAGGGCTGGGAGGCGGCGCTCTCCTTCTGTGAAGCAGTAATGCTCCAGAAGGAGGGCGCAGAGCGGGATCGGGAGAGAGCCGATCCCACTCGAAGAAGACGGCGGCGGGCCACATAGCTTGGCTAGCCGCCGCGACGGGCTCGCGTGCGGGTACATCGTTGGGGTCGATGTGCCCGTGGTAGCGGCCGGGATGACACCGCCGGTGCGGCGGGTGGTGTCGTCGAGGGGACCCCGTCTCGCTCCACGCCGAAGAATACGGCGTGGGTCGAAGCGGCGTTCCCTGAGGGGTTGAGCCTCTGCTAGGCTCCCCCGGGAGAGGGCCCTCCCAAGTGATTGGGGGGGCGTAGGCGGGAGGGTTCCGGTGCGCTTACGCGAGCCCGGGGCCCCCCCAAGATGCCTGAGGATGGCCGCCGTGAGGTTTTTAGTGGGTAGGCCGGCCGCTTCACGGCCGGAGAGCCCCACATACCCCACCGCTCCACCCCAAGGACGGTGGGGATGCAGTTCAATGCATTTTCCTCACGAAAAAAAAAAAAAAAAAAAAAAAGGGTAGGTTAGGTTAGGTTAGGTTAGGTTAGGTTAGGTTAGGTTAGGTTAGGTTAGGTTAGGTTAGGTTAGGTTAGGTTAGGTTAGGTTAGGTTAGGTTAGGTTCCCCCCCAACGGGACCACGCCTTGTCGTGGCGGGGGGGCTCAGTAGCTGCAGGCAATCCAGCCTGTAGTGAAGCGAAGTGGTCCCTGGAGGTCGCTCCACACGTCCCTCTGAGGGCAGAGGGTAGAGCGGACGCGCGAGTGGTGGTTATTTACCCTTCGCGAAAGTGAGGGGTTGTGGGCCCGTTATCCCGTGAGCTTGCTCAGGACCGGGGGCCTTGCCTTAATTGGCCGGGCCGCGAGGAGCCAACCTCAATAAAAAACAAAGTGGAGTCAACCACTTTTCAATAAAAAACCCCTGAGTGGCAAGCGGAATGGCAGCGCGAGGCCTTGAAGATCGGCCAGGGTATCGGGCGAGACGGTCCAGTCAGCGCCGCTTGTGCGCTGAATGGTCCGCCTCGCTCGTCGTGTCGGTCATTACTGCCTCCCAGGAGGGTACCTGCCGCCCCCCTCTTGGGTCATCAAAATATAGGCTTACCCGCGGTAAGGACGCACTGCCCGGGTGGACCCTAAGTTCGTTCCATACTCGTGGGACTAATATGGAGTTCTTAAAAAATAAAATAAAAATTGACGATGTTAAGGAGAAAAAGAGTGGGAAGAAGGAGAGGCGCAGTAGGCGTGAGAAGGGAAGGAAGTCGGAGAAGATGGTGGATGGGTCCAGTGGATCCGAGTCGGAGAAGACGGAAGTGCGGGCAAAGTCTAGAAGCCCCGTTGCAGTCGTAAGGCTTAACCGCCTTAGCACGGATGAGATGGAGAAGAGACTACGTAGTACGGAGTCAAGTGTGGAGAGGCAACTGTATTTGTCGGACTCCTCCAGCGCCGAAAATGTCTCGGTTTCAGGCTATAGATCTGCCGTTAGCCGTGACAGCGCCAAGGCACAAAAGAGGCCGCATAGCGAAGGCTCTAGTGGCGAGGAGTGGGGAGGCAAATCACCTGCCACACCCAATAACAAAGGACGAGGACGCGGCCGTCCCCCTACTACAGGGGAGTATGTAGGTCTGGCAGCAGCCAAAGAAAAGCTGCTAGAGACAGAAAAAGCGCAAATGCGCCTGGAAGCGGAAAAGGAGATCGCATCGTTAGCTGCGACCGCTAGGGAGCTGCGGGCAAAATATCCGACACCGACGGAGCGGTGTCAGATGCCGTCATCAAGTCCGGCGGAGATGATCACTGAGGACAATGACCAGTCCACTCTGGGTCTTGGCCTCAGAATTGAAAAGGATGTGCAAACCATCAGACACGTAGCCAACAACAGTAAACATCTGTGCGGCCGCTTTCAAGGTTACCTGAAAGAGGCCGCTGCTAGTGTCCAAGAAGTGGTTCGGGAGCTTAGTCAGAGGACCGCGTCGGAGGAAACTGCGGTCCTGCAGGCTGAGAACATCCGTATGCGAAAAGAGCTGGCCGAACTTCGAAAAGAGATGGACATCATGAAGAAAGAAATGGTGAAAATGCGCTCTTCATCATCTCAATCAGTGTCTTCAGGCGTAGATGGACAACCCGCTGCTGATTCAGCAGACAGTCACTCCGTGGCGCGCATCCGCCAGGAGTCAGGGTTAGAAGAATTTCGTCGGTCTCTTATGATTGACCTAGGGACGATGGTGAGTGCCCGTCTTGCCTCAATAGAGGAAAGACTACCGCCCGCACCACGGCTTCGCCCGCCGTTAGCGGCTGACAAAGTCAAAGAGGCTTCTGCGGCGATTCCACCTGGTTCACAGGCCCAACCGCAACCACAAACTTCTTCTGCGAAAGGAAAAGGCAAGGGGAAGAAGAGCAAGGGTAATGTTATATTGCCATCAGCCCCTGCCGTCCCAGCCCCCGCTGTTGCCGGGCCATCAGCACCCGCTCCATCAAGAGAGTGGGTGCGAGTTGGCAGAAACGGCAAGCGGGAGGCCAGCAAGAAGGTGCCTTCAAGCAGTGTACAGGAGAAGCTGTCGAAAAAACGGAAGCTGAGAGTGCCCAAAACCGCAGCAGTAGTGGTCACGCTCCAGCCCGAGGCGGAGAAGAAAGGGCTGTCATATGCCAAAGTCCTCGCCGAAGCCAAGTCTCAAATAGACTGGCGAGGAATGGGCATCCCGTACCTCCAGGTGCGTAAGGCGGCGACGGGTGCCCGAGTCATCGAGGTGCCTGGAGAGGGCAATTCGGAGAAGGCCGACGCACTCGCGCTGAAGATCCGGGAGCTTCTCGGTGAGGATACCCGAGTTCATCGTCCGACCCAAACCGCCGAGCTTCGAATAACAGGCCTCGATGACTCGGTCACAGGGGAAGAAATAGCCGCGGCAATAACGGCGGCTGGGAACTGTGTGTTGGAGACAGTTAAGGTGGGGGAAATCCGTGCTGGCCCCAGTGGTATGGGTACGGCCTGGGTGCGCTGCCCAATTAGCGCTGCAAAAAAGATAGCTGAAAGTGGGCGGCTTCTTGTTGGCTGGGTTGCAGCAAGGATTAAGATCCTGGAGCCCAGAGGAAGGCGCTGTTTCCGGTGCCTTGAAACTGGACACGTGAGGGCAACGTGCACATCGGAAGTTGACAGGAGCGACCTCTGTTACCAATGTGCACAGCCCGGCCATGGAGCTAGTCAATGTTCGTCCGCCCTGCACTGTGCACTGTGTGCAGCGGCTAAACTTTCAGCGAATCACAAAGTAGGCACAAAGGCCTGCAAGGACCCAAAATTGTCCAAGAAGAAGACCACACTGAGCGCACCGTCGCAACCAGCTGTGGCCTGCCCGCCCGTCTCCGAAGCACCTGTGGCTTCGAGCGAGGCGATGGACGAGATTGATATTGACATCGAGTGTCCCTAATGGCTTACGACCTAAAACACCGATTCTTACAGATAAACTGCAATCATTGCAGTTCGGCGCAGGACATGCTCGTTGCATCACTGGCAGAGTGGAATATTGAGGTGGCTGTGGTGGCGGAGCCCTATTGGATTCCACCTCGGAGCAACTGGATTGTGGACACGGCATCTCTAGTTGCCATCATTCCATCGAGTGCCCTGTGTGTGCCACCCCTGAAGGTCATTGCCCGTGGCGTGGGTTACGTCGCGGTGCAGTGGAGGGACATAGTCGTCGTCGGGGTGTACTTTTCGCCAAACCGACGCGACTCCGAGTTCGAGTCCTTCTTGGGCGAGGTTGGGGACCTTCTGGACCGCATACAACCTCGCCCGGTTCTTCTCCTGGGGGACTTGAACTCATGGTCCACCAGATGGGGTAGTGCACACACTTCCTCGAAAGGCGTACTTTTGGAGGGTTTGGTCGACGCTGTCGGTCTCACGGTCCTAAACCGGGGGTCGATTAGCACCTGTGTGCGTTGGCAGGGCGAGTCGATCGTGGACGTCACGTTCGCCAGCCCTGCCCTCGCGCCCAGGGTGCAAGGCTGGAGGGTTGTCGAGGGGGTGGAGTCTCTTTCGGACCACCGGTACATCCGGTTTGAGATTCCTACCCAGACCTCCAACCCTTCGGTCGCATCCCTCAGGATGGACCGCCCTCGGTGGGCGTTGAAGCGGCTGGACCGGGTGCTGCTCGAGGAGGCCGCCATCGTCCAGGCGTGGGTGCCCGTACCGGATGCCCTGGACGATGTTGACTCGGAGGCGGAACGGCTCACGAGGGCAATGACGAGCGTCTGTGACGCGTCGATGCCCCGGGTCAAGTCACAAGCTAGATCGCGACGAGTATATTGGTGGTGCGCGGAGATTGCCTCCCTACGCGCCGCTTGCGTAGCAGCGCGCCGCCAGTACCAGAGACACCGGAGACGTCGACACGGTCGCCCTCGTGGGCTGGACGAGGTGGAACCAGTAGAGGCCCAGCTCTACGAAGCCTATAGGGTGGCGATGAAAACTCTTCAGGCAGCAGTCGCTGCCGCCAAGGATAGAGCCCGCAATGAGATGCTCGCGTCGCTGAGTGAGGACCCATGGGGGCGGCCCTACCGCATGGCAAGGGGCAAGCTCAGACCGTGGGCACCACCTCTCACTCAGACGCTTGAGCCAAATCTTGTTGACGAAGTCGTCGCAACGCTCTTCCCTCATAGGGAGGAACACGTCCCGCCGACCATGGCTCCGCCTCCCGCAGAGCCGGCGTCGCAAGAGGAGGACGAAGAGTCCATCGAGGTGACAGTTCCAGAACTAAAGATGGTCGTCCGGCGTCTCAGTGCCAAGAATACCGCCCCTGGGCCTGACGGCATACCGGGGCGCGCGTTGGTTCTGGCCTCGAGACATCTGGGCGACCATCTTCGGAGGTTGTTCACTTCTTGCTTCGAACGGGGAGCATTTCCCGCTCGGTGGAGGGTTGGCAGCCTCGTGCTATTGAGGAAGGAGGGCAGGCCGGAGGATTCACCGTCGGCGTACCGGCCGATCATTCTGCTGGACGAGGCGTGCAAGCTCTTTGAGCGCATCATTGCCGCACGCCTCGTCAGCCACCTCACCCGGACTGGGCCGGATCTGTCGGCAAACCAGTTCGGGTTTCGGAGGGAGCGGTCGACCGTGGGTGCGATCCTCCGTGTGAAGACGCTGGCGGAGGAGGCCGTGTCCGAGGGAGATGTGTTGTTGGCGGTGTCTCTTGACATCGCCAATGCTTTTAACACTCTCCCTTGGACTTGCATTCGGGAGGCACTCCGGTACCATGGCGTACCGGACTACTTACAGAGGACCGTAGAAGCCTACCTCTGTGACAGGGAGGTCGTCTTCGACAGCCAGTCGGGACTTAAACGGTGGCGCATGACGTGCGGAGTTCCACAGGGGTCGGTACTTGGACCGCTCCTGTGGAACCTGGGTTACGACTGGGTGCTTCGCGGCTCGTTCCTCAGGAACCTCAGCGTCACATGTTACGCTGACGATACGTTGGTGACCGCTAGAGGGAGGACCTGCCGCGAAGCAGCTATATTGGCGACGGCCGGGGTGGCCCATGTGGTGGACCGAATCCGGCGACTGGGGCTCGAGGTGGCCTTGGGGAAAACGGAGGCCATGTGCTTTTATGGCCCCCGTACTCGCCTGCCACCCGACTTCCACCTAGTCGTCGGAGGAGTCCGAATACCCATCGAGCCCACTCTGAAATATCTTGGCCTCGTCCTAGACAGAAGGTGGACATTCGAGGCACATTTTAATAAGCTGGTGCCGAAGCTGATAGGGGCGGCAGGGGCCCTCTCCCGGCTCTTGCCAAATATTGGAGGCCCAAACGTTGCCACGAGAAGACTATACATGGGCGTCATCCGCTCGATGGCGCTCTACGGCGCCCCGGTGTGGGCCGCGAACATCCCTGATGGGGTCATCGACAAACTCCTGCAAGTGCAGAGGCTTATGGCAATCAGGGTGACGAGGGGATACCGCACCATAGCGGGTGATGCGGCCCGCGTGCTCGCCGGATCTCCGCCATGGGATCTAGAGGCGAAATCACTCGCGTCGCTCTACGAGTGGCGCGAGGAGGCGCGAAGTCGGGGCGACCACCCAGCGCTCAGGGAGGTGGAAGGACGCCGGGCGGAGCTTCGCCAAATACTCATTGCGGAGTGGGAGACGCGGCTAGAGCAGCCGGGATACGGCCGCCAAACGGTGGAAGCAATACGGCCCGTTTTGCAGGATTGGCTCGAGAGGAGCCACGGGGCGCTGAGCTTCCGATTGACACAGGTGCTTACCGGACATGGCTGCTTCGGTAAGTACCTGTGTCGAATCCAAAGGGAGGGTGATGAGCGGTGTCACCACTGCAGTTGCAGCTCCGACACCGCTCAACATACTTTAGAGGTCTGCCCAGCTTGGGCCGAACATCGGCAGACGCTAACGACGGCCATTGGCCGGGATCTATCGCTGCCGGCCGTAGTTTTGGCCATGGTCGGCAGTGACGAAGCCTGGCAGGCGACTCGCCGCTTCTGCGAGGTCGTAATGGATGCGAAGGAGTCCGCAGAGAGAGAGCGCGAGCTCCTTCGTGGCACCCAGCACCCCAGGCGTCAAAGGCGACGGGTCAGAAATGATCTGTTGCCACCTTAAACGGCTCGTGGCGGCGGACTCGGGGGGGTTCGCCGCCAGCACAAGAGCCCGAGATGGCGGCGGCGTGTCCACGCCGCCTCTCGCGAGGGATTTTTCTCCGGGAAGGGGCCTGCCAGGGCCAGTCGTCGTCGGGGGTAGTAGCAGTTAAGCGCGAGCGGTCCTGCTACCCCCGGCACATGACGACGAGACGGGACATCGTGAGGTTTTTAGTGGGTAGGCCGGCCGCTTCACGGCCGGAGAGCCCCACATACCCCACCGCTCCCCCCCGGGACGGTGGGGATGCAGTTCAATGC